>OZ034805.1:33073630-33746130 GCA_964028335.1 Altica lythri
CAGAACTACCTACTTTACTTAACTAACAAACGTTTATCCTTTCAGTACTATTTACAAATTGTGTCTAATTGACAATTAAAATTTAAAATAAACAATATTTTATTTATAATGACAATCCGTATAGAAATTCGATTTTTTATGTTCTTAAAAATGTTTATTGACCATTTGTTCTGTTGTGTCTTTGCAGAGTAAAGTCAGAAAATTAGAGAACCAAATTATAAGAGGGTTGATTGCAAAATAAAATTCTTAGTCTTAAAACATTTAGGCTTAATAATCTACATGTGCTGCAGTTATGGTGGAAAACTATAAAAATGAAGGAATTTAGTGTCAAATAAATAAAACAAGAGCCGCTTTCATCAAATGGCTAAACTGTATAAAATTGTCAACCTCAACATCGACTTTAAAAGCAGACTTCTTTAATGCTTTATTTTCACAATACTTTCATATGAGATTAGACATTAACCAAGGCAACACAAAAAAGATTTGAGGCCTTCGAAATGTGGCTTGAAGGGGCATGTTCAAATCTTAAGGGTGATAAAAAAAAGATCTCGAAAGTAATAAAAACCATAAAAAGTAAAAAGTTTGAGTACATTAGATATGTTAAGAGAAAAGAAATCAAAAACCACTTTTCCAAGTTCGTTCTCCAAACGTTTGAAACGAATAGACACTTAAAAAAGAAGATGTAGATTTTCTATTTTTGACCATATCCTGCCTGCTGCTGCTACAGTAAAGTAATTGGAAATAATGATAGCAGTTTCAAATTTGAAAGTATTTATAATTGATTTAAAAAACAATGGTGAATTTAATATTTTTTGGTTACTGCTAAAGGCGAAGAAGAAAATAAAATAATCGTGTTTCCATTAACGATTACTAAAAATGTACAAATAGTTGAAGCAGTCCCAAAATTCAGTTTTTAAAATAGGTGTGAGTGTTTTTTCAGTTTTTTTATCTGTAACCGTCTTTTAATCGCTGACCGATTTCTTTTAAACGGATTTTTTAAACTCGGAAACAATCAAAAGTTACAATTGGGTATGATAAGACTAAAGGAAGTTTGGTCGTAAGAGTGTGATATTGTTTTTCGTTAATAGTAACTAAACAGATCCGTACATTCTCATGACGGGTAAACCAGTCACCAATTAGCCAAAAATTAGGCTATTTCCTTCTTACTAGCACAAAATTAATCGTGGTACACAATGACTTAAAGATCAAAAACCAGTTTTTTTGTCGGCTATAAAGGAAATCATTATTAACGGATGTCCGGTCATTTTAAAACGATTTTATTTTTATTTACCATTACACTCATTCTCAAAGGTCTTAGAACAATGTTTTGCTAGATTAAAGCAAAATTCACGGCGGCAGATTAAATACACTTAATGATTAAAAAAGATGTTGAATGGTACTAGTTCTTAACAAATTTCAATTTTATAAATTTATTATAAACTATCCGTACCGGCGCGCGTTGCTTCGCCAACAACTAAAATAAATTTGAGAAAAATAAAAGAAAAGAAGAGATAGAGAACAAAAAAAAGTTTATAGTTTTATTTTACTTATCGCACCAAAAATATATTTTTCGAACTTATATTTATACAAATTCGCATAGCTATCTGTTAGTAACTTCCATTAATACGAATATTATATTCATCTTACCCAACAAAAGTCGTGAATTAAACTTTATCGATGTTTTGCTCTCTAGTTTTTCCTGAAATTAAGGGTTAAGCGCCCGAAGTAAAATCTCCAGAAATAATAACCAAACTTCAGCTTTTGTCTTAATCTTAATTAAATCTTAAATTTAAAAATAAAATATTTAAATAGTTTGTTTACAAAAAATACAATAATTTTCTCTTTTTACTTCTTTATTTGGGGATCTTTTTAACACTAAAACAAACTTATAAAAAATATAAATCAATATTTTGAAAATGAACCTTGATTATTGATCTTGATGGATATGTCAAATTAGTCAAGGGTCGTTTTTTAAAACTGAAAATGCCTAACAAAAATGAAAATATTTTTTTTAATGTTTTTAAGCAAAAGATCCCCAAATAGAGAAGTAAATAGATGTTATTATGCCACAAAGAAGCAATAGAGAATATTTAAATATTAATTTTCTCTATCTTTTGATACTGTTGATATGTAAGACGGAAGACGAAAGTCCAACTGGTATGATACAAGTCTGAGGGACTTAAGGCTATTTTTGAATTCTGCTTTCTTAGCAAATCTTAAAATTTGGTATTTTAAACGTTAAGTGGTTACTGTTAAACTATAAGTTTAAGTATATTAGAAAAGCGTTAGAATGAGGAAGTTAATGGTTTTATAAATAACACCCGTAAAAAAAACCTAGAAGAAATAATGCAAACCTTTGTCATAAATAAAAGGGTTAGACAGAGATATACGTTGTCACTAACTCTGTCCAACTTTGCCTTAGAATACTTAATTAGGCAAATAAAGTACCTACACATAGAACGAAAGAAGGACAAATACTAGCATAAACTGATGATATTGCGATCATAAACAAAAATACAAAAACAATAATAACGATATTATAAGAATTAGCAGCAGAAGGAAAAGTATTGGAATTGGTAATAAATCAAGAAAAACAAATATAATAAGATTTGACATAAACGAAAACACAAAATCAGTCCACATGTATAATGTATTTGTTGTTCAATGTGGATATATGTGGATTAATTTGGGGTTTTTGTTTATGTCATAAACCACCACATTTGAGGATGGATAATCTTTTTAATAAAATAAGATTTGTTAACTAAATTGAAAATAAAAAGATTGGAATAGGAGACCATAAATGTTAGGAAGTTGAACAGCTTAAGTACTTGGAAAACCAAACAAAGAATAATAACAGCAATTATGTAAATCAAAAATATATGACTGAGCAAGAAAAAGGAAATGAAGATATAGAAAACAATAATTCCACCGACGAAAAGATATGCAGCCGAAACCATAAGCATGACAAAAAAGCAACAGGAAGACCTAAGAATACTGGAAAGAAAAAAATGATAATAAATTTGGAAAAAGAACGAACCATGAGATAAATAATGAAATTAAGGAAGATATAATAACGAAAATAAAGGAACCAGCTGGAAATAAGAAAAGAAGGCCAATATCGACAAGAAGTAACACATCATCTGAACAAGGCGGAAGTATGAAAATAGAGAGAAAACACACAAGATAGAAATTTATGAAGAAAAATAACTGAAATAGTTAAATATAGAAAACAACGAATCTACCGCACAACACGGGTCTAGAGAGCTTAATGGCGGCGTAACCCCTCAGGAGGTGTTTAGCCACTCTATCTATATATATTGAAAGTATAACAAAAACTGATTGGAAATTAACCGATTTTGTTTATTGCTTCCAGAATAGTTCTTATTTATTTTAATTTTTTAAAGCAATTTTCATAATTTTTAAAATCCAAAATTTTTATCTAATTCACCTAATGAACTGATACTTAAAATATATAATTATGTTATAGTTGATTCCCTGACTAAATTCCATCCCACACTTTAGTTATGGATTTATATCATCCTAAACTTTGAATTATTATTACCTAGTTTAAATTAGTTTTCAGTTCCATTTATTAAAGTGCAATACTAGAATGTATCTGTTATGTTGCTCATACAAAGCAGGTAAGTTTTAAATTTAATCTAAATATCTATCCCCAAAATCAATATTCAACATTATTGTTAATTATAACTTTATGATACGAATATTTTTACTTTAACAACCAACGTCCTTTATAACTTTATACAAACCAAATGTAAAGTGTTTAAACGAACTTAAAATGCCAATCATCTTCACTATTTTCCGGGGCTACCTTAAAAGAACGTTTTTTATAACAAATGTAATAAAATTTGTATATAATTTTGCATAGAAACAACCACGTATTACTTTAAAGACAGCCCACTGGACAATTGCAAGATACCAATCACGTTAAGCACAAGTTGACCAAATAAGTCGCAGCCAAAAAAATTCCTAATGAGATATCTATAGGATTGATCACCTTGCACAAACATTACAAACAAGGTTAAGCTTACAGTTACGCGTATTTGTACTAATTAATTCATTAGGATTTGTTTAAAAGTTACTTTATTTACGACTGTTCTCTATAATTTTCTTCTAGACTTTGTAAAGCTAACGTTTTATTAGCAATGATTAATAAGCATTATATTTTTCATTTCATAAGAGAGGGTTTGTAGTCTTATTGCTTCCTAAACAACAGCTATATTTTTCTTGCCAGCTAATCAATGTTTCAAAACATAACTTTAACCGTTGTACTTTACTAACACAGGACAGTAAACCTTCATATAATGTCACTGAATTAATAATTAAAAGTATCAAAAATAAAATATAAACATAAATTTAAATAACAATACAAATTATTTATGGCAGGTTTATTGAGAGGAACACTTTGGTGTCGAATCCTATCTCTTTTTTAATTTGTCTTGTCTTATACACGTTATTGTGTTTATAATGATAGTATCCGACCTACTTTCATATCACTTTGTTGGCAATAGTTTTTGTCATTAAGCGAGTTCTTATTTAATTGTCGTTGGAAGAATGTCATTGGAGTCGTGTTTTCAAATTAACAAAGACCCAAAAATTACACAGAGCTATGTCAGGACGGTATTATTGAATTCGTTTATAACTGCTATCTAATATTCAATATTTGTGTTAGTGTATAATCGTGATATAGAAACATTTGACGAACATGCGGCTGTTTTTTTATCACAAAACCTTGCAATCGTTTTCGTACTTTACATGTCGGTGTATATTCTTGATAACAAAAAAAAAATTGGCTTTGACTCCTTCTTAATTTTTCTGAATTTTACAGACTGTTTTTGCCTTTCAAAATTAATTTTTTCTACATGCATGCGTAAAACAACACTTTTCATCACTCCGTGCGGAAAGCACTGCTTTCGACAATGCAGGACCGTGCGGAAAACAATGCTTCCTACAACGTTACGAAATATAAAACTTTTCATCACTTCGTGCGGAAAGCACTGCTTTCGACCATGCAGTACCATGAGGAAAGCAATGAATGACCGAAACAGAATTGATAAGTGTTTCCTAATCAAAAATAAATGAGATAGAAATTGAGGATAAATTTTCCAATAGTTTTGCATCTGATAACGCCGTAGTAAATTCACCACGATATTATCAATCAAACGTTTCATTACTAAATAAAGATTTTGTTGATTCTCAATGATTATCTAATATACTTAAGTTGAATAAAAAAATATGTCTATAGAATTAAACAACTGTTCAAATATTACATTTAACGTATTTAACAAAAAATCATAATTTTCTAATAAAAAAAGTGTTTTTTTTTTTTAATAAAAATGTTATAATTTCTTAACTCTAAAAATTTCTGTTTTAATGGGGGGATCCGCCTCCCCCAACCCTCCTTCAGCGCCTTCGCGGTGAAGGCGGATCAGATCTAATACTACTTTTATTATCTTCTTTTGTTTTATTTTGGGCAAATTTAAGAACTTTCCTCACGGAGTGATGAAAAATGGGATACGCAACTCGTGTGGTGCGCAGGTAATCTCATCACTCGTGCTTTTTACGTACTCGTGATGGGATCACCTGCTTTCCGCACTCGTTACGTAATGTACTATTCCCGCACGCATTTTAATTCAGAAAACAGCTCTGTCCCGCACGGAGTGCGGGTAAGATTTTTTGCCGCACGCATTTTATTTATTAAATGAATATGTCCTCCGATAACCTTTTTGACAAATTATTGTATGATTTTCTTTATCTTGTTGTACTACATACAAATAAGATTATTTTATATAAAATAGGGATTTTTAAAATGTTTGTTTCTAAATAAATCAAAATTTATTAAAACAACTCTGTAAACCCTACTCAAAGCAACCACAAACTCACCTGTTTAAGTTGGGTTGCTATAGCTACAGTCGTGTATTAATTGTCACAAATTAAAATGTTGTTACATTATTAGGAGTTTAAAATAAAATTTAAAAAATGTATAAAGTATCTTTTTCATGCTTATAGAAAAAATATTGATCCTAACTCTTGCGGAAATTAACTTTCCCGCACTTCGCACTTAACTGCTTGCCGGAACTCCGCTTCGTGTCGGCAGTTCGCGTGCAGAAAAGTATAACTTTCCGCACTTGTTAGGATAATAACTATACTAACATGACCATTTTAAGTTTTGGTTGCTGTCGTTTCTAAATTTACGGTTGGAACCGATACAAACAATTTGATAGACATTTTTAGTTTGGACTTTACACACTTTAAGAATACTAAACAATAACCGAACAAAAAAATTTTGACTTCTGAGAGGAACAACAAAATATAAGAAAAGCTTAGCATCAGAGGGAGTTTGTAGAAGACGATCAAATTTTCTTTTACTAGTTTTAATAATGTTATTAATCGCTTTGTCTTGAAGCTTTTAAGTAGATGACAAAAAAAAATATCTGTACGAACAAATTTATACATATGCATTGTATAGGTTTGTCAGGTCATGATACCTTTGACTAGCTCTGTAAATATTTTAGACTGTTACAAATTTAAATCAGTTACTTTAATTTTAAAATAATACGTTTTATGTAACATCATATTTTTTGACATAACGAAGTTCTATAAGATTTTGTTTTAAAACAAGTTTCTTCATTAACTTAATATATCTGACATTTTCAATGAACGATACACAAAAATCAAGTGCTAAAAAAACAAAAAAATGATGATGATTAGAACAGTAAAGTTTAAACAAAAGAAAATTGAAGCTTTTATTTCTAAATTACAGAAAAGGGAAAATGCAACAAAAATTGCATAACGGTTGTAAATGCATAAATACAATTCTAAATAAAAATTTTTTGTTCTGTTATTAAAAACGTTCAAATAACCATGATCTTTAGTAACTTTTTTAATTATTTGTAAGAGATGTATTACTAACTGCATAACGTATTAAAAATATGTTTTCTCTTTTAAAAGTAAAGAAATGATCTTTTAATTTATGCTGTTTTTAAACTCCATCTATATATATAAAAGAAAGTCGTGTTAGTTACACCACTTATAACTCAAGAACGGCAAAACAGATTTGGCTGAAAATTGGTAGGGAGGTAGCTTAGAGCCAGGAGATGGACATAGGATAATGCTCATTGTTGCCACTCGCCACCAGGTGGCGCTGCAAAGTAGCAACTTCTGTCCTGTTCAACCGATTGTCATGAAAATTGGTATGTATATGTATTTTTTCACGGAAAAAACGAATATGCTATGCTCATTAATGCCACTCGCCACCAGGTGGCGCTGCAGAGTAGCAACTTCTGTCCTGTTCAACCGATTGTCATGAAAATCAGTAGGATGCTGTATTTTTAATGGTTAATATGAATGTGATATTCGTATTAATGAAACTTACCACCAGATGGCGCTTCCATTAAACGAGCAACCACTACTCATTTGATTACTTTATATCACGCCACCGTAAGGTGGCGCAGTTAATATCACATATATTTAAACGAGCAATCCTTATCTACCTATATATATAAAAAAGGATGTTTGTATGTATAAAATCGATAGACTCAGAAACTATTTGACCGATCAATATTACAATTGGTATGTACATATATTTTTCCACGAAGAAACTTTATATGTTATGGCGATTGATGTAACTTGCTACCAGGCGGCGCTGTAAAGTATCGACTTCCGCCCCGTTCAACCGATTGTCATGAAAATCAGTATGATGATGTATTTTTAATGGGAAAGATGAATATGATATTCGTATTAATGGAAGTTACTAGCAGATGGCGCTTCCATTAAACGAGCAACCACTACTTATTTAATTACTTTATATCACGCCACCGTAAGGTGGCGCAGTTAATATCACATACATTTAAACGAGCAATCCTTACTTAAGTATTGTGACGCCACCGGAAGGTGGCGCAGTTAATATCACTTATATTTAAACGAGAAATTCTTACTAAATTACCTAAGTATTGTTATGCATCTTATATATTTTACCGATAAACTACAAAATAAAACGAAAAAAAAAATGGTATAAACCTGATAACTAACGAAAAAATATGATGAAAACGATAAAATCAAAATAAATTAAAAAAAAACGAAAAATTGAAGAATGACATAAATGATTTACGGTACGAAGTCCGCCGGGTCAGCTAGTAATACTTATAAAATACAGAGACACTTAATTTAGGAAAGTCGTCAGCTATTTTCCCAGTCAGAACTTATAGGGTTAGACGAGATAAAACTATGCCTGTTGCTATTACAACAGGTCCAAGGACCATATACTCGTCGATCTTTGTTGTTTGTCTTGTTTCGTATCGGAGAAAACCGTTTTGGACAAGTTCCAATTCTCGACAATTTTACAGTCAAGAAATTTTTGACACCAGGAAAACATTGGGTTGACGTTGAAATTATCCAGAATAAAATTCTTTCGTTGATAGCAAATGAAGGAATAAGGATATTTATTTAACATTTTTATATCAATTTAATTTAAATGTATAGGTTTCTGGTGCACGAAATAAAGTTTGTGGAAAATGTTTCGTCTCATTTATGTTTACATTAATATATGTGATATATGGATTTATAAGCAAATTGTAATCTTCACCAAACTTCTGATTTTATAACAAATCTGTAAGAGGGAAAATAAATTTTCATTAAATGTGAATAAAATTTAAAATTTTTAACCAAATTTAATTTTTATTTAAAATCACCTGAAATTTAAAAACTGTAACATTTTATTTTCAAAATCAAACTTCTGAATAAAGACTGCAATAAGATACAGGAATAGGTTTTTTATAAGGGAAATAGCTGTATAAAAAATTTAAAATTTTAAAAATGATATCACGAGTAGGTATCTAATATAAGTCATGTTTCGTTTTAAGAAAACGTCGTTTCATCCGTGTTTTTAGGCATTCAAAACTGCTATGATAAACTGAAAAATATTACTTTTCTAAAATCTATTGGCGTAATTATACTTAAATCTTAAATACCTACTTTAATTTTTTTAATTAACGCTAAAGAATAGCTTGAACAGGATCTTATTAAAAAAGGCAATATGAATAAAATCAGGTTGTTGCAAGTCTCTCACATATTGCTAATGTAGGTTGCTTGCAAAACTTGACAGCTTTGAAATTTAGATGGTTTACTAGCGAAGCTTTATCATATGTTATTTTTTATTCTTGGGTAGAGGATATTGTAATAAATAAGTAACAATGCTTTTACAACGTTTGCACATCCTTTATTGTGCTTTATCAAGTCTAAAAACAATTCGTGATATACCAAACCATATATGTTTACAATATATACATACACATACATATACATATACACATACAGATATATATTTGTTTGTTTTTTAAGAAACATCACAACATACCTACAATAAAAAAAACTTTAAAATAAAAGGTCCGAATTTGGAACAAAACAATGTACACATATTAAAAATTCATTTAAATTAGTATGCCTACCTTGGAGTTAAATATTTTGAAGGATATCTCTGTATACAATAATAATTAAAAACAAATAGGTAAATAGTAAGACTTTGTTTCTTTTATTAGGGAAAATGAACAAATATATTAAAAACTAGTTGTACTCACAACGTCGTTTGCGTGTCGTGTGATTGTTGTATAAAAATTTCTTACCCCACCTCATTTAAGGAATGGAAGAGAAATTTTTATACACCAGATGTTAAGTTGAAAGAAGACAAATACATCTGTGAAAACCGCATTCTAATCGGATCAGTAGTTTTCATGTGATGCGCGCACAAACATACAGACAGACAAAAAATCTAACCACATTTTTGGATTCTACTTCGATGTACCCGCGACGTCGTTCGCGTGGCGTGTTGATTTTTGTATAAAAATTTCTTTCCTCACCCCGTTAAAGGGGTCAATAATTTCCGTAACATTTTAAGGACTTAGTAAGTTTAAGCAAATTAAAAAAATTAAACAAAGTAAACAGATGTCTTAAAAAAGAATTTAAATAAATTAGAAAGTTCAAAAGTCAAGAGTTTTTCTTGAGTTTAAAAAATTGGACAATGATCGCAAAATAATTAAAAGACAAATTAACTTTAGTATAACCACTACATCTGGTATAAAAGTCTTAACATAAATGTTACTTACTTATGTGCTTTCGATCGAATCATAAATTTTATTAACAACGAGAAGTTATATCTAAGCTAAAGGCCAATCAGCTCGTGTAGAATTCTATAAATTTTTGGTATTTGTGGGAATCGATAACTTTTATCTGACATTAGTTGTATGTATGTATAGTTGTCGGTGGAAATAGTATGCAGTTTTTGCGATCATAAATCGTGTTTTAGTATTTTATTTCGTTTGTGTGTATGAACAGAAATTACAGAAAACTGAAAATTGTTTAAAGTTAAAATAACAATTTGAAAATTTTACTTTAATTCTTGACAAGCGAACAACTGATCTTAATTTCTTTATAAATTATTACTCACAATTTTATTTATTTTTTTCTGTTGTCTCTAGAGCCTAGAGCTCTCAAAACCTTTGTTTGGAACAGATTTGGCGAAATACAAGAGCATTCAAACATTAATAGTTGGTATCATATATCCTCAACAAAAAACCAAGCTGATTTAATTTCCCGTTGTGTTAAAGCATAAGGCTGTCATCTATGGTGGCATGGGCCCGAATTCTTAACAACCACCAAAGAAAATTGATCTAAAGATACCCACCTATCTCATTTTTCTCGTTTCCCTACCACGGCTGATTTTCCTGAACTTAATCTGCGATCACTTACTCTAACCACTCAGGAATGCTGTTCAATTGCCTTTCCATTTATAAGGATTTTTTTAGCTGTAATACTAGTTAATGTAATAGCTTATTGCTTTAGGTTTGCAAATAACATTCGTACTAATAAAGGATGTCGACAAATTATCCTTTCTATCGAAATGGATAACGCGAAACTCCATTTGGTCAAATATATGCAATCTCAATTTTCAGAAAAAATCCGCGACATCAAGAGATCTCAACGAGTACTATCCTCTAGTAAATTAAAGAATCTAAATGTCTTTTTTGAAAATAAGGGTCTTCTTCGAGTAGGAGGTAGATTAAAAAATTTCAATTTGTCCTTTGATGCAAAATACCCTCTTATACTTCCAAATAAACATATATTTACTACCCTTCTTATTTCTCATAAGCACAAACGTAATTTGCATGCTGGAACTCAAGCTAGCTTGTACTTTGTGCGCCAATATTATTGGCCTTTAGGAGGTAGAAACGCTGTCCGCAGGGTCTTGCATAACTGCTGCACCTGTTTTCTTGCTAAACCTAGTTCTATTACTAATCTTACGGGCGACTATAGAGTTGTAGTTTCCCATTCATTTATTAGTGCCAGCGTAGACTACACAGGCCCATTTCTGCTAAAGGAGACCAAGTTCCGCAACAGACGGTTTACTTAAGCATATGTATGTGTATTTGTATGTTAAGCCACAAAGGCAATCCATATCGAATTAGCCAGCGAACTAAATTCAGAATGCTTCCTTAGTATATTTAGAAGCTTAATTGCTCGTCGCAGTTCGTGCACTGATCTGTTTTCCGACAATGGTTCTAATGTCGTCGATGCTAACACTGAATTACTAAATGTTTCTATTATTCTTTAAAATGAATCTATTCTACATTTCTGCAAGGAAAATAAGGTCAAGTGGCATTTTATTCCTGCCAGATCCCCACATTTTGGTGGAATCTGGAAATGTGCGGTAAAATCTATTAAATAAGTACCTATCATTTATCTCGTATTGTCAATGAAAAGAACTCATTAACATATGAAGAATTTTATACATTATTAGTAGAGATTGAAGGTGTAGGTACTTAACTCCCGACCTATTTCCCCATTAAACAACTATCTCAATGACTTAGAACCTTCCGGCCATTTTCTGGTGGGACATCCTCTTAATATGATACCAGAACTTAATCTTAAGAACAAGACAACTAATCGACTTTCCCGATATCAACTGCTACAGCAAATGTTGCAACATTTCTGGGCCCACGTGAAGAATAAGTACCCCCACAATTTGCAGCAGCGCTTTATAAAGGACACCTCCAATCTGCTTGGAAGCATGACGTTTCTAATGGAAGACAATTCCCCTCCTTACCAATGGCCTAGAAGTCGAATAATTTAGCTGCATCCTGGCAAAGACGGTGTAGTGCGTGTCGTTAGTATCCGTACTTATAGCGGACTGCTTAAGCGGTCTATTGTGAAAGTTTGTCTTTTTCCTACCCCTGACTGTTTAAGTACATATTTTTTTTGTTACAATTTTATATATTGTTCTTTATCATTTTATTTTCTTCCAATAATAATGTGATTTTGATTTGAAAGCTACCTCCTGGATACTTTCAAGGCCGGTGGTATGTTTGTTCCATAATGACAAATTTATATTTTTTTATATATTTTCTAATATTTTTTATCAAATATTATTTTCTTATTACACTATTTCCTGGAAGTTCAATAAATTCATTTATCAAAACATGTTCTTCGAAAATAAATGAATTTAACGTATTAAAATTAGAAATCAATATTGATATACTTAGTTTTACTCAGTTTTACCAATTCTACCAAATTGAGTTTAAAAATTGTGTCTTTTCAAAATCTTTAACAAACTTTGAGCTACATTATATTATATTTAATTAGATAAAACAGCTTTTAATTTATTTAATTTCGTACTGCTTACCATAACTTTGAAAGTAATTTGCATGTGGGTGTTTAACTTGTCGTCTATACCCATATTATTTTGTGAAAATACTTGAATTTTAAGTACTTTAAAGTTTCTAACTTGAGAATTAACTTGTAAGTAACAATAACCATACCTAAATGGTATCCTACCAACGTCTATCTTTATTTTGTCAGTCAAATTATTTCCAGTTTCCCCAATGTATAATTAGAAACTTTCTTAACATCGAGTTCTGAAACTCTGTTTTATTTGTTTTAACTGAGGCATATGTGGTCACAGCTCTGACCGCTGTATCTAGATTCTAGAGTGAAGAAATTGCTAGGTAACGGCATTGTTTGGAACTTGCAGAAACCCGAGCACAAATTTATAACTACAAACAACATTTACGTCATATGCATGTAAGAAAAACTAAATTTAAAATACACAAAACAATGTTTTTTATATACATTAAGTACAATTATTGTCGATTTTAGTTACAGTTACTAATATGTGCTCGAAAAACATCAGACCTACCATTAATGTCCTTACGCTGGCGTTAGTTTTCGTCATAGAGCGAGTATTATTATTTAAAGTAGTGCCCGTTTAATTTTATAACAGGTTCCTATTCTTGTTTTAGTTTTTCTAAGTGAGTTTTAAAAATATCATAACTGCTCTCGTCGCATATTATTGTTAATCGTCTTTTTGTCGTCATCCGGTGTCCTTTGAGAGGTTTACCTACTTAAATTTGAGAACAACCAAATGTCACAACAGTCTGAAAAGAGGTAGGCGAATAAGTACAATATTATTATTATTCATTAAAACTATTAAATAAGATTCAATGACTGATGTTGCACAGCTCGTTGTGTCTGCGTAGGTTATCGATGCCAGCTGAGGCTGAATATTACGTACTATGGTTTCCGGGGTTTGTTGACACTTTCTATACTTGTCCGATGCACAATTTGAAACACCTACAATAATTTTTTATAATGTTTGTATTAATGATCTAACCCTAAATTGCAATTATAAATCATTTCGTTTCAGGGAACAATAGGCGCTTAAAAACCCACCTATAGAGAAGAGTAGTTATTTTTTTCTTTCTCTACAATTTTATGCAAGTTGGATATTTCCTTAAAAATAAATCTCTTAAGTATCTGTGTCTGCTTGTGATGTTCGTTTACAATGTCAGTAAAATATCTTTCTCGTTCTTTCTGCGGTAGTGTGGTCCAAGTGACGACTTCGGGTGATAACATTTGTGTTTTTTTTCAATTAAGTCAATCACTGAATTTCTTTCAATTCAGTCTTTGACTATTTCAAGATTCCAAAGGAATATATCAGGACAGGTACAGCATTGGTATTAATTAATTTAATTAGATTTCCTGCGTTTAAATCGGATTTTTATAAAAAATAGTTATTTATGATATGAGTGTTAAAAGTGAGGTTTTATTTTGTGAGTGAAAGCGTTTGTGAAATGAGCGGAGCGAATTGAACAATTTCACGAACAAAATAAAATTACTTTTAACACAAATACCATACAATGTTTTTTGTACAACTTCCCTATTTTGATAATGAAACGAGCGAATTTGCAATGACAATAAACCAAACCGTGTTAAAAGTAAACTAAACCGTGTTAAAAGTAAACTTGTTTACATGGCAACGTGTTAAAAGTATTTTTAACACGCTGCTATGTAAACAATCGTTTTTAACATTGTTTGCTATCATTAAAAGTGTCACTTTTAATGACAGTTGTACAAAAATACATTTTTTATAAATTGCTGTCTAATTTTTTTGTTTAGCTTGCTTCTGATCTATTTATCTAATCCTGCGTAGGTATTTATAGGTGTCCCCATTTTTCATGTCATCTATAAGATCTCTATTTGACAATGCCACATCTCCGTTAACCATTTTTTTTTAAATGTTTAACGGTTTCCACTTGTTTAGTCCAAGTTTCATTTGTACATCATTGGAAAATGGAGAGATATTCTTTGTAATGGCAAAATGCCGACACTTATGTTTATCTATAGCCGATATCGACTCCAACTACTTTAGCCACAGATGCTTTTTTATCGTATGAATTTAACTTATGACAACTCCTCTTAATGTTTTTTTTGGGGTATGTAATTACTAAATTTTAAAGATCTAAAAATAATTAGTTTACTAACAATCCATGGTTACAGTTTTTTAACCTATTAAATATTAAAGACAGGAAACAAAAAATAACTTTGCATTTTATGTTTCAAATATCAATTTAAAAAATAGTCTTTCTCTGTTTAACATCAGGCATAGATGTGATTATGGAGAAATTGAGTAAGTTTCAAACATGACATGATTAGAATCAAGACCGTTAAAAAACCGAATGACTACTAATGCATCTGTGACTAAAGTGGTTAGAGGCATTACCGGCTGTAGATAAAGCTTTTAAGTTTCCCTAATGTCATTTTCATGTCTATGTAATTTTAGTAATGTTCTAAAAACAACGTATAAGTTAGTTACATTTTATATTTTACAAACTTCTTGAAATAATAAAGGTTGTTAACATTAATTTTAGAAAGTTTTTTATATTTTCACCGTGTTCTTTGTCTCGATGTCATTCCGCGGAATTTTGTAATCGAATTTAAACCTATTTCCCGACTACCTAGAGCTCTGAAATTTTCAGGATAGCTAAGATCTGGATGACAATGCATGTTTCAAGTGTGTTTGGGCATATACATTAATTTCGAAATTTATACTGAATTGATATGAAATATGATATAAATTGTGTATACATGTTATCACTTTGAAAGTTTTTAAATATGTCGTTCGTAGCCTAGTTGATTAAGCGTCGGATATGAATCAAGGTGACAGTTCTATTATGTTATCATAATGGGATCGACTACGCGAGAGAGATTTTTTTTTTTGTTTTACATGTGACAACAGTAATTATTATTTTAACTGTTAATAAAATAACTAATTTAGAAAATTTTAAAAAATTTTAGGCTATACTGTGGACTATGCCGTAATCTATCTTGTAAAGCGCTATTTGCCAAGGGAGTAATAATTTAATAATAGTAATATGACTTATAAATCACCAAAAAAAACTTTCTACTATAAAAAGTTCTTTTATAAATTGTGATTATTTATAATTAAAACAAGAAATTACCTTAAAGATAAATTTAAAAAATGTCACATCCGATAGGACTTGAATCTACCGACGGTAGCACCTTTAATCATTCGACCACACACGTTTTTCTGATCATATGTTGAGTAGGGCAATTATTCAATTTCG
The DNA here is from genome assembly GCA_964028335.1 of Altica lythri. Classification (NCBI taxonomy): domain Eukaryota; kingdom Metazoa; phylum Arthropoda; class Insecta; order Coleoptera; family Chrysomelidae; genus Altica; species Altica lythri. The sequence goes on from OZ034805.1 coordinate 33,089,563, forward strand.
AACTAAGTGTTATTACACATAATTTGATATATATATATATATATATATATATATATATATATATATATATATATATATATATATATATATATATATATATATATATATATATATATATATATATTACTGCTGGAGTATGTTAATAAATTTCTTTTTTAATAAGTATTTTTTAAATATATTAAACGTAAGCAATAGAAAACATTTTTTTTCCTACAATTACTTTTGATTACATCTTGAAAGTGACTATCAATCATGACACTTTACAAAAAAAAAATAAATGGGTTAGGCCTACTCGATACAAACTCAAAAGGAACGTAGGTAGGGATCGTTGATTCGATTTAGTGAAATCAATAAAAGTGAAAAAACGCATTTTTCACTAAAATTAGAGAAAAGATACCTATACTAAAATCTGTAAATTTGAGAATGTAGGTATACAGACTTAGCTCCAAATTATTTAAATATCAAAACATAAGTAATATAAATAATATTTTGCCATTAAAAATGTATATTTAATTATGTATTATAATATTTGCACTTAATGGAAAATAATATTTTACATTTTATAAAAAAAGTTAAATACATTCGTCATTTTAAAATAGCTTTTTCGTGAAATTTCAATTAAAATTTTGGAAAAATTTTAATATTATCGAGAAAATAAAATTTGTTTAGTTTTAAATATAAAAAAGTAACAACACAAAATAATAAGAATACTAAAAAATATATTTTGTGAATTACCTAACGATTGTAAACGAAGGAGAAGATTTAAAAGAAAAACTGTACAAGCTAATAATGGTATGAAGAAAAAATGCCGGAAAAGTGGTACAAAGGACAATTTATTACGATTCATAAAAAAAGTACAAAATCATGTCAACCTTAATACAACAAAGAATGAGTAAAGCGACAAAGAACATTTTGGAAAAGTTTCAATTCTTGCTTTATTAAAGTCAAGTCAACAGATGCCATACATACGGTTAATCAATTTATTGAGAAAGCCCATGGATATAAAATAGAAATTGAACTGCTTTTTATAGACATTTAACAAGCATTCGATTTAATAAAAAAAACTGTAGCTCTAAGAGAAATAGGAATACATAACAAATTAAGAAGATTAATTAAAATACAATACATAGAACTGCAGTAAATATGAACTATATGTTTAACCTTGCATTGGCATACATAGTGAGGAAAATAAATAAGAACGATAGGACAAATAATAGCATATACTGTTGATATTGCGATCATAACCAAAAATAGTATAACAATGAAAAGAATGTTTTAAGAATTAGTTGAAGAAGAATTTGTAATAAATCAAGAAAAACCAAAATAATGAGATTTGACAAAAATTTTAAAATAAAAAGATTAGAATAGGAGATCATAAATTTGAGAAAGTAAAACTTACGAATATCACTAATAAACAATGCAAAAAAAGAAATACAAATTAGAGAAAAAATAATAACAGCAAATAAGAGCTGTGATGCAACTAAAAAGCTACTGGAAAGGAAAATACCAAGAGTAATATTAAGACTAATAAAAATAAATGATATTAAATTTAGACAAAGAACGTGCAATGAGATAATTACCAAAATTAAGAAAGATGTAATGAATAAAAGAAAGCAGCAAAGAGCGAAATGATAACGGCTTATATGGAGATTAGAAAATAACTCCTGAGGGTTGTTTAGCCACTTTATATATTTAAAATGATGGTATATTCTATATTATCAAAATATCTTAAAAAAAGACATAATATCCATTAAATGTTTAATCCATTATTGTGCATTTAAATTTAAATTATTTACCTATGTAGTTTTAGTTTTCAATTCTAGCATTTCGAATTTACACAAAACACGAAAACATAACTGCTTAAATTCGTATTTTACTTTTCCTGATCACGTTTTGTTGTGAAGGTATCACAAACAGAAAGTGATAAAACACCCCATTTCCTATCGACTGCTGTGGGAATCAATTTTGAAATTATTTTAACATAAATTTACAATTTTTCAATACATAATCTAATCATATTTTTGATACAATCCTTAAGAAAATACATGCTTAAAAATTTTTTTTAATGAAGGTAAGTAATAAGTTTTGAAATAACTATAATACTTTAAATAGCAATAGGTTTTATAACAAAATATAATTGTGGTATTTATTTTAACACGATGATTTTTTTTTTAAATGTTTTACTGCATCTTAAAAAACAACGATACTTTTTTATTTTTGTTAATTTCTGGAATTTGTAAAACATTTAACATTGCAAAACTCGAAAGTATTTTTTATTTAAATACTGTAATGGTTGTTTTTCTCTGCTCTTTTACAAGCTCCGATTTCCTGGCTCTGGATTCTAACAAACTCTGCTCTTTTATCTCCAGCTGTTTGCTCCGGCTTAGTGTTTTAATTACTTCTTTTAATTGTATTCTTTTTGTAATTGGACATTTTTTATTTTTACTCTGTTTTTTTTTATAACTTTAACTTTAAATACATGTAAATCAATTTTATTAATTAACAATTCTCTCCCAGACTAACATTAACTTATCTATTTCTGTCAAAATTACAACAAATAACTCGTCAGTCTCTCTTGGTCTCGTCGTCACCTTAGTCATATTGGTCTCTTAAATTTTTTCTTTTGTGTAATATCTTCCATTTATAGGTACATAGAAACAGGAATACTACAACTATTTCTACTAATTTTAAATGCTCTCCTAATTATTTCTTATAATCTCTTTGATTATATTTGTATGCTTTCATTTTATATCATCATTATCGTAATTAAATTAAGTTTTATATTTCATTTTATTTTTTATATTTTATCTTATCCTTTTTATAATGTTTAGCCTTACAATTATTCTCATTATCTACATTATATTCAACTCTAAAACTCTAATATTGGTATGATCATAATTCAATTTAGTTTTATTTTTTAATTCTTTATCATTGTAATATTATTTATTTTTATATTTAATTATCCTGATATGTTTTATTTTTATATTCCATTTTATTATCTTTGTAAGTTTTGGTATTATATTCTCTCCCTTCTTCGTTCATTTTATTATCTTCTTTGTTCCTTATTTTGTTTAAATTTGTAATATTAAATCTTTCTCCATATTAATTATTCGATCTTTTTTTTTATTCTAGTTATACATTTTTTCCCAATATATATTTTATTCTTGTTTAATAAATCCTTCACTTGGTCTATTAATTTAACAGTTTCTTTTTTAATAATATATTTTAATTCATTTTTATGTTCTGTTTTAACATTATTGATATATAATTTAGTTTCTTCTATATTCACTTCCAAAATCTTCTTTATCTTTTTTTTAATCTTCTTAATCTTTTCTAAATTTAATGATATATTATAATATTTTTCTTAGATTTTCTTTTAAAATCTATTTCAAATCTTCCTTTTCCCCTTTTCTATTTTTCTCTTGTTTTTCTTGATTTTTTTTATCTTAATAACTCCTAATTTTATTTCTTTTAGATTTTCTATTTAGATTTTCTTTTTAAATTTTCCTTTCTTTTCTTCTATATTTCTCTTGTTTTTCCTGGTTTTTCTTTCTAATTTTCTCCTGTTTTTTTTTTACTTATTTTTTCTTCTTTTTAATTATTTTCTATAATAAATTCTGTTTCTATTATAATTACAAAATCTTACTCAATCCAGGTCAGTTGTTTCCTGTCAAGTTTAAATTTTCTTGTCTCTTATCTTGGTTGCTTTTTCTTTTGCCACACGTTGGGTGCCAAATTAAAAGCCAGAGCTTACAAAAGAGTAGAGCAGAGAAAAAGAACCACTACAAATTTGTGGATCCCACGTGGAGCTCAAACATTTGTTATTTATTATTATGGATATTAACTGCAGAAATGTTTGTTTGGTTAATTAAATATAGTACACATAATTAAGAGCTCTTAATTAACAAACAAGTTTTATCTGAAAAGTATTTAACATGCTTTTAAAAATATATTCGCGACAGTATCGGAGTGATCTCCTCGAGGCCTAAACGTAAACAGTAAAGTCTTACGAGCTTATCGGGTGCTCACCGAGTCCTACAGGGTGTATAGTGTGTTTTCGTTCTTTTTTATGGTTCATGTCCGTTCTGAACGTTGGCCATAATTCTGGCTATGATAATTTTGTTGGTTGCCATTAAAAATAACTGTGTTAAGGTTTTTTCAAACAAAGCCAAGGTTGGCGAGCCAGGACGTTTTTATTTTGACCTGCAGTTCGTTTTCCTTCGATCTTTTCTTGAAAAATGCATTGGAAGCACGTATCTTCCTTGATTTTTTATTAAGTACCAAAGCTGATGACATTTGACAATATTAACTAAAAATGTTGTGTTTATTTTCCGTAGCACTCGATTTTTAACTTTATTTGTCCAATGTATCTTCAGGATTTTTGGTACAGCCATATTTCAGAAAATTGAAGTTTTGTTATTGTATCTGGTGTTAGAGTTCATGTTTCTACACCACACAGAATTCAAATTCGCATTAAATTTTGCCACAAACTGGGAAGAAGTTATTTGGACAGAGCAGATGATCTTCTGAATGTTATGACCAATCTTTTATGACAACACCAGGATAATACCGAGTGTGTGCAACCTATGTTAAAGAAAATCAAAAACAATAATTTGGGAAATTTTAACTTTAAATTTAAAAATCACAATCACCGTGTAAATTTTATTCAGGAACTATTTATTCCAAAGCAAAAAAAACTTGGTGTAGAAGTCGCTCAGGGTCACTTAGATGTGGTAAGTTATTAAAATTAGGTGTTCAAAAAGTTATTAGTGGTAATTAATTATGATTATAATCCCAAAACAACAGAACATTCTTTATAGTTTAAACTCTCTTCTGAACCACGACCGAAAAAATTATGTCAAATTTGATGCAATTTCAAGTCAATACTGATTGTTTTTTTTTAAGGATGTTCTGCACCAAGAACAAGTTTATAATAAAACACAAAATCTTTGTGACTTTTGGTTTTCGAAACCCCTAAAAACTTACTATTAGAACTGGTCCAGAAATTTGAAATATTACATGATAACGACAAAAAAAAACCCAGAGCAGATATGTGAAAGTAACACGAATACTTTTCGGACAGACCTCGTACAGTTAATGAAAAATCCAGATAAATGTAAGGTATTTAAAAGCAATTTAAAAGGTATTTATTATTAGTCCATAAGTTATTTGTAAATTTTCGCTTACCAATATATTATACTCACTGAATATGAATTTAACTTACCTGAAACAAAAAAAGATTTTTTAGTATTCAAGATACGTTTAAATTTTATTTCTTTACAACAGAAAAGACAATAAAAATATTGTTTTTAAGATGCACCTAAAAAAAATCGAGTAAATAAAGATATAGTAGGGCATATTTTATTTCCCTTTTATGGAAATCTGACAAAAACTGTTGTATTATTCACATTGGATTCAGAAAGCTCTAACAATTTAAAATAAATTTTCAGGTACAAAAATTTAATATTAGATTTAAGAATGTATTGTTTTTTATATATTGTACATGATTCTAACTATTGTATATAATACATAAAACAATTTAATGGCTTAATTCCTGGCTTTCTGTCCAAACCAAAGTAATGCGCCATCCATTTAATTTAACGCTTCATTAAACAGGTCTCGAGGTTTCTCTAACGGGACGGAAAAGGAAAGAAAAATGTTTTTCCTTTTTTGTTTTAGAGAAAAATCTTCTAGCAATCCCGCTGTCACCTTCATGGAATGACAATGCTCCAAATTGTTAGAGAACTGTAATCTACACCAGTAAAAACAGAATCGGTTTTTGCTATCTATTCTACCAGCAAATTTCATTTTTTTATTTAGTGTAATATTTTGTTTTATAAGGTGAACTGTCACAAAAAATGTCCTATTTAATACTAATAATATTTTAAACCATTTAAAAAAATTGGAATTATATAAAACAAAAGATTATTTGAATAAAAAAACATAAATAAAGAAAACGCAATTGACCTATAGAAAAACGAACCTATTCATATATAATCTTAATAAACATTTTTTACGGCGAAATAAAGGAACATGAAAAAAGCGCGTATTAAAAAAGCCAGCAGTGCAGTATGCACAGATCTTAAAATTCTCATACTTATTTGAAAAGTAGGTCATTTTTTTCACAAAAAAAATTGTTTACCAGTTCTTAAAAGAAATAGTTGTATAAGTTGGTGGAATAATATAAGAAATGACTATTCATATTATATTAATATCCCCACATCAATAACTATAATAAAACTGTGACTAATCGCTGTCTGTACATGGCAAATATATATATATACTAGCTGAACCCGGCGCGCGTTGCTACGCCAATAACTAAAATAAATTTAGGAAAAATAAATGAGGAGAAGAGGTAGAGTAGAAAAGAAAGTTTATAGTTTTGTTTTACTTATCGTACCAAAAATATATTTTTCGAACTTATATTTATACGAATTGGTATAGATATCTATTAATCAGTACTGTATTTGATACATGGAAGCGCTATCTGGTGGCAACTTTAATTAATACATATATCATATTCATCTTACCCATTAAAAATACATCATCATACCGATTTTCATGACAATCGGTTGAACGGGGCAGAAGTTGCTAATCTGCAGCGCCACCTGGTGGCGAGTGGCATCAATGAACAAATCACACAAACCTTCTCCGTAGAAAAATACATATACATACCAATTTTCATGACACTCGGTTAAACGGGGCAGAAGTTGCTACTCTGCAGCACCACCTGGTGGTGAGTGGCATCAATGAGCATACCATACAAACCTGCTCCGTGGAAAAATACATATACATACCAATTTTCATGACAATCGGTTGAACGGAACAGAAGTTGCTACTCTGCAGCGCCACCTGGTGGCGAGTGGCATCAATGAGCATATCACACAAACCTTATCCGTGAAAAAATACATATATATACCAATTTTCATAATAATTGGTCCAGTACTTTTTGAGTTTATTGAGTACATTCAGACATATAGACATACAGATAACATACATTTATATATATATATATATATATATATATATATATATATATATATATATAATATATATATATATATGTACTTTTAAGCCTTTAAAGGTGTATTTCTATATGAAACAGTATTTATACCAATTTTTTGAATCGATGAGCTTCTTTCCCCTATTGTTGGCGCGCCACCGTCGCTCAAAACATGTAACCAATTTTATATACGCTATCAGTACATCTCTTTATTACATATTATCTATGTGCGCATCACTCTACCTGAAAGGGAGTAGGGTGTAGGGTTAATTTAAGGTTTATTTAATTAAGTAACCACGTTTTCGAACAAACGATGATCTTTCAATATAGTCTATGGCTGTGAATGACATTGACATTCGTTACGCGCGTTTTTTTAAAAATATGCAAAATTAAATGTCTATTTTTCAATATTTCTGAGAGATTTTCTTAATATTTTCTTCCGTAAGAACCTTCTCCTAATAATAACAAATACAACACAAAAAGAATTAGTAAAATCGGTCCAGCCATTCACGCGTGATGCCATGACCAGGAAAAACGGGTTTCATTTATATATATATATATATATATATATATATATATATATATATATATATATATATATATATATATATATATATATATATATATATATATATATATAGATATCTATATATATATATATAAAAGTAGGCTTTTATATACGTAATACGACCTAATACAATGTTCTTTTTTTATTTTGTTTGTATGTTTGTATTTCTGTATGTCTGAATGTCTGTGTGTCTGTATTTTTGTTAACGCTAAGCTCAGATACAGATTAACTGATTATACAAAATATACTAATGGGCTTCACTTAATAATAAGCATTTTCTTATTTTAATCGGTTAACAAATAAAAAAGTCAATTTATGTTAATCACGTAATGTATACCAAGTGAAATAGGAATCATATCTATATGATTAATCATATCTATTAAATAGGGTTCTGCTTAGACTGAACACGGAACCTCAGGACATGGAGTGTGGGAGGCGCTCGGACAATTCGATGGACGTAGTTGTTGAACGTATCAAATGTACGAATCTTTCTTTTCCTAATATAGAAATATAAAATTTACGATTCAATTCAATGATTAAAATTAATAGCTTTAATCAAAGGGGGCAGGTGTATTATGATATAAGATGCAATAGCCGTAAGATCAGGCAATATTCTCATCTAAGTTTTGAAGCAAATAATGCCGCAGGTAAAAGATAGTAACTAATAAATTTAAATAAGAGTAAAAAAATGCAGTGATAATCTTTCTTTTATTTTTGCACTTAAATTACCTTTTATACTACTTAAATCTAGTCCGTGATCTCACATCAGTAAATAATTGTTCTAGGCAATTCATCAAATAAATAGAGAAGTAGTACAACAGTACATGCTGATATTATTTTTGTTTATGATTATTTATTGTCTACGGTTTAGTCGAACTTTCAGCATCGCTTTAGTGTCAACATATGTGCCAGAATTATTAACAATCGTTTAGTTGACATCGAAATAATTCCTGACCGACTAAATGTAGAAAGCTGGACTGATTTTTTAAAGTAGAGACTTTATGATATGAAATTTTCAAATATATTTCACTTCATTTTCGACTAAAAATTTGATATCAGCATGACAGTGTACTTGCTCATTAGGGAACACAAGTGAGCAACTGGATGAGGACAGATTATGCTAACAGATGGATTGGTCACAACGGTTTCATCGCTTGGCCTCAAACCTCACCTTATTTAAATCCCTTAGACTAACAAATTTAAGATTACCTGCGACAGCAAGTCTACAGTGTGGAAATAAATACTAAAAATAGACAAAAGTTGGAACGAAAAATAGCTATGGCAAATAAAATTTGTCACAAAAACATGGGTAGAGTATATGATTCTATGATTCGTATATGTCCTGCTTGTATTTAGGCCCAAAGAGCTTATTTTAAGCTCAATAAAAGCAGCAGCGTATTAGTTATACTTACGTTTAAAAGTAATGATGTGCATGCAAAAAGATAAATAAATAAATATGCAAAATAGTTTTATTATAAAAAATATATTCCTGAGTCCATCTTGGTTATATTCTAAATATATAAAAGAAATTTCTTAAATGGTTTTAAAGATAGTCGGAAAACTGTTTTTTAGGAAATATTTAACACCTTGTATCTTAAAAATAAGAATGGTTCTGACATTAATATTTGAGATTTTTTAAACTTAATGATCTTCTGCATACACTGTTCAAGTTTATTACACCCATTATATATCACCCTTTATATATGTATGTATTACTATGTACCTATGTATAAATAATCTGAATCTCGAAAACGGCTCCAACGAGTTTTATGCAATTTATTATTCAGTGATCTTTAGTGGGATATATATCTATCTAGGCAAGTTTCATTTTTAGAAAACAATGTTTTATTCGTGTTTTTAGGCAATCAAAATTATTTAACTAATAGTCTTTTCGACATGTTGAAAATAGTACAAAATAGAGATACTGCTATTAAAATTATGTGCGATAGCTTATTGGATCCGGGATGACGCTGACGTCTAGAAAAATGTGCCAGAAGCGTAACTTCGAGTTCCCGGAACTGTAACTTCATTATTTATAATTTTAATTTATTGCTGAAAATAGGTCTCCGCGCCACATTTTTAGATAGCTTGCGCGGACTCAAAACCGAGTACGACACATAAATTAATTTATTTAAGGTATTAATTTTTTTTTTATTTGAAAAAAATTATTGTGTATTCTGAACACTATAAATAATTCACTCCCGTTCGAAATTTTACTTGAAGTTAATTTTCCAACAAGTTAAGCAATTGTTAATTAACAAAATTTTCTTAATTGTAAATGAAAAAAAAAAAGTTTAAATAACTGCCGTAAAAATTTTTCGCTTCGTAGAACCTTTCTTATATACATACCTCACAAGCTCACGCCATAAAAGTTTAAAAAATATTCATACTTTGTTTATAATAATTTTACGGCAAGTTCAAGAAAATTTTGTTAGTTAATAATTGTTTTTAACTTTTTGAAAAATCAACTTTACTTCAAGTAAAATTTCCAACGGGAGTAAATTATTTATAGTGCGCAGAATACACAATAAATTTTTTCAAATAAAAAAAATATTTAGTACGTTAAATAAATTAATTTATGCACGACCGGGCGGTACAGTACAGATTATTACATACATTTAGCGGGCGTAAAGTGCCACTTTAGCGCCTGTGGACCACTTTACCGCCTGCGGCTCGGGCTCTTATTTACACGTTGCGGTCCATAAACGCCTGTTTTACGCCCTTGATACATAAATAACTATTATGTGTCGTACTCGCTTTTGACGCCGGCGCCGTGCAGGCAATCTAAAAATGTCGCGCGGAGATCTATTTTCAGCGTGAAATTAAAATTATAAATAATAAAGATAGAGTTCCGAGAGTTTTTTATTTGAAATTTCTTCGTCTTTCAGAATATAATTTCTTAAATATTAATAGTTTATGATATATTTTCAAAAAAAGAAATGCCTTTTTTTTCTCATCTTTATTTGTTTATAACTTTTGAAATTTTTTATGTGCTAATACACGCTTTTGGCACATTTTTCTAGACGTCATTCCGCATCCAATGAGCTATCGCACATAATTTTAAGAGCAGTATCTCTATTTTGTACCATTTTCAACTTGTCGAGCAGACTATAACTAATACATCTCTTACAGACTACTACGATAACATTTTTTTTATTGACAAAACAACACTAAAGCTTTTTTAGTACATCGCGTTTGGGGTAAGACTAAGACAAGTAATAATTTACTTATATTAATGATCAAATATGTACCTGTTTAAATTAAGTGTTTATTAAAAAATAATTTAAGAAATGCTTCAAAATGATATAATTTTACGAAGCCGGGACTCACCTTAAGAACACCTTGGAAAAAATCATTATCAAACACAAACAGCTTTGATTTTTGGAAATTCGCTGACTCAAGCAGGTTTTAAGAACATCTTTATAAAAATACTCAGGTTTTTGTACGTATCACACTTGCTGCTAAAGTAAGATACTTGCCAAACTTATATTATACGTGAAGAAAAGTCTTATAATTTAGATATTTCACAAGCAAAGCTTGGTCATCCAATTACTATAATTTGAACATAAAAACAGAGGTAACTAAGTTTGCAAACAGTTTGTAATCTAACAAAATTAGTACAAAAATTATGCTATAAAGCATGGACTCTAATTAAATTAAGATTTTCAGATACTCGAATTTGTCAGTCAAAAACAACATTGTTCAGGAAAATAGAGAAGAGAATTATTATGAAGTTGGCTATAAAAGTTTGAATCTCGTTCCCTACAAGCATACACAGAGCTTTACATACACTAATAGAGAGATCATCAGTTTATTCCTATCTAATTAATATCAACAGATCGTTATCAGGAACTGCTTTGATTAGTTAATTAATTAGTGTAGTGCTTTGATGGGAATCAAAATTAGCGAAGGGGATTTCCATTAACAGGTAGTAAAATAATATTCAATTTAGTAACAATACGCTGTTGTAAGTAAAGAAGATTAAAAATTAAAAAAATAGCAATTGTGTGGTTTAAAACTAATACCACTTTTAAGGCTGTATTGGTGTTGTGCTTAAAACTTACGGTATGTAGTGAGGTATAAGTCGTATAACAAACTTAATAATGAAGATTTTGCCATAAAAATTTATATTCTTGATTAGGTATAGTGATTATTATTAAATAAAATTAAAAACTTGTAAAAATGCAGAAATTTCGAGACTACTTAACAAAATCGTTATTTCTAGAGGAAAGCTTGTAGTAACAGGATTTTTTTAAACTGTTTTAAAATATTTGAAGATACTTAGTTTTAAGAATATTATTTTTTACAATGCTATTGTTTTAGATTTAATTCTCCAGTGTTTAATATGTTTTTTATTATTTTTTAATGTCTGTATTTCAAGTTTCTAGGATAATTTTTAAAAGAAAACTTTAAACGAACATGACAGATATGACTAAATGTGATAAAATAAATAAACCATAGGTATTCTAGTATTCTACGGTGATTAACCTTTTACAAACAACAACAAATTGCATAGAATTTTTTATCGGTTTTTGTTTGACTTTATCAAGTATGAAAAAATATTTACCGGATGCTATAGTATTGACATGAAATAAACAGAAAACTATTAAAAGGATAGATTTTACGTAAATGACCTTACCTGGCACAAAAGTTTTAAAAATACTAAAAGGATGTTTAGTATAGAGATAAAAACTCTAGGCATCAAATGGTGTAATTTATGAGGTGTTTAGTACAGGGCATAAGACATTAGATACCCACAGGTAGAACGTATGAGATGTTGTTATAGGTAAAGTTAAGATCATTTTTTTAATTTTCGTATTTAAAATTAAAAAGCTTGTGAATAAAGTTAAATAAAATATACATATAATGTAAAAGTGATTCTTGTTCAGTACCAGGATTCTAGAAAGAAAAGGTCATTTATCCTAAATTTGGTATATGTCTGTATCAACGAGTAAAAAAGGTCTTCGTCAAGTAATAACAGTGGTCATCTTTGATACTTTTATTCCAATAATAAAAGATCTTCCCTATGATTGGTTGTCAAAGATGAAATTGTAGTATCAACACCTTTGACTTGGAAAATTGTTATCCATATTATCGATGACGACAATTTTTTAAATGATTGCCAACTTATACCTCACCCCCATAGCTAGCCGCTGTATTTACTATAATCTGCGCCTGAGCGGAATGTATTAAATGTTATTAGGTTACTGCCCTAACCAGATAACCTACCAGCTAGGTGCCTTTAGTAAAGCTACCTCTTATCCCAAACCACTAGAGCACATCTTTTATCCCCCCGGGGGTGACAAAATATGAACTTTGAACGAAACTAGTTAAGAACATAAAAGATACGGGACAAAAATAATTAGGTAGATGGTAATAATTAATAAAAATTACGCATTAATATTAATACCATTTATTATACATTCAAAATTAAAATCATATTTTTTACAATGTCGTTTAAATGTTCTAAGTTTACAATAAATTAAAAGCAAAAATTTTTTTGTAAAAAGCTTTTATTTAAATGCTTTAAAAAGAAGAAAATAAAATGTTCCATTAAAATTTTAACTATCAATTTATAACCTCATTACTCATTATACACCATTTATATGATAATAAAACCTTGTCGCGAGGTTTAAGTGCCTATTAATATTAAATTAAATTTTTTAAAATTTTAACTTAGCAAATTATACATAATTAAATTGGTACTAGTTTATGTATACAAGTAAATCGCGCAAAAATCTTTTATTATTATATAAATTAAATATAATGAGGTAATAAATTAATCGTTAAAATTTAAAAAAAAATCTTCTTATTAGAGCATTTAAATAAAAGATTTTTGAAAAAAAATTTTTGGCTTTTAATTTATTTTATACAAAACTTAAAGTAGTTATCGCTGGCCAAATTTCTCAGTCTGTTAATTTCATTTAACTTCTCATTTTTGCAAAGATGGTACGCCATATTGGATTTAGAATGGCCTCACATTATTTTTTAAATTACTCTCAACGAGCCCTTTCTTTTCGATACCATTGTTATATAAGTGCATTAAAAATAACTATTTTATAATTCACGTTCACAAAGTTTCTATTTCGACACTAAAAACAGTATCGAAATAGATTCATTGTAACACTGTTTTTGGTAACTTTTTGTTTTACACAATTGGTTGCACTGCACTGATTGTCAACGAAAGAGTTCAGGTAGTAAATCAAAAAGTATGTTGTACTAAATTATTAACTACATTATCAGCGTTATTTGCTAAATTCGGAATATTTTATACAAATTTGACAAACATTTAAATTTAAAATCATTAAAACTGACAAGTGTCAAAAGTGTCAAGATTGCCAACATAAATAAATATTTCAAAAAACTCTCATTTTATTTATTTTTTATACTTTTAAAAGTTCATTATAAAAAATAGTATGTAACACTCGAATTACAATGACGGTTTGTAGTACTCGTTCTTTGCGATACTCACCGCTTCGCGGTTCGTTTCACAAACTGAACTCGTACTACGAAACCTCTGTCATTGTAACACTTGTATTACAATATACTATTTCGCCATCTTGTATGGTCCGCCATATTGAATTTAGAATGAAGTCAAATTATTTTTTAAGTAACTTTCAACAAAATATTTTTTTATTTGATACAAATATTGTAGCAGTGGATTAAAAATACCTATTCCGTCATCATGTTGGTCAACAATATTGGATTTAGAATAAAGTCACACACCTTATCGTACATTCCTATTCAAACTATACAAACTATACCTACGTGTATATATAAAACTTCAGCTCAATCGATTAAAGATATCTACTTCAAAATGAATTTAAAGATTCCGTTCGAACAAACATACTTACATACATATAGTGTAAATCAAACCAGTCAAACGCTTTCAATTAAAAATTAAATAGAACCAAATGCTGCAAAAGATTATTTGTTTTTATAACATCATTCAATATTTTATCTTGCTAATAAACTAAATAAGAAGCCAACAATATTCGACTTTCATTAGTTTTATTGACGTAGAAAAGAAAGTATCCTCATATTTCCGTGCTAGCTTTATTTTTCATCACAAGTTAGTGAGTGACACATTTCAAAGAGGTCTCCATTTAATTAAATCATACGCTTTCAGCGGTGTGTTCACTTATTGAATCAGTTTTAAAAGTCAATTTATGGAATAGCTTTGTGTGCTTTCCTACAACGTATTCATTAATCTTTATGTCTTCGAACCGATATTTTCTAAACGGTTTTGGCGAATTCGGAAATAAATAAAAGGCACAGGTGGCTATATCCATACTGTACGAAGGTTGGCAAAGTGTAACAATATTGTGTTTTGTATCGATGAGTTCGCTACGCATTAGGCTAAGTTCAGATGCAACGTGCGTTAACGCACGTTTTCGAACCGCACGTTTATATAACATAGTGTTTATTTACAAACAATCACATGAACGCACAAAAACGGACGTTACCGAGCGGTACCGCAAGCTTACGCAAAAAATCTCAAGACGTTGTCAAACTGACGTTTCACTTGCGGTTTGAAAGATCAACAAAAACAATATTGTTGTTCAGTTGTACGCGCGTTTCTGCAGTTATCACATGGTTTTTGCATAGATATCGTTTTGGTTTTTGGGTGAAATTGGATATATGATGGCGTCGGAGGATGCGAGTTCATCCCGGATGCATTCTAACAACTCGTCAAATGATTTGATAGACAGTAAATAAAGAATATACATCTATTTGTTCTAAGTTTAAGTGTATAATATTGCAAATAAACTTTTTGACAGTCTGTTTTGCAAAACTGGGTGAACCCAATATCTCCGTTTTCTGGTATTTTTATTTTTCTTATAATATAACCACCAAATAATTGGTTCTTTCACGTCCTTCTTCCAGGCTCGAGTGAATCCGACCAACTGCACCGCACGTTCGATTGTCATTTGAACTCATCATAATTTAAACGTACGTTAACGTGCGTTAACGCACGTTGCATCTGAACTTAGCCTTAATGAGATGGAGAAGCCAGTTATAGCTTTCATACAGTAATACTTAACAATACTGTGAAGTGTTGGTGCAAATTTGTGATAAACAACATATTTACAAATAAAAAAATAATATTTATAACCATTGCCTTAACATTGCTTCGACTTTGACATCCTACTATTTCGACCGTTGTTCAGACAAAGACTTCCACTTTAGAGATTATTGTTTTAGTTCGTGGTCATAAACACACTTTCACGTTTAAGTAATAACATTTTTACTGACCATTTCTAAGTTGTTCTAAGCATTTTCTTGACCAAGCATCTTTTTTTGCCCTGTGCTTAACAATTTCAGAGTGTACTTTACATACATTTTCGTCGTTTTTGAATTTAAAGATAAAATATCACAAATTATTGTTTTTTGTGTTTTAATATTAGGTGCAATTAAATCTCGAATTACATCTCCTTCATATTTTCCGTTGTTTTTGTTGTTAGCCAGCCCGAAGATCACAATCGTCACATGAACTAGGTATTACTTTTAGAACGATCATACCGTTCTATTCTTTGAACTATACGTGCCATAGATGTCGGCAAGCAACTGACAAGTTCGTAAGCAACCTCTGCGAATTTCAATTGTTTTTATATTTTTCCCAGGTTACGAAAAATGTGGGTACTGATTTTTTATAATTTCATCCTAAAGAGTATTAGCAGCCACTTGCAAAATAATATTCTTTGCACTATCAATGACGTAATGCCACTCTGCACAAATTCCTCCAATGTCTAGTTTTTTATAATGATTTAGCGGTGGTCTTTCAACCGAGTGAACAATACATAAAGCGTCTCCAAAATTTTTCTTCAACACTGTATACAATGTTTTATTACTCTTGAGTTTATGACCCATGGCAATTTTAATTTCTTTTGACCCTTTTAACCCTTGAAATCATGCATAGATAAACGTGACATCGCAACCAACTGTGGATTTGCAAGAAAGCAGCAATGAAATCAAAAAAAAAATATTATATACATAGCGAAATTAGTGGAAAGAGTTCGTCCGAGGTGCGCCATCTTCCTCTTCATTGCTGAATGCTCGAGCAATTTTGTAATGAGTGGAATGAGTTTGTCCGAAAAGCACTATCCCTCTCCGCTTAGTGCCCTAATTTTTCTCAAATTTTGAAATGGCAACAATCTTGAAAAATGTCAAAGGACTTTTCCTTTGTAAAAATCACCAAATATAAAAAAATCAAGTTTTTGTTTTTTTTTTACAAAGGGAGATATAAAAAAAGTTTATAAACTTGTAGATCATTTTATTGTCTACAACTTTAATCTGAAATATTCCTTTAAATGATTTATAGTTTTCATTGAAAATAAAAAGCAGTAGAAATTGGGGTGTTTTTTACTCCATTTCTAGGATATGCTGGTGGCGCTAGCCCTTAAAAGTTTCATTTAATCCTTGTATAACAAGGTAATAAACTAACCAAATTTTATTACATCTAAGTAATTTTGGTTTTAGGTCTAACTGCAATGGACTATTTGCGCGTGACGCACAATTGTTTCTTTATGACTATTTTACCTTTTTTCGCAAAAATTATTTTACTTGAATAGTAATACCTAATAGTCAAAAAACTAAACTTTTTTATACATAATTAACAGTATAAAAAACATTTAATATCAAAGGAGCATTATCTGTTTTACGTGAAACTAATACAAGCAATTTTCCAGTTAATTCACCCGTAAAAAACGTCATATTTAAAAAAGACGAGTGGCACTCGGAGACTGCCGCGGTAAAGCTATTGCATAGCATTTTTTATCAACTTTTGCAATAATAATTATTTATTTATATTTTATTTATGCAGTATTTTTTTGAAGTAAAACTTCTTTAGGCGCGACTAGGGGTAACTCACTAATTCTAGCGGACGTGACGTCATTCTAATGTAACGAAAATAAAACCTGATACAAAATACCTAACACGATTCCGCCTACTATATTAAATAAAAGGTAAATCTGTAATTGTATGAATTGACAGCTTGTCAACCAAAATACATTGGTGGTGAATAGTTTAACTTTGTGTATAAAGTGTTTGTTTTAAATATAAATAAACAAAGTGGATTTATTAATGAAGAAAGTGATGAAAAAATATTGAATGAAAATGAGTGAGTAATCTATATGCATACATTTTATTTTTGGTGTGTAATTACACTATTTATACCTAATTATTTATACCTATTATTTATACCTAGCTATTTTCGTTTTATAGACTTAAAGACCTAAAAAGAAAAATAAATTATAAACGTCAAAGGGCATATTATCAGCGCCAGAAAGATTTGAAAAAAAATGAAAATGAAAAAAAGACGAGACAGCGACATTCATTATGATTTAATTAAGTAAGTTTATATACATACATACATACATATTATGATAGTAAATAATTGATTATAGGAAAGCTTTACGTTAAGTAAAGAAGCATGTTGCACGTTTCTGTTCATAAAATAATAATATTCGAAATGTTTTAACACTTGCTTATACTTATTTTAGGTTTGGCCATAAAGGCCATAAATCCACTAGTCAGGATGGCTGATCTTTTACCAGCAATAACAGATCCTTCCTAGAACCAAAGAAAACAAACTTAACTCAGGATTTTAAATTTTATGGAATATCCTTTAAAATGCTACAAAATGAAATGGTTATCTTACTTTCGAAGGCTCTTGTGTTGTGTTGTATTACAA
The DNA here is from genome assembly GCA_964028335.1 of Altica lythri. NCBI lineage: Eukaryota > Metazoa > Arthropoda > Insecta > Coleoptera > Chrysomelidae > Altica > Altica lythri. The sequence continues at coordinate 33,107,827 of OZ034805.1, forward strand.
TAAGGTAAATACAGCTACAAAATCACACCTTCTAAACGTAATGTGTGTATATTTTTAATATTGTTTACCTATTATTGAAGTAAAACTTCTTTAGGCGCGACTAGGGGTAACTCAGATTTATTTTCTAAACAATTCTGACCTCATATTCTAAAGTTAGATTTTTACCGGAAGATTCTGATGGGAGTAACGGTGTAATTTCAGCTATGGGAGGAGCTTAAATTTTTAAAATTTTCAAAATTTATTTATTAAATTTTCAAAATTTTCAAACGGTTTCAAATACATTAATGGTATTTAGAGAGTCAAATCTATGTTTCACATTTTAGTTATCATAAACCTATTATTTCATATATAAAAAATAATCATAACTTTCAAATTGCTATTTCTAATAAATAATATAAATATAACATTATATCATTTTTTGTAACGTATATAGACAATAAATATAATTGAATTGTAATTAAATATTTATTTTTCGATACGTACGTTGTAGCGTGTTCAAAAAAACTCTAAGTATAAAACTTAATTTTTTATTTTTTTTATAATTCTTCCGTACTTATTACCGCCCTGTATTCTCAACTGATTAGACGCTGTACATCTGTAACGGCTTTCTGTTGCTAAGCGAAGTATCGATCGATAGATTAGCCAATAAGGTTCCGTTTTTAACATCACATGAGGGGACGCGAAACAAATCACCCTTGCGTACCGCCATTTTCCTGGTCAGTCTAGCTTGGGTTTCTGTGCTGGCAAGACGATATGTACAACCCCTAGATTCAAGTACCGGCAAATTTCCTTTAGATTTTCAAAGAATTACTTGCTATTTAGTGTTTCTATCTAAGTTAAAGTCAGTGAATGAGTGTGGAACCGCTCTGATGAAAAAGCTGTCGCTTATTACCGAAGAATAACTAAATTCTACTGTACCGTATAAATTGGGTGTGACCCCATTTAATTCTACTATCTAGGAATCAAACTGTAAGTTTTTTAATATCATTACTATTGCTTAACTACCAGAAAAAGAAGGGATACCATTTATTTCTTTGGAATAAAAACTTAATTGTAATCCGCATGAATAATATCCAAGTGTGGGTAATTAACGTAAGAATTGCTCATAAACTCCATAGTGCTACCGGTTTTTATAAAAAACCCGGTAGCTTTTCTACAGACTCCAAAAGTGTGAAAATTCGAAAAAGTTTACCGAATACATGTTTCAGTTATCAGTAAAAGCGTTGCGCAGAGTCTGATTAAATATTTTTGTAACACATTTATGGTAAATTTTTGATTTTTTACTGTTTCTCTTAACTTAATTGTTTTAACTTAAACTATTATATGGTACCCCCATTCTTTACTCGAGTAAAAAATCTTTTAAGCTAAAAGTGATTTATTATTTTTTTTTTATTAAATTTTGATACTTTTAAAATTCCTTTCACTTCACATTCTGCTTAAATGGGTACACAAAAATAACAATATAAAAATACTTAGCTGTTATTGGATGTGTAATATTGTTTCTAGATGTGATTAAACACTAATGTGTTTCACTGTATTTTACCTTATTTGATTTGTTGATATTTTATATGTCTATTGTTTCGTTCATATGCTTGACTTATTACTACTCTCAGTAATAAATATTGTTTATTGTTTATTTATATGTTTTATTTCTGACCTGGTGTAAGTTATTCTGATCTAATTTCATCAACAATAAGAATGAGACGTATTTAAATCATAAATCTTAACTTTTGAACTCATTTTTATCTGATTAATATAAATGAAGTTGTTGTGATAAGTAAGAACAAAAAGTAAGTATAACTTTCTCTTTCTAGCTTTGCCAATAAAAGTGTTTAATTTAAAGTTTTAGCAAGAACATCTGCCGGGTTATCTAATTTTACCTTATCTTATCTTATATCTCTCATATCTTTCTTATTTTAACTTTATCTACAACATCTGATAAATCATTTTATCCAACATCTATATTTAATATTTTTTCCATCTGGGTTTCTTATATTTCTCCATCCTTATGATAAAAAAATAAGTGGCGCCCATTTACCTTTCCCTTTTCCATCATTTCTCTCATTTTCTTTTTAGTCCCTTTTAAATTCTTTTATCTTTTCTTTTTTCTAACAAATATATCCCCGTATATCTTTCCAATACAATATCATCTAGTTCGTTCGAATCCACGCTCGCTCTCCTCCTACCCCCTGAGTGCCGTTCGCATTGGTTAACCTCTATAAAACGAGCATTTAACATCACTTGAGAAAAAAGAGGTTACAACGTCAAAAAGTTTTACTTCAAAGGCGCGTAAAGGTTACACGCACACTCTTTTTTTTTCTTTAATATTAATTCAAGTTATACTTTTTGAGCGTGATGACCGATAAGAATAATTAGGTATAAATAGTGTAAATACACACCAAAAATAAAATGTATGTATATAGAGTACTCACTCATTTTCCTTCAATATTTTTTCATTACTTTCTTAATTAATAAATACACTTTGTTTATTCATAGTGTAACGGGATAACCGTAAAGAAAAGGACCTTAATTTGAAAGATTGTTATTCTAGAAACATTTAAACACACTAACTAGATTAAATAATGTTTCTAGAAAGTTCTAGAAAGTTCTAAACACACTGACTAGATTAAATAATGTTTCTAGAAGATTCTAGAAAGTTCTAAACACACTGACTAGATTAAATAATGTTGTATATAAGGGGATGTATGGGCAGTTAACGTCAGTTCAAGTTCAAGTATTCACAAGAGTTCATTGTATTGTCAAGCAGTTGAGACGTTATACAGCAGAGTTCTGTGTATCTTAACAATTTTGTGAATATGTTAAAGTCCCCATAAGTGTTTCAATACATATTTACAGATTTAACTTTTATTTAAAAACAAATTATTTATTACAGTAGGCGGAGTCGGGAAGTGTTAGGTTTTTAGTGTTAGGTTTTTTCGTTACGAAGTTTCTTCATTCGGTCGCCGCGCTCAAAGCCTTCGATAAAAGCTATACAATAGCTTAATAAAATTAGAGACTTATTTAGTTTTACTCTACCATTTTTAACCTCTCAAAGTGATTAACATGACACTACATAAAACAGGTTTTCAAATTAAATGAGAGTGTTTGTAAATGTAGCTAAAAGGGATTTAGCATTAAGTGAAAGGTTTAAACAAATTAAATCTAATTGAATTACCTTTTGTATTTAGGGATCAATTTTCATAAAAGCGTTTCAGTCCGTTCAGAATAATACAAATTGCAAAACTTTGACTTTAAATTGATATACAAAATGTAATTAGAAATAACTGGCCAGTATGTGCGCGTATTTTATTGGATTTTAAAACCTAATTAATTTTCTAAATTTAAAACTTCGTTCATATTATTTGACATTTTTCATAATTCAGAGTAACTATTAAGAATGATTAAACATATTTTTTTTTTAATTGGCCAGAAATTAGTACTTTTCGGTTTATTTTTAGGTCAGAAAATCTCATTTTGTCGGACAAGGCCAGAAAATAAAAATTCTTTTACCGGACTATCACAATGATTTCTGGTCCGGTCGGACAAAATGAGATTTTCCGACCCAAAAATAAACTGGAAATTACGTAATACGTCCCAAAAGTGCTTTAACTGGACTCGCAGGCTTGCAGGACTCGCCTACGGCTCGCCCTGCAGTTGCCTACTCGTCCAGTAAAAGACCGCTTTCGGGACTTGTTACGTAAACTACTATTTTATTTTAGTCCAGATTGTGATGCCGCTCCCGTTAGAAAAATATTTTTGAATTGGTTTCTTTGCGGATTGCTATTCAAAAATGTTCCGTTTAAACAAATGTAAAAGGTGCTTGGCAGAACCTGTGGGCATAAATTGTGTAAATCAATTTTTTTAAACCAATTTTAAAAATATTTTTTTTTCAAGCATATTATTTTAAGTTCAAAAGAAAAAAAGATTTCCTGCAACTTTTCTCTAAACTTAACTGTTTTTGAGGTTAACAAGTGCCCACATTTAAGCTTATACATTCAGTTTCAAGAGTAATTCGGACTGATTTTAATTAAGATCGGTGTTTTCTAATTGTTAATTATGCGCCTCTACCGGATTTTCAGAGCACGCGGTGCGCCACGCTATGCTACGGCTTTCTAGCACTTATGCATATTTTACATAATTACGCAAAAAACTCTCGTGGAATGCTATGTAGGTATCCTTGTTATCATAATCTCGATTCTATAAAATATGGATATTATTTATCTGATGGTGAGTTACTACCCAGCTTCATGACTCAAAGTTCTATATTGGTAACACTTATAAAACTAAATGCAAGAACAATTTCAAAACTAATGGGTGCAACAGCAAAAAAATATAAATATCAACTATGTGGTTGCAACTAGGATATTTGTAAAAAAATACTTTTACTGAGTATTATAATTATTATTAATGGTTTGTACAATTACTTTATGTAGTTACTAGCGGCCGCCCGCGACTTCATCCGCGTGGACTTTAGTTTTTTGCCACCGAGTTTCATACAAATTTGCAACCCCTATTTTAAATCCTTGGGGGTGGAATTTAAAAAAATAATTTCTTAGTACACCACTACGTAATAAAACAAATTTATTTTCGAATTTTCAAGACTCTACGCTTCTATCGACAGTGCCATGTCGGCCAGCAGCAGCGTGCTACCGTCTCACCGCTCCACACATCCCGCTCAGTAAAGCGCTAGTGGTGTTAGACTATTATTATTTTAAAGCTTTAAAAACATGCATGCTATATGCATGCAAAATCTCAGCCCGATCGGACTAAAATTGACAAAGTTTTATACAAGACATCGAAATTAATTTTGAGTTACTCAACAACTCTAACTGTCTTAACACTCAAACAGACTTAGGTAGGGCTTACACGCCCCTTCATAGACTTCTAATGGAGCCTTCAATGATGATAACCGTGGTTTGACCAGTCTGCGGATCTGGCCGGGGGCTTCCATCTCACCCCTCATTTCTGAAGGGCGTTGAAGTTTACACACCAGAGTATCCTTAGGGACGATGGGACAACTATTAGATGCTTCGTGTGTGGACGATGACCTCTTAAAATAGGTTTAGTAACCTAAAATTTTATGTTTTGTCTTTGTTTAATTTCGTTTTTCATGAAGGTGGGATCTCTCATGGAGGGTGCAGTAGGAGCTCACCTTTGGGACTATCAGTTACTTTTAATGTACTGGTAAGTGAGCTGTGCTGCTCCTTTCGTGGGAGGTCCCTTCCCTTTTGCCTTACTTGTGCTTGAATTTCACTTTACTTAAATTAATTTATTAATTTCAATTTTTCTTAAACTTCAATTTTAATAATTTATTAATTTCAATTAGCGGAACGCATCTCTGTCAATGTTTGTTCTTATACGGCCACATGTCACTTTTCATTAATGTCATTTCTCACTTTAGAAGGTCACTTCATTGAATTGAATACTTTAAAAATGTGATTTTAATATTTCATCTTAAACCCTTGTACATCGTTCATTTTATGTGATTTATTAAACAATTTTATATGTTTGTGACATTATTGTCTAATGTGGACCGTTTATTTTTTTATATCTGGTTTTACTTTAAGGAATTACTAAATGAACCAGTGATAGAAGATGAAATAGGAGAAGATGCAGAAGAAGACAATATTACACAAGAACCAACATTAGAGGAAGTAACAGATATTATCAAGAGAGGAAGTAATGGAAAAGCACCTGGGAAAGATGGAATGAATTTAGAACTGATATAGCACGGAGGAGACATGTTACACAAAAGAATACATAGATTGGTTAAGAAAATATGGGAAGAGGAAAAAATGCCGAACGAATGGGAAACTGGACAAATCATAACGATACACAAAAAAGGAGACCAGCAAGAATGTAAGAATTATAGAGGCATTACACTGTTAAACGTAGCCTATAAAATATTATCATCACTAATACAAAGACGCCTAATAACTGAAACTGAAAATATTATAGGACAATATCAATGTGGATTCATAAGAGACAGATCAACAACAGATGCAATACACATTATTAAACAAATTATGGAAAAAGCGTAAGAACATAAATATGAAATAGAAATGTTGTTTTTAGACTTTGAACAAGCCTTTGACTCTCTAAAGAGGTACGAAATTATAAAAGCATTAAAAGAACAAGGGGTAAGTAAAAAACTAAGAAACCTAATAGAGATGACAATGAGACATTCAAAGGTTAGTATCCTGACCCAAAAAGGAGAAACGGAAGAGTTTGAAATAAACAAAGGTGTAAGACAAGGAGACTCACTGTCAGCTACGTTGTTCAATCTGTCTCTAGAATTTGTTTTGAGAAAGATACAAAAGGGAAATCTTAGAACAACAGGAAGTCAAATAATGCTGATGACATAGTACTAATTACAAAAAAAAGGAAAATCATGGAAAAAATGCTAAGAGAGATTGAGGAGGAAGGGACGAAGTTGGGATTGAAAATTAATGTAAAGAAAACGAAAATAATGAGATTTGGAAAAACAGGACAAAATGGGGAAATACGAATAGGAAATAAAAAATTCGAAGAAGTGCAAAAATTTAAATACCTTGGTGTAATGATAGACAATAAAGGGGAAAGAAGAACGGAGATCGAAGAAAAAATAATGGCAACAAATCGAGCGTACCAAGCGAACAAAAATTTGTTAAAAAGTAAAGTATTGACTAGGCAAACAAAGTTGAGAATATACAAAACAATAATAAGGCCCATAACAATGTACGCAGCAGAAGCTATAACTATGACGAAAACAGAGGAAGATAAACTAAGGATAAATGAACGTAAGATATTAAGATCAATTCTGGGACCAGCGAAGATAGGAGAACAAGAATATAGAAGGAGAACGAACCAAGAAATATTAGAAGAACTGAACGGGGAAGACATAATAAAGAAAATTAAAGCTCAAAGAGTTAAATGGCTGGGACATGTATGGAGACAAGGGCAGGAAGCAGTAACAAAGGCTATGTTAAAATGGCAGCCGGGAGGGAGGAGAAGGCGAGGAAGACCAAGATCGAAATGGTTGGCAGAGGTGGAAGACGACTTGAGCAGGGCAGGTGTGACAAGATGGAAGCAGGAAACAAGAGACCGGAAGAAATGGCGGCAAATAAGCGAGCGGATACAATAATACAACGAGGATGGGGACTGATCCACCCCGATAAACGGATTTAGAAAGCGAAAGCGGCGCAACCTCACATGAGGTGTTAAGCCATATATATATATATATATATATATATATATATATATATATATATATATATATATAAACAAAGTGCCAAGAAAACGCGTAATAATATAAACAAAAGGGAAAAATTATTGGGCATGTACGCAAAAAGGATCAATAAGGCCACGAGTAGGAATGGTAACCGCAGACATGCATGTTTCTGGCTCATTAGCCGTCATCATATATATATATATATATATATATATATATATATATATATATATATATATATATATATATATATATATATATATATATATATATATATATATATATATATATATATATATATATATATATAAAGTAATTTAGATTATTGGGTATGCAGCAAAATTAAGAAACGAGTGTACTCTTATAAATTCTTTAATCCAAGCTTTCGGTTGTGGTTACAGCCATCATCTGGGAAGCTACAATACATTATAATTAAAGAAACTTAATAGTACTAATATGAGAAAGTGTACTTACAACTTTTTGAGAATGTTGTTAAAAAGGTGATAAATAAAAACATGGATTATTAAAAAATGTAAAACATACGTAAGTATAACAACACATACAAATTGAAATAGAATAAAATTATTAATTTAACATTTACGTCGTATTTTAGGTTTGACTTTAAAAGTTAAGATGTTAAATTAACTTTGACATTGACTCAAATGAAATACCTAAAATTTGATATTAAGTATGTTTACCGAAACTAGCAACAACGAAAAACACAAATATATATATACACATACATATACACATATACATATACATACATACATACATATACACATACATACACATACACATATATACACATATATATATACCGAATCAGAAATAATTCTCTAACGGGAGCGGTGTGACAACCCGGACTATTTTAATGAAAAAAAGACCCAGTTGCTTTTAACCAAAAATAAATGTTTCATTAGGTACTCATCCAGTTATAACGAATTGTAGATTTAAAACCATGTCATGGATATTATGAACTATATTTTGATGTTTTTGTTAATTTATTCATTTTTTATACAAATCCTTATCTGTAATACATTCAAATTGTTAAATTAAAAAAGAAAACAATTTATACAAACATACTGATACAAATTGATATTGCAGCATGTTTGGTTTACTAATATTTGTATATTTACTCGGAATAACAAATATTTGATAAAATAATAAAGAAACTACACAAAACGATATGCAAGGTAAAGTAAAAAGTGTTTTTCTTCAAGCGTATAATAATAACTATATTACTTTTTGCAACACAGACCGTAGAAATATCCCATTATTTTACTAGTACAAAAATGAATTTTCATTATTGTACTAATAAAATAATGGGGCGTTGTAATCAAGTAGGTAGGAACTGTCATTTTTAAACTTATTTAATTTGACGTTTGTCTGTTTTGAAAATTTTGTGAAAAATGTCTCAAGAATTGCAATGTACGCCTCCGGAATTAGTTGAAATAGCTAATTCCAGTATTGAAACTCTAATTCCAACGAAGTCGCGTAAACTGTATGATTTTGCATACGAAAAATTTCTAAAATGGTGCAATGAATATAATGTACAGCAATACACGGAAAACGTTATGCTTGCATACTTCACGAATTTGTCCAGAAAGTTTAAAAGTTCTACTCTATGGGCACAGTATTCAATGATTAAAAGTCAATTAAACATTAAACATAATGTTAAAATAGAAAAATATAGCAAATTAATTGCATTTATAAAGCGCCAAGGGGAAAATTATACACCGAAAAAATCAAAAGTATTAACACAAGATCAATTTGATAAATTTCTCAAGGATGCACCAAATAATGTTTATTTAGCAACAAAGGTAGGTACTTTCTTATTTCTTTTTAATCATTATTACGTTTATTAAACCGTTGACAGTGATATCTACTAGCAGATCAATATTTAACTTGACAGCAAATATTACCTCATTTCCTACTTATAACATTTAATGAGGGTAGCTCAGTGGCAGAGCTTTTGTCTTCGGTCGCAAAGGTCAGCGGTTCTAATCCCGGTGCTACCAGCTTTTTTTTTTATTTATTTCAACGTTTGTTTTAGGTTATATTAATATTTGGAGTCACAGGAGCCCTTAGATGCGATGAACTTGTTAATTTAAAGTCTAGCGAAATCCAAGATTTGGGAAATTTAATTTTGGTTAAAATCATAAACACAAAAAACAAAAAACAACGGTCGTTTACTATAATTGGCGATTTTTATTTGAATTTGGTAAGACAGTATACGGCTCTTCGTCCGGATGATATTGGCCTGCAGCGATTTTTTATTAAATACCAGAATGGTAAATGTCACCGTGTGGTAATGGGTATCCACAAAATATCAAACGTACCAAAAGACGTTGCTACGTTTTTGAAATTAACAAATCCTCATGAATATACAGGACATTGCCTTCGGAGGACTTCCGCAACTATTTTAGTTGACAACGGAGGTGATATTACCGCTTTAAAGCGGCATGGTGGATGGAAATCCACCAGTGTTGCTGAAGGGTACTTAGAGGATTCCATTTCCAGTAAAACACAAACTGCACAAAAAATACTTAATTGGCAAGAACAACCAAGTAATAGTTCTGGAATCGCTGACATAATAATCGACAATCAACTTACTAATAATATGATGTATACCAATGACAAAATTGTAAATGTCGAAGCTGAAAGCGGTGGCAGTGGCTTAAATTTAAACAACTGCAGTATACAAAACTGCACATTTAATATTACTGTTAATAAATAGGTAACACTTTATGTAATTTTTCGTTTGTATTAATTAAATAGTTGAGATATAAACAAAGCCTTCTATATTTTTTATAAAATGCATATTATTATTACGCTTGAAGAAAAAATAGTATATGTTACTCGGAGCAGAAGGCCCATTATATGTTTCGGCTAGCGCCTCGGCAGTGCAAGAATCTGGGCTCAACAATAATGTTGGCCTTCTACTCCTAGTAACATAATATACTATTTTTGTTCAATTAAATTTATTTTTGACCTGCTGTTTCTAACAATCAATGATTTCGTTTTTTTTTCAATTTTGACGATTTTTTCGATTGTATTTTTATGTTTTTACTATATTTTTGTTATATTTTGTAATTATCCTGACTTTTATTCTCGTTTTTTTTTTCGTTTTTCTTTAATATGTGTTCGACTATTTTCCATTTTACTTTAGTTTCTCTTCGTTGTCAGTTCTTTACTCATACCATTTTTTTAATTCATCCCTTTTTTATATTTTCCAGATTTTGTTTTTTTTGCGTTTTTAATTATATTTTTATCGTTAATTTCATTTTTAATTTTTTTTAGACTTTTTGTTCTGATTTTATATTAATTTTTGATAATTTCTATTCTTCCATAGTTTTCCTGTTTTTTTTTTTTGTTTTTGATGCGTCTTTTTCAATTTACCTTTTTTTGAGTTTATCATTGGCTTGATTTTTATTAATTTTCCAAAATTTTGATTCATATTATCCTATTTCAAAAATTTAACTATAACGCAATATAGCGGTGTCTACAACCTAAATGACAAACGATGGTATAGATTTGTATTAATAAAATAATTAATAAATTGCCATCTATTGTGGATTTATAGAACTAAATAATGACCACACATTGTATTAAAAAATCAAATTATCATATTTACTATGTTTTGTTATTTATTTTTTGTCTTTAACCATTTTAACCTTCCCATAACTTCCACAAATATTTCAGGGTTAAAATTAGCCCAATCGTTTTAGGCATTTTTGAATTTAATCCAAATATTTACAGTCTGGAAAATATTATCCAAAGGTTTTAGTTTAAAGAACACAATATTATGTTAAAAAACATTTATTTCAAAATTGAATATTTGTATTTATCTCTTTTAAACTTTTCAGAGAATTAAATCTATGAATTTTTAGTTGCTAGTCTTACCGGAGAATTCTACAGAGAAATATAACTTAAAAATGTGTTAATGATTTTTAACCAAACACATTTGATTTCTTCTTTTTAAGTTTTCAAACCCTCTTGTAGATGTCGTCTAAGGATTTGATTTGCAGAAGCTTGAAAACTATTACAAATTTAGTTTTTTATTAAATTTTTTATTAACTAACTGTACGCCATCCTATATACTCACATTAACACATTTTTGTAACATGCACAATGTTTATTTTCAGCACATTCAGTTAGAGTTATCTAGTATTATTTTTGCTTCACTCCAAATTTTTACTAACTAGATAGCAGATATGTGCCAAACAGTGTCGAATTTCCGATTTGAAATTCACTTAATATGAAAACAAGTGCCATTCACAGAGATCCTCATTCACAATAAAAAACTTGAATGTTGCCTGCTATGCACGTTACCATAAAACCGTATTCGTTTATTTTCTCTACTTCCAAATAAAATAGCTTCGCTTGAATATGATAGTAATACCTACGTTACATTACGGTTTTTTTACACAAAATAAATGTCACATTTAACGCTTTTCTGTGTTGTTTGTCACTGCTTAAATTGAAAACATAAGAATTCGATTTTACATGCCGAGTTTGAGGTGAAAGCGTTCTGTAATTTAGTTTTTAGAAATGTAATATGTTTGAGATGTATATCGAGCTGCACAACAGAAGATTGCATTTGCGCGGTTTTTCAGATTAAACTCAGTATATATGCGGCATAATAAGCAAAATAAAAAGTACTGTGATAAAAGAAAACAAAAAATGGCCCTTGGTAAGCCAGGCGCATCAGTAGATTTATATTAATTGAATATATTAAAAGTATACGTTTTAAAAAAAAATGTTTTAGATAAAAGTTGTAGGTCTCTTTAAGACAAACAAAAAAGTCCTCTAACATTTTTTTGTACAGGGTGTAGTAAAAAAGTTACGAATTTTTTTCCATTTTGATTTAATGTCACGTCCAAACGGCCTTACCGATTTGGCCCATTAACGAACTCGACCGAGATTTTTGGACGATTGATTTTTGTACCAAATTTCATTTCGATCCGTTAAGAAATGCGACCGCTATCGTGTCCACAGATTTCGTTATATCGGAACTATACATATATATATATATATATATATATATATATATATATATATATATATATATATATATATATATATATATATAAACTTTTGAACGGAAGGTGTTTTTGAAGTCAGGGGGGCCCAAAACGAAAAACTGTAGTGAAATTTTCCCGAAGTCGTGACTTGCGAACCAGCTGAATAGTAGATATAAATCTACTAAAATTGACACTGTTTATATTGTGTTTATATTGCCGCTTTAGTCGAGGTAGTATGGGCGCCAATTTATCGAAAATAATTCTGATCCAACTTTGAAATAAAATGATAATCACAACGAATAGCCGGATAAGTAAAAATCGGATTATTTTTTTAATATAGTTTTTCCATTGTCATTTTAACCCTATTCAAAGTAAATAGTATGAAAGTACATATATTTACATACAATTGAGAATATTTGTACCCAGTTTTATCGTGCAAAAAATTAGAATAAGAGTAGAAAGGATTTGTTAGGTAATTCTTTTTTAAAGAAATGCGATTGCACCGTCTGACCGTCCCGTATACCATATAATCTTAGGCGGCTCGCACACCGGAGCAATATGCAACTAGCAACAGGCAATATATTATGTTGTACTTCGCATACCAAAGCAATAAAAAATCAAATGTGGCAAATTTTATGGAAAAAGAAAAGAAAAGGAGACGATATTGGATTTATCCAGCATTTGAAACGTTAATTAAACATGGAACCAGTATATGGCTGAGATCGGCCATCACCGTATCAATACATCCGACGATGCTTCTCGTCCCCATCTAACCAAAAAGGTTCGGTTTTGGTTCGCCAAAAAACCCTTAATGATCTAACACTGCTTGATAAATGAAATATTGGCAAATTATGGGCGATATAGTTGCTTTTCAACCGGCACGTCATGTTGCTCTAGAAACGCGGTAGCGATATCGTATTGCGTCGCTGTGCGAGATCAACAAAAATGTAATGGAAAAACACATGGGCGATAATATTGCTTATTGCATGTTGCTAGTTGCATATTGCTCCGGTGTGCGAGCTGGCTTAGATGCGCAGAAATGTAGATATAAGAAATGATTTGAAAAATAATGGTACAAAGCTACCGCTTCTGTATATTTTTGCATTGGAAATGCTTCGGTTATTTTAACGTTATTAAAAGTACTTAACAAAATAAATATAATAATTTGTCATACTTTATTTAACATTTATTCATAATTTACTTATCTTAAATAAAGTTCTGTTTAAGAGAATCGCTAATAAATTTTGTAAAACCAAAAATAATTTAAAAATAATCTTATTTAATTTATGCATCTGACAGGGGTCTAACCGACAACTTTTATCTATAACAGGTAACAACTTTAGCCATAGATGCATAGTAATTAGGCTTTTTAATCGTATGGTTCACACATGTTAAATGTTACACTCAGGGGAAACACGGGCATTTGTTGTAAAGATTAACAAAATCTGTTTTTGCTTTTTCCTTACGATTTTTGTAAAGGTATGTGCACTAACTTTTATATTACCAACGAGTTACTTCTTAATAAATTCTATTTATTCTGTTACTGGTTTAAATAAGTTTAATTTGTAATTGTAACTTTTTTATTTCCCTACTTACAATATTTTTGAAGAATACTTCTTGTAGGTAAATATTGATGCATTGTGCAAAACGGATAAAGGCAAAATGGTTTTGCCCGTTTAAAAAATAAATTAGTTCGTCTTAAGAGGGATTCATTTTATTAATTTTTAATTGATTTACATTGATATACGTTTAATTGCACAGTTCCGATATTATATGACAAATAGTTTGCTGATTTTAAATATAAACATAAACTCATAAGTAATCAAGCAGCATGGCCAGAAGAAAAACTGATTGCATTGAAAAATGTATAACTTGACGGCCAATCAATGGCAAAGAAATTTAAATAAAAGATCAGCTAGTTCTATGGAAATTAATTATCCAAAATATGTAGTGAATTACACATCATTGCAAATCAGACCAATACGAACTATGGCTACCTCCAAAAATGGTCGCAAACACTAGAGACAAAAAAAAAACGTTGTCATTCTCTTCTGTAAAAGCCTAGATACTAGATACTGTTTATAATCTGTGCTGATATATACATAGAACACCCCATGAAAAACTATATTTAATGTTATTAGTGCCAATTTTGGGTTCATGGGAACTGCATCTCTTATTTAGGAGCTGGTAGCTACTTTTGCGATAACAAATGTCAAGATTAGTAGGTACTATTGATTAATCAAGTTAAAGTTTTATTTACACTTACCCTTAACATATGTGTCTTGGCCGGGTTTCCCCTACTTAATTTATATCTATGCATCTGGATGCGAATTTATTTCAATTTCTTCTTATTATGTGTATAATTTAAAAATTTAATATATCTGAAATAATTATTTAATTCAAAATATAAGACAGGAAACAAAAAATTGTTAAATTAAGACAATTCAAAAAGCCGACTAGTAACTTTGAATCTGTAATAAGTAAAATATAAATATAATAGTTAATACTTAATTCTAGTAACAGATATTTTTTGATAGTGATTGTTTCTTTCAGACTTTATATCATCAACACAAATATTAATCTCCCCACAAGTATGTATATGTCGTAGGCAATCGCCGTAATCCGTCATTCCCTGAAAAGCCTAGGCATTACAGGTACTGCCGGCAATCGCCGTAATAGAATCATTATTACGCTGTTTGACGGAAATTATCCGTCATTTCAGGGACTGACGTTTAAACATTTGGGCAAACGGTGTAACCGCACGAATGATCGAATTTTACAGCGATAGCCGGATGTTTAGTCGATTCAGAATCATGAAGTTAGTGCTGTTTGTGCTGGCATGAAAGTAGTGTTTTTTTCATCATTTTATGCAGTAAAATGGATAGCCACAAAAGTACATTTGATGAGAAAGTGAATCAATATTTTCTGGACAATAAAGAAGCCAAAAAACTGTGGGATTACGATGAAATGAGTGAGGAAACGACAACCTAACCTATTATATAAACAAATGTAGGGCCGGATCATTCCGATGTAATATAGTAATATAGAATATAGTCCAGTCAACCTAGTCATCGATGAGGTGAGAATTAAAAAAAAAAAACAAAAACAATTATATGTAAATGCTTTAATTTACTTCCATAAATAATAACTCTAGAAAATAATTTGCTAAAACTTAGGTTAAACTTTTTTGTGTTCAAATGGGTAAAAAATGTTCCTAAAGTTAAGCTAAAAAAAGATTCCTAGTTATAATCTATTTACATGTTTTTCTATAATCCATTCAAGTCTTAAAAATATTATATTTTTTATTTAAGTTTATCATATCAATAAATAACTAAAAAAATTACTCCACTCCCCAGCAAACACACTTCATCAGTCGGCCCGGCCCGTCATTGGCGAAGTATTCCAACTGTTGGCGAACTACTGACAAAATTTGCCAATATTATTTTAATACTTTATATGTATTGCCAAATAATTAAAATCAAAGAAAGCACAGCCAAAAAGTGTTCAGTTACTTGATAATTCCATCCCTTCCCAAAAGTTTAAAATTTCTAACTCTTTCGTGACCAAACATAAAACCCATATCCAATAAGCCTTCGATTACCCATTTCCATCACTTCAGAAAATGTGAAAATCCCTTCCCAACATTTGCAAACTCTTCGAAATATCAACATCAAACTCACACCCAATAAGACTTTTTCAGTTTTCCGTTACTTAAAAATCCATTTTCCATCCGTTTCCAACATTCGAAGACTCTTCGTAATCATCAACATCACACTCACACCTAATAAGTCTTTTTCAGTCTTCCGTTACTTGAAAACTATAATTTTCCATCCCTCCCTAACATTTCAAAGCTCTTCGTAATCCACATCATACTCACAACCAATTATATCCTAATATTTTTTCTACCTTTTTGATATTATTTGTACTCCTGGTTGACTGGACAAATAACCCGCAATTTACTAAAGAATTGACGGACTATACAACCGTCAAACGCTGTAATTTTCAATCAATCAGAAAGTTACACCGTTTGCCTAAAACGTTAGCGTCAGTCCTTGAAATGACGGATAAATAATTTTCGTCAATCACCGTAATAATGATTCTATTACGGCAATTGCCGGCAGTACCTGTAATGCCTAGGCTTTTCAGGGAATGACGGATTACGGCGATTGCCTACGACATATATAACCTGAAGGTAGGTATAACAATGACGTGTCATATATTTATAATCCTAAACATACACAAACCACACAACTCTTTCCAGAATAAAGTTAAAGGGCCAAACCCTATACAAATTCCATGTAAGGTCATCCTGAACCGCTAACGGATTTTAGTTAAATTTCAACCATGGCTTTGATATATTGTGTGAATTATGTAAGGTATGCCTTTGTGGGAATTTTAACTAAAGCAGCATCAACTTTTCATTGTACCAGCGTTACACGTTATGTGAAATAAATAATACAATACAATATAAAAAGAAAACATTTTATATAGAAAATAGGCTTTAGTTGTTTAAAAAAGAAAAAACACCAAACAGATAAACCTATCTCGTCAAAAGTTATTTCACAATAATCTACTGTAATGCCAAGTGGCGGGTATGTATGTACTATCTGACAAGTTTATCCGTTGTTGACCCAGCTTTGGAGATTTTATGGGTCCATTTAAGTGTATTGTTGTTGAATAAACGTTACATTTAATAAAAAGAAACTGTATTTCATACTATTATAATCGGTAAATGTAAAAGATTTTATAATATTGTGATGTTTTATTGTTTCTTTTTTT
This sequence comes from Altica lythri, assembly GCA_964028335.1. Classification (NCBI taxonomy): domain Eukaryota; kingdom Metazoa; phylum Arthropoda; class Insecta; order Coleoptera; family Chrysomelidae; genus Altica; species Altica lythri. The sequence goes on from OZ034805.1 coordinate 33,124,843, forward strand.
AAGATTTCAATATAATTTTTGGATTTTCAGAAAAAAATATAAATAATTGTTATTGTATACGTACTTTAGGTTTAATAAAAATATAAAATAATAAATTTGTAAAGACTTTTTATAATTTTATTTTTTAACATCTAGCATTTAAAACAAAATCCCATTATTTTTTTTTATTTTAATTCGTTTGTATATCTACATAATAATAAGGCCGTGTTAGGTTAAATTTTTCATATCTTCTTTAAATTACGCAGTACCTTTGTGCCTACGTGCAAAAGTCATTTCACGAGTTTTTCGGGTGCAGGGTGCAACTCTTACGATTTACCATTAAGAGTCATTTCTCGCGGCCTATCATTCCTGTATGGTGAGTGATAATTTCCCTCATAAATCACTAAGGACAGCATTTTGGACTCTCTATTGATTTGGTCTGGCGATAAATTGATAGTCATTTTTTTATTGGATTTTTAACTAACGATTATGCTCTCAGTGTTACATTAAAAAGTCGTGATAATGTTATAAGTATTACTCCCTTCAAATGTTTGGTAATTGTGACTAGTAATGATACTTTTATCTTATATTATCCAAAAAGCAATTTGGAAGCCAACTGTTAGTTTTTATACTCATTATTTCTGATTATTAAGAATTTACAACTAATGAAAATACAAATTTCGTTATACATCTAAGAAAAGAAAGAAATTTCTAAATTTTTCCTTGGAATTTTTGAATTTTGTTTTATTTTATACAAGGAACTACAGTGTTTCTGCTAGTGTGCTTACTGAAAATAATTTTGTAATAGTGCATGTCTGCGGTTACCATTCCTACTCGCGGCCTTATTGATCCTTTTTGCGTACATGCCCAATAATTTTCCCCTTTTGTTGATATTAATACGCGTTATTTTGGCACTTTGTTCATTTCATATCCTGGGCTTAGAACGACTCAAACACAATGAGTCCGTTTCGCCAACGTTGCGACGCTGGTTGCTAGCCGAAAACCCATTGGCACAGCTGACCGAAAGCACAAAATGGCAATAGGACTCCTGTGTGAGCTTTCGTTGTTTTTGTGTTTTTATGTTTCTTTACACATGTTTCCCCAACATCTTTTGCTCCCAAGTACCCAACACTTTTGCTAGCCAAGTGCAATACTCTACTTGGTTATGCCGCACTGATGACGGCTAATGAGCCAGAAACATGCCTGTCTGCGGTTACCATTCGTACTCGCGGCCTTATTGATCCTTTTTGCGTACATGCCCAATAATTTTCCCCTTTTGTTGATATTAATACGCGTTATCTTGGCACTTTGTTTTTATATATATATATATATATATATATATATATATATATACAAAAGGGGAAAATTATTGGGCATGTACGCAAAAAGGATCAATAAGGCCACGAGTAGGAATGGTAACCGCAGACATGCATGTTTCTGGCTCATTAGCCGTCATCATATATATATATATATATATATATATATATATAGAACGAACTGGTAGGTATTGGGAATGCAGCAATTTATGTGTGAAAGAAAACTCTTTTTAATTCTTCCAAGCTTTCGGAAATTTAATTACTCATTTCCATCATCAGGGTAAGACTATAATAATGTGTGTTATATAAATGGACAATTATTTAAATTAAGAATACTTACACTAACTTGAGGGTGTTCACAAAAGTTGTTAAAAATAATAATTATTTTAATATCACAATGCGAATTATTCATTAAATCGTCGAAAATTGTTTATACTTATGTATAATTTTTTTAAAACTACTTAAAAACTTAGGAATTCAATTAATAAACTTTTGTAAAATTTTTTTTGTCAAACTAGACATTATTTTTTATCAAATGTTTGGTTTCACTTAAAGAGCAGGACACACTATGGAAATAATTTGGATTTATTTGAATTATTAAATATTGAATTTTGTCGTTCTTCGATTTTGTTGGATACAGAGGCCTTTTACTATTCAGGTTAACCAGCCCATTTTGTGATTTTACCTTAATGCTGGTGAGAAATTATTATTATTTAATTTAAATAATCTCAATAGTTTCAAAAAGTGGTAAATGTCGGATTTATATTTGTTTATTGCTGCTGAATAGTAAAGAGTAGAATAAAAGGTGAAAATGACATAATTACTACACCCTTGGTGGTTTGTCTCGTGCTAAGAGATAGGAATAAATTTCACTTAAATGTTAAACATCGGTTTTTTTGTTCATACTGTTTGGATTTTGTGAGATAAAGGCCATTTCTAGAAATTTGCTTTTAGTTAGATTAGGTTCTTTTACTAGTGGAACTGCTGATTCCCAATCAATGTTGTGTTTCTTTTTTTGTGCATGTTCTGCCAAGGAACACCTTTCAGGGTGAAGTCTACAGTCACTTTTGTGTGAGGTAATTCTATCTTTTAGGAGTCTGTTGGTCTGCCCAATATATTGTAATTGGCAATCAGAGCAAGAGATTCCGTAGACTACATCTGTCCGTGATCCTTGGGGGACTTTGTCTTTTTGTTTCTTATAAAGTGAATTTAAGGTGAGAATATTTTTATAAACTATTTTGATATCACTGATATTACTTAATATTTTTGTCAGTCTGGGTGTGGTTTCTCTTATGTAAGGTAATGAAAGGTATCTGATATTCGTTGACTCATTTTGTTCAGAAGGTGACAGTGGGTAAATCTCTGGTTGATTTTGTGTAATTGACCTATTCGGGGGGCTTTCATGATTATTTTGGTTTTCTCCTGTCATTGCATCACCTGTAAGACTATTAATATATATATATATATATATATATATATATATATATATATATATATATATATATATATATATATATATATATATATATATATATATATATATATATATGAATAATGGTATAGTGACTGGTTCAATATAACGTGAAGTCAATAGTGGAGTTGCAGTCAATGTTATGGCCAATGTAAATGAAGAAAACTCTTTTATTTTTGTCAAGCTTTCGAATTTATTTAATTCTTTTTCAAGACATCTATAGTGAAGAAAAAATTTTTTTATATAATAAAAATTTTTTTATAATGTTTTATATGTGATAACTTACTAATACGTGAGGTTATGAAAAAAGCTGCGAATTCTGTTTGATAAAATTAAAGTAAATCATATTATTAAAATACATAAAAACATATACGTTTAAAACTTATTATTTGATTGACTTTTAATATGTCTTCAATTTCTTTTTTATATATGTATGTTTTTTTATGTATCTATGGTATTTATTTTAACACAGTAGGAAAGCAAAACATTGTAATGATTAATTTATTTAGATTTTATTTTTATATCAAGTAACTTACTATATTCGTGAAATACAGAACTTTAATTTCAAAAATTTATTTTATTTTTCAAATGTAGTATATGAAATCACTTGCTCTAATTGTGAAAGAGTTTATATAGGAGAAACATGCAGAACTGTACACAGCAGGAACATCTCTCATAAAAGTGATATTAGAAATAATAAAATTAATGCTTGTGCACTAACAGAACATGCAGTCAAAAATAATCATAGTTTTAAATTTGAAGAAACAAAAATTTTGGAAAGAGAAAGGAACCATAAAAAAAGATTATTCTTAGAAATGACACACATTGATAAAAGGCAAATATGTATTAATAGAAAATCAGATATAGAAGGGCTGAGTAATATTTATTGTTACATTCTATCATTTCAAAAATAAATATAAATAAATTTAACATATAAATTTAACTTATAAATATAAAAAAACTTTTAATAAATTAAAACAGGATTACAAACATAAAGATTTATATAATATTAAAATAAACAAAAATAAAAACATAAAAAATAACAACTTTCATAAATTTAACATTTAAAAAAATTTTTTTATAAAAAATTTTTGAAATTAAAGTTTCTTATTTCACGAATATAGTAAGTTACTTGATATAAAAATAAAATCTAAATAAATTAATCATTACAATGTTTTGCTTTCCTACTGTGTTAAAATAAATACCATAGATACATAAAAAAACATACATATATAAAAAAGAAATTGAAGACATATTAAAAGTCAATCAAATAATAAGTTTTAAACGTATATGTTTTTATGTATTTTAATAATATGATTTTGTTGAGAAACAATTACTTCGAAAGTGGACTGTATATAACTGGCTTTACAAATATCTTGATTTTCCAAAACTAGGATGATTGAAAGAAAACACACTAACTTGCTTAAAACGACCTTTACTTAACAGCGTTAAACGAATAATGACACCCCCTGAGAGAGGGTGTAACAACATAATTCCTTGCTTATGCGCAACAATAGGCGCGCAAATTTAAAAGTTTCTTTAGTCACAAACATGCCCCCCGCCTTGAAAGGGCTAACTTTCAACAGAAATAAAACAATTAAAATATACATATATACAAGAAATAGTCAACAGTAAAAATAATGATTTTCACAACACTTTCACACAGTGTCTATCGGAAGAGGACATATATTTGAAACTGCTCTTCGAATATTTCCACTGTTAGTTCTAATGGTCACTACTCGAACTACTCCATCAGCACCAGGATGAAGCGAGTGAACGCGTCCAAGTAACCATTTCTTCGGAGGAAGTGTCTTATCCTTGATAAGAACCAATGTGTCTGGTTTCACGTTTGGAGAATTTCCTTTCCATTTCTGACGCTGCTGTAACTCGGATATATACTCTAATGCCCAGCGCTTCCAAAAGTGTTGCTGGATGAGTTGAAGTCTTTCGTATAACGATAACCTGTTCTCCTTACAATCCATGAAATTTACTTCAGGAAGTGAGTGAATGGGTCTTCCAATTAAAAAGTGTGAAGGTGTTAAAGGACTTAAATCGTTAGGATCACTGGATAGAGGGGAAAGAGGTCTTGAATTCAATATTCCCTCTATTTGAATTAAAATAGTTTGAAAATCCTCATAAACTAATAACGCATTCGACATCGTCCGTTTCATGTGAAATTTTACAGATTTTACGCCTGCTTCCCAGATACCTCCAAATGAGGCGAATAACCGGGAATGAAACTCCAAGAGAAATTTTGATTATTACATTCATCTAAAATATGGTTTGCATTATTTCTTAAAAATTCACCTAAGCCGATTAGCTCGTTGCGAGCACCAACAAAGTTTGTGCCATTATCAGAGTGCATTTGATGCGGCATGCCTCTGCGTGAAATAAAACGCTTAAGAGCCGAAATAAACGTTGGTGTTGATAAATCAGAAACTAACTCTAAATGCAAGGCCTTAGTACTGAGACATATAAATAGGCAAACATAAGCCTTGAAGGTTTTACATCCCCGTCCTCGTCTGTCCTTAAGAAGAAACGGACCGGCGTAATCAACTCCAGTGTGACAAAACGGAAATGACGGTTCAACTCTGAATGAAGGAAGATTTCCCATCAACGGAGTAATAAAAGAAGGATTGACTTTAAAACAAGTTATGCAATCGCGAACCGCTGCTTTAGCTGCGTTTCTGCCATGAATAGGCCAGTATTTTTCACGAACAACATAAAGAAGATGCTGAGCACCGCAATGCAAAGACTTAATGTGTGCATCCCTGAATACTAGTTTTGTGAAATGGTGACCAGAAGGTAATAAAATAGGATGTTTTTTATCCCTATTAAATGAAGAATTTTTTAATCTTCCTCCTACACGAAGAATACCATCATCTAGAAATGGGCATAAAGATAATAAATTGCTTTTGGAAGATAGGGATTTACTTGAAAGTAGAGTTCGAAGCTCTCTACTGAATGCTTGTGATTGGACTAATTTAATTAAGCATTTTTCAGCATTATCCAACTCTTTAATAGACAAACAGCCTGTTAACTTAGAAGAAACTGAACGTTGACAATTATGTATGAAACGTAGGCAGTATGCTACGCAACGTAACAATCGCGTTAAACTAGAGAAACGGTTTAGCGGAAAGTCTATTTCTGGTAACGCAATCAAAGCCAAGGAATGCTGCTTTAATTCAGGAAGTTCCTTATCTAATTGGAGGGGCTGAGCAGGCCAAGAAATCGGCTCTGAATGCAAGAAACATGGTCCATCCCACCATAAACTTGAAAACTGGAGCAGAGAAGGATTGAGGCCACGCGTAAGTAAGTCAGCGGGATTTTCCTTGGAACCAACATGAGACCATATACCAGAAGTTGTATTGGTTTGTATCTCTGAAATCCGATTCGCAACAAAGGTTTTAAGACAGTTGGGTGCCGTGTTAATCCACCCTAAGACTATTGTCGAGTCTGACCAAAAATAAATGCTTCTAAACTCGATTGTTAATGACTCAATTACCCTTTTGAACAACCTTGAAAGGATAAGAGCTCCTAGAAGCTCGAGTCTAGGAAGAGTGTGTTTTTTGAGAGGAGCAACCTTACTCTTTGCACAAATAAGACGAACTGCAACCTCACCGAAGGAATTGACACTGCGACTATAAATACATGCTCCATATGCTTGCTCTGATGCATCGGAGAATCCATGCAATTCAAGATGAATGTAATTTTGGCAGATAAAATGGCGAGGAATTTTAAGATCATTTAGTAAAGGAAGTTCATTCTTAAAGGATAACCATTCCGTATGAATGTAAATAGGAACCGACTGATCCCAGTCAAGATTTTCAGACCAGATTTTTTGAATTAGAATTTTAGCCTTAATAATGCAAGGAGCCAAAAGCCCTAGCGGATCAAAAATTTGAGAAATGTTTGAGAGGATTGATCGTTTGCTGATTGATTTGGACATAATGTCCTTGACATGATAAGCTAGAATATCAGTGTCAAAACACCATAGAATACCTAAAGCCTTGGTGTTGTCTCCTAAGTGAAGAAAGTTTGAGTCTTCAAGGGAACCGTTAAGACCTTGAATTATAGCAGGACAATTTGATGCCCATTTTCGCAAAGGAAAGCAACCACCTTGAAGAATTACATTTATCTCAGAACATAAACGAGACAGATCAGATGCTGTGTCCGAGCCGGTCAAAAGGTCGTCGACATAGAAATCATCAGCAATCCTTTTTGAAGCTTCAGGATACTTATCAGAAGAATCTATTGAAAGTTGAATCAAACACCTTGTAGCGAGAAAGGATGCAGCAGCGGTACCGTACGTTACAGTATTGAGCTGAAAGGAACCTAATTCCTCTTCAGGATTGAATCTCCAAAGAATTTGCTGCAAGCTTCGCTGGGACGGGTCGATAAGAACCTGCCGGTACATCTTGGCTATGTCAGCGGAAACTACATAAGCGTGCTGGCGAAAGCGCAGAAGAATTGAAAAAAGATCACTTTGTACATTGGGACCAACCATTTGAATGTCGTTTACCGAAACTCCAGAACTAGAAGGAGAACTACCGTTGAAAACGACACGAAGTTTAGTAGTCGAACTTTCTTCCTTCAACACTGGATGATGGGGTAAAAAATAAGAGACGTCTTTAGAAAGAATGAAATTTGATTTAGACATATGTCCCATATTTATATATTCTTGAATAAATTCAGAATACCTTTCTCGAAGCATGTGATTATACTGAAATCTTCGCTCAATATTGTAAAATTGCTTGGTAGCGATTTTGCTTGAGTCCCCGAGAACATTGGGTGATTCCTTGAGAGCGATCTGAACAATGAACCTACCTTCAGCGTTCCTTTTAAACGTTGATGAAAAATGAGTTTCACACATTTGCTCTTCTTCAAAAAGTATTCTCTTTAAATTACTGCACTCTTCCAATTCCCAGAATTTAGACAGAGTTTGGCATTCGGAATTGCAAGACAAATTGCAATGAGTGATATTGCTTGAAGAGCTAGCAATTGGGCCTGAGATAATCCAACCGAGATGAGTTTTTTGAAGAATGGGCATATTACGACCTAATCTTATCTGCCCTACTTGAAGTAGATCCCAAAACACAGAAGATCCAATGAGAATGTCAATTTTAGAAGGATTAAAGAATGAGGGATCAGCAAGAGTAATGTTTTGAGGAATATTAAGGCTATTCGCGTCAATCGGAAAACTTGGAAGCGAACTACATATCTCCTTTATTATGAGACATGGTAAAGAGATAGAAAATTTGGAGTGTATTGCTTCAAGTTCGACGGAACACTTTGAATTTATTAATGAAGCCACCTGACTAATACCAGATACTGAAATTTCAGTGGCTTGCCTTCGTAACCCTAATTTGTTAAAGAAATCTTCAGAGATGAAATTAGATTGTGACCCGGAATCGAGAATAGCTTTGGCATTTTGAAATTTACCATGAGAATCCTTTATAAGAACAGATACAGTGGATAGAAGCACCAGATTATCAGGAATGTACGATGAAAGAAGCACAGATGACGTTGGGTTTCCTGATGATGTGTTATCACGAGAAGATGTTTGTAGAATCGGAGAAACTGTAGGAGCTGAAGAACCTTGTGGATCAGACGAAAACGAGATTGTGTCCACGTGTAGTAATGTATGATGTTTCAGTCCGCATTTTTGACATTTTCCATATTTACAATTTTTACTAATGTGCCCTGAATGTATGCAATTTAAACAAAGTTTCCGATTTTTTACTTCTTCTGATCTCTGTTTAACACTTAGATTGAGAAATTTAGCACAATTTGATATTTTATGTACACTTTGGCAAAACTGACATGAAAGTTGGGTTGAAATAAATGATTTTGACGATTTATTTCCTTTCGTGCAAGTTTTTTGAAAGGAAACATCTTTATTTTCATTTGGTTTGAGAATACGATTTTCCAGAATATCAGCTCTCTTTTTTAAAAATTCAAGAAGGTTAGCAAACGTAGCGCCAGTAGGTTTAGAAAGATCCCACTCACGTTCAGTAGCTGAATCCAATTTGTTTATCAAAATATAATGAAGGAGTGTACCCCACTGATCAGTAGGTTCTCCTAGTGACTTTAATGACCGTAGATTACTTGTCATTGTGTCTATCAAATGACGAAGTTGCTGAGAACTTTCCTTCACTATATTTGGCAAATTAAAAATAGCCTTTATATGACTGAATATCAAAATATCTTTGTTTGCGTATCTTTCGCAAATTAATTGCCACGCTAATTCAAAATTAATTGATGAAATGGGCAACGAACTGATCACCGCAGATGCATTTCCAGAAATAACGGATTTAAGATAATGAAATTTTTGTATGTCGCTTAAAGTTGTGTTTTTTATTATTAGCGAATCAAATGAATCATGAAAATCCATCCAACTCTCAAAATCACCGTTGAATTTTGGCAACTCGATTGTTGGCAGTTTAACACTATTAACATTTAGATTATGATTAACAGAATGGGCGTTTGATCTTATAGAACGAGCTGAATTTTCCGAACATTTATCTGAATAAAATTTATCAAGTATTGATTTTGCTAGTGCGAGTGCACTATAAAAGGAATTTTCAAAATCTTCTCTTTCTTTTAAATCATCTTCAGAAATTGTTTCATTCTGACATTCAATTTCATCCTGAATGGACTCGAAATCGTTAATTAAGACTTGAAATTTATCTAAGCGCCACTGAATATCCGCCAATACAATAGAATTATCAACACTATTATCTAAATCGTTATTTTTATTCATGAAATTGTTAAAATTTGTTAATTTTGACTTAATTATACCGCGTTTTCTACGTAATAGAGAAATATTTGCGTCGGTCATCTTGAAAAAATATAAGTATAATATAAATTCAAAAGAGAGAATACCAAATCCAGGTATAGAAGTAAATCTGTTATAGAAGGAATTGTAAAAAGGAAAGTAGGTATACTCACTCACTAAGCAGAAGTTTGTAGTTGACCAGCTAAGTGGTTGATAGAACGTCGATTTCTTACTTGAGGCAGTGAAGTGGCTGACTGGAATTATTGCATTCACAATGCACGCCGCTTGCAAACTTGAAAATTAAGTTGATGATCATCAACTATTTACACAAATATCTGGATCGCCAGGACCAAAAAATGTTGGGAAACAATAACTTCGAAAGTGGACTGTATATAACTGGCTTTACAAATATCTTGATTTTCCAAAACTAGGATGATTGAAAGAAAACACACTAACTTGCTTAAAACGACCTTTACTTAACAGCGTTAAACGAATAATGACACCCCCTGAGAGAGGGTGTAACAACATAATTCCTTGCTTATGCGCAACAATAGGCGCGCAAATTTAAAAGTTTCTTTAGTCACAAACAGATTTACTTTAATTTTATCAAACAGAATTCGCAGCTTTTTTCATAACCTCACGTATTAGTAAGTTATCACATATAAAACATTATAAAAAAATTTTTATTATATAAAAAATTTTTTTCTTCACTATAGATGTCTTGAAAAAGAATTAAATAAATTCGAAAGCTTGACAAAAATAAAAGAGTTTTCTTCATTTACATTGGCCATAACATTGACTGCAACTCCACTATTGACTTCACGTTATATATATATATATATATATATATATATATATATATATATATATATATATATATATATATATATTGAAACACTTATGGGGACCTTTACACAATTTATTTACAAAATTGTTAAGATACACTGAACTCTGCTGGATAACTTCTAATTACTTGACAATACAATGAACTCTTGTGAACATTTGAACTTGAACTGACGTTAACTGTCCATGCATCCCCTTATATAAAACTTTATTTTTAATCTAGTTAGTATGTTTAGATCTTTCTAGAATTTTCTAGAAACATTATTTAATCTAGTCAGTGTGTTTAGAAGTTTCTAGAATTTTCTAGAAACATTATTTAAAATGGTCAGTTGTTTTTTATAAACTTCTAAAAATCAACTGTCAATAACAATCTTTCAAATTAAGGTCCCTACCTTTACGGTTATCCCGTTACACTGCCCCCTCTTTAGATTCATTCCTCCTGGAATGTTATTTCCTACATCGGAATCCCGCACACTCCCTGAGCCAGCCAAACCATCTTCTTGAAGTTTCTGCGAATCTCCACGGTGGTTTCTCTGGTAAGGAGCCAAACGATCATGATGGACCACGACGGGTTTCCCTCTGGGAATTTTCACGATCCGATAAATGACATCGTTAATCTTCTTCTTGATGGTGTAAGGACCTTCCCAGTTCTTTTGTAATTTGGGATAAATACCTCGATGCCGTCGGGGGTTATAGAGCCAGACTAAATCTCCAACTTGGTAACTCTTTTCCATTGTCCGTGTGTCATAGTACCTCTTCATCCGATCACTAGATAATTGTAGTTTTCCACGCACCAGGTTGTGTATATTCTCCATTCGATTCTGAAGGTCGGCGACATATTGTTCACGGGCCATTTCTTCACCAGGTTTACAACCAAACACCAAGTCACATGGTAGCCTCATTTCTCTACCGAACAGGACCTTCGCAGGCGTTTGGCCAGTTGATTCGTTGATGGCCGATCGAATTGCCATTAGAAATAGTGGAATATGTCGATCCCAATCCCTCTGACAATCTGACACCACTTTTGACAGATAGTTGGTTATAGTCCGGTTCATGCGTTCCACCATTCCATCAGACTGAGGGTGCACCGCTGTGGTTCTCATTTTGTGGATGCCTAATCTTTGGCAAACTTCTTGAAACAGCTTGCTCTCAAAATTTCTTCCTTGGTCTGAATGTAATTCTAGTGGTACCCCAAATCGGCTTACGAATTCTTCAACCAATATATCTGCTAAAGTGGTGGCTTCCTGATAGGAAACTGCATATGCTTCAACCCATTTAGTGAAGTAGTCCATTACAACAAAGATGTACTTGTTTCCTACATCGGTCTGTGGAAGTGGCCCCAATACATCTACTGCGATTCTTTCAAAAGGACTTGCTGCATTTTCGCCTTCGGTTTTCGGTGCGGACCGTTACTGGCAGCACATGTAGTGCATTTACGACACCAATCTTTAACATCATTAGTGCAATTTACCCAGTAAAATCTATCTCGGATCTTTTGCAGCATTTTCGTGATACCCAGATGTCCTCCAGAACTATCATTATGCATCTGTTTTAAAATTTCCGGTACAGCATTTCTTGGGACCACTATTTGTTTCCTTGTTTCTGTGCCCTCGGAATTTTCTACAAGTCTTTTAACGAGCTCACCGTCCAAAACTAAAGAGTTCCATTGGGACCAGTATGCTTTTAAAGCTGGAGAAGACGAGGATATCTCTCTCCACAACGGACGACGGTCCATTCTCTTCCACTCCCGAATCTTTCTCAGAACGGGATCGTTTTCTTGTTGCTCCTCCAGCATAGAGTTCTCGTCTTCTGGCACAACCTTAACTAAGGCAAGTTTTTCCTCATTCTGCTCCATACGGGTACAATGGGGGGCAAGTATTTCTTATGTGGCCTAGTTCTCCGCAGTTCCAGCACCTCACTGGGCGCCTTCTTTTTGAACAAAACTTCATTAACCTCTTCACTACCGCTTCGACTTTTCTGACGGCATAAACGGCATGGTCGAAGTTACCAGTGTCTTCCATTAGTCGAGCAGCTCCATGTGAGGCCTCCGTCGCCGCATCGAACTCCAGGGCAATGGTCAAGCCGTTTACAAGAGATCTCGGTCTCGCCAACCATACAGCCCGTTGCAACTCGGCGTCTCGAAGACCATCGGTAAAGGTTTGGATCGCCAGGCACTCCAGAAAATCTTTTGTTGCATTTGGATACGCAAATCGTACCATTTTTTCAACTTCTGCCTTGAACTCCTGGATAGTTTCTCCATTTTTCTGCTTCCGACTTTTCAACTGCACTCGGTATACTGGTTGTAGATGACTTTGACCATAACGCATCTCTAGACGATTCACCAATAGCTTAAAATTGTCAACCTCATCCGGTGTCAATACATGCAGGACGTCTAAAGCCTCGCCTCGCAGAGCCATGGTAAGGAACAATGCCTTCTCCTGGGGTGACCATCCATTCGATCTGGCCACTGCGTCAAATTGTTTTAGGTAATTGGACCAGGAAGTCTTCCCGTCGAAGGTCGGGGGTTTTATCGTCATTCGTACCTGGGCCGCCTCTCCGTTTCCTCGTCGTTCGACGTCTACGTGGCCGGTTTCCCTCCTTTCTGCATGTCCGTCGCCGTGGTGGATGATTTGGTTTCGGCGACAAGCTTCTAGTTCTTGTTGAAGCTTTCTTATTTTGGACTGCATTTGCTGGTTGATCTCCTCTCGGATGTTGGCCACTTGCTGGTTCAAGTTGTCCACTTGCTGATTCAAGTTGGCCACTTGCTGGTTTTGCTCGTCTCGCAAGTTGCACATTTCGGAGCGCAAATGCGATATTTGCTGGAAGAAGGAACTGGATAACTCTTCTGGTAGGGTAGACATCCGTTGTGATAGCTGGGACATATTTTCGCGCTGGCTTCTCATCTGACTGGATAGCTCCTCTTGCTGGCTCGTCATTCGTCCTGATAGCTCCTCTTTCAGCTGGGACATATCTTCGCGCTGGCTCTTCATCTGACTGGATAGCTCTTCATGTTGGCTCGTCATTCTTCCTGATAGCTCCTCTTTCAGCTGGGACATATTTTCGCACTGGCTCTTCACCTGACTGGATAGCTCCTCATGTTGCCGGGAAAGTTGTTGAGTTAGTTCAGAATTTGCTTTTTGAACTGAGTTTTCGAACCCCACGGCGTCAGGGTCCAAATTATTATTTACGTAGTATTCACGGAGTCTTCCCATCAATACGGATTTGCTCCCAGTAGTTTCCAACTCTAATTCATTGAGCTCTCTCCTGAGCTCAGCTACCAATAGTTCACTTATCTTTTTTCCAGGCATTCTTGTATCTTCACCCCACACCTAAGACCAATTTGAAACACTTATGAGGACTTTTACACAATTTATTTACAAAATTGTTAAGATACACTGAACTCTGCTGGATAACGTCTAATTACTTGACAATACGATGAACTCTTGTGAACATTTGAACTTGAACTGACGTTAACTGCCCATGCATCCCCTTATATACAACTTTATTTAATCTAGTTAGTATGTTTAGATCTTTCTAGAATTTTCTAGAAACATTATTTAAAATGGTCAGTTGATTTTTAGAAACTTCTAAAAATCAACTGTCAATAACAATCTTTCAAATTAAGGTCCCTTCCTTTACGGTTATCCCGTTACAATATATATATATTTAGGTAGCGAGCAGAGCTCCCTTGGGGAAGGCAAATTTTCTATTGAAATTAACTTTTACACACACAGCTGCTGCACTCTCGCACGAGGAAAAGATTTCTTAAATATAAAAAAAGAACTATCCATAATAATCCATAATAAAATGGGACATCATCGGACTTAGCGAGATTGGAAGCAAAAACGAAGACCTTTGGCAAATAAATTCATGGCATCAACTAAACAATAAAGGAACGATTACAGGAAGTTCAGGTTTCATGGTGCACAGGCGACTTAAAAGGGAATAGTAAAATATGAATGCACCACCGATAAAGTATATAGTCAAACAATTTCTTCGACAATTGAAGAGATAGCAACTTGCAGTTACTCAAATTTACGCCCCAACAAGTAGTTACTCAGATGAAAAAGATTAAATGTTCTATGGAGAGGTGGCAGATCTTCACAGCCAATATAATACCAACTTTAAAATCATTATGGGCGACTTCAATTTCAAAGTTGGGTGCCAAAGTCAGGATGAGAGCCTGATGGGCGCTTTTGGCTTTGGTGAGAGAAACAAAAGTGGGTACCTACCTATACAGATGTAGAAATATCGCACCGAATTAGAAAGGGGTGGTCAGCGTTTGGATGAAACGGACATATACTTAAATTAAATATGTTTTTTAGTCCAAAAAGCAAAGTATTTAACGAATGTTTTCTTCCTGTAATTACAAACGCATGTGAAATATGGGATTATGTTTTTTGCAGATTCCTGGGACGAACATAAAGTAGAAATGGGTAGGATCGACAGAAATGGATGGCGTCCGCAGAGGCCTCCATGCAGCTGTGAATTAATAATGGCTGAAGCTGATGAATATGATGATATTACTAGATATTTTCATTTCTTATTAGTGTGTGTTTTTTAGTTTAATATTTTCTTTTCAGTTTTCTAATTTTGATTTATTATTGTTATTATTATTATTTTTCTAACACTAGATAAAGTGTGGAATTTTAAATCTCTTAATAATAATCAACCGGGTTATTTACTAAATTCAAAAGCAATTGTGTTAACAAAATAAAGCGTTAATCATGATTTTTTAACCATTTTTAGTGAATTTCCGCTTTGTTTGACAATTCTGTGTCTTATTGAAACGTCCATGATCTACGACCGCAGGGTCTGTGATCACGGCCCTAAAATAGCTTTCTAAACATATAAGACGAATTAACTTTTTAACACCACGTTTGATGAAAATGATATACCTACGAGTGCTCATCTCTGCTTACGCCTGACCCATATCACTTGAACTAACTTCTAGTGGCCGTTCGTTTTAGTTTTCTCAAATTCTTGTAGGTGCGTTCTGTCAAGTAAACATGGTTATTTTAAGAGTTTCTAAACTACTTAATAAGGAATTTTTTCTTATTGGTAACAGAATGTTCGGAAATTCCACCCGTAACAAATCTGTCGAACCGTTTTTTGTTTTATAAGATTATGCATTTTTGGGAAACTTGACTTAGAGTCTATTTTGCAACATTCGTCGTTTGGTTTACTGTCATATTTTTAATTCTTTTATCATATTGGATTACCACTGCGACGTGCATTCCATTCTAGTCGCTTCCTCAATTTCGAAACTATTTCAAGTGACGTTGACTTTTTTTTGTCCACCACCACGAAATCTAACCAGTACCATTGTTAGGAGTTATGTTACGATAAATTAACATTATACCGTTAATTTAAATTTTCTTTCAAATAACTTTTTTATATACTTTTTTCTAAATGCTTTTGTTGTTTGTTGGCATGTAGACAATAAAATAGATGTCACAAGAAAAAGCTTGCCAGTTTTTATTAAAATTTAGCCTCAAGCTTTTGTCAGTACAAGTCTTTATTAAATTCACCATATGAATTGTTGTGCACTTTCCATACTAATAAATGAAAAACTGAATATACTTCTACATATACAGTATAAATAACAACTATATATTTTTTACAAGCATATACATAATGAAAAATTAGTTGCTCATGCAAATGAGTATAAGAATCGTGTTTGGTTTAGTAATATTCTAATTAACTATTGTAATAAAAAAAAGATATTTATCTACTCTACCTCATATTATGTATCAATTTTTAGTTCGTGAAAACTGTCATTATAGACAGCAGTGCGTGAAGGATTGAAAGTGTGCGTGAAGTAACAATGTATTTTAAATGGGATTTACTTTTTCGCACTGTTTTTGACACACCTTCATATAATCAAATATCCATAGCATTCGCGTTGTCATGGTGTTGCTATGAGAGCATTAAATTTCAACAAAAGTTATCCTGACAGTGCTGTAGTTTAAATTTTTAAATTTGAATTTGTAATTATTTTTTATTTGTTTATCGTAGATAAAATATTGTATGAAACTGTGCGTGAAGTGCTTTTTGCGCACTTACGCGATATATAGCACTCGCTTCGCTCGTGCTCTAAACATCGCGTGCGTGCGCAAAAAGCATACTTCACGAACTGTTTCATAAATAACTATTATAAGGCAGAACAATCCTTTAAAAAAAACACAACAATTTTCTAAAAGAATACAAACTGTACACCTTACTTTATTCTATTGTAAGTTTCTTTTTAAACAGATATTGCTTAACTAAGACTTTCCTGGAATCGTGGTTGGTTTTTTGGTAGATTTAAGAAACGCTATATGTGAAAAAATAATTTGTTAAGTTAATCACAATTTTTTTCTTTTGTTTATCAAAAGTTGATTTAAAGTAAATTATTCCCTAATTTTAATATCTGAGAAATTGGTTTAGTGATTAAGCTTACGTCCTGCAAGTTTTTTCACTTATACTTAGCAGTAATTAACTTCTCTGGCTGCAATAATATACAATCTGCTGCTTTGCTCTTAGTATAATATAAACATTACTATTTAAAAAATATTTCAATAAACTTTAATTATGTTAGAGGCCCTTCACAGCAGGATAATGGCTAACTGCAATCAATACCTTAACCGTTTTGTGGAGTTGGGATTTTTCGATGCTTTGTCAAAAAGCCTGTACCAACAATTTTAAAATTTATGAATAACTATCATGTCAAAATCAAATTCATAAATATTACATTTTTAGTCACACTGCAGGAAAAGAAATGGTTATGGTCTCGGTCATTATGACCTAGTGGACAGAAAGCGAGTTAACAAACTGTCTTGAATAGGTACCTAATACTTTTACAGCAATAACTTAAAATTTACCCGCTCAAGAAATTACCTTTAAATAGCTGTGGTCATAATTTATCATTAAATAGCTTATCGATGTTTATGTTGATTTGCAATATATGATTGATATTTAGTACGGTCTCTTCTGGATTTGTAAAAAAAATTTTGTACAGTTTTTAAAGGCACATTTCCAAAACACCGTTAAACCGATGCATTTTTCAAAAATATGAAAAATTTTGTGTTTAAACTAAATGGGTATATAGGTGTTCCTTTTGTTTTTGATCAATAATTTGTGGGTTATTAACAAATTTGCAAATAATAAAAATCGTATAGCTATAGTTTTTTGGTTCACAGTTTATACACGATCTAGTTAAGATAGAATGTTGGTATTCTAATGATTTTAACTGCTGTTGATTTTTTTGTGTACATTGTTATGGATCAGTTCTGAAACATCCCAAAGGCCAGACTATAAAGAACCATTGCAGTTCTTCTTTTTTAACTGTTTAGCATAGCTACTCTGTATCGAATTAATACAAATCTCAACCACTTTGCGACAAAATGTTTTATAATAATCTACTTGCTATATACTCTATATATTAATATGATATTCTATATTACTGATCTAGCAAAACTTTAACAAAAATAATAAAAATTAATGCCTTTATTTTTTTAGTGCTACCAACTTAAATTTAAATAAAAAAATAACGCTTTTTGAATTTATTTAAACAGAAAAATTCTAAAAAGATTTAATGAGGACAACTCTATAAAATACTGTAGGGATAGTTTATACACAAAAAAAGAATAAGCACTCGTGATCCTTAGAAATGAACACTTACGTAGATGTGCCTATAGAAAATATCTCATCCTTTCTGAAAAAGAAACACCTGTTATTAAATGGGAGTAAAAAAATTAGAGGATTCTCCTACGTATATTTGAAATTATCATATTGCTTTAAATCAAAATTTAAACTTACAATCACAAGATATAAATAATAAATAAATAATTTAATTAAACCAATTATTTATTAGCTTAATTACTACCTTTAAATTGTGTGATATAACGTATGGAACATAAGATTTGCACTAACAATTCTACCAGATTTTGATGTCTAATAGCACGAAGATACTTTGTGTCTGATATAGTTACCATGATGCAAGTAAACCAGTCGTTAATTATTGTCATTAGTAAACGTCACATTATTTCAATAATTAAGTTAAAAATGTGTTACAAACTTGAAGTTTGCTAAAATATCTACAGATTAGTTGAAGGGTTGCCCAAAAGCGAAATTGTGAACTTGTTCAGAGATCAAAATAATAGCTAAGCAACCATTTTTAAGGCATTAAGAGATTGTGAAAAAGGTAGATCTTGCTTTAATTTGCCTTAAAGTAAAAGACCTCATGTTTTATCACACAGAGTAAATAGACTGGTAGAAAGTCAGCAAGACAGGATGGGAATCTTTAGTCACAAGCTAGGTCACCGTCTAATGTGTCTTACAAAACCGTCTAAAAACAACGTGTATTTAAAAAAAAAGAGTTCCTTTACACATCCAAGCAGAACTAGAAAGAATACCTGGATGTTGCAGGGCACTAAGGCGTAGGCATTTTATAAGACACTGAGTCATTGTAATGGACGATGAAAAATATTGAAACACTTATGGGGACTTTTACACAATTTATTTACAAAATTGTTAAGATACACTGAACTCTGCTGGATAACGTCTAACTACTTGACAATACAATGAACTCTTGTGAATATTTGAACTTGAACTGACGTTAACTGCCCATACATCTCCTTATATACAACTTTATTTAATCTAGTCAGTGTGTTTAGATCTTTCTAGAATTTTCTAGAAACATTATTTAATCTGGTCAGTGTGTTTAGAAGTTTCTAGAATTTTCTAGAAACATTATTTAATCCAGTCAGTATTTTTAGACGTTTCTAAAAATCAACTGTCAATAACAATCTTTCAAATTAAGGTCCCTTCCTTTACGGTTATCCCGTTACACTGCCCCCTCCTTAGATTTATTCCTCCTGAAATGTTATTTCCTACATCGGAATCCCGCACACTCTCTGAGCCAGCCAAACCATCTTCTTGGAGTTGCTGCGCATCTCCACTGTGGTTTCCCTAGTAAGGCGCCAAACGATCATGATGGACCACGACGGGTTTCACGATCCGATTAATGACATCGTTAATCTTCTTTTTGATGGTGTAAGGACCTTCCCAGTTCTTCTGTAATTTGGGACAAATACCTCGACGCCGTCGGGGGTTATAGAGCCAGACTAAAACTCCAACTTGGTAACTCTTTTCCATTGTCCGTGTGTCATAGTACCTCTTCATCCGATCACTAGATAATTGTAGTTTTCCACGCACCAAGTTGTGTATATTCTCCATTCGATTCTGAAGGTCGGCGACATATTGTTCACGGGCCATTTCTTCACCAGGTTTACAACCAAACACCAAGTCACATGGTAGCCTCATTTCTCTACCAAACAGGACCTTCGCAGGCGTTTGGCCAGTTGATTCGTTGGTGGCCGATTGAATTGCCATTAGAAATAGTGGAATATGTCGATCCCAATGCCTCTGACAATCTGACACCACTTTTGACAGATAGTTGGTTATAGTCCGGTTCATTCGTTCCACCATTCCATCAGACTAAGGATGCATCGCTGTGGTTCTCGTTTTGCGGATGCCTAATCTTTGGCAAACTTCTTGAAACAGTTTGCTCACAAAATTTCTCCCTTGGTCTGAGTGTAATTCTAGTGGTACCCCAAATCGGCTTACGAATTCTTTAACTAATATATCTGCTAAAATGGTGGCTTCCTGATTGGGAACTGCATATGTTTCAACCCATTTAGTAAAGTAGTCCATTACAACTAAGATGTACTTGTTTCCTACATCAGTCTGTGGAAGTGGCTTCAATACATCTACTGCGATTCTTTTAAAAGGACTTCCAACCAGGTATTGTTGCATTTCCGCCTTCGGTTTTCGGTGCGGACCGTTACTGGCAGCACATGTAGTGCATTTACGACACCAATCTTTAACATCATTGGTGCAATTTACCCAGTAAAATCTATCTCGGATCTTTTGCAGCGTTTTCGTGATACCCAGATGTCCTCCAGAACTATCATTATGCATCTGTTTTAAAATTTCTGTTACAGAATTTCTTGGGACCACTATTTGTTTCCTTATTTATGTGCCCTCAGAATTTTCTACAAGTCTTTTAACGAGCCCACCGTCCAAAACTAAAGAGTTCCATTGGGACCAGTATGCTTTTAAAGCTGGAGAGGACGAGGATATCTCTCTCCACAACGGACGACGGTCCATTCTCTTCCACTCCCGAATCTATCTCAGAACGGGATCGTTTTCTTGTTGCTCCTTTAGCATAGAGTACCCGTCTTCTGGCACAACCTTAACTAAGGCGACTTTTTTCTCGTTCTGCTCCACTTGGGTACAATGGGGGCAAGTATTTCTTATGTGGCCTAGTTCTGCGCAATTCCAGCACCTCACTGGGCGCCTTTCTTTTAAAGAAAACTACTTTAACCTCTCCACTACCACTTCGACGTTGCTGACGGCATAAACGGCATGGTCGAAGTTACCAGTGTCTTCCATCAGTCGAGCAGCTCCATGTGAGGCCTCCGTAGCCGCATCGAACTCCAGGGCAATGGTCAAGGCGTTTACAAGAGATCTCGGTCTCGCCAACCGTACAGCCCGCTGCAACTCGGCGTCTCGAAGACCATCGGTAAAGGTTTGGATCGCCAGGCACTCCAGAAAATTTTCTTGTGCATTTGGATACGCAAACCGTACCATTTTTTCCACTTCTGCCTTGAACTCCTGGATAGTTTCTCCATTTTTCTGCTTCCGACTTTTCAACTGCACTCGGTATACTGGCTGTAGATGACTTTGACCATAACGCATCTCTAGACGATAGCTTAATAGCTTAAAATTGTCAACCTTATCCGGTGTCAATACATGCAGGACGTCTAAAGCCTCGCCTTGCAGAGCCATGGTTAGGAACAATGCCTTCTCCTGGGGTGACCATCCATTCGCTCTGGCCACTGCGTCAAATTGTTTTAGGTAATTTGACCAGCAAGTCTTCCCGTCGAAGGTCGGGGGTTTTATCGTCATTCGTACCTGGGCCGCCTCTCCGTTTCCTCGTCGTTCGACGTCTACGTGGACGGTTTCCCTCCTTTCTGCATTTCCGTCGCCGTGGTGGATGATTTGGTTTCGGCGACAAGCTTCCAGTTCTTGTTGAAGCTTTCTTATTTCGGACTGCATTTGCTGGTTGATCTCCTTTCGGATGTTAGCCACCTGCTGGTTCAAGTTGTCCACTTGCTGATTTAAGTTGGCCACTTGCTGGTTTTGCTCGTCTCGCAAGTTGCACATTTTGGAGCGCAAATGCGATATTTGCTGGGAGAAGGAACTGGATAACTCTTCTGGTAGGGTAGACATCCGTTGTGATAGCTTTGACATATCTTCGCGCTGGCTTCTCATCTGACTGGATAGCTCCTTTTGCTGGCTCGTCATTTGTCCTGATAGCTCCTCTTTCAGCTGGGACATATCTTTGCGCTGGCTCTTCATCTGACTGGATAGCTCCTCATGTTGCCGGGAAAGTTTTGAGTTAGTTCAGAATTTGCTTTTTGAACTGGGTCTTCGAACTCCATGGCGTCAGGGTTCAAATTATTATTTACGTAGTATTCACGGAGTCTTCTCAACAATACGGATTTGCTCCCAGTAGTTTCCAACTCTAATTCATCAAGCTCTCTTATGAGCTCAGCTACCAATAGTTCATTTATCTTTTTTCCAGGCATTCTTGTATCTTCACCCCACACCTGACACCAATTTGAAACACTTATGGGGACTTTTACACAATTTATTTACAAAATTGTTAAGATACACTGAACTCTGCTGGATAACGTCTAACTTCTTGACAATACAATGAACTCTTGTGAATATTTGAACTTGAACTCACGTTAACTGCCCATACATCCCCTGACTTATATACAACTTGATTTAATCTAGTCAGTGTGTTTAGATCTTTCTAGAATTTTCTAGAAACATTATTTAATCTAGTCAGTGTATTTAGAAGTTTCTAGAATTTTCTAGAAACATTATTTAATCTAGTCAGTATTTTTAGACGTTTCTAAAAATCAACTGTCAATAACAATCTTTCAAATTAAGGTCCCTACACGGTTATCCCGTTACAGCATTTTACGCTATACGCATTTAAAAACAAAAAGCAACATTGGATTTTACACCTTCGGTTATAACAATTTTCTTAATAAAGTAAAATTTACAACAAAGGAGAAATTTGGTGCACGATTTCTGAGGCTGCGATTTCAGCATTCCATGTTGGCCGAGGTCGAGGAGAAGCTCTGGACACCGAGCTTAATACTCAAATATGCTTACCAAAACTGCTTATTTTTATTGATTATAACGACGATATCATATTTTTGCCTAGCTTTGCTTTATGCCATTATACTAGGCAAACTCGAGAGAAGATAACCCCTCACATACACCACAAGCTCAGCGAAACTAAAAATTTTGGTCAGTACTTGAAAAGTTTTTGACAACGGATGGAAAGCCCTAAATAAACAAAAATTGCTAGCACGCATTTTTAAACAAAATTGGGAATTGGTCCTGAACATCGTCCACCGTAAGATGAGACAAGTCTTATTAAATTGCTTGCTATTGAGGATCATGGTTCACTATCGGTTTTATAAATTCGATTTTATATTAACAAAAATATAAAATTATTACTTATGCTAGTATCCAAATATTTTTTTTTAATTTCGTTGATTACATATTTTCTCAAAACTTAAGTCCCATTCGTTAATATGTTATAACATACAATTTTATGTTTAATATATATATATATATATATATATATATATATATATATATAGTAACGGCTGATTAGTTATAAAATAAATCAAAAAAAAATTTTTTTAGGTTCACAGGGATGCAGCCAAATTTCGGTATGTTAGAAAGATTCTGTTATTACAAATACCGAGCTTTCGACATTATTTAAATTCTTTTTCAAGGCTATAAATGAAGAAATTGGTTAAAAACTGCTTAAAATTAAAAATGTAAAGATGTACTTACAAGCAAAGTGAATCAGTTTACATTTGTTTGTAATGTAAATATATATATAAATATATATATATATATATATATATATATATATATATATATATATATATATATATATATATATATATATATATATATATATATATATATATATATAAATATATATATATATATATATATATATATAGCACACATTTTATAAAAAATATAAACACAAAACTTAAATGTTGAATTAAAAATAAATTTTAAATGAAAATTATCGTTTTTTTTAAATTGATTAATAATTAATAATTGCTTTTATTAAATGCATGTCATTCCCAGTTGCCTGCTAAGTTGACTGTTTTTAGTGTTTCGTATAAAATGTCCTTATAACGTTTTTCCTGGTCTCCTTGTCTACGAACCCCTTCGCTTAGTTCTCCAAAACGTACACATTTTTCAAGCCGATTATCATCCAATCGATAGACGTGACCTGCCCAACGTAGGCGAACATGGGAGATCAGAGTCTCCATACGCAGATGCTTAGCTCTTCTTAGAATCTCCTGATTGGATATTTGATGCTACCAGCGAACGCGCTTCATTTGACGTAAATGTTTTTGTTGTCTGCGTTTAAGAGTTTTTATATGTCTTGTGCAGCGAACCCAGGCCTCACATGCGTATAGAAGAGTTAGCAGGACAACTGCTTGGTCCAGCCATTTTTTGTTTAAGTGTTAGATCGTGGTTATCGAAAACTGCTTGCAACCTCCAGAAAGCATTTAATGCAGCACTGACTCCGTTATGTATTTCTTTTTCTGTAATTGCTTTGGTATTCAAAGTGCTGCCAAGATAATTAAATTTACATTTTCTAGTTATTGCCCTTGCAAATGATGACCTAAGCCACTGACAGAATCTTAGTTTTAGATAAATTTAATCTTTATACCAGAGTTTTTTTATTGGAGTTCTTTAAATAGAAAGATTATTAACATATATTTTTTAATATAGGTAACCAAGATATTTATATATCTAAGAAAATTTAAAAATACATTCTATTAATGTAAAAAACTGTCTTTAATTTCCTTTTTGTTAAATTTTTTTCGTTAATCATAATTTTAGTGTCATTCCATTCCAATAGATTTCGTGACTAAAAAATTTTACTATATGTTATTGAATTTATCTATATCTTGGGTAATTGTATTCACATAAATTAACTTCTCTTCGGGATTTTGATAAGTAGACTTTAGTTTTTTATTAAATCACTAAATAGTCTGCAAATTTCGTGATATTTTCATATAATTTACTAAAATCCAGTGCGAAACAGTCTTATACTTTATCAGCATTTAAAGAGTCCATATATTTGATCTTTAGGTACCTAATAAGCAATTTGTATACCAGGTTTCCAATCCCACAATTATAGATTATTGCTACTGTTCGAAAATCTCTTATCGGTACCAGATTTAAAAAGGGATTGTAAAATCTAAACGCTGCTGTGAAGAAATATGTAATCCTTTTGGCCGCTTTGATCGACTTTGGTGTGTTTTCGGTCACTCCGTAGACTGTCTATTGGGCTCAAGCCTATGATAGTTAAACCAAGTTTTATTCATCATTCCAAAACGTTGATTACAACAACGCGAAACCTTCAGTTAAAATCAACGCACTGCAGATTTGGTTTTTTATATTTAAAAAATCGTGTGAAATATAAATGCTAATAGCCTTACACAAATTCACTCAAAACTATTTGATGCACTTGCCTTATCGTTTTGTTTCCTTTCAGAGCGAAATGCATCTTGGGTGCTTGTACGAATCTTTTTATATTAAAAAAACCACCAATAAATTTATGTTTAAAAAAAACAAAGTAAGTAAACATTTTCTCTCCATTGAATTAATTAATTTTTTCGTAAAAAAAAACAATGTTTGATCAAGATACGGTATGCCTGTTTTTTTATTTTTTTTACGAAGGCGAGGGTAAAAGCACGTAACCAACTGTAGCTTGTAAGCAAATGAACGAATTGTCATAAATCTTTACACATAAACAAATAAACTTCTCCAAATTATACTCATATCCAGAAGTTTTTAGGCCATTCTATACACAAATTATCGTATTTTTATCAAAATTAATTGGTAGGCAGTTATGACACCAGATGTCGAACTTTTTTTATTTGTTTAATTTTTTTTATATTTAAATATATATACACTTTGCCATCAAATCCCTGATTGTTTTTAATTTGCATATTCAATGGGTTGGGTATTGCTCAAACCAATTTATCAGCATTCTCATTGTCCCGAAATTAGTACCCATGCCAGTGTCAAAGAATTTCCACTTTTGGATTGTGTCAAGAACTTAACGCAGTCCCACACCAGCTGTGAGCTTTTCTGTGCCGAAAATATCACCTTTAGAGCCTCTTGGCTCTCCGAGTATATAACTACGGTTTTACGCGTTATACCCTGGCTTACTATCTCCGTTGCACAACTGAAACACTGTAGCATACGCACCTGAACTTGTATCCTGTATCTTTTACTATATATACTTGACCCTGTACCTTTCTCAATCTTTGAGCCATCGGTATACCAGATTAACTCCCCTTAAATTGGGGGAACATTGTTCCATGAATCCCTTTTTACTAATTCCACTTATAAGTTTCTCGCAAAATTATACCTGTGGACTATCCTGTCCTGAGGCTTACTCATTATCTGATCCGCCTTTACCCTATTAATAGCTTTGTTTGCTTTTTTTGCTTCAATAAGGTTGTAGGGGCCTGGCATTGTAGCGGCCTGTAAGCAGTTGCCATAGCCTCGCCCTGTATATAGATATATATGCAATGGTAGTAAGTTGAACAGAACCTGTAATGCATCCGTTGGGGCAGTCCCATGGCCCCTATGACATTCAGGCAAGCCTGCCTTTAAATGCTTTCCAGTTGCCTGATCGCCTTAGTTTCAATTTTCAATTTGCATAGATAAGAATCAATAAAAGCAACTTAATAATTAAAATGAATAAACTTACATACAAAATATTTTAGATTTTGATTTTTTATTAATCAATTAATAAAAATTTTTAAAACAACAAACAACAAACCGATCAAAAAAAGCATATTTAATTATAATTGATTTTAATAAAAATTATAACTGACCTCTTTGGCATTACAAAATTAAACGTATAGCTTTTGTTATTGTTGTGAATACAAACTATGACCAAGTGAAGAATCAATATGCTGAACCATTATTAATATAGGTACCTACATGAAATTTATTAAATTTTAAATCCATTAGTAAAGCTTATCTAGAAAACGAAATATGAATGCATCAGTGCAGACTTTATTTATTAATTTTAACATTATCTAGTCATTGTTCGTACGAGATTAAATAAAATAAAGGTTTTATAAAAATACTTCTCAAATTGCGATTCCTTGTGAAGATTTATGTTTTTCATATATAAGAATTAAAAAATGTTAAAGAGTCTTTATCTGGGAACAGCAGGCCGTCCATAAATCCGATCCTTTTCTCGACCCTCACAGCAGACTGATATGCACACATGGTTTTACAATCCATGGTTTAAATTAATAAAAGCATTAAAAAAAAAATTAAACCTCCTTAAAAAA
Organism: Altica lythri; assembly: GCA_964028335.1. Lineage (NCBI taxonomy): Eukaryota > Metazoa > Arthropoda > Insecta > Coleoptera > Chrysomelidae > Altica > Altica lythri. Next base: position 33,151,717 of record OZ034805.1, read on the forward strand.
AATGCACTAAAAACTCAGAAATAAAATCTTTATTTCTTAAAAAAAAATTGGAAACAACTAGGCATCTGATTTCGATTTCCTTGAAGTCGGCTCCAATGGCAAATTACCCTCCATTTTAATCTTAGCTATTAAATCTAGATTTCGAATGTTAGTAACTCAAATCTTTTACAAAGATATTAACCATTGGAGCCGACTTCAAGGAAATCCAAATCAGATGCCTAGTTGTTTCCAATTTTTTTTAAGAAATAAAGATTTTATTTCTGAGTTTTTAGTGCATTTTTTTTGAAGGAGGTTTAATTTTTTTTTTTAAAAGCTTTTATTTTATCATTTTTAGTTGCTACTTGATTCATGATGTACTATTTTCAAAACCTTCCAAATACCGTGCAAGAGATACTGAGTTCAATCCCCAACAATCCCATGTACCAATGTGACTTTTTGAAGACATAATAAATTGTCTAACACCTAGAAACACGAAGCACGTACGGTAAAGGAAAATATCGTGATGAAACGTTGACTTGAATTGTCTGAAATTTTTATGTTTTTATGTTATACACAATTATTAACATATTAACTTAACTGCAGGGCTTATTTTAATGATTTTTGTGGTGTTTCTTGGAATATCTTCCACATTGATGACCAGATCTTAATCAAATTTCTATGGGATCACACGGACACTCTATTCTTTTGAATGCAAAACGATTTTTTTTTAAATCGGATTATAAATACCGGAGATATTCGGTAACATAAAAAAACAATGGTCTAATTGAGAACCCTCTCTTGTTTTAAATCGGTTATAGTGGGACAGTAATGCGCCAATTATTATGTTTTTATGTTATACATCATTATTTACAAATTTACTTAACTGCCGAGCTTATTCTGTTGATTTTTGTGGTATTTCCTGAAATATCTTTCACATTAATGACCAGACCTTAACCAAAATTCTATGGGACCAATGAGAAACTTTACTCTTTTGAATGCAAAAAGAATTTTTTAAATCGGCTTATAAATACCCGAGATATTCTTAACTGCCGAGCTTATTCTGTTAATTTTTGTAGTATTTCCTATAATATCTTTCACATTGATGACCAGACCTTAACCAAATTTCCATGGGACCAATGGGACACTCTACTCTTTTGAATACAAAAAGAATTTTTTAAATCGGTTTATAAATACCGGAGATATTCGGTAACATCCATAAAAAAAAAAAAAAAGGTCGAATTGATAACCTTCTCCTTTTTTGAAGTCGAATAAAAAAATAAGCACAATTTACAAAAAGAACTTTTTATAATAGAAAGTTATTTACTAATTTATAGGTCATATTTTGTGTCATCTCAACAATGCACAGCATCCCTGATTTTGCAAAAATATTAAGTCATACAACGCTGTGATTGATCATAAAGAAGATTGTTTCCTTGTTAACAAAATCAAGGGTAGTTGTATCTAAAAACTTTCTAAAACAGTTTATTTTATTACCAGTTAAAATAATAATTACTGTTTTCACATGTAAGAACAAAAAAAAAAAGAAAAAAAAACTTCTCTGTCGCGTAATCGATCCCATTATGATAACATAACAGAACTGTCACAAGTGGACCGCAGCCTAACCAACTACGCTACGAACGATTTATTTAATAACTTTCAAAATAATATTATCTATACACAACTTAGATCATGTTTAATATCAATTCGGTATAAATTTCGAAATCTATGTATATGCCTAAACACACTTGAAATATGCATTGTCATCCAGTTCTTAGCTATCCTGAAATTTTCAGAGCTCTAGGTAGTCGGGAAATAGGTTTAAATTCGATTACAATTTCCACGGAATGACACAGAGACACAGAACACGGCGAAAATATAAAAAACTTTCTAATTTCTAATATATGTGATTAATTTTTTATAAATACAAATAAAAAAATACCAGAATCGTAAAGATAATTTACAGGCGCTAGAGGTATTTTATATTCTAATAAGTGTTGTTCTTTTCTAAGTGTAATGTAGAATATTTTGGTGTCTTCTGTGTAAACTTCAAAATTTTGCATACGTATTGTATATGGCTGAAATCAGAAAAAATATATCTTTACGATTCTGGTATGTATTTTTTTATTTGTAAAAATTAATCACATATATTTTTAAATTTAAAAAATAGATTGTAAGATCATGAGTGCATATCACCGCCTGCTGTGAGGGTCGATAAAAGGATCGGATTTATGGCAGGTCTGCTGTTCCCAGTCAAAGACTCTTTCACCTTAAAAAAAAGCTTTGAAGTAAAAAATGTTGAATGAAAAGGTTTTATATTTGCATGCATTTTTTAAGTATAACAAAAAATTTTAATATATACTTACAAAGATTGGGAGAGAAACCTGGAAAGGGTTTTGTTGTGCCTTATTCCGTCTAGAAATTCCATAGTTGAAAATAATTGTGGAATCACTACACTTTTAAATAATATCACATTCGTATTATATTATTTACTATTACAATTTAGTGTTTTACGACTTTAATTATTACACAAAAAATGCAAACGAAAAAATCACGTTGGTTTCCATGTTAGTTATTTCCTGAAAGAAAAATTATTTATTTTTGATAAGTAAAATTTAATGCTATTAGATGCCAAAAGAATTTCCTTTTAATTATTGCTTGTAAGTTATTTGTGAAAAATAGATAATAAAAATAATACACCTCTGCAGTAAATTAACGCACCACCAAAAGTATAAAATAACCAAGTATAAGCTTAATTTTTGACGAAACCAATAATCCGATTTAGACGATATTTTTTTTTTAGTAACAAGTTGTCTCTTTCAGAACGTTAGTATAGTACTCTATTGGCATAAAAACTATTTTTTTATAAATACTGAGTGTAACATTATAACTGGCTTTTCCATAAAATTTATAATACCCAATAATTGTGGACGCAGACAACTATCAATAAACGCTCTTTCTCACAAGGCAGGTTACCTGTAGCATTTTCTCGAATACCTGGCATGTAACTTGCTGAACCCATAATAATCTGTCTTTTTAAGAAAATAATATCCAGTAAAAGTTTCAACTTGTTTCAAATATATATTTTTTCATTATCTGTAAAATAGGATTCCAATCACCTGTCAACTTAAAGATCCGTCCAATTGACCTGATTAATGTATTGTTTACTCCTTTAATATCCAACTTAAGAAATAAAAATATTAAATTTTTGCTTAAAGGATATTTTTGTAAAAAAAAGCATCTTTAAAAAGATAACGGTCCATTCATCCCGCTGGGTGTTTTTTACCGGTGCAAGGCCCGTAAAAAACCATGTTATGCCTCGTAGCTAATTTCTGTTTTTTTCACGCATTGCGTTAGCTTTTCTAGACCTGTTGGATCGATTTTAGTGTTTGTTGTGTTGTCTACAGATCTAGCCTTTTATCGGACCATACTTTTTTGTCCGCTTGTTAAGTTTATTTATTTATTTTTTGTGCTGATGGCACCAAAACTAGTTAACACTATTATGTTCCACCAGGGCATCAAGTATTACTCGTCATTCGTATTCTAGTCTGAAGACCACTGTAGTATTCTTTAAGGCTCCAATAGTCACTTGACTATTTGTGTTGGTAATATACAGATTTTATGTAGGTACCTATTAAATTCGAACCCAAGAAATAAAATTAAAAGAAAAATACTACATTTGCTTAACTTGAATCGACGGTCTATGCTGGTTCGATTCTAGTTAGGGTAATAATTGTTGCAGGTTTGTATTAACTCATTCACAATATTTTAATGTTTGAAATTTTTTCGGCACCATAATGTATGATTTTTAAAAATTGTTCTTTGCATATTTTTAATAAGTACCACTTTTTAAAATTGCTTTGAAATTTCCATATGTAAACTAAACGAGATAATTTTAAAATGGGTTTCTCTGAAATTTAAATATCATAATTATTCTCTCATTTACATATTGTTATTCATTCCTGTCCCATTGCACCGCTATAAATTTGTCCTGGCAAAACGGCCAGACTACCCAGTTCCCTCTACTTCGTTTTTTTTATAATTATCCAAAAGCATATCAAGTCAAATATGAACATAAAACTGTGTAGCGAAAAGTATAATGTTTGCCACATTTTACATGATAAAAAATTCAAATAAAAAGCGAAGCGATGAAATAAGCAGAATACAGAAGTTCGCTATAATAGAAGTAGGATGATTTACAGTATTCTGGTTTTTAGAAGCTTATAGAACAGCAATAATTTTTTTCAACGTAGTTTAAAGAACAGTATTTTATTTATAAAAGAACCGATATAAAAATAAAATATTAAGCAACAACGAAATAAATATTAATATACTTTTGTTTACTTGTTTGGATATTTGTTTACTTGATTATTGATTTCATAAAAAAGCTATTTGGTCACCGTATATCGACAAAAATAGTAGATTATTCTCGATAAAACTGATTAAATGTCGCCAAAGCTTTCAGTCCGCATTTCGGTCTGCAGCATTGTAGCTTACGAGCAGCGTTGCCAAACTAAAATTTCTGAAATCGATAGATTAATACAAAAAATAGATAAGTGGAAATCGGTAGATTTAAAAAAATTGCAGCAAATTTAAAAAAGTATTTAATAAAAAATATAAGTTTAAATTAAGTTTAGCATTTAAATAATTATAAAAGAAAATTATAACTTATTATTATAAATTACTTCCCAAATCGGTAGATCTACCGAAAAATCGGTATAGTTGGCAGCATCGTGGCTCACCAGTTCTCACAAAAAACCAGAAAAAACATCGGCAAACCAGAGCTGCATGTGAAACAAATAACTTTAAAGTCAACTCGCATTGTGATCCTACTATTCTTGTCTACATACGGTGATATGGTTCCAACTTTAGTTGGCATTAATACGGTATCTACCGTGCTGCAAAGGTACCTAAAGAAAAAAGTTCAATATGCGCAATACATTTTGATAATTCTTTTAATAAATATCGGTATCTATTATAAATATAAGTTTTTCGCATGTTCGTTTAAATGTATCAATCTAACCAAATTAGGAAGTATGTTCGGTAAAAATTGCCAGTTAAAATATTTTTGAAACAAACTTTTTTATACCTTGGTAATAATAAGCAACTGTATTTTATACTTTATGTTGATAAGTAATAATAGTTTAAGCAGTTCAAAAAAAAGTGGAAAGAAACACATCCAACATTTCTTTGTATAAAGTGAATCAACCTAGTTTTAAGTTCTTGTTTAATATATCTTTACCGTAGGAAAGTACATCATGAAAACAAACTATGAAAAAATGTATTAAAAATTAAGCTAAAGTTAGAGGGCAAGTTCTTTGCATATTATCGTGTATAAAACGACAGATTTATGCGACAGGCATATAGCTAATTTAATGATTTGGATTTTGAACGAAAACTTTACGAGAAAACCTTATATAGTTGCCGTTAAAGAATTGGAAAAAACAAACAATTTAACAATAACTAAATTTATACAAGATAGTTTATTAATTTTCTTTTCACCCAACCTTATACCAGTGAATAAATAAGTTTTAATGGTTCCAGATGCTGCGGCATATATGTTAAAAGCTGCTGTTAATTTAAATATTTTTTATCCCATTTAATTCATTGCAATTGTGAAGCCCACGGGGTACATAAAATTGCAGAAGGAATAAGAAATCTGTTTTCGTTGGCGAATGATTTTATAAATTTTATTAAAAAGGTTTTCGTAGAGTCTTCAGTGAGGGTATATAAAGAAAGACTTCCCGGTGTCCCTTTGCCACCAGTAATTACAAGGTAGGTGAGGACATGTGTTGAAGTAGTTTTTGTTACTCTGAACACTGCTATAAAATAAAATTAGTAATGTCAGAAGCCATTCGATAAGCAAAAAAAAAGATTAAAAAATTTGAAATTGAAGCAGCAATTTCCATAACAATTATAAATTAATAGTTACCACAATTACCTTATTAAATTTATGTGAGTCGGTTAAATAAGTAAATATTTTAAAAAGAAAAATGCAATCGCCACCTGGAAATAATGCTTAATTAATTAAAAAAATTAAATATGTTTTTGGCAAGAATGAAGGTTTGTCGTTTTTGTTTGATGTTGTTAAAGTTTTAAATGGAACATTTTCCGAGGAATTACAAATGGAGCGAGATTTATTATTCGCTCTAAAGTATGCTCCAATTACATCTGAGATGTAGAAAGTTCATTTTCAATGTACAAAAATTTATTTTAACTGATCGAAGACATAGTTTTAAGACCAAAATATTGAAAAATATTTAGTTGTTTCTATTAATGATAAAATGTATGTTTAAATATTAATTAAAAGTTATTTTGTTACTAATTTTGTTACATTTATACAATAAATAATAAGTTCTTTGCCTATTTTGCCTATATGTTAAGATTTCTATCTTATTTACTAAAAATCTTTGCCTATATGGCGGCTATTTTTGTTTAATTTTTGTTGCCTATAAATTTGAGCTTTACTTATAATAGATCCAAAAAAAAGTTAATTAAAAGAAAATAGGATTGATATAAAATTAAGATTAAAATTAAAAATAAATAGGAAAATAAATAATGGGAAAATATCAGAAAAAGGGGGATGAAATTAATAAAATAAAATAAATAAAAGTTATAAAATTAAATAAAAAAAAATATAGGAATAATAAATGTTAGATACCTATAGATAAATAAAAATTGAATTGGAAGTAAATTTAACAACAAAAATAAAATGTATCTTAAAAGAAAATTTTATTTTTTAAATATAGGGGGATTTGTTATGGTATTAACTGGTTGGTCTTTGTGTATGGTGTAAATATGTTTAAGACTAACGAGTTATAAAATTTGATAGTGTCAATCCTGGTGTCAATCTATGGAAATTCTCAAGGAATCATAAAAAAGTTGGTTGCTACGTTTCTAAGGGGATTTTGGTTATTATTGATTAGATTGTCAAGAATTGTAAATTAGAAAAAGTCATTAAAAAAAATTAAGTTGAAAAGATAGATAAAATTTGATTAATTAAATAATTGGAATTGGAAGAGATTATGGTTGGATGATTGATTTTTTTGAGTCAAAGAAATTTTAGAAATTATATATATAGTCCATTCACTTTTTATTCCTATACCAGTAGGCTCTGTTAGTAACATGAAATTTGTCCAGTATAATCCACGTCTGATCACAGAATAGTTTACTGTTCTGTGGTCTTGTTAATTGTAAGTACGATGTTGTCACGTCTGCAATAAAAATATGTGTTTTTATTAAAAATACCTATAAAACTTGCAGAAAATAAGTCAATATATTTAATATTAAATTGAATACTAAAGTAGATAAATAATGTCAACACAATCGTTAATCCTACAATACAATTTCTTTTTTATTATTCTGGAATCTGTTATCGTTACAAAACATAGTTGAGAACATCTATTGTTTACATTTAAAGTTATTTTTAAACCGTTCTTTTCGATGTGTGTTTGGCTAGTGCCTTATCCTTATAGTTTACTTTATTCTTACTTTGGGTGCTGGATATTAGTTTTACTTAATATAGATTTATCTCAATCATTTTTACCAAGGTTTTCTCAGTACATATATATGATTTTATAGAAATTTTATTGTACTAAAGTTTTGTTTTGATTTTTTTTGTTATACTGGTTGCCTATATACCGATACCCATATAAGACGTTTGTCATATTTGCCCATTTTAATGATCTCTATCTATGGAGGCGCGTACCAAGAGTAACTGGTGGAAAGTAGCTACTTTCCACCCTGGTTAACAATTTTCCACTTTTTAGCTATTTTGTAGGGTGGAAAACCGTCTATTTTTAATCGATATTAAATAAAAATATTTAAACACAGTTAATAAATGGCGAAAGTAAATTTAAAATTATATATTAAACGGTTATATTCTAAATGTTTTTTATTTTTTATTTCCCACTTAAGTAGGGATCGAGAAACCATAAAAACGACTCTTTATTTTTTTTCTCGATAAACTCCGGAAGAATTGAAAACAGTATAAAAATGTCGTTCTGGTATCAGGTATAACAAATAGCATTTCACTTTTTACCTATAATGATGTAAAAATAAAAATCCTATCCCAATGTTATCTATATTTCGACGAGAGTGTGGTTATTTAACTGTTATTGTTGTTAAAAAGTTTATCTGATAATTATTTATTTAATATCTTTGTTGGAAAATTTTATTTTAACTTATTCAGGTACATGTTTAATACAGTTATAATAATTAAAAAAATATATATTTTATACCACATTGCAGACAGGAACCTCTGTACTACTTAAAAAAAGAATAGTACAAACAGTACAAGCTGTAAAAACATGTGTTTAAATTCCTTTAAATTCTAATAGCTGGGATATTTATTATCTTTCTTCAGCCCACATTTGAGAAAAGTTAAATAAAAATTTCCATTTAAATACTCAGCTTAGTTAATCAATTGTGTTCGTGTTACCAATTATTCAAATTTAATATTTTCCAAAATTATTGGTTTGGTTTGTTAAAATTTTTTAAGTAATTTATCTGTTGGATAATAAAGTACTTATATATTAATTTATTTTCTTAATCTCAGTTGAATATAATTTTATTTAAATTTGTTGCTTTATCTCGACCTCGGTCTTTCTTGTTTACATTCTTAACAAACTAATCTTTTTGTTTTTTCTTTAGTGCCATTGGTGCTGAAAATATTTGCTGCTTCTTTAATTGCATTTTTGAATGTTTTTCACATGCATTTTACATTCTTTTCATCGACTATAATCTCATATGTTATAACCAAGTAAATCAGTATATACCTACTTTCTGTATACTTAGGTAATTTTAACAAATATTAAATTTTAACAAATATTTTAATAATTATGATAATAAGTATATACATATTATAAAACAGTTTTAATATAAATTTCTATCTATTCCATGCAATATAATTTACAAAAAAATTGCCGTACACCATAAGAGCTAAACACCCATGATGACCAATACTGGCACGGCAATGAGTAGGTACCCCTGGTATAGATACCAGTTAATGTTAGACAATTTTGTCTTAAGATTAAATAGTAGCAATTAGAAAAAGCCTTTTTATTAAAGCTTCACTGTCGTATCTGCAGCTGAAGATAAATATTTAAGTATAAATTATTTTACTAGTTTAATTTGGAGCTTTTAACTATAGCTATGACCTTTTATATATTTACTTTTTATTATTACATTTCTGTCATCTCTTCTCGTTATAATTAACTCAAGAAAATTACACCGACGCCAACGCTACCAGTTTTATATTCATATATTTCGGAAATTAAATTAGCTAATTACCCTTTTCGCTGAATTTTTTGCCACTACTAATGTTACATATTAAAAGTTCTTCTGACAGATTTACTAAAATTTTTTATTTTAATTAACAATATCAATTTTATTAAAAGTTCTTCTGACACAGATTTACTAACATATTCTATTTTAATTAATAATATTAATGTTATTAAAAGTTCTTCTGACACAGATTTACTCAAATTTTCTATTTTAATTAACAATGTTGGTGGGTGGTTGGAGTTCTTTTCAGGAAATAATATTCGGTACTTGTTAAGGTGTTTATTACAATTAAATATATGTAATGACAATTAAAAGTATAACAATCCTTTTATAGGCTGATTAAACTACTAATATTTCAAAGGTTAGAGATTGAGATCCACACTTAGGATGCTTCGTTCTCAGGATTTCGAATAGTTTTCGTTATAGACGGAGAGCTGGCTACGAAAATTGAAAATGATAAGGTGCAGTAAAAATAATTATATAAAAACATTCATTATCTATTGTATAGCGCGTAGTGTCCACTGTAAATTTGTAAATTATCACACCTGCAATATTTATGTTCAAGCAGAAAAACATTTTAATTAACAATTGCATAAATAATTTATAAATGGTAATAAAAAAAAAATTCAGGCGGATTATTGTTTATTTTTCTATCCAGTAAGCACTTGATTTTTTTCATATCCTAAATTTGATATTTAATATGTTAAAATAATTTTTATTCAAAAAGTGTCCAAAGCAGGCGTGGCTTACGCAAGCCAGAGCACCCGTTTTCGGCCGTATTTTCAACCATCTGGGAAAATTATAAATATTAGTACTACAGTTCCGAGAGTTCGAGCTTTTTTGTAGGAAATTTCCTTCTCTTTTTGAATCTTTTTTTTAATTTAATAAATCTTTATTAGTTTTTAAGATATTTGCAAAAAATCAAACCCTCTTCTTTTTGTTTTAGTTAATTGTTAATAACTTTTGCAGTTTTTGCATGCGGAACATCACTTTTTTCAAAAATCATCTAGATGCGATTCCGAATCGAATGACACCTCGTTCATAATTTTCGGAGACTGCTGAAAAAAGTTGAGCAAAAAAGCACTTGTGAACTAGACTATTGTTTTAATCTGTTTCTATAGATACTATCAAATTATTCTTTTTTTAAAGTAGTTAGCCAATATCTAGATAAATCCAAAGTGAAATTGGAAATACATTCGTTTTCATTTATTAAAATGTTTGTTGATTCTTTTAATTTTCTTTTAATAGAATTTTCTAAATTGCATAAAATTTTTGTGTTATTTTATTTTATTTCGTGATTTAGAAAATTTACAGCATGTTCACCAAAAAGTAAGCAAAAGTTTAAAGTTAATTTTTGCCGAAACCAATTTGGACGTTTTTTTTTTTTATTGGCAAGTTGTCTCTTGAAGAAAGTTTAAAACGGTTCATTTTTATCTTAGCTACTGCATAAAAATACATCTTTATAGCATAACAAGTTTTTATTGACATTAATTTTTATTAAAAGCACTAGAGTAAGTAGCAGCCTATGGTAAAACAGAGATAGACAGTTATTGATATCAGGTAACTGAAGTTGTCAAAAAGCAGTTAATAGTGTTTTCTTTAAAACGTTATTTTTTTGTAAAATCTTTAATTTTTAACTACGCAACATGAAACACGATATTTTATTCGCGAAGAGTTAGTTCTGTTTGAGAAAGGTTGGCCTACAATTTATTGTATGCCATACAACCATTTCCCGGGTCGTACAGAGAGACTGTTAGTCATGCTCGCAGATTTTTAAGACTTTCAGCCCTAAAACAACGTTATGTAACAGCCCGTACCCTTCTAGGTGAGTTACAAGATGCCAGTAGCTTACAAGTTTGTGGAGAAACCATTCGTAGTCGACCAAGGGAATATAATTGAAGAACTAGAATTGCAACTCGAAGACCAGCTTTAAATAGATATCATCGGAGAGTGGGGCTAAATTTTGCAAAAGCACCATAAAACTAATTGGAAAAGGATCTGTGATGGTCTGGAAAGGTATTTATTTGACTGGTCGCACGGAATTTGTGGTCACACGTAATAAATAATGGAAACCTTCCAGCTGAAATGTACCTATTGGAGATTTTAGAACAACATGTAGCGCCATTTGCGCCATATATAGGTACGCAAGAATTTTTGTTAATGCACGATTATATCAGTCCTAACGTTGCTCAAGTTGTAACAAATTATCTCCGAATTAATTCCAGGGCATGGCCAGCTCGAAGCCGGGATTCGAATCCCATAAAGAACCTTTGGGATACTGTAAGAGAAAGACTATCTATGACATCTATCTAATCAGTTAAACACGTTGGAAGACATTGTACGAAGACTGATACAAATATGGTAAGAAATGCACCAAAATGATATACGGTCTTTTATTTTAAGTATGGGCTGGCGCTGTCAGGAGCGAAAATACACGCCACTAAGACTTTACCATTTACCTTTGCTTTTGTTGCTTTTTTCTTGGTAAATTTATTTCTCCATAAAAACATGTTCTGCTATAAAATTATGTTTCTCTTGTAGTAGCTAAGATAAATGCGTAAATCATGGTGAATAATTTTATGGAAACAGCCAATTGTAATAGTAACACCCACTATTTATAAAAAAATAAGTTACTTTACCAGTCTCTTATTAAAAAAAAATTTTCAAATCAGATAAGTGGTGTTAACAAAAATTAACTTAAAACTTATGGTAACTTTTTGGTGGTGCTTTAATTTAGTAAAAAAGTGTAGTCTACGAATGTTAATAATATAATTTTTATTTTTTAGTAAATTCTACGCATATTTTTTTATCGTTTTTGTCAATTTATCGTATACTAGCAGCCCGCCCCGGCTTTGCACGGGGATTAAAGAAAAATAACAAAAGCCATTAAATTTATTGGGTCAACTCTTCCCTGTAAACAATATTACATGTTGTTTTATTTTCTGGCAGCAAAATAAATTGATTTTCAGGTGCTCCGAACCGCCTTAGGCGGTTGGCCATAAGGAAAACCGATCCCTACTAATTGGAAGGTTTGACCTTGAGACTTATTATTAGTAAAAGCGAAAGATGTTTTGATAGGAAATTGAAGCGGTTTAAATAGATTTGGTAGATCAGTTGGGATCATCGGTATCCTTAGTGTATCCAGCTGGTGGTTCAGTTATAATGGTTGCTACAACTTAATTGTCCTTTAAGTCCTTTATAAGTAGCCTCGTCCCATTGCACATGCTAAATTCTTGATATCTGTCGTGATTATGAAATAAGTTATTTTGATAAAGATTAATACCAAGATAAAAACTTTTAAAAAATTAAAAAATAGTTATTGTGACGTAACTATAACAGTTAGACATATGCTGTCGCAGCATTTTTTGTAGATATTTATATATTCTCCAAAATCGTAGTACATTATTTTATTCTATAATCAATAGTTATCTCAGCGCACGCGATGTAAGGATTTTAAGGTCATTTTTGGTTACATTAATGGCATTTTAGTAAGGATCCCTATTTTTTTTGAAAATGAAACATAGCCTATGTCACTCGGGAATAGTGTAGCTTGCCAACGGTGAAAGAATTTTTGAAATCGGTCCAGTAGCTTCGGAGCCTATTCATTTCAAACAAACAAACAAACAAATATCATAAGAGAGAATATTTTGCCGGCAAAATTTTCGACTGGTATGAAAGTTTGTTGCTTGGCAATTTACGGGAATAAAATTTTGACACAATCACGAGACGTCAGTCGAGTGATTTTGTCAAAATTTCATGAGCGAAAATTGCCAAAAAGCAACAAACTTGAATAAAACCAGAAGAAAATTTGGCCGGGAAAAAATTTTCTCTCGAATGGTATTCGACAAGACTATTTTACAAGAAAAACAAGACAATATCAACATAGAGCTTCTGGACTTCTGCGTGTTCAATGGGGCATTTTCCGAAACCAATTTTCTGATTTCTTCGCCTGACTGGCACTCGAATCTTGATATTTCGTCTGGATTCATTATTTCTTTTCAAAATTATGAAGACGCTTCAATGACGTTTGTGAAACTGACAACTATAGAAATACTAGACACCTTAGTAACGGATCTGTCATAATTTTGTCGCTGAAATATTACGTATTGTCAAGGGTAATATAACAAGACCTCGATTATAGTCGGCTATTTTTGTGATACCTAGATTTTGAGAATATTTTAGTATCAATTTGTTGAGACATAATTTGACATTGACATTCAAATATAGCAACAACAAAAATAGCAGACTATTAATCAAGGTCGCGTTATATTTAGGAAGATTATTTCCTGAGAAGACAAATTTTTGACATTTATATTTGACGTGACTATTTCTCTAGTGCAATAGTCGCTGATATTGTTCTAGTGCAATAGTCGCTGATATTTGATTCTGATTGGTCCGATTTCAAAAAATTATGACATTCTATTGGTTAATTTGAATCAAAGAAAATAATCAATATGAAACGTGCCGTTGCTATGCAGTTTTGTCAGTTAAAAATAGTCTAGTGAAATAGTCGTTTGTTATTTTTTTTTCTTAAGTTAATTGCTTTACACGGCCTAACGACTTTTTTGTGCCGCCATATATCTTTCTTCGTCTTATTATCAAAAACAGAGAGATAAAAAACTCAACACGCAAGATTACGTTTCTGTAGTGTTTAATGCCAGTTCTGTCCTTTATTGGTCAACACATATTTAACTTAATTATCTATGAGTATTACTATCAAATGCGCATTAAGACCTCTTGAACGCCTAATAATAATATTATAGATATGCGAGGAAAACAATTCGTTTTCTTTCGTAGAAGCTAGTCGAACATTCCAATATTTTTTTATAAATACTTTGGATTGGTAAGAAAATTAAGGAATCACTAGTGATTAGTAAATTCCAATACAAAAAATTTACAAATTTTAAAAAGAAGTAAATTTTAATTTAGTGGGTACAGTTTATTTTTTAGCTCTCACGATTCTTTTTTTTTTTTTGTTAACCATTTGATTCACTGACTCAATAAGACGCTATTTTTCTGGTCTCTTGTAAGAGAGATAGATCATTCTATAAAGGTCTTCATTTAGCTAAGAAAAATTAATTTGTAACCCATAGATTTGTATTAAGTATTGCAGTTGTCATTTGGATATTATAAGACCGATAAATGGAAATGTTTTTGTCATAATTAAATAAAGTCCTACGTGTCTAAATCAATAATTATTAAAGTAAAAAGTGTTTTCTCGAAATAATTTGTTCTTAGGATAAATTTATGTGTGTTAGTATTTTAAATATTAAATTTTGTCTTACTTAAACCACCTTTATTTGAATAGTTATTTGAAAAGAATCTTTTGCTATAGTTTAAACAAAAGAATTCATGTAAAAATTTTTAATATTTTATTTATTATGAAAGTTGTTATATTTTGCATCTTATATATGGTTTCAATATTTTAAAAAATCTTTATCTTAGAAATAAGTTTAATTTGCTTTACAAACAAACTTATAACTAAATTTTTACTTTGTATAAGTATTTTATACATTATTCTTAGTTAGTTATATTTCTGTCACTATTTTTATTATTAATTGTTGTTATTATTTGTTATTATTATTAATAATGTATCTTACTTTAATTAAAACATAATCAAATACATACAAAAGACTACTGTTGGGTAAGTGGAAAACAATTAAAATAAAAGAGAGAAAAAGATTATTTATAAAATTTTATGTTGTTTTGTTTGGAAAAAAGTAATCTACCATATAAAGATCTTTTTTTTATTATTGTTTTATTGTTAAAAAAATTTATTTTGCTATTATATTTTTTATTAAAACTTAACTTAAACATGAAACTAAATCCACAACTCGATCTCTTTCTTTTTCTGAATCGCCTTACACAATTGTGGCCTACTTCTTGTGATAGCTTTGACTTAATTCACTTTAATTTATTTGTATATTGTTTTGTTTTTATATTCCCGATTAATTAAATGGTTCAATGTGAAACTTGATAAACACTTTCGATATGTGAATCTTTGTTCATTAGATTTCGGTTTGCAATATAGGAAACGCAATGAGTCGATTCATTGTATTGAAACTTAAAATTCACCTCCTATAGCGTCTGTAATATAGAGTAGGTATTTTAATCAATAATAAAGACGAATGAATTGTAAAAGGTAATTAACTTTTACTTTAAGAAATACAATTTACAAGACACACATTAAAAGACAGTTTTTTTTTGATCCCATATGGCATCATACAATAAATAAAATACTGTTTTTAGTGAGCATTTGTTAACAGCTTTGACGGTTAGTATTCGAATTAACATTCTAGCGTATTGTGCAACATTTATTTTTCCCTTTATGCTACATTTAGTACCATAAGTTATTGCCTCCAATTTTATGTCAGACAGAAAAATATATTTATAGCTATTTGCAATTCCTACAGTCAACAGAGAATAACTTTCGAATAAAAAAATGTTACATAATCCATATTATTTCATTAAGTTGACAAGAAATATACTTTCAATTAAACAGAGTATTAATATTAAAAGTGTTATGTTGTAAAATTAAGAAAAAACTTATTTTAACTAATCAAGTCATAATAAAAAAATGTATTCTTCAAGTTTAAGAAATATAATGTTAATAGATATGCTGGTTTTTCACATTGGATCCATTTAATATTAGCAGAAAAACGGGTGTGACAGTCAGTGGGACTGCCGGCAGAAGTTATACTTCTCTGCACGCGCTCGGGTTTAGAAATTAATATAGGAATGATTCAGCAAAATCATTATATGCTTGAAGCAAGAATCTACTATACTATAAAACCGGAATTCCGTGTCCATTTTACAGGTTAAAATGCAATGTACAGTCTTAAAAAATTCACATCGTATAAAAAAACTCTTCATCTTTCCAATAGTATATTACAAAATATCGCTTATCGATCAAAATCTAAAAATATTTATTGCGAAAATAAATATCGTGTGTACATAATATTAACTAAAAACTGTATAAAGTTTAATCAGTGCCTCCAACGTGTGCAGTATTAAATATTTTGACTAGCGTATGGGTTGGCAACAAGTTGAAGGAGCTGCTTTGATAAAGAACGATTAAGGAAGAAGAGTAATATAAAAACTAGCATTAAATAGCGAACCTTCAAGAAGTAGTCACGTAGGAAGCGTATTCATTGATCCCTTGCCTTGTATTCATGTCAATAATAATAATAATAATAATAATAATAATAATAATAATAATAATAGCGTTTATTGCCCAACAGTTTCCCATTTACAGAGCAAAAGGTAATATGGTAAAATTTACATACGTCAGTAAACAAAAGTAAACATAGAAAAAACAAAGTTGTAAGAATGCAAATGTTAAAAAAAATTTAAAATGTTAAAAATAAAAGTCATAAATATAAAAGACTTCAAGATCAAAAATAATTAAAGCTAAATAATTAAAGATATCCACAACATATATTTTTTAGTTCAGTGAAATTACACAAGAACAAGTCACAAATATTTGACAAATTATTAGCACTATCACACATGAAATTGATTGGAGATTTAGATAATATATTAGTTTGAGCTCGTTTGCATAGAAATGTGTTATTTCGTCTAGTTGATGATACTCGAGAAACTACTATATTAATTTGCGATAGGAGGACAGGACAATCCACCTTTCCAGTCAATAATTTAAATAAGAACAGCACAGCAGCTTGAATTCTACGTTTTTTAAGAGACACAAGATCAAATCTGGTTAATAATTCATTATAATCGCAACCTCTCAACGGATATGCTCCTGTTAATTTAAAAACCAAATACTTCAAGAATTTTTTTGAACCTGTTCAACGATTTGAATGTATTGGGCGTAGATAGGGCTCCAGATTATAGACGCGTATTCCAATTTTGAACGAATTAGACTATAAAATAACGAGGTTAATTCCAAAATATTATTAAAATTCTTACAATTGCGAATTATAAATCCGTATAGGCGATATGCCGAATTTACAATAAAGTTGATGTGAAAGTTAAAAGTAAGTCTAGTGTCAAAATGAACTTCCAGGTCCTTAATAATGCTACCTAGTTCTTTCCAAAACAATGTTGTTAATTGTATATGGAAACTGCAGTGGATTTACTTTACGACTACAAGTTAAAATTTTACATTTTGATGTATTCAGTGTGAGACAGTTTGTTACGCACCAGTCATATAATATATTTAATTGACTTTGTAAAAAGAGGCAATCCTCTACTTCTGTTATCTCAACATATAACTTTAAGTCATCCGCGAACATTAATTTGTTTCTATTCAATGAATGGCATAAGTCATTGATAAATAATAAAAACAACAAGGGTCCTAAATTGGATCCTTGAGGAACCCCACTTTTTGAAAAATAGATATTCGACGAGAATCCGCTGTAATGCACAAACTGTTTACGATTTTGTAAATAAGAATCAATAAATTGAACGTATGTGTCATTAAATCCCATGCAAGTTAATTTGTGGACAAGTAATTTATGATTTATTTTGTCAAACGCTTTGGAGAAGTCTGTGTACACTGCGTCTACCTGACTCCTTCTATCCAGGTTCTCACACAAGTATTGACTAAAAACTGCCAGGTTGCTAACTGTTGATCTTGATTTCATAAATCCGTGTTGGTCAATGGAAATTACGTTTTTAGTAGCCCAGTAAATCCTGTTATACAGAACGGTCTCCAAGATCTTAGCAATATTATTTAATATTGAGATGGGTCTATAGTTTTTAACCTCGGATCGATTTTCAGCTTTATAAATAGGGCAAACTTTAGCAACTTTCCAGGATTCTGGAAAAACCGAGTTCTTTAGCACCAAATTAAACATAGTTTGTAGAGGATGAACCAACACCTTTAAGCAATCTTTTACTAGAAAAGAAGGAATTTTGTCTGGCCCTGAGGTGAATTTATTTTTTAATTTTTTACCTGCCTCCAAGATTTCTTTTTCAGTTATTTGATCAGAGCTAATATCAACAATTGCATTGTGACTAAACTCAAAATTATTGTGGATCACATCAATATCTGGATCAGAAAATACACTTTTAAAAAATGAACTAAAAGCGTTTACTATCAATTGTGGGCTACTAAGTGATTCACCATCATAGAACATCTTACAAGGTATTCTTGAAGTTTGGGTTTTATTATTAACAAAGTTCCAAAATAATTTAGGTTCGTCTTTGAGTTTATTCTGAATAAGTTGAGGTAGTCTGCATATGCCTGCTTAGTACTCATTTTAATTTTTAATCTAAGTTTACTGAATTCTTGGTAATATCCTAGGTTGTTAGTTTTTTTAAATTTTTTGCGTAATTTAGCTTTTTCTTTAATAAGTTTTATAATCTCACTTGTGTACCAGACAGGATATTTATGTTTGAAATTTTTAAATGTAGGAACGTGACCATCAAGAATAGTATAGAACTTATTATAGATCCACAGCTTCATTAATATCAGTAACAGAATCTAAGAAATTCCAGTCAGTTTGAGTAAATTCATTATACAAGGAGGGATAGTCAGCTTTCTTAAAGTTGTGTATTTTACTTTTAATATTTGTAATGAAATTATCATTCTTATTAAAAACATCGTGAAGTTCGATACACAAAGATGGATGATATGCATCTTCTTTAACTAATGGATTCAAATCATGAGTTATACAGCAGTTAAAATTCCTTAATACTAGATCAAGTAGTTTATCATAATTGTTTAAAACATTATTACACTGGTTCATATTTAAAAAAGACACAGAGTTGGTAATTGTGAGAGTTTTCCTATCTTCCAAGTTATTTTCAACAAAATTAGTGCAGTTTAAATCTCCCACAATTATAACTTTTTTAGAATTCCAAATATCCCACATTTCCATACATTCAAAAAAGTTATCAAAGATTTCAAAACTAACAGATGGTGGAATGTAAAGAACAGCAACATAAAACGAGCTAAAAGAAACATAACATTTACATACTAAAAAGTCAATTTCAGGAAAGTTCTCTTCAAACAAAGATAAGTCAACAATCTCGGATTTTATGGGATTATCAATAGCTAGTAAAACACCTCCACCAGCAGTTAGTCAGACTTGGTCTAGTTTGCGATCGTTTCGGTATATATCATAATTACTGGGAAATAATTCATAAGAATTAACATCAGTTTTTAACCAAGTCTCACTAAGCGCTATGATGCTATATTCACAATCACTCACATTGGCGAAAAATATGTCAACTTTACTATTGAGTCCTCTGACGTTTTGTTAATACGTGGAGGTAGTTTGATTATCGATTCCGCTGGGCACACTCAGTTTAAAGACACAATCCTGGGAACATCATTAACATATTTAATTTTACAATTTGCATCGCCGGAATTAATTCTAGTAGTTAAATCCTGTTTTACCTTATTGAAATAGTCTAATTGCCTCTTTGTACGATCTTTTGAAATCCTAATATTCTTGTATTCTGGATTTGAGTTTAACTTTTTTGAATTTTTTAAGATTATTTTAGCTACATTCTCATTTTCAAGTACCACTTTAATTGGTCTAGTTTTAGCGTTGGTAAAACGACCTAATCTAATAGGTTTAATATTCCTAGTTGAGCACTCAGGAGTTATAGTCTTTAATATATTGGCGACGGAAGTTTGGTCGCTGATAACTTGATCATTTATAGTAGACCCTTGAACCGCTTCAGGTAAATTGAAAATAATAATGTTATTTTTGCGTTTATGTCTTTCAGAAATCTCAGTCACCATTTCTTTAAACTCGAATCCGGATGAATTTACTCCATTAACATGATCTTCCTTTAATTCTTTTATATCCTTTTGGAGCTTAATAATAAGAGCTTTCAGATCTTTAAGGTCTTTCCCAATCACTCTGCAACCAATACACGTCCAGTCATATCCCTTGTTTCCATTTAATATTCTAATTTCATTGGCTGTAATGTCAACGCAGGTGTGCTTGTATTTGTCTTTGCAAACACTACATGTGATGATAAGATGACCCTCTGTTACTTGTTTGCAACATTTGCAGGCAATTCTTGTCATTATTTAATTTAAATCAACTTACAAGTAAACCTTAAAAAGTTTTTAATACCTACAATCACAATGTTAACTTCCAGTCGACCTATGGAGGAATAGGTGCTCAGTCCAAGACTTGTTTACAAGAATAACAATGGAATATTTTTACGTTAAGATTGATAAAAAATAAGTATAGGGTTCAATTTTGTACGTGCCAACAAGTATGGTATCCAAGTAGGCACTAATAAACACACTAGTACATATCTCACAATTTTAAACCATATATTTCCCAGCAAAAATACAACTTTTTTACGGAGCACAAGATGTTAAGTCTGCTTTTCCACCAGTGGTAATCTACGTGGTAAAAAGTTAAACTTGAAAATGCCCGAAGAAGTATATACGCATATATAATGCGACAAATAAAAGAAAATTAATAATATTTATAATTATTTTGGGAAACTAATGAAACCAATTAAATACGTTATAATTTCCCAAAAAGTTAACTGCAATACATTTCTTAAAAACTCTGCAACTATGAGATGGTACTATAGACTACAATACAATACTTATTATTAAATATTAGTAATATAAAATACTGAGCTTAATATGTATACTTATGTAACAGAAATAAAATAGTCTGTGTAATAGAATTGGAAACTTTAACTATAATACTAAAACATTAACTCAGACTGTTTTTGTATATCTATCTCTTTTCAATGTACTAATAAATGTTAAAACAGTATTGAAAGAAATTATAGTTATAACTAATAACATGTGGTCAATATTTCATCTTTGTTTTTACCTACTAATATATGTCTCTGACGTCATTACATATGAAACCTAATGTACCTAATAATTTTGTCGATTTAATCCAATACAAATTTTCAACGCCGGGTGCGAGAATAAAAGTATAACTTTAAAAACTCCGACTTCTTCTTAACAAACAAAGGTATGTAAAACTGTGATAGTAAAATGTTCATATTCAAATATATTGGAAGCGTTAATAACATTTTATTGTATTTTAACGTATAAGTAGTAGATTTACCTACGTCAGAGTAGTATGCTGCGTTCAAGCGCAAATTTATTGTAGGTACAGCGCTTTCGTTGCACGTTTAGGTATATATTTTCAGTGAAGCTTTAACTAAATGCATTTTGTTTGAATTAACTCGAGTAAACATAATATATAAATAAAAGTGGTTCTTATTAAATGAATAGTTACCTACTGTTTATTGTTGGCAAACTTCGTATAATCTACTTAAATATAAAGGTAGTCAACATTCAACTTACTATAAAGCACAACTGCCATGTTTGCTTCTCCTCTCGTTTGGCTTTAATACATCGTTAGTTAAACAACATATGTATTTGTATTTACGAGCAAGAAACTATTATAAATCTTTATATAAAAATTTTATTGTAAATAAACGAAATAAAGCAGTCGACATATTCGGATATACAAAAAAAAATCCTTCTTTAATTTATTTGGATGTAACAGATTAGAGACACAAATCAAGAAAAAAAAGGAAAAATGAAATTTATTTATTATGTGAGCTAATTAGTTGTATCAAATATAAATAAATAATATATGCTTTCTAGAAAAAGGTAATAATAACCGAGAAAAGGTATAATTTTATCAACTTAATAAGAGTTTAGATTTTAACAATAAATATAACTGTTACTTCTCCTTCCGCGAATATCTCGATAAAAACGTAATAAAGATAATCTGCTATTCCTTAATCTAATAACTAATGTACTTGAGATCTCGAAAAGGTCGCGATAAAAACAAAAATTGCTCACCCCGAGCGTGTTATATCTGAATATATGCTTATCGAATCATGTACATCGGAATTTATGCGATTTATTCCTCTCGAAAATTCGCTCAAATGTTGAACCTTCTTTTCCTGTTTATTTTTCGATAAGCATTGATGTCAGGCTTTTATATTTTCTGCAAAATAAAATTACTTATGAATTTTATGTATACAATATTGGAATTTATTTGCTTAAGAGTATAGTAAATTATTTACTGGAGCAATTCGCTTACATAAAAACCTTAAAATTTTATGAAGTGTGTTGTTTTATAAACGAGTACATATACCTATTGTATATTAAGACTTATAAGAATGCTTTTTAGAATTTCTGGATGCAGAAGGTTCTTATTCATTCTTTAAAGCGATAATCTCTCTCTAGAGTTAGAAAGTGTTAAAAGCTGTGCTAAATTTGGCCCATTGTATCACTTCCGAAAGTTATAGGAAACTTTTCGCTTTAAACCTATCAACTTAAAACCGCTATTACCAAATAGGTTTACCTTTCGTCAGCTGTATTAAGATTGTACAGTGCCAACATTGCTTTTTTGCAAAATTGTCATAAGTGTCATAATTTGCGATCATTTCAAGTATGGTGATAGGAATAAAACTAACATACCTGTCGAAGGTCTGCATCCCTCGTGCCTAAGTATTTGCAATACAGTGTTCTTTAGCAGTTGAAGCGATTATATCACATCAAAAGATAAAAATAAGACGCAGTTATGAGCACTGCCAACAACAGTCAAAATTTTATGATTCATTTTAAAATTTTATAAAATTTTTTTTAATTAAAATTTTACGGTTTTTTATTGATAATTGTTAATATTGAAACAATTATGGGGACTTTAACATAATTTATTTACAAAATTGTTAAGATACACAGAATTCTGCTGGATAACATTTAAACTGATTGGCAATACAATGAACTAGTCTAAATGTTTGAACTTCCCTTAACTGCCCATACATCTCCTTACATAGGACAAATAAACAATCTAGAATTCACGCGAAACATAAATCGAACCTAATTATTAGGTAGGTATACACTAGAAAGAGAGAGAACATTCTAGAAAAAATAACCTAAAAATAGTCTTTCAAGTAAAGGTCCTTTTCCTAATCGGTTATCCCGTAACAATATTTATCGACTATCACAGCATGTCGTTTAAGCAAACTCAGAAAATCGACTATCCAGAAAGAGTCCCGCGCATACACATATAAACAGATATACATGTACAATCGTACCCAGACCACTGCGAGCATTCTGCCTTTTACGTCTATCTATAGCTGTAGCAATACTCTGTAGTACAGATATAACCTTAAACATAAGTATGTTGCTGACGTCAACCCATAAAATTTTTCGTTACCAAAAATCCTCTAACGCGCCTGACGAAGATATTACCTTAAAAATATGGCACTCGAGAAGTGCCGACAAAATGCAAAACTTGCACTGACGTATTCTAATATTTTTTACAGAAATTAGATTATTATTTTTGAAGTTATACTTCTATTCATGCACTCGATTTGTGTGGGGTTAAATGTGAAAAACCATTACATTTGTAATGGTGTGAGTAAGAGAGAGACAGAAACACCTATAAGGTATATTGGTCGGTAAAAACAAAGATGAAATATTTACCACATGTTTAGTCATAACTTTAAGTCCTTTAAATACCGTTTTAATGTTCAGTACATTGAAAAGAGATAGATATACAAAAAACAGTCTGAGCTAATGTTTTGGAATATCATAGTGACGTATTACATCGTGTTTGACAGATTATTTTATAATTCTGTCACGTAAGTAAACATATAAAGTTTAGTATTTTATATTAATAATAATATTTAGTAATGAGTATTGTATTGTAGTCCATACTAACGTCACATGGTTGCATTATATCCTGCACTATGCTTTTGAGGTTGTTGGCTACATAAAAAGAGTTTTTAAGAATAGTCGAAAAGTGCATTCCGAACAGTAGAACAGACAATAGATAAAAAAATTACAACTCGGTAAGTATTCCAAATGGGTTCAATTTATGTACTCGAGGTTTTTTGGGTTGCTGAACACGAATATCATGACGCCGAAAGTCTCCGCGGCACTTGGTGCCTAGAGTATTTACCTCTTCTCCTGGTGTTTTATGTAAATTCTGTACAAAATTACACTTGGAACTCAGCTGGTTTTTGGGTCGCTGAATACGAATATGATAATGGCGATGGTGTCCGAAACACCTGGTACTTAAGACGGCTACAAAATTAGTGTGTACTCGGTACTAGAAGGTTTTTGAGGTCGCTGAAGACGAAAATCACATAATGATTTTGCTAAATCATTCGCATAAAAATTTATGAATCCGGATGCGTGCATAGAAGTATAACTTCTGTCGTCAGTCCCACTGACTGCCGCACCCTTTTTTTGTTATTAAAGTGTATGTTTAGGGTAAAGTAGTAATGAAATTACTTTTAGAGATAATCCTCTTTATATTACAATTATAATATTTCATTCCACGTTTAAAAATATCTAGTAAGCTATTTTAAAGTGATTTATTTAAACAAAAACTTACAGCGACAGATTTGGACGTACAATTCTATAAACGAATAATTTAGGTATATTTTGACTGACTCGAAACATACTACTTTATACAGACTTATAAAATCATTGTGATGTAAATTTAAAAAAATAAACGGGTGACAAATTTTAAGTGAGTAAAGAGATTAGTAAAATCGCTTTCCTTCGAAAATTTATGAAACTGAAAAAGCGCAATAAAGTAATCAGATTCGTGTACTTAGACGAAACGTAGATATACAAAAATGGTTGGTACTCCAATGCATCGATGGACACTGGAATCTGATTTAAAAATTTTGTGAAATCCGAAGGAAAGCGATTTACAATTTCACAAGCAGGAACGAATAGTGGGTTTTTCGACGGATGTAACCTTTTATTAGACTCTTTAAATACTGACATTGGCTATCACAAAACTATGAACGGTGAAATTCTCAAAAAATGGGTTTTTAATCAACCCATTCCTGCTTTATCCAATTATTCAGAGAAATGTGTGGTGGTTATAAATAATGTTTCATATCATTCTGTACGATTAAAGAGACTATATACCAAATTTGACAAAAAAAACAGTTATACACAATAATTCAACCATACAAAAGTAACGATAAGACATATGTTGTAGATGAAATTTAAAGCAATATGGTCATGGACATGATGTACTTTAACTACCCTCATACCACTGTAAGTATAAATTCAATAGAGTTAGGGCTTTACAAAGACGTTATAAAACAAAACTATTACATCTTTATATTTAGACAGGGATAGGGTTAATAAAACTTGAACCTATAAAAGAAATTAATTTGACGGACTAAAGGCGGGTTCATGTAAATGCAAATTGCGATTTGCGAATGCGATCTTCGCAAAAAAAAATATCGCGTTTTTATCTCAATTCATGTATCAGCGAATGTTTTGACAGTATTCTGGGGATTTTTATACTGAACGTCCTTAATGATACAAATGTATGATCATTAAATTTAATATCAAAGTTAATACCATGAAGACTAGGTTAATACGATTATAAGTATGAACTACGAATACGATAAAGAAACTGATTTGTTTTATTGGCGATATATCAATGTAGTTGAACATATAAAACTACATAAACATTAGTATTTTTAAGTTCGATAAACCCTTACATTATGTTAATAATGAATAAAACAAGCTGCATGAATACACCCATATTTTATAGAAAAATAAGTATATCCATATAATGTGATTTATAATATTTCTTGGATATTTTAAAGAACAGTAAAACTATAACCAGAATTGAGTTGCTCTAAAAAGAGTGGAGGTTTATTACACAAATACAAAACATAAACATAAACATTCTTAAGACTAATTAACTCACCTAAAAAGAGAAACAACATTTAAAGTTACTGCTTTACCAGTCCTATTAATAAAATATTGTAAATAATAATTTACATTCAAATTATTAATATATTGTCAATATGACAAACAACTACATAGATTTAAACAAATTTCCAAATATACTATATGTTAAAATTATTATGTACTAAACTAAAACTAAATAAAGTGTTACGCACTTTGTTTACATCTCCCCACCCCCCCCATAAGGGTTCAATGTTTTACTCTATTACTGGAGTAAGTTTTGTAACATGGAAGAGGTTCGACTCTGACTTTTTGTGACCTGTATTGATTTTATAAATTGAATTTGATATTTTCTCTAAAATTTTATAAGGCCCTATTTTTAATTCTTCTAATTTCTTCCTGTTTAACCTATTTCCGTTTTCAACATATACTGAATCTCCGACTTTTAGTTCATAATGTTTTCTATTTTTATCAAATATTTTTTTATTATAATTGTGTGATTTTATACTATTTTCTAAAGCAATTTTTCGGTCTCGTAATAGATGATTTTGTGTTATATTTTGTTTTAGTTCATCTGGTAGAATGTCAACATTTTTTCCCTCTAATAAATATTTTGGGGAGAACCCTGTTACAGTATGCTCCGTTTCATTGTATTTTTCAGTGCATTCGTGAGCAATGGTTGTCCACGCAATTTTATCTATCTTTTCATTAATTTTACAACGAATTTTATTTACTAACGTTTGGTTTAATCTTTCGTTCAATCCATTTGAAAATGGCGAATTAACTGCAGTAAAAACCATATGTATATCTTTTTTTTCTAAAAAGTTTTTAAAATCTTTTGAATTTATGCCTGGATATTGGTCTGATAAAATCATGTCAATTTTATAATCTTGAGTTACTTTTTGAACAAGTTTTATAAAATCATTTGCACTCTGGGTTTTGGATGTCAAAATATATGCGTAACGAGTGAAGTGATCGACTAAAAGATGTAAATATGTTTTGGTTGAACGAGAACCACCAAATCCTCCTATGGTGTCTATAGACACTATTTCGAAAGGATAAGAAGCGGGACCTAGGTAAGACATTAGTCCAAACTTGTATTTTCCTCTAGATTTGTTTTTTAAGCAGACATCACAGTTTTCACAAATTTTCTTTATATTGTCTAGTAAATTTTTAGCGTGATAAAAGGGTTTAATTTTGTTTTCCATTTGTTGTCTTCCTATGTGACAGTAGAAGTGATGTACAAATTTCATAATATTTTTACTTAACTCCTCAGTTAATACAATCTTTTCATTTTTTCCTATTTTTTTGTAATATATATTATTTTTAAAAATAAGTTTATTTATATTTTGTTTTATATCTTCGTTTTTATCTTGATCATTTCGTATGTCTTCTAATTTTACCAAATTTACTACTTTTAAATTACTATCTTGATTTTCATAAGATTCTAACACAGGGTTTCGACTTAAAGTATCAGCCTCTGTATTATATTTACCCGGAGAATATATTATTTTAAAATTGAACTGAGACAAATAATACGTTAAATCTCCCAATTCTTCGTCCGTTCTGGCTTTAATATTCATTTTTTCTAAAGGTTTGTGATTTGAAAAAACCGTGAATGTTTTTCCTATAAGCCAATGTTGCCAGTATTTTACTGCCTCTTTTATTGCCAAACACTCAAGATATATGGCTTTTTTCTTTTTTTGAGAGGTACTTAATTTTTTCGAAAAATATGCGCAAGGTTTTTCGTCACCGTTAGATTGTACCTATTATACCTATTATACCTTGTATACTTGCATCTGTATAAATATGTATTGGCAAATCTCGATCAAATATGGCTAGAATAGGTTTTGAGCAAAGTAGTTTTTTTATAGTATCAAAGGACTCTTGACATTTATCTGACCAAACGAATTTCTCTCCTTTTCTTAATAAATTATGTAAAGGATCAAGTATAATTGAAATATTTGGTACATATTTTCCATAGAAATTAATTTTTCCTAAAAACTGTCGAATGTTTTTTTGTGTTTTTGGAATTGGGAATTCTTTGATGGCAATTAAATTATCTTTTAGATGAGTGACAGTATTGTTTTTTATTATATGTCCTAGATATTTTACAGAGTCCTGTGCAAAGTTACATTTTGTAAATTTTAATTTAAAACCTTCTTTTAAAATTGCTTCTAATAACATAGATAAGTGTTCAATGTGTTTTTCGAACGTTTCAGAAAATACTAAAATATCATCTATGTAATTGACAGTAAAATCAGATAGTTTATGCTTTCTTATAATGCTACTTAGTATTCTTTGAAATATAGCGGGTGCAGTTTTTAAACCAAAAGGTAAACAAGTCCATTGAAAGTGGGCATCCTGTGTAACAAATGCAGTTTTTTGTCTATCTTCAATTTTAAGAGGTATAGACCAGAATGGTGAGTTTATATCAAATGTTGAAAAAAATTTACATTTTCTTGTTTTAATCATTAAATCCTCGATTAGTGGAAAAGGTTGCGATTGGGGTACTACAATTTTATTTAATTCGCGAAAATCTATACAAAGCCTTGATTTTCTTCCTTCTTCTTTTTTAAAGGCTAGTGTTACCGGAGCAGCAAACGGACTATATGACTCCTCGATTAAATTATTTTCTAGTAATTTTGATATTTGGTTTTCAATTTCTTTCATATCCTCAATAGAGCACCTATACGGTCTTTTACTACAGTATTTATCTATTAACAAATCAATATGGGCTTCATAACCTTTTACGGTTCCTATATCATATTTGTCTTTAGCGAAAATTAAATTATATTTACATATTAATTGATCGATAATATATGTTTTTTCATAATCTAAATTATTTACAGAAATATTAAAATTATCGACAATTATATTTTCATTAAAGTTTACTTCATACTCATTATTAATTTCTTTTTTATTCCCTATGTCACTACCTGAACTGCCAGGAATTTCTTTAGTGTTTATAGGTTGCTTTTCTTTATTATTATGATTGAGGATATTTTGAGTAATATTTAAATTTTCATTTTGACATAAATGAAATTTTTGTATGCAGTCCAACCCAACTAGAAAATCATGGTCAAAGTTGTCCTCATCTATAACAAAAATATCAACTTCTTTTTCAATTTCAAAAATTTTAATTTTTAGGGTTACTATTCCCATTGATTTTTTAACGCCATTAATTGTTTTTAAACCTGTATTTTTATTATTAGTATTTATTTTTTTTAAAGATAATATTTTTGAATTTATTAAAGACACATTAGAACCTGAATCATAGATTCCTGATGTTTCTAAAGTGTCATTTATTAGTAATTTAATTTTAATTAATGGCTGCACTATTAGTTTTTTGGATCGATTTCATTTAATTCTGCCTCTAATTCAGAATTGTTAATACTTCTTATTTGATCATTTTTTTGCCTATCGTTATTTTTAATTTTGAACCAACATTGGGATTCAGGGTGGTAACGTATACCTTTATTCTCTTTTTCACAAATTTTACATGGACTTACCAATGGCTTTAGATTTTTTTCTTTAATTTTATTTTCGGAAGCTCCTAACTGTTTATTCAATGTTTTTTTGTTTACCATATGTTCTAAACTTCTAATATTATTAAACAAGTCTTCAGTTTCCTTTAAACTATTTCTATCAATCTTATCTGCAATAAAATTCGGTAATCCTATAGTAATCAGATCAATTAGTGTAAATTTATCAATATACTTATTAATTTCTAATAGCAGTCTTTCTTTTTTTAATGCATACTCCAGTAATGAGCCCTGTCTATATTTAAATAACATTGCGTACCTGATCGGTGACCAACCCTTATCAGCATATGTTTTACAAAAGTTTTTGTTCCACATTTCCCATCCTGAATTTATTGTATGCTTTATAAGCATAGAACTATACCAGTCTAAACATGAATCTTCTAAAAATAACCTAAAAATTTCAATTTTTGTAATATCTTCTTCTATTCCTATACGTGCACATTCTGCTTCAAAGATGGCCATCCACTGAGACACATTACTAATCTTGTTATTGAATTTTTCTATAACAAATTTTTCTGCCATTCCCTCCATATGAAAAGAATTGGATGAATTTTTCTTTATTTCAGTGAAGCTTTCCACGATTCTTGCTAGAGACTCTTCTGAAATTCCTGTTGAAGAAGTTTGTGGTACTATTTGTTCCTCTAATAGGTATCCCATAAATTCTTTATTTCCATCTTCATCACAATAAACCGCCTTCATCTCTGGACTCATGGATATCCACACCTGTCGTTTCTCATGTCGTCTTTGTAACGTAGCTTTTACTTTCTGATAGGTTTGGGTCTTTACTATTGCATCATGTAATTTTGCAGGTTGTAACTTATCTGGAATCTTAAAGGTCCGTCCATCTAAATCCGTAATTGTCGTCACACAAATAATATTTGTTTTCACATCTTCACTGGCTTTAACCATAAACTCAAATTGGTATTTTTCCATCTTTTTTCTGGAAACCAGCTGTTAAAAATGTTGTTTTATAATGTGATTTATAATATTTCTTGGATATTTTAAAGAACAGTAAAACTATAACCAGAATTGAGTTGCTCTAAAAAGAGTGGAGGTTTATTACACAAATACAAAACATAAACATAAACATTCTTAAGACTAATTAACTCACCTAAAAAGAGAAACAACATTTAAAGTTACTGCTTTACCAGTCCTATTAATAAAATATTGTAAATAATAATTTACATTCAAATTATTAATATATTGTCAATATGACAAACAACTACATAGATTTAAACAAATTTCCAAATATACTATATGTTAAAATTATTATGTACTAAACTAAAACTAAATAAAGTGTTACGCACTTTGTTTACATCCATATAATACTCTGTTATATTAGTTTTCTACTGAGTAAAGTAATATAGTTATGTTTTTTGTATTTTACCACTTCACTTTCATACATCTAAATCTACACTTGTTTTGGAGACCCAACCTAACAAACAAAATTCAAAACAAAACATTGATAGGAACTGCACATGCGTTAACAAGAAAAACTGCGAAATTCGCTAAAATATTAAAACAGTTTCAAGATTCCCGCCCTTCAGATTTTAAATAATGCGAATTCGCAAGAAATTAAAATTGACATTTTGTCAAAATTTCTCGGCAGACGTAATATTGATATTAACCAATAGGAGTTGTCTTCGACATTTGCAATTCGCATTTACATGAACCCAGCTTTAGCCTACTATTTCAGTCAAGGTCTTTAATAATAGCCAAACTAAATTTATTCAAGCTTACGTTCTTAATGTAACCGTGTACCTACTTGTTGCATAAATTGCTAGAGTACAATTGGAAATCTGGGGTACTGTTTGTCGTAAGTTTTGTACGGCATTCTGTTCCCCAGATTTTCGATTCTAGTCTAATTGCTAATTTAATTATAGTACCGAACATTTTTTTAAAAAGTTGTTGATATTATTTAAGACAATCTGTACATTCGAATCTGTCATATACATTATCTAATTTACAATTAAATTTAATACACATATAAGCATATACTAGATACAAATTAACGACTATACCTATTACAACCCTTGTTCAGCAAAATTTGTATACGGCTCGACAATGCTTACAAAAGCAGATACGAATATTATCATTTGCACTATTCTGACTCGGACATAATGAGAAATAATGAACAGACCTTTGGATATCAATTTTGTTAAAAGGAGTGCCTGAATAACTTTTGTTAAAGATTCAGGTTAATTAAAAGCAAAAAGTTTTTATTATCAAAGAACGAAAGTTTTAACCGTAATGAATTAATCGTGAAATAGCGATATTAAAGCTATAAACAAGAAGTAAAGAAGGTAAGAAACTAAAGAAGTTAGACTTTCTTTCGGTATTGAAAGAGGGCACGCTTAGTTTTAATAAAACGGTATCGGAATACTTTTAAATAGCTATAAAAAATATTCATTATATACATTTTAAAAATTGATAGAGAAACCAAAGAATTTTATTATTTAGTAATATATTTATAAATCGAAAGGAGCTTTCTTGCGTTGTGGACTGAAACATTTTTCTGATTTTGTTTTTCTTCATTTTTTTTGCCATACCATAATTATCAGTAGGTACTTGATAATAACTCTGATACACTGTCAGAAATGTGTAGATTAAGACATACATAAAAAGTTAAAAATAAAATTATATTAAAAAAGCATGAACTACACAGCAAAAAATAAATTTAAAAACATTATTTATGATAACGGATAACGTGACGATAACTATTTAAGTGCTTTTGGTTGTTATACATTTTACAATACATCGGTGCATCAAGCTTTTAAAATTAATATATATTTTATATTTTTTAAATATCTATGTCTATGTACGTCTTTAGAACTTGCCTATGTATGTACTTCCTGCCTATATTATGATTACGATGAGTTATTTCGAAATTAGGATATACCTACTACATACATACATGAAAAATGAATTCAAATTTATTTTTTGCCTTTTTGTTCATGCTTCTTCAATACAAGCTTGTTTTTATTTTTTTATTATAGTTTTCTTAAATGTTGGTTTCTCAGGAGCGCAGCTTGTATAAACACGTCCAGCGACTGGATACGGAGTTATTTATGGACGAAATTAGAAATGTTCGTCAAATGGTTTAATACTCACTCAAAAATAATTTGCTTCATCATTTCTGTAGTCAATAAATAACTTTTTCTACGCCCATGACCGTAAACGTCAAAAATCGCACTGTAGACATTCCGTGTAAGTGACATTTAACAATAACATGCACGTAATGAGATCTCATAACATACATGTGCGTTTAGATAAGAAAACTTAAATTTCTTTGTTTAATCAAATTGCAATAAATTTTTTATGTACGTACTACTTTATTTGGTCTATTTACAAACTTTTAGTCAATTTAAAAACACAAATATATAATAGTTTTTATTAAAAAATAAAATAAAAATAAAACAGATATAGGCAACATACATTACATTTTAAATTATTATTTAATCTAGGATGTTACTTATTGTCACTACTTTGATAAATGTTATTTTAAACGGCAAATTTCGTCATATATTTTTTAAGAGATGTCAAATATTTAGAATTAAAATTAAAATACTAAGTCGTAGAAAAAGCATAGTACGTAACTCGAGTGGTAAGAGGTATTACGTACTCGTGTAATTACGCACTCGCCGCTACGCGGCTTCGTGCGTAACTTTTCCACTCGTACGTAATATCCTATTTACCACTCTTGATACGTAATATACTATTTCAGTATTGCCTGTTTTATAATGTATAATAATAAATGGACGCAGATGTATACATTTACTAGTTTATGTATACACAGTTGCGTTTTGATAAAATGAATTTGTTCTATAATTTAGACCCTCTCTGTACCTATATGTATATAGATAGTATATACAGTAATTGCTAATTATTGCATACGATTCAATGAAAAAAATATTTAATTTATGCCGATACTTGATATTATGCAATTTGTTTATCAAAATAAACTAATTTAAAATAATTTAGTTATTATATATTTATGCAAACAACGACATTTTGCAGTAATTTCAATTAAACAACATTTTGATAATAAATTAACAAACTGGTGCGTGCAACTACCGCAAATATTATCTAGTTACAGAATTTCGGATACAATATGGTGATTTAAAATCTATATTTTTGGTCCTGTATGTTAAGACTACGGCACTATTTTGTGCTGATTACAAATGTCGGGGGTACCTAATAGTTTGAGAAATGGTCAGGAATTTGTTTATAACAATTTAATGTTTACATCACTGCAAATTTTAAATTAAATGATATGCATTTTTTCCAAATTATTCCTATTCCTTATATAAAAACCAATAAAGTAAACTTTAAAAAATTAAGATCTATTATAACCAGAGATATTGTGAGTTGAGTGCAAAGTAGTTGCAAATAACTGCACTTCCCACTTAATCACTACTTAATTCAACTTACAGTGGTGGTAAAGGGGTATATAAGGAATCATTTAAAAGGGTACAAACTCGTAAATTTCATAAAATATTTGTCCAATTGTTTACAACAAATTTGTAACAAATTAATCAATTTGGTGACGAACAAATAACAAAAGTAATTTGGAATTGTGTTAAAATCTATGTATATGCCTTAACACACTTGAAACATGCATTGTCATCCAGTTCTTAGCTATCCTGAATGACCTCTGGGTGGTGGGGAAATATGTTGAAACTCAATTAAAAAATTCCACCCGGAATGACAAAGAGAAAGACAAAAAACAAAGAACCAGAAGAAAATAAAAACAAAAAAACCTTCTGACGAAATTAAAGAAAGCCCGTTCTAAGCTTTTTTACTTCACTTCACAAAAATATATTTCCTAACAAATCTGGTAAGGTTTAACATTAAAAAAGAATACGTTTGTGATTTTATGGGCAAAACTATGGATCCCACACAGTATAAGAGCTTCCATTCTATATTTAATCACATAGAACACATAATTGTTAAACTAATTAATATTAAGAAATCCCTTATACGATTTTTGAAATATAGAATAATAGAAACAAGAAAATGACACGAAGGTAAAATTAAAAAAAATTCGCATCATGTATGACTCGAACCTGCCACCTTTACCTTTACGCGATAACGGTCCAACTACTTTGACCATACTGAAGGATTGAAATCGACTTTGAAAAAAAAATGGGGCTAAATTTAAGAATAAGTAAATAGAAAATTTTTATTTTAGCGTGTTTTCAGTAAATATTTATAGTTTTAAAGAAACCTGTTGTTGAAATCAAATTAAATTGTGTAATTATTTTATTTTTTAACACATGTTGTGTGCGTCGCGTTCGTATAAAAGAAGTAACCATGAATTTTCACAAGCTCTCCAAAGATTTCACTGACTATGCTGGTGACGCAAATCCTGTCGGAATTGCATATCCTGCATCTGATATGGGTAGTGAAACCTTGGATCTACTCTAAAATATAGCTCATACCGCGGGCTATACATTCTGGGACCTAAAATGATATATTTAGGTATATCTACCGTTGTCTTCCGCACTTTCTCGGGTTTTGTGTATGGAGATATTAATGAAACAAAACAAGTTAAAGTATATTTAGTTGCATATAAAAATTATAATTCCCAAATAGTTTTCCACGTCTTTTAATATTTTTGGACAACTTCTTGTTAATACTTGGTGTTTAAAAACTGAACAACTAGGTACTCGTAAACTCAAATTCTTAAAATCTTTTTGCCCAATGTAGCATAGCAAACTTTATTTTTTATTGAATGTAAATAATTTACCTAATGTCCCATAAAAAATAAAAATTGTTAATTTAAATTTTCGTTGTATTTATTGTAATTTCAAAAAATATAAAGACACACATGTTAAGTTCTTATGGCATCGATAAATATATCCTGGGCCAAGGCTAATGAATTCTTAAAAAAATTATTCGTGCTACCAGAAAGTTGCTATGGTGACTTCTGGTTGGGTATCAAAAGATTATATTCTTTTGCGGTTCTCTAATACTGGTTATATTACAAATATTTAAATAAGAGTTAATTTTAAAATGCCATTTTTAGAGCAAATTACTTTTCGTGTATCTATAGCTGGAAAATAAGTCTAAAAAAACTATATCGATATTTTAAAGATACAAGTTTTAAAAGATAAAATAAATATTTCCATTAAATTGAAAGCCATTTTCAGTAGACCAGTTTGGTATAAATCCTTAAACAACATAAGATAAAAAACAGAATGATCACCTTGTAAAATGTTCATTTTAAATTAAAGCAATTACAGCGTAAAAGGTATAAACAAACCATTGTTTGAGAAGTAATTTATTATTCAAAATATTTTTATTTTCATTAACTGTTTGTTATTTCATATTGCGCAAGCTATGGCATTCCAGCAAGGTATTTCGAAAATGGACTTAATTCAGATATTAATAGTGATCTCTTATATAAAAATGACGCCAAATATGGAAAATGAAGAAGTTTTTACACGTAAGCCACCAGGCAAGATTTTATTTCCTGACATGAACAATAAAGAATTTCTAACAGATATAGCTAAATTGCGTCAAAAATTTGATGACCTATGCAATAAATTTTTAAGAGATACATCACAGGGGGCCAGAAGACAGATTTAAACAAACTGAGAAAGGAAATATCCTAATGGATCCTTAAACCTCCCACATTATTTTTTTTAACTCATTAGGTTTTATTTTAGATAATATATGATATATTAACATTACGCGTAAGAACCCAGCATGGTTTAATGGATATGTATATGCAACTGGAAAAAGATAATGATTACCGATAAGTATATTTCTGGTCTTATGATTTGTGTTATAATATATTTATTGGATATTAAATCACAAAACTATTTTTAAAAAAGAGTTTTATTAAAAAACGATTATCAATCACAGGCTTAACTTTAAGGTAGGTATTCTTCTTTCCTCTCTATATAGCGTTTTATAAGTTTTTCATAAATCTGGAAGTGTCCTTTATAAGAGTATTTAGGAGCTCTGCCGATTTTAGTTTTATAGTAATATGAACTAAAATCCATTGAAACAAAGCGCTATCTTAAAAAAAAAGTCAAAGAGTGAGAAAGTAGGAGGGTACCTACACTGAAGTGTCTGAAACTAAATAATGATCTACATGTAGAGCGTTATAGACAGCTTTGTGTTGTAAGTCCAAAATCTAGGACTTTATTTTACAGTTTCAGTTCTTCCTTACGAATTACTCTTGCTATGTTGGCAAAAGTTTCAAATGGTAAATTTGTCTATAACTCCTCAATTATCATAAGGTTTTGCTTCCAAAAAATTAAAATACAATTCAGTTTCTTCATCTAACCTCCTAAAAAGCAGATTTTTTAAGAACAATCTATTGGTCATTGGTTTTTAAAAATATGGTACAAAAATTTCCAAATCTTGTGACTATCAAACAAACCAGCAATGGACAAAATTGACATTATCAGAAATTTAACTTGTATGGATATATATATATATATATATATATATATATATATATATATATATATATATATATATAACGAACAGAGCGTTTGTGACAGTCTTATATAACAATATGTAAGAGATAATACAAAAGTATCTAGTGCCGTGCTGTCAATAATAAATCCAGTTTTCAACTGGATTGGTGTTTGGTTAGATTTTCTAACTCAAGACACGGGTAGACGCTGCGAAATAGGAGTATAAGTATATGTATATGGGCTGATTAAAGTCCTTATACTTCTATTTCGCAGCGTCTACCGGTGTCTTGAGTTAGAAAATCTAACCAAACACCAATCCAGTTGAAAACTGGATTTATTATTGACAGCACGGCACTAGATACTTTTGTATCATCTCTTACATATTGTTATATAAGACTGTCACAAACGCTCTGTTCGTTTTATGTTATTACCTTGCCGAAGGTACTTTTAAGACGCAAAGCGACTTCTTAGTTCCATTTTTGCAGTAAAGATGGGGCCACTTTCGAATGGTTTACTACTTTCGCAAGCGTACATCTATAAGGATTTGGTCGATTCATACGGGGGATGTCTCTTCATTAGTGACTAAAGAGATATAACCTATACTGCACTGATGAGCTCATAAAAGGAGCGAAACACGTGTCTGTAGTTGGTTTTGCCCCCGTATGGGCTGATTAAAGTCCTTATACTCCTATTTCGCAGCGTCTACCGGTGTCTTGAGTTAGAAAATCTAACCAAACACCAATCCAGTTGAAAACTGGATTTATTATTGACAGCACGGCACTAAATACTTTTGTATCATCTCTTACCTATTGGTAAATATATATATAAATATATATATATATATATATATATATATATATATATATATTGATATGGATTTTTCTTCATGGTACATGTTCCTTCAATGGAATGTTGGAACGTGATCCATTATTTGTAAATTGGTTGTCTAGATTAAGTATTTTTGTATTTAGATTGTTTATTGTGATATTTTTGTTTGGATTGTTATGTTGTTAAGAAAGGATTATTGATTCAGATGTCAAAAGAATTGTAATTTAAAAGTTATTGAAAAGAATAAAGTTAACAAAAATACATAGAATTTGATTAAAATAGTAAGAAATATCGATATTTAAATTGAAATAAAAAGAAATAATGGAAAAAAATATAATAAGAAGAGTTTATAAATAAGTAAAAAAAAATTATTGGACTTAAACCAGAGAAGATAGCAGGTACAGAAAACCAGCCTTCAGTTCTACCTGGCCGGATGCATATCCGTAACGTGTCTGTATAATCTGGTCTGTTTACATCGGCCTAGGACTGAACGGATCATATATTGACAAATCAGATCAGTTTCCCCCTGAGCTGCCACCGTGTGTATCTTTATTTATTTTTAAAATGGCGTCGTGGTCTAAGGATTTTTTATTAGAATTCATAGAATTGTTTAAAACACAAGAACCGCTGTTGCTAATAATATCTAAAGATTATTACAATAAAATTAAACGAAATGTTTATCTTTAGACAGCAAATTAGAGTAAATAAGTAATACTAAGATACTGGTTGTCCATTCTCCTATTCATATCTTTATTTCTTAAAAAAATTGGAAACAAGTCGGCTCCAATGGCAAATTACGTTCTATTTTAATCTTAGCTATTAAATCCAGGTTTCGTATGTTAGTAACTCAAATTTTTACCGACTTCAAGAAAATTAAAATCAGATGCCTAGCTGCTGCCAATTTTTTTAAGAAATAAAGATGTTATTTCTGGGTTTTTAGGGCATTTTTTTGAAAGCAGTTCAATTTTTTTAAAAGGTTTTTATTATATAGTATGAAAGGTTTTAAGACATTCAACAAAGCAAGGAAGGTTACTACCATCCATGTCGACTTTCCTGGTTTCAACTAGGCAAACAATAACCAAAATCAATAAAATTATTCGCGGAGATCGTCTCCTTACTAAAAGCTTATCTGTCAAGGGACCTTCTTGTTAAGATGATAAGACTAAAATAATAAAATAATGTAATCTAAATATTTCAATACAATGTGGAAATTAATGGTCAATTTATGGAAAATTTATACTTCGTCAAGAGCAAGGATGTGGATTTTAAATGAGTAATGTGTTTTCTCATTTACTTTTTCGACACGGCATCGTGGTGACTAATTTGTTCTAGACTTTAACCAAATTTACCATTACAAAGTTTTGCCAACATGTCAAGACGTCAAGAGTAATTTGTAAAGAAGGACTGAAATTGTGGAAAAAGTCCTAGAGTTATTGTGTATAACTCGCTGACTATAGACTATTTAGCCTCTGGCACCTCGGTGCTTAAACCCGCGCGGTACTCGCCTGATTTATCACTTGGTGATGTTTTCCTATTTGTGTAGATAGGGCTTTATTGGAATTCAGTTCAAATTACTGTAATGCGGAGATCGACAAGCTTCTAAATACTCTACAAAACACAAATCCAGATTGTTTTGACAAGTTAAAAATGAAAAAAAAAACGCTATGTGGGGAATGGAGTACCTACATTAAAGAAAAGCATTTGTTTGATAAAACATTTTTAAATAAAACTCTTTTTTAGACATAGTTGTGTTTTTTAATAACCATAGCACATATTAGAACCAAATTTATAAGACCATATATATACCTATATTTATCAGAAATCATTATCTTTTTCCATTTGCATAAACATATCCATTAAACCATGCTGGGTTTTTACGCGTAATGTTAATACATCATTTGTTGCTAAATGATCTAAAATAAAACTTAATGAATGAAAAAACTTAATGTGAGAGGTTTCAAGATCCAGTAGAATATCTTCAGGTTCAGTTTGTTTAAATCTGTCTTCTGGACTCCTGTTATTCATATCTCTAAAAAATTTATTGTATAGGTCAGCAAACTTTTGACGCAATTTAGGTATATCTGTTGGAAAATCTTCAATGTTTATGTGAGGATCTAAAAACTTTCGTGTCGAAACTTCTTCATTTTTCACACTTGGCGTCATTTTAATATAAGACAACACTAATAATATCTGAATTAACTTCATTTTTAAAACAACTTGTTGGAATCTCATAACTCGTGCAATATTAAATAACAAACAACTTTATAAATTAAAAATGTTTTGTAAAATAAATTATTTCTTAAACAAAGGTGTGTTTATACCTATTACGCTGTAATCGTTTTAATTAAAAATGGACTTTTTACGATGTGATTGATCATCGTGTTTTTTATCATATAGTTCTACGGGGTTTATTCCAACTGATCCCCTATGAGATGACTAATAATATTATTTTCAAATAAATGAATAAATAAATAAATAAATAAATAAATAAATAAATATATATATATATATATATATATATATATATATATATATATATATATATATATATATGAAATCGTAATCGGATTGGGCAACGTAGTCAGAGCATGGCGATAAAAAAAAACTTCTTTTTAGTTTGCTTGAGTTTCCGCTGTTTATTTACAGCTTTATCAGGACAATGATAAACAAGAACACACAGTAAGTATAGTGTAATGTAGAATTAAGTTAACATGTTTCCATTTTAGTTACTTACACTAAGTGAAGATAATACGAATAGCCATATGCTCAAAGAAAATCCTATGTTTGGGGGACAATGCAACCAAAACATTAAAAACGAACCGAAACCGCACAGATAAGTTTGCAAGTTTAACATCGAAACAAATATGTTAATAATTCACTGGTAGGTAAATGGATTGTAGTTCCCATATTCTATTTAACTAAATACTGATTAACAAGTAAAAA
Source organism: Altica lythri (assembly GCA_964028335.1). Lineage (NCBI taxonomy): Eukaryota > Metazoa > Arthropoda > Insecta > Coleoptera > Chrysomelidae > Altica > Altica lythri. The sequence continues at coordinate 33,192,381 of OZ034805.1, forward strand.
ACGTTTATAATCACTTTGAAAACACGTCGCCACTCTCACTTACAGACAAAAGATCAAAAAATTATTTTTTAATTATTTATTAAGGTTCGAGTTAAAAAAAATGTTTTTATATTCTACGCTAACTTTACTGCGATGATGACGTCACAAAAATGAGTAACGAAAATGGAATGGTGGGGAGAGTCGATTATTAGTCCCACTCGTATACATCCAATTAAGCCTTTGAAAAAATTTGTTAAAGTTAAACACTATATAATTTCACAATCGCTCAGAAAGGACTTGTCTCAATTGAAACAAAAAAATGTAACAAAAATTCAGTCGCGTTATTATCTGAGACGTGACAAATGACGAATCATATATAAACACGAAACTAAACAATAATCTGTGGTTTTTAAAAAAGAGGCATACAATAGTTATACCCGCACAAAGCACTTATTTATTTTTTTGCAACTATGCCATTGATGAAACGTCGTACGGTTAATTGTAACGAGTACACTGCGATTTGTTTAACAGATACTAAAAAAATAATGAAAACCAATAAATAAAGGACGAAATATTCTCCTTTAAGACACATCTTCTCAAACAAATGAATGTTTGAAACCATCGAACATATGGGTTATACTTTCGATTGGTCACTTAAGGATTTTTCTTAGTTTCGTGGAACTAAAATAAACTATAAGAGCAAAGTGTTGAGACAAATAAAGAAGAGGGTAGTTAATTAATAGTAGGTAGAACTATTTAAAAAAAAATTATTTAAGGGAACAAATCCAATACAATTTTTTAAAAGTAAACAAAAAATAATTTAAAAATAAAACAAATTTCCGTCTGTATTATTATTTTTTTTTTTTTTAGATGAAACTATTAAGAGCCCAGATATGGTAACTGCAATATTAGTAGGTACCAATAAAGCAAACCTTCTCTCTACGTGGGCTTTGCGACTAGGCGAGAAAAAGGACTTGACGAGAGCAGTGAATAGAGAAATAGAGTATGCGTACGTACGTACGTACCCACGTGCGTTACCTATCCCTTCTCTCGCTATCATCTCTAATAACAAGCTCATAACACCGTATATACACAAGAATAGTAGGCTCACTCTAGCTACAACTCGTTCCATGCTGCAGAAGCTCTCGGTCCGCATTTCCGTCCGCGGAGAATCACACTCGGTCTATGATTGTTGCTTGATACAGAGTGACTCTGCTTCGAAACTGCTTAATTCTCAGTAAATTCTATAGGGTCATTTTATCAACTTTTTCTTCGGTTGCAATCATTTCTCTTTATTTATGCATTCCGGGTGTGGTCGCTATATGAGATGGAAGAAAACCGTCATGATAAATGTGAAAGTGACAGTGAAAGTGAGCATAGAGAACATTATACAGACACCAAACAAAGTGAATCTGAGATTGAACCGGAACAAGATGATAATAATATACCAAGTTATTTAGGAAGAGATAAGAAAACCAAGTGGTCAACCAACCATCTTCGGAGTCGGAGATTTCGGGCAAGTAAAAAAAAACATAGTTACTCATCTTCCAGGGGTAAAACAGTGTGCGAAAATGCCAAAACAATTTTTGGTGCAGTATTCTTCCCCAAATAAACATTTGATTATATTGTTTTATGCACGGACATATATTTAGACAAAATGCGAAAAAATTATTTTAGGGCAAGAGACTGTGGAGCTACCGATTATGATGAAATTCACGCACTACTATGTCTTTTGTATATGGTAGGAGTAAAAAAGGCAAATCACCTAAATATAAGTGAGCTGTGGACCTTTAATGGAACGGGGTTAAATGCTTTAGAGCAACATTGTCGCTAAGACGTTTTTATTTGCTACTTCGTGCACTAAGATTCGATGATTATCGAGACAGAGAAAGTCAAAAAGCTGTCGATAATCTTGCCCCCATTCGAAAGGTATTTTGTAGCTCGGTGCCAGTCGAATTATCAGATAGGCGAATATACAACAATTGATAAAATGCTTAAAGCTTCCCGTGGTCGATGCAAAATCAGGCAATATATGGGTAGCAAACCTGCAAAGTATCTAAACCAGAAATAATTACGTTTTACAATCTAACTAAGGGTGGAGTGGATGTTGTTGATGAAATGAAATCAACATATTCAGTTTCAAGAGTGAGCTGTCGTTGGCCTTTGGCTCTCTTTTTTTCGTTGATGAATATATATAAATAGGCAGATTATTTATTTGAGCAACACCAATAACAAAATTGATAGAAGAGTTTACCTAAAAAGCGTCGCTCTAGAATTGATTAAAACGCATCAGCAAAAAAGGTGTTTGGTTCCAAACTTAGCCTTAGAATTAAAGTCGTCAATAAAAAGGATTGCTAAGATTGAAGATATGCCATCAACATGTAAACTTTATAAATAAACATAAATTAGACAGACAGACAACATAAACAGTAGTGAGAATGGAAGGGTTCTGCGCATTCTGTCCAAGAAGAAGCAACAAAGAAGTAAAAAAAGTTGCCATCAATGTGGCAAACCAATTTGCCCAAAAAACACGGTGTTTACTTGTGAAACATGCCATAATCAACAATAATCTTCTGATTGAATTTTTTAACGCAATTTAAAAACAATTTTTATTAAAAATAATGTCATTAATTGAAAATGTATGATTACAAATTAATGATACTTGTTCAGTTAAAAGAAATTTTCTTTGTAATATAATGTATGAATTTGCAATAAACTTTTTTTCTTAAAAGATACCATTTTTTATTATACTATACCATTCAAACATCTAAAATAAAGCTTGATACCAGGTGTTTAATAAATTCATCGTTATTTAAATTTTAAGAGTATAGTATAACTAGACCCACTTGGATAGGAATTATTTTTACGATTTTACCGGGGGAAACTCAAAAGAACGTCATTATATGAACAAACCTAGTAAAATATCTATTTAATGTGGCTTTTAACTTTCTGACTCACACCTGTACGCCCATGAAGAGAATTCTTGAAAATTCGAAAAGAGCGTTGACCACGCCTTTTCAAGTGGTTTTGGATAAACTATAAAGAAAAGTGTAATAGATGTTTAAAAAGGAGCTGTGAGAGAAACTCTCACGTGCGACCAATAGCGTGAAAGTTGTCGTAGCGACCGCTTCCGGGTTTTAAATTATTTGCTAGTTCTAAGTATTATTGTGTGGATAGTTGTTATAGCAAACAAGAAAGTGGTTATTCTTTCTTGCGATTCGCCTTACCACGATCTCGCTCGCTTACTCTCCTATATGTCTCGGAACGCCTTGTTGTCGCTCACCAGTTCTCACAAAACTGTACAAAAACGTCGGCAAACCGGAATGAATTATACTACAAAGAACTTCAGAGGCAAAGTGATCCTACTATTCTTGTCTATATACTGTTATCATAGTGTCTGTTAAAGAATGATGATAACCGTGTGTAAATAAATATTTTTAAATCCTATAGTATATAGTACCTTAATATTTTATACTAATTCTTGTATTTTACAATGTATTAATATTTTATATAAAATATAGTTATAAGTGAAACTAAAATTAAATTGCACTAACATTGTTCTAAATTAAAAGGCTTTATTAAAAACAGGAAAATGATATATTAACTTAAATATTTATCTACCTGCCATAAAATAAATTTGCAATTTTTTTAACAATCGTATTCTAAAAACAATAATATGATATTTTCGGACATTTTTTAACACTGGTGCGATGGTCTTAAAAAAAATAGAATGTTCTACAGATTTAACATCATTATCTGCAACCTCAAATTTTGGAAATAGTATCGCAGTATCATCGTCTGGAAAATTATACTCAGGTTTATTTGTTATCAAGTTTGGTTTTGTGGTAACATGGTCTAACTCAATTCCAGGTTTCAGAGGAAGGCTTGTCACACTATTAACCACAGGCCGATCTACAGACTCCTTATTTTCATCTAAAACTCCATTTTTAGATGAATCTACGAGAATTTTTGATGCACCAGCGTTTACTACAGGTTGATTCATATCAAACTGAAATTTACCGTTTATAGTAAAAGGTTGAAAAGAGTCTGAAAGTGGTGGTGGTGGATTGAAAATTCGTGAAGTCGTAGCTGGAGGTGTTGTTAAAGTTGGTGAAATAACTGGTAGTAAAGATATTGGATGAAAGTTGGTATCAGTTAGATTATTTATAATATCAACATGTGCATTAATGGCTACTGGAACATAGGTTGTAACGTTATTAATCACAATTGCTGCCAAAACGACCAGTGGAATTTGAGTTAAAATATCTGATGTAACAATGTCTGTTAATGTAGTTGGTGATGTAGTTAATGTAGTTTCTGTAGTATAAACTATGGTATTTCCTGTTGGAGTCACTTCACTTTCTGGAGTAGTGGTTAAAGTAGTTTTTGCAGTACTATCTGGTAAAATTTCTTTAATTTCTGAAGTAGTAGGTAAAGCAGTTATTGGAATGCTAAGTTCAGTATTTTCTGGTGTAGTTACTTCAATTTCTGGAGTAGTATAAAATACAGTTATTGGAGTGTAATATTTTAAACTTTCTGGTGTATTTGGTTCAATTTCATAAGTGTCGGTTAAAGCCATTGTTGAAGTATGAATTTCAATATTTTCTGCTTCAGTAACTGGTTCAAATTCCGTTGAGATTATATCAGCTGCATCAGCCTTATACGTAACTTGTTCATATTCGGTTGAGATTATACCGGCTATATCAGTCATATTAGTCAAGAAAATAGTCACTTGCGTGTAAAATAACTTCTGACAACAGAAAAATATAAAAAGAACAATTAATAATTTCATAATCGAAACGGATTAACGAACAACGAATTTAATCACTACACAATTTTTTAAAGTAACTAAATGACAACAATAACTTATTGTCAAAAATATATTAATGTTTACATGTTGAGAAATGCATTATCCAACTTGTATAGGTCATAAAAAATCAATTCTACGTATATTTGCTTTTAACTTGTTAAGATAGTTACCAACTAGAAAATAAAGTGCAAATTTATAAACGTATTTGATTTTCTACAAGTTATCAGAAAATGTCTTGTATTATAACAAATTTAGTAAAAAAATATGACATATTCTTCAATAATACACAGCAGAGCTGTGTAACTTTATTTGAAATTTTACAGTAAACATTAAATAAACTATCAAAAAAATTATCAAATGTTAACGATATAAATAAGGATTCTGATATCATAATATGTATACATATATACGATTTCAGACGCATACGAATTGGGCCAAACAAATGTGTAACATAACTTTATATTTCTGATTAAAAATTAATTTTACTATTAAAAATTTAACAAGTACAATTAAACTAATTTAATTGCTAAATTATAAACTATATTTAAATCTGTTTTAATTTATTACAATAATTATAAACTTAATAAAAAACAATAGTAATATCCTAAAATTAATTTATTAACTCATTGTTGTCATGATGCAGAGTCAGCTTTACGTATTAAAAGAGCATTAGTTATCTTTGGCATAGTAGCTACTATTTTTAGGCAGTAATCTGGATAAAAAAAATTCTGAGCTTCAACCTTTAATCCTGCAATTGTTCGAACTGGTGTAGTTCGAAGTGTTTTTTCCTCTCAAGCAAATAACTCGAAGGCAATTTGAAACGAGGAATATTCATTTTTTGCAACCATGATGTTACGAATTTCACATTGGTAGGCTGCGCTATCTTGTAGGATATTTTTAATAGAAAACAATAATTCTTCCAATAAAATATTTTGTACTTTTTAGCATTGACAGTGCTATCAATGCAAAAAAGAAACCAATTTCTTGGGAGTGCCAGACCATTAGGTATGATACATTTTTTTTGAGACAATCTTTGTGATACGCCATCTCAGGCATTCAAATACATCTACTTCGTGTAAACTAAATACACATTTAAAACTTATTACTAAATCTCGTTGACATTGACCTCTGTTGTGGTGTTTTTTGTCTATAAAATTCGTTTTTGTTTTTTTGTTTCTTCGTGAGTAATGGTTTTTTCTTTGCCTAAAGTGTAATGATTGTATTAAACTCGCATCTTTAGGTTCTTTGTGCTAAAACTACCTAGGACTGTTGTCCTTAATAAAAACTACTTTTCAGTTCGAACTCTTTTTAATAACTCCTTAATTAAAATTATTATAGGTACAATAAAATATAAAAGTACAATCACCTAAGAAATTGCTGAATAGCTTATTTATTCCTAATTATTGGTAAAGCCCGGAAGGAAAGTGTATTAAACTTACTTGCTTATTTGCTAATGCCAATTCATCAATACGTTATTAATTTTATAAAATAATTAAACAATTTTAAAATATATTAAATATTCGAATACATCCATTACAGATAAATTTTAATGTATAAGATAAAATACGTGTTGCTTGCAAAAATTTACATTGTAAAATACATATTACTTTTTTGTTTTCCTTTTTAAAGTCAATTCTCGACAATAAGCTTCCGAAAAGTACGCTTATTTCTTTTGGTAATCTATAAAACACGGCTATTTTCACTTTTGCTGCAGCATTTCTGGCTTTTTTTAATTGTAAAATTTAAAATTATATTTCTTACAGTTCAAAAACGTATCACTTTTTGATTTACGTGTATTGTAATTTTATTTTACTAGGTTAAAAACAAAAAATGTGTAACTAAATAAAAATTACTTCATTATGATCTTGAGAGATTTATTCATATTACGACAGAATTGAAAAAAATATTAATTAAAATAAAACAGGTTACAAATACAAACTTAATTTTTTCAACAATTTGAGTCTGAGTTTAGTAACTTGCTCTATTGACATATTTTTGAAAAACTCCATTAACTTCTCAAAGTATTCAAGATGAGCTAAAGGAGAAAAAGTCATATGAAAACTATTTTTGTCCATATATTCCTCTTCATGGGCCTCAGTTGTTTGAATTGACATTGTTGTATGTAATGGTTCTGTTGTTGTTATTAAAGTTGTTGTCTCCACTGTTGTTGTAGTCGGTGGTTCAGACAAAATAAAATCTACTACAGTCTGCCCTTGATATTCGGACCCATCAATTAATCGTTGTTTTTTATTTTCCAGAGCTAGTAAAAGCTGAGTTGAATCGATTTCAACTTTTTTTGGAGGCATTGGTGTTCGAGCAGGTAGAACAACATGTGGAATATAATTTGGCGGAAATGATGATTGCTTTGATGGATAAAATTGAGAATTTGATACAGTACTTGCCATTAAAGAATCGTATGAAGTACCATTACTTCTGGTGCCTAAAGAATGTCCCAAGAAAAAATTTTGTGATTTTAGTAGGTCTTGAAAACAACAAAATAATACCGCTCTCGTTAATAGTTTCATACTGGTAATGGTATCTTATCCACTAATAAACAAATACTAAAAGTGAACAATAAGCGATTAACTTATTGTTACCAAAGCATAATACGAAAATCATATAATTATCAAAGGAAAACATCAATAAAAAATCCCTAATGGTTTATGGTGTAAATAAAATTCTGTATTACGAAATTGGCCTATGTTAAACTTATCTGATTACTAGTTACATTTAAAAATCTAATTTTAACTTATAAACTGAGTTGGATTCCGTTTACAATTTTATTTGACAAATTTATATTTAAACTGCTACGTAATTGCTTTAATAATAATCAATCAATTATAATTTTTACAAAAATATGCGGCAAATACCGGGTAATGATTTTAAAAATTGATTTTTTTTGAGTAATCATATCACCATAATAACATATTTGGGTAAGTCTGTTACATTGATATAAATATTTAATAATTCACTGATTTTTATGTATAAAAAACGTGTGCTTGAGTATGTGTCTGAAATGATCTTAATTTATTTTTTAATGATAAAGTTGTGTATTTAATGAATTTCTTATAGACAGAGATGTAAATAAATTCAACGATACAACTCTCTGACAACTAGATTGCGTAGAAAGTGAAACAATGTCGAAAAAAAACAAACAAATTAACTTGCGAAAAATTAAAAAAGTGCAAGAAAAATATTGCAAAGATTGAAAAAACCACAATAAATTGAAATAACTAAACAAAAATAAAAAACTAGTGTGGCAGTCAGTGGGACTGCCGGCAAAAGTTATACTTCTATGCACGCGCATGGATTCATAAATTTGCATGCAAATGATTTAGCAAACTCATTATATGATATTCGTGGTAAGCAACCCCAAAAACCTCCTAGTACCGTGTGCACACTCTTTTTGTATCGAATTTGCATAAAATTCCTGGAGACGAGGTCCGTCTTATGCCCCAGGTGTTTCGAACACCATCGCCATTATTATAATCGTATTTAGCGACTCAAAAAACCACCGAGTACCAAGTGTGCACTGATTTCGTACAGAATTTACATAAAACCCCAGGATAAGAGGTAAATACCCTATACACTAAGTGCCGCGGAGACTTTCGGAATCGTGAGATTTGTGTTCAGCGACTCCAAAAACCCCGAGTATATCAATTGAATCCATTTTCAGTAATACTTACCGAGTTGTAAGTTTTCTCTCTATTGTCTGTTCGGAACGTACTTTTCGAATGCAGAAATGCAATTTTCATTTTTACATTATAAAATATAGCGACAAATTTCCCAATAATTTAACGAATCCAATGCAAAAAAACGCATTCCGATCCATCTTACGTTACAAAATTCGGAGCTTTTGGTGCTTTGTTTCCTTGACTATTCGTACAAATTCTGTTTATGTAGTCAACAACCTCAAAAGCATAGTGCAGGATATACTGTAACCATGTGACGGTATTTTAGACTACAATGCAGTACTCATTACTGAATATTATTATTAATATTATAAATATTACTAAACTTAATATGTTATCTTACGTGACAGAATTATAAAATAATCTGTCAAATAATCATGTGGTCCGTCACTATGATATTCATACATTAGTTCTGACTGTTTTTTGTTTTCAATGTACTGAATGTTGAAAAGGTATTTAATGGAGTTATAGTTATGACTAATAACATGTGATAAATATTTCATCTTTGTTTTTACCGACCAATATTAATATACCTTATAAGTGTGTCTGTCTCTCTCTTACTCACACCATTACATATGTAATGATTTTTCCCATTTAACTGTACACAAATCTTTTGCACCGAGTGCATGAATAAAATTATAACTTTAAAAAAACGTAAGTTAGGATTAAGTGAAAAAATCAATAACAAATGGTTAAAAATGTGTAAAAAAAAACTAATATCAAACACAAAAATAAAATAAAATTTAAACGAAAAGACAATTAAAATACCGACCAAGACTTTTAAAAGCTTGGAAAATGGCAAAAATGGTAATAACAAAATAAAACAGTATAAAAAAAACCTTCAAAATACCGATGGGTACTTAAAAGAAAAAATCGTAAACAATAAAAAATACGAAAAACAGAACCATTTTAAAAAAATATATAAACAATCAGTAAAAGAGTTAAGAAATTAGTAACAAAAAAGAAAATAAAATTTAAAATTAAAACAAAAAATCAAAATAAAATTGAAAAATCAAGAAAATCAAAAACACGAAAAACCCAAAAGTAATTTAATAAATAAAGTAAAAACGACGAGAAAAAAACATTAATGGCGATAGTATCTACGAAGTTTGCCGGATTAGCTAGTAAGTAAGTTTTATATAACTATTGCACAATAGTTATTTAAGCAACGAGTTTATTAATATAGAAGTTTAATAATCGAAATATTTTAATGCCCCAGCGATAGCGAGCGCATTAATGTTTGAGATTAGTAAACTTCCTATTAATTTACGAGTTGGTTACAAAATTTTTCCGTCGACTTTTTTTAAGAAAAAAATAGCTTATAAATAAATATTAAATAAATTTATGTACTTGTTCTTTGTTAAAAACTTTTGATTTTTTTGAAACATATCCAGTTTTCTTCTTTTTAATAAACGTAATTACTTTATTATACTTACTGATATGGACATTTGTATTAATATTAAAAGTTGTTCTTAGCATCGAATATTTTGGCCATAAACTGGCTATTAAGCCTTTTTCAGCAAGGTATGAGAAATGTGCTAGTACCTACTGATTCTGAATAATGAGTAATATTTTTTGTATTACACCATAAAATAAACTTTGCCTATGTTTTATTATATAAAGATTTGCTTTGATCAGGCAATAAATTTAATGACGTTTTAAATAAAATGGCATGATGAAAAAACGCGACTGATCAAAAATATTGACATTGACAGATCTCAACATTAATAGCCTGTTAACGCTCTTGTTCGTTAATACGACTTATTAATGATCAATTTTAGACAATAGTTAGTACATTAACATTGTTATTAATGTAAAGTCGACGAAAATATATTTTTAAATGCCATTTTTAAAATGCAAACTAGTTTTAAAAAAAGGATATTAAATTTTTCTATTTTGTGGTAACCAAATTAGTTGTCGTACTTAAGAATTCCCTAAGTAAATTAACGAATAGGTAACGTAATAGGTAATAAGAATATTATGTTTAGTTGATGAGAATATATAATTACCATATGAATTTAAACGGCTTTAAAATGGAAAAATTATTGAAAAGTACCTAGTTAATATTCTTAAAAAGTATCTTAAACTCAATTTGATTTTGTTAAAGGCGTTGTAGCTTTGTCCAAAGTACATACTTGAAACAACATCGGTCGGCTAATACCAATCGAAACTAGCCTGATCCGGTTATATATTCTATTCTAGAAACGGGATTTAAAACTGCAGCAAACTTTCTAGGTCAGCGGTTCTAAAACCGTGGGATGCGCCTCCACGGTGTGCGTGTTAAGTTGGTATGGGGGAGCAGTAAATTGAAAAACAGAATTATTAAAACCAATTTATAATTTTTTTATTGTCAAATATAAAACTACACTCTTATTCTAAGCCAAACAAGTTTTAAATATTCTTAGAATAGAAGGTCCGGTTGGAGTGAAGTGCTGGACGAACGTCTATTATTTGTTGTTTTTGTTCTTCTTTAAAAAAGTATCGTCGAAAATTTTACTAAATTATCCTCCATGGTTTTTCACAATACAATTCTGGATACTTCTATACAATGTAGGAAACATATCAAAGCAGTTTTCTTTTAAATTGTTTTTACATAAATGCTTTTTTTACAAAAAGATACAATCTTTTTACTTAAATCAAATACTTTTAAGTTTTTCCCTAGGGTTAAAGATTAAGATTAAGTTTTTTAAAGGTTTTTACCAAATAAAAAAGATTAATTAAAAGTAACTTATCGCAGCATTCTGCCGAACGCTTATGACATTCTTCTTTCAAAAATACCTACTGCTATTTCACTTCCTAGTTTGTAGATACGCTTGACAACCTTACCATGTAATTACCATCTGGATAGAGAATAAAACAACAAAGACTTTTGATGTTCAGCTTCCATATTTTTACATATCCTTAATTTTAATGGCATAGTTTTTATCCAGTTAACTACTTAATAACTACTTTCAAAATATTATATACCAGCGCTTAGAGACTTCGACGCTAAAGCTTCATGATGAATTATGCACTGTGTCCAAATAATATCTGATGATTCCTTCTTCGCAAGCGCTTGCAAACCATTGTATTTACCAGTCATGGCTTCAGCTTCATCAGTAAAAATATCAACACAATTTTTGCATTGCAAATTTGTCGCAAGGATAGCATTTGTTAACCTGAATTATTCGTTGGCTGTAGTTCTTCCTTTAATAAGTTTGCAAAACAGTAATTTTTCACATATTCTGATACTATTACAGAATCTGATGTAACAAAATAAATAGGATTTATTATTATTATCAGTGTGATTTTATACTTTAAGCTACTTTGTAAGACACTTTTTATGATGCTAATATAGTATATTGTAATACAAGTGTTACAATGACAGAGGTTTCGTAGTACGAGTTCAGTTTGTGAAACGAACCGCGAAGCGGTGAGTTTCGCAAAGAACGAGTACTACAAACCGTCATTGTAACTCGAGTGTTACATACTATTTTTTATAATGAACTTTTAAAAGTATAAAAAAAAGTAAAATGAGTGTTTTTCGAAATATTTATTTATGTTGGCAATCTTGACAGTTTTGACACTTGTCAGTTTTAATGATTTTAAATTAGAATGTTTGTCAAATTTGTATAAAATATTCCGAATTTAGCAATAACGCTGATAATGTAGTTAATAATTTACTACAACATACTTCTTGATTTACTACCTGAACTCTTTCGTTGAAAATCAGTGCAGTGCAACCAATTGTGTAAAACAAAAAGTTACCAAAAACAGTGTTACAATGAATCTATTTCGATACTGTTTTTAGTATCGAAATGGAAACTTTGTGAACGTGAATTATAAAAAAGCTTTTTCGTACCCTGCGAGTGGTTTTTGATAATTTGTCTGCTGTTATTTAAATAATCTGAGTGTTTCTTTGAAAAATTTTTACGGTTTAGTGATATATTCCTTGTTCAATGTGTGTAGGTGCCTTTTCAATTTATTGGGTCCAAAGCTATCAGCAGCTAACACTTTTAAACAATAAAACATTGCGGTTTTTCTTGTTCACTAATTTCAATCCTTGTGAATCCCAAATTTAGGCAAGGTTGGTCATATTTTCGGGTCTTAGACTTATATCCTTGTAATTCAGTCAAAGTAAAAGGTTCTTCCTCGTTTATTTTTTGTTTGGTCTCAATTAGAAATTTATTCATATTTACAGTGTAGAAAATATTCAGCGTGGAAGCATTAAACTTGAATGTTTCTTGTTTAAGTTTAACTATTTGTAATACAACAACTCTTAAAACAAAAGCTACATCTGTAAACACGCTTCTTTATTTATAGCCTTGCATCTTGCGTTGAGACAATTCGATGACGTTAGACATCTTTTGCGAAATATCATTGTCCGTCGTGCCAAGCACATATGACTATACCAACTGGATATGCAATGTTAGTTCACCGAGTAGACTATTTAATTCTCGCAATACAACGCTAAGGAAAAAAAAATATTTAAAATAAAATGGAGAGGCGTTAAGTATAAGAGTTTGGGAACCACTGCTCTATGTGATATATGGGTATTTAACCAGATTTAAGAAGCTCTAATTAGATCTATGCGATTCTAAAAAGATCTAAGAAAATGTAACTTCCAATCAGATCTGGAATTTCTAAATAAATCAGCGAAGTTAAATATTTACTCATATACTAAACACTGACAATGAATTTAAAACAAGTCAATATCAATTTTTATAAAACTTGCATACTATAAATTAAGACAAGATAACACTATAAAAAACTTACTACCTATATCTCGAAAATGCTTTTCACACCACACTTGAAAGGCGTTCTTTGTTAAAAATAAATATATGCACAATACGTTAATTGTTAACAACTGAAATATAAAATAAAATATTTATAGACAATTTAAAAAAAAACATAAGATAAAGATGTTTAAATCGCTCAAAGTTTTCGCTAAGGCAGTCTAGATTTAAAATAGGAAAATGTGTATCTATTTACCCAAGAAACTTCCAGCATTGTTCTCAAAAACAAATAGACACGTTATAAAGGTTAGACACGATAAAAGACCAATCTGGTGAAATATCTATATTGTTTCATATTTTAAGTAAAAAAAAAAGAATATGTCATATTAACATTTGTAACCAATAACGTTCATTTATAATACCTTCTCTTCTACAGCACAGCCGGGTATGTTGTTGATCCCAACTACACAAAGAACTACGCCTTAAACCGAAGAAAAGAGAAAACTCAGACTTTTTATTGTACTCTGCGAAATTGGAAACAGGCTTAGACCCTCAACTTTAACTGAATTCAAAATAATATTTGTGGTATATAGTTCAGAAGCAATTTTCTTTGACGATATCAGAAACCATAGGTATTTTTGTTTTTTACGAATTGATTTTGTATATTTTTTTGTGTAACAAAAATCTATATTTATATATATAAGAACTAGATACGTTTAAAAAAGATATTTTTTTATTTCAGTTAATTAAAAACACACTCTATCAAAAATTAAATTGCCTTAACTTTGAAATACAAGATACATGTGGTGTGTTAAGAAATTAAATCAATTATTTCCAATAAAACCATACTCAAAACTGTAAATTTTCCTTAAAATTAAAAACAAATATAATTTTAATTTACGTATACACAATAAAAAGTAGTACATTACGTAACGAGTAAAGATACAATCTTTCCGCACGGTCCTGCATGGTCGAAAGCAGTGCTTTCCGCAGGGAGTGATGAAAACAAAATATCACAATTGACAACTAAACAGAGTTGAAGTCAAAATAAATATTGCTTCAGAAACAACACTCGTCCATACTGAAATAATAATTTATATACAATTGTTAAATTTTTACCAGCAAATGAGAATGCAAAAGCAGTGGCGCTCAAAATAATCTGCGATCAATTTCTTACCTTTTCTAAAAAAACTGAAAGAATCCACAATATGTCTGACAATATTTTTATGGCTTTGCTTAATATAATTTATAAAACTTACCCAATTTGTGATTCAAACATTTAAGGATAGGTAGGAGAATGTAAACGAACATGGAATATTAAAGAAAATATCACCGTAAATTGGTTGCTAGGTTTCACGTTTAAGCACACAACACACAATTGGCAAATTGTAAGTTAAATTTTAAGGATAAAAACGATAAAAAATTAAAAAAATAACAAAATATAAATTAAACCTATATTTTATTAAAAAAATGAATGCTCCTAAAAGAACAAAATATTTTTTATAATTCACGTTCACAAAGTTTCTATTTCGACACTAAAAACAGTATCGAAATAGATTCATTGTAACACTGTTTTTGGTAACTTTTTGTTGTAGACAATTGGTTGCACTGCACTGATCGTCAATGAAAGAGTTCAGGTAGTAAATCAAGAAGTATGTTGTAGTAAATTATTAACTACATTATTAGCGTTATTGCTAAATTCGGAATATTTTATACAAATTTGACAAACATTCTAATTTAAAATCATTAAAACTGACAAGTGTCAAAACTGTCAAGTTGCCAACATAAATAAATATTTCGAAAAACTCATTTTATTTATTTTTTATACTTTTAAAAGTTCATTATAAAAAATAGTATGTAACACTCGAATTACAATGACGGTTTGTAGTACTCGTTCTTTGCGAAACTCACCGCTTCGCAGTTCGTTTCACAAACTGAACTCGTACTACGAAACGTCTGTCATTGTAACACTTGTATTACAATATACTATAGTTTTACGTGAGAATCTTTTAGCGATACAAGATTGTCACGTGCCAAATTTGATTATTTACCAAAAGGGAAACTTAAATTTGTATTAAAAATCAAAACACATTTATTTACTATAGATCCAGCGAGCGACCTCTAGTTGACGTGGGAAGAAATTTCCGTGACCTTAGTTTATGTGTTAATCAGCTAATATAATAACTAATTTAGCAAATAGTGATTCTTCGTGACTTATCTAATAATTAGTATATATAATTTATTAAGTTTAAATTAATTTTGGCCTGTTTATGTTTAAAAATTTAATATTCAATTAGTCATTGAAATAATAAATCGAGTTGGCAACAAAACGCACTTCTCCCCCCCCTGAAGTTTCGGTAGAGTGAATTTTTCGATTTTAATACTGGAAAATCATGGTACTCTAATTTTATTTATAAAAATAGAAGACATATTACAACGATTATTCGAATGCGTACAGGGCATTGTTCAACTAAGAAACATTTATTCAAGATAGGAGTTGCTGATAGCCCTTTTTGCGAATGTGGGATGGTTGAAAATCTGAACCACATTTTCTTTGTATGTCCCATTAATGTGATTCCAAACTTCGATTTATACAATGAGTTAATTAGATTAAAAATACACTCGCCACTTTCAATAGAAACGATACTCACTTGCCCAAGCGAAGGTTCAGTCTGCATTCTAATAAAATTTCTATCTATAAATAAAATACAATTATAATTGCTTTACAATGCTCAACTAATTTCGCTTTGCATCCTATTTTTTTATTCCTTCATGTGTTCGTTATGTTTTGTATATGTTATTATTGTTGCACCAAAAATTCCCTTCATGTTTATTAACATTGGTCTCATTTCAAGCAATCACAGTACATATACGAAATATGCCTCACAGCACTTTTACAAATACTACCAACTTGTACTACCAACAACATTTTTAGTGAAAATTTAGCAGTGGCTGCAGTATGGTCTAGAGCCAGTCAACATTGCAGTCACTATCAAATCGAGCTGGCGATTGCCGAGTAGCAGAGCCATACAATAGACAAGGACAAGACAAGGACAATACGCATAAAGTTCTTCCTTTTACAATCTGTCCGTCTACGAATCAACAACTGATATTTATTAGTGAATTTATTTAGTGAAACGCCATACAGTGTGTGCATTTTATTCTGATCACATCGTAGTTGCCTTAATAGGATTTTGAATTCTAACACTATCAATAATCTAAGCCTCATTTGGTGAATATTCCTTTGGTGATATTTTTTTTGTGGGTAGGCTTGGATATTTCCATTTTGTGGGATTTTTATTAGGTTAATTCACGTGGTAAATTCTTAACTTATTAAATTAAATAATACTTTTCTCTGATACCGACATTCGATTATAGAATGATTTGCTAAAAATTTCGATACGTGGATTCGTGGACTACCGAAATAGGATACAAGGTGTTGTGGAAATAAAACATCGTCGGACTGTCTGCGTTAACCCCTAATTACATAAAGGGTAAGTGTTTCACATTTGTTATATTCGTTAAACTCCACGATTTATTATTCCTTTTTATAACCAATATGTACATACCTCAAATTGTGTTAAATTCTATGTGTTTCATAAATAATCAGATCTATCGGGTTTGGCGATTTATTTATTTTTGTTAACTGAAATTATTAGACGTTAATAAACCCAGCTATATTACTAATTTTAAGTTATTTCTTGGTTATCATAAATTTATAGTCAAATGGTTGTAAATAATTTTGAATTCAGGTGTAGTGAATATTACTTTGTATACGTTTAACTTGTTACATTAATAATTTAATCTCTAAATGTTGTATTATAGAATAATGCACTTACATCTGGTATATTTGGTTCATTTTTCTTAATCATTTAATCGCTAAATTCTGATTATTGTTTATTATTATATTTTGTACACCTTTAAATTGTTTTATCAGTAATTTAATCTTTAAATTGTTTTTTTTATTAAGCAGAGTCGTTACTTGTAAATTTAATATTTCTTTCTTAAATAATTTAGTGTTGGAATTTAATCTTTTAAATTTTTGTATTAAGTAGAGTCAACATTTGTAAATTCGACATTTCTTTTCTTAAATAACTTAATGTTGGAATTTTTGGCTAATGCGCTTTTTCGACTAGGGTTCTTGGACCTGGCGGACATATTCTTGGTCCTGACTAATCTTTTTTTTGGTCCTGGCTGAACATTTTTGGACCTGGCTAATCTTTTTGGGCCTGGCGAACATTCTTGGATCTGGCGAACATTTCCTCTGGCGCGGGTTATTATTTTGGAACAATAGCCTTTGGACGGGTTCATTATTCTTGATACAGGTGTATTAATCTGGAACAACGCAGCCTGACACCTTTACCCGAGCAGTGAGGCTATTACAGGAAGCCTCTCATCAAAAGCATCTGCGCTAAAGAATCGTAGTTACAGATAAGCCTAATTGAATTATTAATTCCGACTCTTTTATATATATATATATATATATATATATATATATATATATATATATAGGCATATAAAGATATTGTTTTTTTTTGCGGATGTAATACTTTGTAATTTTTTTTTAATCTTAGGTTCTAGTTATTCTATGCGCTGGGTGATCACTCTTGCTTTGTCTGCCATTAGTTGTGTGGCATTATTTTTTTATATATACTTACGTACCACTATATATATTGTTGGGTTTATTGTTATTTTTCTTATTATAGTGAATATACGAGATTGATCTATTTTGGTGTCTTACTCAGTCAATCACCCACTCATCTCACCTAATCAATTAATAATTTTGATTGAGATTATTTCTTTAATTATTTATCTCCAGCGAGATAGGTCAGTGCCTGGAACAACAGGGGTTTCCGATTTGTACCGTCTAAATCGGTGGCGCGACTCAACTTTTTTTTGTACTTACCCTCTACGGCTGAACTGGGCATAATTTGTCAGTAGAGAAGACCACTTACCGATCTCAGCTGGAGTTAGAAATTTCAATTCAAACAATTGGGAATAATTTTTCCAAATTTGATTTTATTTTTATTAAAAGATTCATAGGTATGACTTTATATGAAATCGGGAACGTCCTCTCCTAGATGTTTCTGTTGTAAAGAGAAAGTTCTCATTTAAAAGCAAGGAGTCGACTTTAAGGGAATCGAAATCAGATGCCTAGTTGTTTCTAATTTGTTTAAAAAATAAAGATTTTATTTTTGGTTTTTTAGTGCATCTTTTTTGAAGGAGGTTTAATTTTTTTTAAAAAAGTTTTTATTTTATCATCTTTAGTTG
Organism: Altica lythri; assembly: GCA_964028335.1. Classification (NCBI taxonomy): domain Eukaryota; kingdom Metazoa; phylum Arthropoda; class Insecta; order Coleoptera; family Chrysomelidae; genus Altica; species Altica lythri. Next base: position 33,210,848 of record OZ034805.1, read on the forward strand.
TTACTTGATGCCTTCCAAATACCCTGCAAGAGGTGCTGAGTTTAATCCCCAGCAATCCCGACATGTACCAATGTGACTTTTTGGAGACATACGTAAATTGTCCTGGAATATCTTTCACATTGATGACCAAATTTCTATGGGATTAATGGGAAACTCTACTCTTTTGAATGCAAAAAGAATTTTTCAAATCGGATTATAAATACCGGAGATATTCGGTAACATCCATAAAAAAAAATATATATATGATCGAATTGATAACCTGCTCCTTTTTTGACGTCGGTTAAAAAAAATGTTGACTATCTAATTTCATGGTGTCGGTTTTTCGTGACGGTGTGTGCACTAAACTTTAAGATCATTACTTATCAATTTGATCTGACCACTCGCTTTCCTCTTTCCCCCTGAACAGCCATACGTCATTGCGACCTATTTTTTAGCTTTGAGTCAGGTTAACTGAGTCTATTCTTTTAAGACTTTTACATCCAAAGTAACTATTTTTTGTACCGCATTAACAATTCTATGCACTATTTTCAATGCAATAACGATGCTAATTGCTACTTGTACATTTCGCAATAATTTACATTTTCAACGAATTCTAATGTCACATCTTGCTGTAATGAAACTATACTGCATGTTTCCTGTTACTGCTGACTATATTTGCTTAAGTTTCTAATTCCTAATGAAAACTATCAAGTGACGGAAACAGTAAGTGAATTTTAGAACTATAGTTATTGGTTACTTCATCTCATTAGCCAATTACAATTAACCTTATCCATTGAAATAACCTATGGTTTAATATTGTAGAAGCAATGATATTGTCAAATAAATTGTGTGAATTTAATCAGGAGCACTGACAGAAATATCGCTTTGGCAATTACATTAAGGGGATATCCAGATAAGGGGTAAAACCAGATTTTTCATTTTTCGCACATCGCTGTCTCATTTTCGCTTATCTAAAAAATCTTGTTTCAGTGTCGTTAAAAATTCTGGCCATGTCAATAGATTAGCAATAGATGGTTAAAAGTGTTATCGACGTACCGAGTGTTTATAAAGAGCATCAGAAACTAGATCAGCAGCAAAGGCAATAGGTTTCAACAGAACTGTAGTACTATCATTTTTTAGTCCATTAAATTTCCTCTATTTAAAGCATCAGTTAAATCCCAATTGCCTACATATTTTTATTATGTATATAAAACTGTATTGACGTGTGTACAAAAAAACTGAATATAAAAATTATATCATTACTCATCAGAAACAAATGAGGGCACTAGTTTCAGGTGAACTGAAACAAGAACAGCAGTGATTTTTGTATCTACACTAAGACAGCGTTCTACTGCTTCTTAAAATGAGAATGAGAGTGAACTTTTGGATGGTATTCCAGTAGAGTTAGGTATTATTTAAATGTTTCGGTGCAGCAACATAATTTTAATAAACGAATGTGTCAAATAAGCCACAGAAAATTCGGTGTTACTCGTTTTAGATTGTTATTTAACTCACATAAAGAATCTGGAAGCTTTAAGGTTAGCTTTAATTGCGGTGTCAATTGTATCTTTATGTGGAATTGTTAAAAGCGTGTTTTTTATGCAAAATGAAGTTTTTTCTTTTACCCAGATTAAAATTTGTCACTGAATACAAATATTTTTGAAATTGTATATTTTATGCTATATCATAGGTACTACTAAAATATTGAAACACTTATGGGGACTTTTACACATTTTATTTATGAAATTGTTAAGATACACTGAACTCTGCTGGATAACGTCTCACTACTTGAAAATACAATGAACTCTTGTGAATATTTGAACTTGAACTGACGTTAACTGCCCATACATCCCCTTATATACAACTTTATTTAATCTAGTCAGTGTGTTTAGATCTTTCTAGAATTTTCTAGAAACATTATTTAATCTAGTCAGTGTGTTTAGAAGTTTCTAGAAACATTATTTAATCTAGTCAGTGTTTTTAGAAGTTTCTAAAAAATCAACTGTTAATACAATCTTTCAAATTAAGGTCCTTTCACGGTTATCCCGTTACAATATCATTTACATACTTTAAATTAAAAAAACACGATTCATTGCCTCTAGTTAAAATTCCTACTCTACAATTATAAAAATTGACAAGAGAAGAAAATTTCATATAATATTTAAATGGAACGTGCACATTGCATATCAAATCCCAATTTTTTACAAACGCAGATTTTACACCATTACAAACTGTTTTTAATAGAAGTATCCAGGACTCCTTGCTTTTAAATAAGAACTTCGTCTTCACAACAGAAACATCTAGGAGAGGACGTTCCCGATTTCATATAAAGTCATACTTATTTACGTATGTCTCCAAAAAGTCACATTGGTACATGTCGGGATTGCTGGGGATTAAACTCAGCACCTCTTGCACGGTATTTGGAAGGCATCAAGTAACAACTAAAAATGATAAAATAAAAACTTTTTAAAAAAAAATTAAACCTCCTTCAAAAAAGATGCCCTAAAAAACCAAAAATAAAATCTTTATTTGTTAAACAAATTAGAAACAACTAGGCATCTGTTTTCGATTTCCTTAAAGTCGGCTCCAATGGCAAATTATCCTCTACTTTAATCTTAGCTATTAAATCTAGATTTCGAATGTTAGTAACTCAAATCGTTAACAAAGATATAAACCATTGGAGCCGACTTCAAGGAAATCGAAATCAGATACTAGTTTTTTTTAATTTTTTTAAGAAATAAAGATTTTATTTTTGGTTTTTTAGGGCATCTTTTTTGAAGGTTTAATTTTTTTTTAAAAAGTTTTTATTTGCGTTTGTGATACTGAAATGTTTTATTTTGCTCATTTTTTAATTAATTTAATTTAATATTCACAATGACAATTCTACTCTAAATAACAATTTTCGCCGCTGAATAGACACACCGACTGTAAAAGACCATTAATGTAAATAGTAAAAAATTGAGAATAATAAAAATTGGTTTTAGTACAATTCGTGTATAAAATGTTGTTTTTGTATTATAAACATATATATTTTTTTAAATATATCGGATTTATTTACAATTTATTAATATTTACAGTGAATATAAGTAATAAAAGTAGTTGAGGTTAGTTAGTTAGTTAGTTAGTTAAAATAATATTAGTTATTTTAAGATTTTTATGTTGTTATACTGTAACCCCTTTTTTTTGATGTTAAAGGCTCACAAAGGGTTAGTCAAATGCGCACGGCACTCAGGGGGTAGGAGGAGAGCGAGTCGTGGGTCGAAGGAGCAATTGGGCGAGTATCTCGGAAAAAGGAAACATAGAAAATATTTACAAATCGGTAAAGGGCGCCACTTATTTTTTTTTATAGTGAAATAGGAAAGAAAATAAGAAACCTATTGTGAAATAGTTGATTAAAACTGAAATGGTTAGGAACACACTTTAATTGAGCTTATCCTTAAGTCAATAATTATTTTACACTTACCTTATTGATTCTACAATTCCTTGAATCCTTTTGTCTTATTAAAATCTAAATCTTTATTAAACAAGAGGTTTGAATCGGAACAGTTACTGGTAAGGTATAAGAAATAAATACTCAACGATATCAATAAAAACAATAAAACAATGTATTAAAAAAATAAAACAAAAATCACCAGTGATAGTGAGAACGGTTATCACCAAAAAACTAACACTTCTGTTTATACAGTGAAAGATATTAACCGGTATTTGACAATACGGTTATTAAAAAAAAAACTAATGTTCCTGTACAGATAATATTACAGATCTTATCTAAATTGCATAACCTATTTTCGATAAAAGGAAGTATGTAGAGAACTCAATTACAACGAAATATATACTGAAGGTATATTTCCTTTCTAAAAAAAAACAAAATTCAGTTCTCTAAAGAGTGCACCCTGAGTGTTCTAAATATCTAAAGATTAACATATACATGAATATAAATATGAAATTTAGCAATACAAGTACCATAGAGGTAATAATCATGTAAGGTTGCGGTTGAACACCAACACTTTGAAGAAAGTTAAAAAACAAAATTTAAAAGCACTACATATTTATCATTTAATCATAGTTCCATAGATTTTAATAGTAACTAAAGTTATTAACTGATTTAATACCGCTAAAAGCTTATAACAATTTAAATTTAAACAGAAACACTATAAAAAGTTTCCAAAAGCATATTCTTCTGAATAAGCACTAAAATTGTGACTGTTTCTTAGAATATTCGCAGTTCAACTAAGTATCGAACATAGAGAAATAACAGAAAGAATAGTCGAAAGTTTACCTTGTAATCCAGAACCAAAAATCATATTTCGTGACCGGGTAGTCACACTGCTATTATAATAAAGCTTCTTAAAACATACCATAATTAACCAAGAACCATGTAGAATTAAACATCAGCACCAGGAAATCATTTATAAAACCCTCCATAAGGTTTTTTGATCACTAGGTATCCATTTACCTCGGTACCATATAATTTTATAAAAAATTTCAAAATGGAGTCTTCCAACAGACAGCACGTAACATCAAAATTTTATAGATACCATAAATCAACCAAATTCTACTTCCAATTTAAGCACATCTACATCCAAATTGAAATGCAGTATTTTTATATACACTTCCGATACGGAATAAACCCAGAACAAACGGTAATCTTAATGCTGTGAATTAACCGGCAGCCATTAATTTGCACAAACAAGGAAATATGCTTCCTTTCGCTTCAAACATAAAAACGTAAGTGTCTAAAGAGGTTCGTTCTCTCACCCCGGTTAGTTAACTCGGGTCTTATCGAGTATTTCGCTCGATGGAATAGGTAAAGTTGGTTGCATACCGACAAAAGTGTAAACGAAAAGATAATATTATTTAAGGTGGTTTTTTGGAAATGCTACACAGCCCCCTACGAAGAGAGGAAACTGGGGTCCATTGAAGACCACAGTTTTCGAGAAGAAACTACTAAGGTGGGAACCACAGTAGCATTATCCGAATGATCTTACTTATTACAAGGGTAAACTTGACCAGCTAAAGGAAAATGTCAAAAGGTGACTCAACAGAAACTAAATAAAATAAAACATGCGGAGTTCAATAGGTAATAATAACTACCTTGGTAGCCATTTGTCCACACAGACAAAACTAACAATAAACATATGTCATACAAGTTAAACTAAACGTTGTTCTGAAGGAACAGACGATAGGTACAAATGAATCCTAGTTATTCAAACTAGAGATTCTCGTGATCAGATTTCTATAAGCGGTACCGGCCAACCGAAAGATCACAGAGTGATCAGGAACGACCTACGTCGAAGTTTCTGTACGGAAACACACACCGGTGTACAGCTCGACCTAGATGGGTAGCCCTAAACGTCGGTTTAAATAACCATCATATTGCAAAGCAAAAAATATTCGCCCAAAAGGCGTTTATACTGTCCCTTGATATAAAATATCAGGACCACATAACATTTACTCACACACTTAAGAAGAGAAAAAAAGAAGGCTATGTTCCTATAAAGTAAAATTTCCCATAGGCGGCACAACGCGTCATTCCATTTTAGGAAACACCCATGAAGAAAGAAAGGTGAAGTTAAACCAAACTGTTAATAGTAATTTTGAAAAGCAAGAAAGAAACACGGTACGATAGATATAATTAGGAAGATAATAAGTCTATTGACTCCATTAAATCCAACAGTCACGGTAAATACGAGATACGTAAAGTCTAATTTAATAGTAGCTACTAGCACGATTTTAGATAGAACTCAAAGGTAGTAAGAATTGGAAATGACGTACACAATTATGGTTATCAACTAGAAATAGGAAATATAAGAAAAGAAAAAATATTTTATGGTTGTCTGTGGTTTTGATAGCTGCGCGTATCATACGTCTAAAAATAATTTAGAGACAAAATCGGTAAGTCAACATCGGTATGAAGTAACCAATAGTATGGAACTCCAAAGTCATAGTAGGTATACTCTAACAAGACAACTATAATTAATAAAGAATCAAAAGGAGATAGAGATAGGATTAATGGTTACTTGTCTTCCTTAAAAGCTCAACAGACCACTACCGGGAAGAATTCCCTACGGCTTCCCTAGGCTTATCTCTCGTGACAACTGATAAGGTCAAAGTAATCATAATCTGAGAGAAGAAAAGAAATAACATCTAGCTGAGAACGTGTTCATTAAAACTTACAGGTGGTGATTGAATTCATCAATATTCGCCAGACAAATCAAAATCGTAGACTAGCTATTAAATACTCTTAGGTCAAATAAAGCGAGGTTAAACACAACGGCTCTAAACAAATCCTCACATAACGATATACTAAATTTCACTTAAGAAAATAGTGCTAAAACTATCTAGTACTGATCATACTAAACCAAAATGTGTAAAAATACACCATACGGAAATACAACATCAAATAATGTCATCGCAAAACAAGCAGTGATTAAACACTTCAAGATACGGTAAATATAACGAGAGAATAATTCTTCTGAACGTTATCGGTAGGGTAATGAATGTCTTCTTCATTAAACGGTACGGTAGAATTAAGTGACTAACTTCACTAAACGGTAAGATAAGGACAAAATTAACAGGAAATAAATTCCAATTATACAAAGACGGTAAGGTAGGTACTTTAAGTGATACATTCACTTAAAGGTAAAGTTCTCAAAAGAAATCGTATCACTAAACTGAAAGCAAAGAATAAGATCAGGGATGTGATAACGATGAAATGATAAATGATTTAGGTGATTTTCCACCTTATGGACGATAACAAATCTAACAAAGAAAAAATTCCCAGAAAGTACATGAGATACTTAAACAGAGAGGGGAAAGGTTTCATTTAGTCGCCTCGTACGACAAGCAGTTTAACACTTTGGGGGTTATTCTATTCCCGCCGCCCAAACGGGGTTAAAAACTAAAAACAGCAGAAAAAGAAACGGAAAGTATACAAGGGTATGGTAAGTTCATAGCAAATGAGAACTACTCATGACAAGATTCATCTTCGGACGAGTTATCCGAGTCTGAATAGTAGGGTTTTAAATCTTTGATGTGCCAATTACCAGCTCGAGAACCATCAGCATTTTTCAAGGTATACACAAGGGGAGATAACTTCTTGACGACTGTACATAACACAAATTTTGGAGCTAACTTGGACATAAACTTGTCGGCAGCTTTGGAGAGTACTTTATTTTTTCTCCAGACTTTGTCTCCTACTTGAAACTGTATGTCACGCCTACGTAAGTTATAGGTTTTAGAGTTACGCTGGTATCCCTGGTGAAGATTACGTTGGATTTCTTCAAAAACTAGATTTAAACCTTCTATTTCGGAAACATATTGATCATGTTGATCACAGCTTTTTAGGGAAGTGGGATTATCCACTGAAGATGAAGAATAATAATTTCCCGCTACAGGAACGTATCGAGCAAAATTTAAAAACGAAGGGGGATACTTGGTAACCTCATGTTTAGCGGTATTGATGGCTTGGCGGATTTTAGAAAGTTCTCTATCCCAATCAGAATGTTCTTGAATATAACATCGGATAGCAGTTCCAATGGTTTTGTTGCTTCGTTCAACAAAATTGCACTGAGGCGAATAGACAGCATTAAACCATATCTTCTGCACTTTATATTTACTACAGAGATTTTTTAACGTAGAATTGTTAAGATTTCTAGCGTTATCACAAATAACAAATTGAGGAACACCAAACATCAGGAAAACGTCGTTTTCCAAATAATTCACAATATTTTGAGTAGTAGCTTTCCTTAAGGGACATAAAAGAGTGAACTTTGAAAACCAGTCGGTAACAACAAGAAGCCAGGTATATCCTTTCTTAGAGCGGGGAAGGGGACCAACAAGGTCTAAAGCGATAATTTGCCACGGAAATTTAGCAGATTTTTCCTTTCCCATCAATCCCATCGGGGCTGAAGTTGACATTTTTTGTGCACCACAAGTTTGACAGGATTTAACAAAACGAAGAACATCTCGCCGCATCTTGGGCCAATAGTAACGTTCTTGGATTCGACTAAGAGTCTTATAATAACCTAGGTGGGCACACGTAGGAGGGTCGTGACAAGAAGAGATTACACCATGTCTTTGTGGTTTAGGTACTAAAATTTTCCACTCAATATTATTAGTGGCAAAAGGTAAGGTAGAAGGGATCAATTTAAACACCAATTCATTCTCAACTTTCCATTGCGGATAATCCTTTGGGCTTTTACGAATCTTAGTGCGAAGATCATCATACCAAGGGTCAATTTGGTCGGTAGTTACATCAAGATAAGAGAGTTGGGTTTTTTCGAAATCTGTTTCATCAGTGAACATTCTACTTAAGGCATCCGGAACGATATTTGCAGATCCTTTGCGATGAATAAGGTCAAAATTATGTTGGCGAAGTCTCATTGCCCAACGAGCAAGTTTTCCAGAGGGGTTATTAATATTTTTTAGCCATAGCAAAGAATGATGATCAGTGATTACTTGGAATTTTACACCTTCGACATAAGGTCGGAATTTCTCTATAGCGAAGATAACTGCTAGGCACTCTCTTTCGGTTACTGAATAATTTCTCTCCGGACGAGATAAGGATCGACTAGCATAAGCTATAACTACATCAGAATTATCCACGGATTGAGTAAGGACACCACCAAGACCAGTGTCACTCGCGTCACATTGAATCACGAAGGGTTTAGAAAAATCAGGTTGGGTTAATACGGGAGCAGAAACAAGGGCTTCTTTAATCTTAATAAACGCATCCTCGGCCTGATCATTCCAATCAACAGATTGTTTCTTTCTTTTTCCTTTAAGGAGATCATTGATTGGAGAAACTAAAGATGAAAAGTTCTTAATAAAACGTCTGTACCATGAACACATACCAATGAAACGCTTAACCTCAGTAAAAGTTTTGGGACGGGGATAGTTGATCATTGCTGACACTTTTTCAGGATCTGTTCGGAGTGTATTATCACCAACTACATAACCTAAGAATTTGAGCTCAGACTTAAAAAATTCACATTTCTTGACATTAATAGTCAAACCAGCTTCCTTAAGTTTATCTTTAACCTCAGTTAAAAGGGCTATATGTTCTTCGAAGGAGTTTGAACATATAATAATATCATCGAGATAACAAAAAATGTTTGGCTCATATTTTGGTCCAAAAATTGCGTCGACTAAACGTTGTTGAGTTTGTGCGGAATTACATAAACCAAAGGGCATAACGTTAAATTGGAAAGATCCTCTTCCAATGATACTGAAAGCAGTTTTTTCTTTAGACTGGGGGTCTAACGGGATTTGCCAAAAAGCTTTTCTCAAATCAACGGAACTAATAAATTTTGTGCCTTTTAACAGGGAAAGAATCCTATCAATATTTGGTAGTGGATAGGTGTCATGTTTAGTCACCTCATTAAGTGATCTACCATCAAAACAAAAACGATATTCGTCATTGGATTTCTTAACAAGAAGAACAGGGGAACACCACGGACTGTTTGAGGGCTCAACGACTCCTAAACGAAGCATCTCATCAAGTTCATCATTTAAAATTTTTGACATATATGGAGACATAGGAAAAGGTCTTTTCTTAAAGGGTTTGGCATCACCAGTATCGATACTCATTTGGATCTTATGGGTTCGACCCAAACCTTTAGTATTACTAACTTCGGAAAATGAATTGATAATTTTTTGGGCTAAAGATTTCTGATAAGATTCCAAATTGTCAATGGTACATAAAGAGATAGTCGTCAAATCAGAATCGGTCATAGAAATAGATTGGGGATTTGTGTTATAACCGGAGGACCAAGTGTTAGAAGAGAAATCTAATATTAGAGAAAAGGTTTTCACGAAATTGCTACCTAAGATAAAGGTATAATCTAGAGAAGGGACTACTAAAGCTTTAACAAGGTGACAATGATTATTCGCAACTATTGGGAGATCTACCACACCAGACACAGATTGGTTGGTTCCATCAGCCAATGAAACATTTTGATGTTTTGAAGGACTAATATTTATCTTATTGTATTCTAAAAACTTTAATGCTTTGTTCCCAACAATTGTTATGGAACACCCGGTATCGAGAAGTACGGTAAAATTGCGAGAAAAAATCTCAATGGATATATAGGGCCGAGAGTCAGTAGTTTTGTTTATTATCATTGGAGCTACACTTTTCGGGGGATACGATAAATAAAAATTTCGGACATAACTTAACCATTTTGGCCATTGGTCTTGTTTCATTTTGTCGGATTTACTAAAACGGCAAGGGGTAGAGACTGTACCGACATGACAACCTCTGGAATTTAGTTTTTTGTACAATTCGGACAAGTTGCGACGGTAAAGTTTGGTGAACCACAACGATAACAGAATCGACCATTTTTAGGTTTACGGCACGAAGAGTGAAAATGTCCTGTCTTCTGACAGTTCCAACAAATGATTTCGGTAAATTTTTTCATTCTATCATCAGAAGTCGAAGATTGGTTGGGTTTCCTATCTGACGAGGGTTTTCCTGCTGAGGGAATATTTTGCCGGGATTGGTTAGTGGAAGACGAAGGACTAGGCTCTACTACAGATACTTTAGAGGGAGGGGAAAACCTTGCTTGAAGAGACGGATTAGCATCTTCTAGTTTCTTAACAATCGTTATCAAATCTTTAACAGTGTTGACGTCACTTAAGATAACGTGAGGAATGTGTTCTGCCAAGATATTTTTTTGAATAATTCTTAGCTTAGTGGATTCAGCAGGTTCACGAGAAAGACGACTAAGAAGAGAAAGCATATAGGCAACAAAAATGACGATAGGTTCATTTCGTCGTTGTTTACGGGATTTAATTTCTTCCCAGAGACTATCGTCAAAGTTGGGAGGAAGGAAATTAGCCTTCAGGGCTTGAATAAGTTCTTCCCAGGAGGTCAAAGAGGACTTAACGGTACGAAACCATACCGCGGCATCACCTGAGAAAAGTTCTATAGCTGACTGGAACAAAAGTTCTGTCTTAACATTACGGGATTCTGCCAATTCATTTACTCTTTCAATAAAGTTAAACACAGACTTAGGGTCGCCATTAAATTTGACATCCCATTTCGAAAGCTTAATAGAATGAGAGTCGGGGTTTGTAATATTAATAACGGGAGGAGGTCTATCTTCAGTTGTAGTTGGACTAGAAGAAGATATTTGGGTAGTTGGGGTAGCTTTCTCTATTAAATCTTGCTCTAAGAGTAGGCAAGTGGCTCTAGATTCATTTCGGAAAGTAACCTGATCAGCAGTAGGGGATTCGGAAAGGGGAACTCGTTGAATTCTACCTAATAGATGTGCTATCCTAGACTTAACACGACGGAAACATGAGTCGGTTGAAGAACCTTCAAATTCTTCAACTAATTTCGAAATACTATCAATGGAGTTCTGTATTGCCAGACTCTCGTCATTAAAGTTTAAATCATCTAGAGTTAAGTTACTATTGGAATCTTTAGCTAACAATTTTTTTAAAATCTTACGTTTCTCATCAATTTTCCTTCCAGTAATTGTTCCTCTTATTTTCAATTCATAGTTAACTTCTTCAGTAGTTAGAAAGTTTACTTCAAAATCAGACATGTTTAAAAGGATTCAAGTTTCTTTTTATTCGCTAACAACAAAAAAGTTTTAAAGTGTGTTTAGAAGTAACGATAGACAAATTGGGGTGAATAATTAAAACTAAAAGTTTATTAAGATTTAATGACATAAAAGTTTCTAAAGAAAAGATACTCGGGCCCCACACGCTGGGCGCTATTTTTGTGTAACCCCTTTTTTTTGATGTTAAAGGCTCACAAAGGGTTAGTCAAATGCGGACGGCACTCAGGGGGTAGGAGGAGAGCGAGTCGTGGGTCGAAGGAGCAATTGGGCGAGTATCTCGGAAAAAGGAAACATAGAAAATATTTACAAATCGGTAAAGGGCGCCACTTATTTTTTTTTATAGTGAAATAGGAAAGAAAATAAGAAACCTATTGTGAAATAGTTGATTAAAACTGAAATGGTTAGGAACACACTTTAATTGAGCTTATCCTTAAGTCAATAATTATTTTACACTTACCTTATTGATTCTACAATTCCTTGAATCCTTTTGTCTTATTAAAATCTAAATCTTTATTAAACAAGAGGTTTGAATCGGAACAGTTACTGGTAAGGTATAAGAAATAAATACTCAACGATATCAATAAAAACAATAAAACAATGTATTAAAAAAATAAAACAAAAATCACCAGTGATAGTGAGAACGGTTATCACCAAAAAACTAACACTGCTGTTTATACAGTGAAAGATATTAACCGGTATTTGACAATACGGTTATTAAAAAAAAAACTAATGTTCCTGTACAGATAATATTACAGATCTTATCTAAATTGCATAACCTATTTTCGATAAAAGGAAGTATGTAGAGAACTCAATTACAACGAAATATATACTGAAGGTATATTTCCTTTCTAAAAAAAACAAAATTCAGTTCTCTAAAGAGTGCACCCTGAGTGTTCTAAATATCTAAAGATTAACATATACATGAATATAAATATGAAATTTAGCAATACAAGTACCATAGAGGTAATAATCATGTAAGGTTGCGGTTGAACACCAACACTTTGAAGAAAGTTAAAAAACAAAATTTAAAAGCACTACATATTTATCATTTAATCATAGTTCCATAGATTTTAATAGTAACTAAAGTTATTAACTGATTTAATACCGCTAAAAGCTTATAACAATTTAAATTTAAACAGAAACACTATAAAAAGTTTCCAAAAGCATATTCTTCTGAATAAGCACTAAAATTGTGACTGTTTCTTAGAATATTCGCAGTTCAACTAAGTATCGAACATAGAGAAATAACAGAAAGAATAGTCGAAAGTTTACCTTGTAATCCAGAACCAAAAATCATATTTCGTGACCGGGTAGTCACACTGCTATTATAATAAAGCTTCTTAAAACATACCATAATTAACCAAGAACCATGTAGAATTAAACATCAGCACCAGGAAATCATTTATAAAACCCTCCATAAGGTTTTTTGATCACTAGGTATCCATTTACCTCGGTACCATATAATTTTATAAAAAATTTCAAAATGGAGTCTTCCAACAGACAGCACGTAACATCAAAATTTTATAGATACCATAAATCAACCAAATTCTACTTCCAATTTAAGCACATCTACATCCAAATTGAAATGCAGTATTTTTATATACACTTCCGATACGGAATAAACCCAGAACAAACGGTAATCTTAATGCTGTGAATTAACCGGCAGCCATTAATTTGCACAAACAAGGAAATATGCTTCCTTTCGCTTCAAACATAAAAACGTAAGTGTCTAAAGAGGTTCGTTCTCTCACCCCGGTTAGTTAACTCGGGTCTTATCGAGTATTTCGCTCGATGGAATAGGTAAAGTTGGTTGCATACCGACAAAAGTGTAAACGAAAAGATAATATTATTTAAGGTGGTTTTTTGGAAATGCTACAATACCAAAGAAGAATATCTTCTTACGTGCGTACATAATTACACACGTACGCACGCACACACACGCGTTGTTTTTATAACAACTAAAAAAAAAAATTAGTAAGTATCTTTTCACTACAACTGTTCTGAATGATAAATAATTACATACAAATATAACAAAAGAATATTTTTTGTATTATAATCTACAAATCAAAAGCGTTTGCTTTCGAATATCTTTTAACGAAGTATGATCGTCTTGTTTGCACAAAAACAAAACTTACTTGTGAATACTCAAAATGGTACTTCACAACTTGAAACCCAAGAGGTACAAAAGGTATTTTATCGGAAAATATACAATAGTACATCGTTTTCATCTCTTTAGAATAGATGAAAAAGCGGGTTACCATGGAATAGGACGAAAAGGAAATTCCAGGATTGCCACTCACTATACTTAAAACTGTTTGTATGAAAAGTAAAAATTTGCATTTCACATAATATATGCAAACAAGACAAAGAGAGAAATCGGAGAAATCATATTTCGTTAGATTAATCTTTACACGTTTTGACTGATTTTTCTATCGGGGTATCTGAATTTATTGAACATGTTTAAATGGATTTTCATTATTTGAAAGCTTAGATATATAACAAAGCATACTATTTGGTGGGATTTTCTTTCTTTATTTTACTTATCAAAATAACTGAAACAAATTAATATGTTATAACCTCGCACCACCTGGGGAGGACCAGGAAGAATGTTTCAATATATAGCTGCTGTTACGGTTATTCTTAAAATCTATCAAATGGAATATTTTGTATTTTTTCATTTACGGCTGGTCAAATTTTAATGTTTTTTAAGCCAAAGATTCCTTTTTTTATCCTAAAAGTAGGTACTAAGTTTTTTGATTTGATGATGTAATTGTCCAGAACGCTGAAATGGAGCACACAATTGTTACTTTATTTATTGTCACAAACAATATTATGTTATTTAGGACGTGACAACAGCGCATTTACAACTGAAAATAAAATTAATTGTTCAGGGCAAAATTTATCACCCTAAGAAGGCCTACTTTAATATTTTTAAACCTGAAATGATGTATAAGTTTTCGTTGGCATTATGGGGTCATGGCATTACCCAAGAGTCTTTTATGTATTTTGACCTGCTGATTACGAATTATTTCTAGGGTAACCGTTCGACAAATGGTCAGGAAATTTGTTATCAACAATTTAATTTTTTAAACGCCTGCAACTCTAAAACTGAGAAAGATTAACATTTTTCTCCAAATTTTTCTTATAAAAAATCTAATAAATTAAACTTTAAAAAAATAAAATCATTTTGTTAAAAACAGAGATATTGTCAATTTAGTGCAGAATTATTGCAAATAACTCCACTTCCCACTTAATCACCACATAATTCTACATACAAGGGTGCTAAAATTGTATTTAAAAGGGCTCATTTGAATGGGCACAAACTTAACTTTCATGTAAATTTTATAAAATGTTTGTCCGATTGTTTGGAACAAAGTTATTAAAATTAAATGTTAAATTTTTAACGAAAAATAACAAAGTAATTTGTTTATAAGCATTTTAAAGAATGTTAATTTAAAATTGAATATTTTATTCTCAAGGATGTTATTTTTCATCCAAATACGAAAATTATAAGCGTTTGCGGATCCTTTCATATTAATAAGAAACTATAAAATTAACTATTTTTTTAAAATTTTTACTTCTTTAAAATAATATACCCTTTTTAATAAACATAGTACTATCTTAATTGACCTAGTCTGTAAAAAGTTATGTGTTATTTATACATTATAATCAGTAAGTAAACAATCAATTACCACCTTGGGGTTAGATTTTTTTATTTAAAATAATATCCAACAAAAAAAGAATTATAAAAAAAATAACTAAACGGCAGCTTAAAACTGTTTGTTCCAACAGAAATAATAAAAAAAAAACAATTAAAGCCAAATGAAACAACGGATTTCGAATTCAATTATTGCAAAATTTATTGTGTACAGATCATTTTGTAGACAATATTAAATTTATTTTTAACAATAGCTAAACAAAAAAAAAAATCAAAATAATTAATTGACATTAAGAATTCTATCAAAAAATGTTATTTACTATATTCTTTTATTGATTATTTATCTAACTGCGATTAACAAACAGCAATCAGATAAATTTGAATCAGTCTTGCAATACTTGCAATAAATCTTGTTTCAAATAAATGGAATAATCCTTACAACGCGTTTCTTATAAGAATTAATGGTATTTGTTTTATGCAGAAGTGTTTGTTAGACTAACCAAGCAACGGACAGATTCGCTGTTTAGAAAATTGAGACATAATGAACGATTATATCAATGTCTTGCGAAAAACAATACAAAGAGTACAGAAAAATTGACTTTTTATTTCTCCTTAACGAATCAAGAATAGTAATCAAAATAATATATTTATATATATATATATATATATATATATATATATATATATATAAAGATATTTTTATATTATTTTATGTATTAGCTGTTTTAGCTTAACAATGCAATTAGCCCTTCTGTTCGTTCGCTTTTAGATTTTCTTTATGTTAATACTGTTAAATGTATACTGTAGCTTATAATGAATACATCAGAATGGAATATACCAAATTCTACATTACTGGAAACGTTGTAAAATCATATTAAAGGAGAAAGTCGCATATTAAGATGTTTTATTACCAAATATATTAAGGATAAAAATAAAGTGATTAAGATTATCTAAATACACCACCAGAAATAGTAGATAAAGCTGAAGAAACCTCTTTAGATTTATGACCAGTAAAATCCAAAAAGAGATATAAAATTTGTGAATTGGAAAGCTGAAAATCACGTAATTTTATTTTCGGTATCTGTGGATGGTTGTAAAAAAAATTAAGTTATCGACGATATCGATATCAGTAAATATCCCAAATTACGTTCTTTTTTGGGACGAAAATCTGATGGTTTTAAAAGTAAAAGAATCTAAAAATATTTTCTCCCGATGAGATTACACTTAGTTACAATACTTACTACAAAATCAAAAGTGCCGCGTTCCTTCCTTTTTTGTTTCTACTATGAGAACCTTCGTCCTTTCGAAATAGACATAATAAATTTAGGATTCTTTATAAACTACCAAAACGGAAAGTATATTTTTTATTAGTTTGTTTTTAGCAGCAAAAGTTCCCCAATTAAAGAAGTAAATATATGCAATTATGCCGCAAAAAAGTTACAGAGAATATTTAAATATAAACTATGGGGCAAATGTAAATGAAAATTTCAGACAATAAGAAAATTTAAATTGAAAATTAGCACGGACTTTACACAGTATAACCTTCTTATGCAAATGTAGACAACATGGATTAATACCTAAAGGATTGAGATTATAACCACCATTAAAGTGTAAGAAATGTGAAAATATAATAAACAGAAAATCTCTATCTTTGGTAAGAGAAAGGATTCATTTCCATAAAGATAAAAAGGTATTCATTTTAAGAAATATAAGATATATAGAAAATCAACTTATTTATTTAGACATAGACTACAATCATATTATAAATTGCACAAAAATAGTTTTCAAAAATACCTTTGCAAAAAATAAACAAATACATTAAAAAAAAATTAATAATTCAATTCAAGAAAAACATATCGAAATTCAAAATTAGGAAAACAACGCATTATCAAAAACCGTTATGAATTTATCTAACAAAGAATTTACCAATTCAGAAATTTTAGTTTTGTCAATAACTCATAAAAAAATTCCAAAATTAGATTTTATTACATCTGTAGAGGAAACAGCACAAAAATTACCATTAGATGAAGAAAATGAGTACAGAATTAGATGCAAAATTAAATTAGAGAAATATATTAAAATAAAACAAAATCTATCATCACATGAATTTAAGGCTCTAAATTCTTTAAAAAAATCTGATGAAATAAAAATTTTACCAGCAGATAAAGGAAATGCTACAGTTATCTAGAATACAAATGATTATGAAATAAAATTAGAGACTTTACTGGGAGACACAACTTATATCAAAATAATTAATAACGACATAAAAAAATCTTTAGAAAATAAAATATATTAATTTAACATAAAAACGAATTGAATGTCTTACAAAGAAGACATTACTTACTCCACATTATACTAAACCACTTCATTTTTATGGATTACCTAAAATACATAAAGAAGGAATACCACTCCGTCCAATTGTAAGTTTTTTTTTATTAAGGATGTCCTCGTAGGTATAGTCCTAAATACAAATGTACTGAGAACATCTATTGGGGCAGAAAAGACAATTTATTAATTTGGAATTTAAAGGCCTGCAAGTAAGGACGAGTGGGGAAGACGTGGAACGGTAAGGGGTTCCACAATCTGGAGATCCTGGGGATGAAGGAACGATCGAATCGATCCGTTCTCGATGTCGGGCATTGAACAGTATAAGGGTGCATGGAGTTGGCACGTCGCGTTGCTCTGGCTGGTCTGGCAAGTTGAGGCATTATAGAGCGGAGTTCTTCTGAGCAAAATCCGTTTATGTATCGGTAAAGCAAGAAAAGATCAGCCACTGCTCTTCGTGAGGATAATGGGGCTAGGTTTTTGGTGATACTGGTGTCGTATATTAGTAGAACTGCTCTTTTCTGTATTGCTTCAAGAGCTCCGAGCCTTGACGGAGCCGCCGAACCCATACATGCGAGCAGTATTCAAGATTAGGCCGTATTTGGGCTTTGTAAAAAGAAGCTAAGTTGGATGGAGAAAAATAATTCCGTGCTCTAAACAGAAAGCTCAGTTTCTTTCCTGCTGCAGTTGCTATGGATGCATAGTAAGTCCTGGGAGATCGTTATACCAACCAGCGTAATGGAGTCGCCCGCTACCAGTGTCTGATCGTTGATTGTAATGGATGAGTCGCATATTTGCCTCTTGTTGGACAGGCAACATGTCTTTGTCTTGGAAGCGTAGTAATTAACAAGATTCTTTCTTCCCCACTGGTCTACAATTCTCAAATCTTGATTATGAGAAGCCGTTGTGGGTCTTTTCTGTCCTCTTCCAGAATATCTAGAGGTATGGAACGGTTGTGCGCTTTGCTACAGTGTAGGTTGCTATCATCTGCAAAACCATGTATTGGGTTATTAGTGGCCTCTAGACTAGTAGATCATTAATGTGTAATAAGAATAGAGTAGGAGCTAGAGCCGATTCTTGGGGAACTCCAGCGTTGATCTTGTAGAGGTTGGAAGAATGTCCATTTACAGCAACTTAGATGTGCCTGTTGGAGAGAAAGTTGGATATCCATCTGCAAAGGTTTTGCGACAGTCCATATGAAGGCAGTTTGTTTAAAAGAGCCGCATGCCACACTTGATCAAATGCTTTTGAGATGTCCAGTGATACTATTTGAGTCTCCCCATAGCGGTGGATGGCATCACTCCAGACATGAGTTACATATGCTAGTAGATCGGCTGTTGACCTTTGTTGGCGAAAGCCATATTGCCTGTCACTTAAAAGATTTTGTGTCTTAAGGTAGCTCAGGATCTCGTGATTGACGTATTTCTCCATAGTTTTGCTAATAACAGATAGAATAGCTATAGGTCTGTAGTTAGAAGGCTGGGTTTTACAGCCTTCTTTGGGGACTGGTTGTAAGTTCAATCAATTCTCCTTTCAGTAAATTATCAAAATTTTTACTTAATATTATTAATCCTGCTTTATCTAAAAACACTCACTTATTCATTAAAAACATTTTTTAGAAAAAATATTAAATATTAATATCAATAAAAATCATCTTAGGGTAAGTTCTGATGTTGTAAACCCTTTTACAAATGTACCTGTTGATACAATGTTACAAATAGTTAAACAATTATTAGAAAATGATAATAATTTAAATCAATGAACAAATTTATGCGTAGATACCATTATCGAATTGTTAACTATGTGTATCGAATCAACTTACTTTCAATATAAAGATAATTTTTAAAAACAAAAAACAGGAATGGCAATGGGAAGTTGTCTTTCATCAATATTAAGTTAATTTATATGGAATTCTTTGAGAAAATTTTTATTGAAACATCATAGGTATTTTAAACCAAAAATATAGTGAAGATATGCAGATGATGTTTTTGCAATTTGGCCTTATAATCTTAATTTATTAGACAGATTTCTTGAAAATATTAACAATATAGTATCTTTTTGTTCTTTTTTATATTCTTTATATAGTATAATTTTTGTCAATTTTTTTGTCGCAATTTTATTAAATTTACTATTGAAAAAGAGGAAATATTACCATTTCTTTATATATTAATTACGAGGGAAACCGATTATTTAATTAATACTAACATTTTGGGTTTTGGGGTATCCTGAAAAATTAATTAACAGGAAAAATTGAATACACACCAAAATTTTACAATCCATAAGCTTTTGAAGTACGACGCATCTTCATCTGGAGTGATATCAGTTAATACTATAACAGATGTAGCATCATCTATCTTAAAACATAAAAATCTGATTTCTAAATATCCTATACTTAGTTTCCATAATTTTTCAAATATTTAAATCATAAATAATGTTTAACAAATGTGTGTTATTTTTCTTATTACTGTTCCATCAGATCTCTTAACATTAATCTTAAATGTGTGTTATATTAAATTTTAAATATAATTTTCTTTATTTTTTAGTATTATATTAAGATATAAAGAGAGTTGTAAAAAAACTATAGTGTTTCACTTAATGAAAACACTTTTTACTGCTCGTGAACGCTTCGGTTGTTAAATTGTTCTCTCGCTTTAAAAAATGTTACTTATTTTTAACGTAATACGGTAAATTATAATTGTGTTTTATTATTAATATTTATATTTTAAAAATGTTTCATTAACATGTTAAGTCCTTGCAAACAAGTTCAATATTAATTATTTACCTCTTCCCGTTGTCGCGCTATTTTATTTTAAATCGGAAATTTTAATTTCCGACCACTGAGTAGTCAGTATTTGTTTGCACATTGTTCCCTTATTGACTCTACGATTCACATTACTTGATGAGAATAGTAAAATTTGTCTTTTCTGATAATAGAATTATACGTTATCCTTTTAGGTTTGTTCGTTATTATTCGGCACCAAATTCCAAATACATAGTGCCTGTAGCGTTTCTTATGAATCACACTAACTCCCAAATATAAGGGATGTTCAGAAAGTTTTTACAAATTTAAACTTTATCCTCTTTATCTTTCCAGAAACCGTATATACAATTTAAATGCAAATAGCAATTTCGATTGAAGATATCATTATAAATGAGAAAACCTTTCTTATATCGAATACGGTAAAAAAACGGAAAGCTCTTGATAAAAAAAGAAAATCAAGAAAAAAAAAAGCAGACGAATAATCATAAAACAATAAACTCGCAGTATCCAGAATAAATGCCTATCAATTTTAAACGATTTTTTGTTATGTGATACGTAAACGTATAGTTTAATATATATAACTTTAACGGTTTTTTAACCAAAGATCTATACTGACTAAACTTAAATCAATTAAACTGTATGATTCGTTACCTATAACTGAAATACTGTAATATCAGTAAGAAAAGCCGAATAAGGATTTCACATTAAAGAAAATTCGACTTGAACAACCATGTAACTGACAGAATTCGAATTAGTCCATCCTCGAAATTTTATTTGCATTCATTCTGGAAATGGGAATTATTCTGAGAGAGTTTTAAGGAGTGTAATAAAATCAAGGACAATTGAAATACAGACTCTTGGTCTGGCTTTATTTAAATTGACAATTATGAGGTCGCTCTGTATTACTAAATGTGATAAAAACTTTTTAAATTAAAATTTTAATAATATAATTATTTTATTGAGGCCGGTCCTGACTGAGCACAAGTAAACAGCGTTTTAGTTGGGTCCCACTTCTTACAAAAAGTGTTAAGAAATAGTTTAAGTTTAATTTGTGAAAAGTTACATATAAGATTACCAAAGACAGTAAGTGATCAACGATATTATTTCTTTTTGATTAATTACTCCAAATAAGTAGAATTTTACCAAATACAATTAATAAAACAACAGATAAATATCTTATCAAGGTTGAACCGATAAGCGATAAGAACTGGATTTCCAGTTCACAGCAGAGGACAGGGCCGCACTCAGTTGTGCTGGTGCTCTCTGCTCTTCTGAAATAGATGTTTCTAACCCAAGAATGAGTAATTCACAACAAGCTTATCATGTTCCATCGAAAAATCAAACGACTTCTCAAAAAAGCTATTCAGCTGTCACCAATCAATTCAAATTCCCTTCAAAAGAGCAAGCAATAGTATTTAGTGCAATAGACAATGCTCCGCTCCAGGAATACCTAATACCTCTTGGCAATCTAATTGAACCAAAAAACATTATTTTTGCCTTTCGTCTTTCCAACAACCGAGTATGCATGTACCTGTCCAGCAAAAGCATACTTGAACAGTTCCTAACTAACCACGGCCAAATTCTTATCCGAGGAGAAATTATAAAGGCCAGGCGTCTAATTACACCTGCAGAACGAATTGTTCTTTCAAATGTATGTCCCACCATCCCACACACCCTTCTCGAACAAGAATTACTCAAAATTGGATTAAATCTTGTATCTCCAATAACCTTTCTGAGAATTGGAGCAAGTCTTCCAGAGTATAGTCACATCTTAAGCTTTAGACGACAAGTATACGTTACCCCTCATAGCTTAAACATCCCAAGTTCCATAACTATAGCATGTGAAAACACTAACTACACCATATTCATTTCTCAAGACGGAAACGTATGCTTGAAATGTAAAAAACCCGGGCACATAGCAGCTGCCTGCACTGAATCCGCAGACCTACAGATATTACCCCAAGCTTCTCCTAAGTCAACAGTTACTGCTAACACTACCACTCCAGCCACTTCGCGCCTACGAAATATAACTTCAATGGGTTCATCTATTAATATCACGGCACAACCTCTAACAACATCACCCAACCAAGCTTCTACCCCATCACAATCAAACCAAAGCACTCTTCCACAATCAACTAAATCAAAACAAGATAGCATGAATACAGAAACGAGTACAAAAAAAGATTCGCATTCTAAGCGCTCTATAAATGAAGTTGTCTCTCCAGAAACTGATACTGCTCCTGAACAAAATCCGTTTGTAACACCAAAACCTAAAAATCGAAAGAAGCCAAGAACAAGTATACCTGGGAAAAGTCACACAAGTCTATCCATCCATGGTAGAACCAGCCAAAACTTTCATTAATAGTCACCAACCACCATTCATTTTGAACAGTGATCAATTAGCGCTTCTTTTAGATAATACCGCCGGTTTACCTGACCCCATAACTATAATAAAGGAATTCACTCACGATCTACAAGGTCTTACCCACATGCTGAAACAAATTCGACCCCATCTAAAAGACAGATCAATAAAAACAAGACTCACTAACATGAACAAAAAAATCTTTGCTTACCTAGGAGAAATGGGCTCAGATCTAGAAAGCGACTCGTCACTATCATCACAAACCAGTACCTACCAGTAGATAAGGCTTTTGTGCAGATTTATCCATTCATAAAATTCAATTCGATCATACAATGGAATATTGATGGTTTCTTCCATCGATTGGCTATGTTACAAATTATCATCGCCGAAAACTCCCCAGATATTATCTGCCTCCAAGAAACCAATCTAACATCACAACACACGTACAATCCTAAACAATACACATGCTTTTGTAAAGATAGAACACACTTTAACCGTGCCAGTGGCGGTGTTGCCACACTAGTCAATAAATCCCTCGAAGCAAGTATCTTTCCTGTTTTAACCAATTTAGAAGCTTTAGTCGTCAAAATTGATTCATCCATGTCATTCCACTTATGTAACATTTACCTCCCTCCTAAATCACAAGTAAATTATGTAGATCTAATTAACCTAATAAATCAAATCCCAATACCATGTATTATCGTAGGCGACTTTAATGCACATAACATTGTATAGGGATCAACGTTCACAAGTACAATGGGAAGAATAATTGAAAATTTATTACACAACCTTCAATTAAACTTTCTTAATGAGTGAACCTCTACCAGATTTAACTCGGCAACAGGCGAATCTTCAGTAATCGATCTTTGTCTTTGTGATCCTATCTTAACTCCTTGTTTATCCCGGGAAGTTTTGTCATACACGTATGGCAGTGACCATTACCCCATAAAAATTCACAACAGTAACACTTCGCTCCCACAAAACGTATTTGTTCCCAAGTGGAAAATTGAGAAAGCTAACTGGGAAAACTTTTCAACATATATCGATAACGTAATAGAAGAATGCGAGATAAGCTGCGACATCAACAATACAGTCAATAATTTTAACAATTTGATACTAAAAAGTTCCGAACTCTCTATTGGAAAAACGAAACATATTCACAACCATCATCCTGTACCATGGTGGAATAAAGAATGTGAAGAAGCTATCCGAAAAAGTAAATCAGCGCTAAATAAGTTTAAGCGCCACAAAACCCTAGAAAATAAAATCGAATTTAAAAAACTAAAAGCTAGAGCCCAGCTAGTAATAAAACGATCAAAAAAATCTAGCTGGGCAAAATACGTTTCAGAAATAAATAGTAGCACTCCAATGAGTGAAGTCAAGAAAATCTCCGGTTGTAAATATTCCTCGACCATTAACTCTCTTAAAATAAATAATGTCACAGTCTCTACTCCACAAGAAATTGCTACAACTCTTGCCTCTACCTTTAAACAGCATTCTTCTAGCCAAAACTACAACATTAATTTCAGAAATAATAAACTGGATAAAGAACGCACCACCTTGTCATTAGAGGAGACCAACGAAAACCACCTATCTAAACCACTTACTATGGTAGAACTTATCAGCTCCTTACAAGATATGAAAAACTCAAGCCCAGGACCCGACAACATTTCTGCTGTGTTCTTAAAACATCTTCCAATGTCAGTAAAGCATCATCTCCTAAGAATATTTAATCAAATTTGGCAAAAGCGACAATATCCATCTATGTGGACAAAAGCCACAATTCTACCCTTTTTAAAAACCAAAAAACCTCGACTTGACCCAGAATCATACAGACCAATCTCCTTGACATGTGCTATGGCTAAATTAATGGAAAAGATAGTTAACGCAAGATTAATGTGGACACTGGAAAAATCTAATCTTTTATTACCAGAGCAAAATGGCTTCAGGCGTAACCGATCAGCGACAGACAACATCTTAGATCTAGAAAGCGATATCCACGCGGCTCTAGCTATTAACCAGATGTGCATAGCAATTTTCTTCGATTTAAAAAGAGCCTTCAATACATTTTGGAGATATAATATCATTAAAAAGCTGTACGCATTGAATATCCGAGGACATTGTTTAGCATACATCGAAAATTTCCTGAAAGAATTTTCCTTTAGAGTAAGGATCAACAACATTTACTCAGAATATTATACTGGTGAAAATGGTACACCACAAGGCTCAGTACTTAGTCCTACCCTATTTCTAATTGCCATCAATGACATATTAAAGAACTTATCTAAACCTCTAAAAGCTCGCCTTTATGCAGACGACTTAGTAGTATACATTAAAGGATCCCAAAAAGACTTAATGTGCAGAATAATGCAAACGTTTCTAACACAACTGGATGCATGGACCGCTAATACAGGATTTGAATTTATCGTTCAAAAGACAACAGGAGTGCTTTTCTCAAAAAAATCTCTAACAAAGCCAGCCCTATATCTTTACAACACAACCCTCCCTTTCAAGTCTTCCGTTAAATTCCTCGGCATTAGGCTAGACGAAAAACTTAATTGGAAAGAACACATACAACACTTAGCACTTACATGCATCAAGAGACTTAATTTGTTAAAAACTCTAGCAAATTGTTTCTTCCAACCCTTCTCCTTCTGTACAAAACTCTTATCAGATCTAAGATAGATTACGGATCAACTGTCTATGCCTCAGCCACCAGGACCATCCTAAAACCTCTAGATACAATTCACAACTCTGCCCTTAGAATTGCTCTCGGAGCTTTTCACACCACTCCCATAGAAAGCTTATACTCCGAAATCGGAGAACCATCATTGCAGTATAGACGAATGCTTCTAACATTGTCACATGCCTCTTCTATTGCTGCCAACAAGGATCATCCCCTTTTTGAAAACACATTTTCCAACAAGCATGTTAATCTTTTCGCTAATAAACCCCGCTCTGCAAAACCTTATTACATCCGAGTGAGAAATATTTTAAATAGCTTAGGAGCAACAATGCCAGAAATATTTTATACGAATATCCAACACCTGGAACCATGGTTAGTGGACATTCCCAATTGCAACACCTTCCTAACAGAGTTTTCCAAAAAAATTACCAACACCACAATAATAAAGAGCAAATTAAACGAGATTCTGGAACGAGATTACTGGAACTGTATAAAGATCTATACTGATGCTTCAAGATCCCCGGAAGGCATAGGTTGTGCATTCGTTACCCCAACATCCGTATTCCAATTCAAACTACCCTCTAGTTCAAGTGTTTTCACAGCGGAACTCTTTGCACTCTATCGTGCCCTGAAGCATGCAAACTTAACTAATATTTCAAATCCTCTCTTTCTAACTGATTCTCTTAGTTCCATTCTTGCAATACAACACCTTTATTCTAATCACCCCATCGAGAAGCTGATAAAAACCGAACTTAAGATTGCCGAAGAAAACAATGTGGCTCCCAAGTTTATATGGATCCCATCCCACATCGGTATTTAGGGCAACGAAGAAGCAGACAGACGTGCGCGTGAAGCTTCAATAAGCACGGAAGCAGAATCAGTGCGCGAGAGTGTCTCAAGCGACGTCAAAATATTTTTTAAAGAAAAAGTTCTCGGTCAATGGCAACGCGAGTGGTATTTATCGCAATCGAAATTAAGAACGCTAAAAGCCAATACGCGATTGTGGAAATCTAGTGCTAGTTCGCGTCATGTACAAACTATTTTAACTCGCCTGCGCTTAGGTCACACCAAGATCACACATTCGTACCTGGTATCAAATAGTGAACGCCCTATATGCGACCTATGTAATACACCTCTAACCGTCATCCATCTGCTTATACAATGCCCAAAATATCAAAGAGAACGCATAATAAACAATCTACCTAACACACTTTCAGGCTTACTAGGAGAAAACAGTCCAGTGGAAAATACAATAAACTATCTAAAATTAATTAATATTTTCTATAAAATTTAAATAAATTTAAGCTTATTTTGTTAAATTAGCAGAGTAAACAGTACTATGTAATGTCGCTAATAACCTGTTGGTGGATGCGACACCTCTATTTTTAATTAAAAAAAAAAATAGTTATTTATGAAACAGTTCGTGAAGTATGCTTTTTGCGCACGCACGCGATGTTTAGAGCACGAGCGAAGCAAGTGCTATATATCGCGTAAGTGCGCAAAAAGCACTTCACGCACAGTTTCATACAATATTTTATCTACGATAAACAAATAAAAAATAATTACAAATTCAAATTTAAAAAATTAAACTACAGCACTGTCAGGATAACTTCTGTTGAAATTTAATGCTCTCATAGCAACACCATGACAACGCGAATGCTAAGGATATTTGATTATATGAAGGTGTGTCAAAAACAGTGCGAAAAAGTAAATCCCATTTAAAATACATTGTTACTTCACGCACACTTTCAATCCTTCACGCACTGCTGTCTATAATGACAGTTTTCACGAACTAAAAATTGATACATAATATGAGGTAGAGTAGATAAAATATTTTATAAATATTTTATCTACTCTACCTCATATTATGTATCAATTTTTAGTTCGTGAAAACTGTCATTATAGACAGCAGTGCGTGAAGGATTGAAAGTGTGCGTGAAGTAACAATGTATTTTAAATGGGATTTACTTTTTCGCACTGTTTTTGACACACCTTTATATAATCAAATATCCTTAGCATTCGCGTTGTCATGGTGTTGCTATGAGAGCATTACATTTCAACCAAAGTCATTCTGACAGTTTTGTAGTTTAAATTTTCAAATTTGAATTTCTAATTATTTTTTATTTGTTTATCGTAGATAAAATATTGTATGAAACTGTGCGTGAAGTGCTTTTTGCGCACTTACGCGATATATAGCACTCGCTTCGCTCGTGCTCTAAACATCGCGTGCGTGCGCAAAAAGCATACTTCACGAACTGTTTCATAAATAACTATTATTGAAGTGTAGGGGATTATTTCTTACTATATCTTAATATATGACATTTGATATTTAACAAAAATTTAAAATTTTATTATACTGTGTTGTTTTTTTCGTGTAAAGTTGTCGTAAAAGAGTGCGGTGTTTTGACAGCAAAGGGTTTGCATGGGCTGGCTTTTGAGTAAGCCAAATTGCACAATCTACCTAACAGGGTTAATGAGAAATCTCAATTAGCTAGAAAAATGGTTGAGGTCCTTTAGAAAAAGACATTCTGACCAATCAGTAAGGCAAGCAACTGCTACGAGCGTTGTTATGTGATTTAAATAGGAACAAGTGGAGATTTTTATGTTAATTTAACAGCATTGAACGGTAAATACAACTTTTAACAACATCGAATTTTTTACACTAACAAAACAGTGACCAATAAACTGTCAAAAGTTTCACAAAAAAACGCTCTATGAGTAAAATATCCGGTTCAGAAAAAGATCATAATGTCAAGCTGAACTTTTAGATTGTGCACCTATGGAATTTATTGGAATGGTATTAGACTAGAGTTTCATTAATTCATATATTTTTCCAACTAGTTTACACATTTTTAGAATTACACCAAACCAACTAAGAAAGATCCAGTACTTTTTATTCTGGATGGTCATTGTAGTTTTAGTGCCTTAAATTATTACTGTAAAAACCATATTATTGTATTAGCTATACCGCCACATGACAGTTTTAACACGCAGCATCTGAGCTGTAGCTTTTACACTGCCCAAAAAACGTATTATACCAATTAATGTAAAAAATGGTTGCGTAAACATCCTGGAAAAGCACTGTGATCGAAACAGTGGGCATTTTTACACCAGCGTACTTAAAAGCTGCACAATTTTTATATGTACATGATAAAGTTCAAAGTTACTGAGATTAAGCCTTACGATTTTAATGTTTTTACGGGAGCCGATTGTTTAGCAAAATCTGCAACGGACAGAGAATTTGTAACTTCTGCAGCTGTGATTTCAGAGTAAAAGCAACATTTAAAATAAACTCAATATTCATTGATAGACCTACATACGCTAGGATTTCAAGTATTTTTCAAGCAGTGGAAAATATTAGCCTACTGATAGAATGACTACCTACTATTAACAGAAATCGTCAAACATGATAAGAAGCTCACCATAAAAGAAGAAATTGAAAAACACATTAAAAATCATAAACTGGATTAGAGTAATATTTAGTCTAAACGGTTTCAAATTCCTTAAACTACCCCAAAAGAAGAGATATAAAGGTGTGATGAATATCAAGAAATATACAAAGAGTCCATAACGAAAGATTAGACGGAATCTTCAGTGTGCCGACAATGGTTGCAAAAAAACTGACCACCTATTTAGGCCAAGAACTAAATATTTGTTCATTGAGAAATAATGCGCACACTTTTGTACGACTCAAATCCCACCACTCTTATGTGTATATTTACAATCCGGTGTATCAGAGTGCGCATTTTTTATTTTTTATATTTATTCAATTTCTACTTAATTAATGACATTAGTGTAATTCGTTGGTCTCCAATTTGTTAACAAATATGTTAAGACTGTTAATAATGTTAATTCTTCAGTGTGATATTTTATTTTTTATGGGACCTCATCTTTTACCCAAAAAAAGTTGGCATAGAAGTATAATAATTGCCAATATTTCTTAAATACTCCTAATTGCTCATCAATTGCTTAAGTATAATCTGCAATTGCTCACATTATTAATTCATTAATTAATTAGTTATTAACAAATGAAAATACAAATAATTTTTTCTCAATTACGCGAAGAGCATTCAACTTTTCCAAAAAATCTTTTCTTTAATAAATTGCTCACAATTTGCTCAATTATAATCTGCAATTGCTCACAATATTAATTAATTATTTAATTAGTTATTAACAAATGAAAATACAAATAATTTTTTCTTAACTACGCGAAGAGCATTTAACTTTTCTAATAAATTGCTCACAATTTGCTCAATTATAATCTGCAATTGCTCACATTATTAATTAATTATTTAATTAGTTATTAACAAATAAAAATACAAATATTTTTTTCTTAATTACGTGAGGAGCATTAAACTTTTCTAATAAATCTTTTCTTTAATAAATTGCTCACAATTTGCTCAATTATAATCTGCAGAAAAGTTGAATGCTCATAGCGTAATTGAGAAAAAATGATGTGAGCAATTGCAGATTATGATTGAGCAAATTGTGAGCAGTTTATTACAGAAAAGATTTATCAGAAAAGTTTAATGCTCTTCGCGTAATTGAGAAAAAATGATTTGTATTTTCATTTGTTAATAACTAATTAAATAATTAATTAATAATGTGAGCAATTCCAGAATATAATTGAGCAAATTGTGAGCAATTTATTAGAAAAGTTGAATAATCTTTGCGTAATTGAGAAAAAATGATTTGTATTTTAATTCGTTAATAACTAATTAAATAATTAATTAATAATGTGAGCAATTGCAGATTATAAGTGAGCAATTGATGAGCAATTAGGAGCATTTAAGAAATATTGGCAATTATTATACTTCTATGCCAACTTTTTTTGGGTTCATCTTTTACTCTTACGCGACCGTACCCTAATCGTTAGCATTAAATATACACATCTCCTTAAGATATTTCAAACGCAACTTTTATAAGACCAAGTTTAAAATTATATATTTATAACCAGCTTTAAAGCATAATGTTTAACAGTCTTATTCATTATGTTGTACTGCAGAAACTTGGAAAATAAGACGATTTTAAAAAAATTTAATTATAATTAATACTGTGAAAAATTCAAGCACATCTCAGTACAAATTGCTACATCGATGTCGAGTTAATTTACTTAGACATCAATTAAAATTTCACCGATAAATTATGCAGTGCGTAAAATCTGTGGATTTTCCGCCTATCCAATTAAAAGCATTTCAGGGGACGAACGGTTTTTTAATGACAGAATGAGTGGTATCCGATACTCATCAATTAAACATAATTCTTATTTAAACTGTTTATGTAGGTATTATATATTATAAATTAGTAGATTCGTTTAATTAATACATATTAATTATTAAATAAGCTAACCTACAAATTATTTATAGTTGTCGTTTCTCACATGCGTCTTTTTCCACATGCCAATTGCATCCCAATAAACATGTAGGGTAGAACACATCACAAATTTTATATAAATTGTTAGTGTCAGGAAGAAGGAATATAAACTAAAAAGTTTAAACGTTTACAACTGTTTTTAGAGCAAACAATATTTATTAACTTCGCTAAAAAATAAGAGACTTTGCGTTAGGTTTCTATCAATTACAAATTTACCGGACATATTTCCAGGAAGATATTGTGAGCACAATTGTTAAAAATACAGGTTTTACCTTTGAATATTATTCAAAGGGTTTTACAAATTTAATGGTGTTCTTTTTCTTCTTATTATTATTGGTCACTTGCATAGGCGCATTCAGCTAGGTTCTTCCAATTGGGTATATTTAAAGGTGACTTAACAGCAAATAAATGGTTAGTTAATGACAAGGATGGTTTATATTAATTGGTGATGTAAAACTTTTAATAAAACTACCACTTTAACCATTTTTTCATGTAATGTGACTAAGATTACAATATTCATTAATGTGATTTTAATATGATAAATATTATTAATTTAATTATATTATTTATTAGATATAAAAATAATTTTATCAGTAACATAGATTTTACCTTATTAATGCAGACTTAAGAAGTATTTATTTAGAAAATATTAATTTCTTATTTTGTTATGATATTATCAGTTTATTTAATTTTATAAATACGAGTTAGTATAAAACCTGAATGTTACTCCAACAATTCAAAACCACTAGAATCTAGATCAAGTTATTGTATCGATAACTAGATTTATTAGGAGAAGTTTACAAATTTTCTGATTTGTGTATTAATTTCATTAATGGCATATAAATTTAAATGTTTACTACAGTTTGATGGAGTTTGAAGTTATGCTATTGTGAACTGCGTTTAAAACGATAAAAGAGAATTGAAGTAAACTTCAAATAGCGATGGGTATACAATAACAATAGAAAATGAAACAGTTAATGCAAACATTAACAATTGACTCATAATCCATCAACTCGCAGATAGGATAAAGTTGGGTTACACATTTTGCCCTTTTTCATGTTTGGATACATTGCAGAAGTTATATATTTTCAAAAAAAAAAATGACCAGATTAGAGAAGGCCTAAAAGAAAAACATAGAAACAATTGTGTGAAGGGAATAACCAAACTAACCTCAGCAGTATGCCTTCAAAAAGATATCTCAAAAGAGTAGTAGTGTTGGACTGTTAAAAAAGCCAATCTGTGAATTAACTGAAACAAAAAGTATAAGATGCTTGTTGAACACTTATATTCCAGGAGCAGTGACGTTTGGTGATAACATAAAGGGCGATCTTGGATCTGTACACAGACCAAAGCCTAGTGGAAAAAATATTACAAAATTAAATGGGCTATTAACAGGTTTAAGCAGAATAACACAAAAGAATAACACAGTTTCAGCCCTTTAACAAGGGTATTATTATCCTAATTCTTTATCTAACAAGAATATTCAAAGATTGTTTTATCAAGAGATATATTCTAAACGAATACAAAAAAGTTTAGGTCTGCTTTATTTCTAAAAGTGGTAAAGGGCCCTCAGAGCAACCAAAGTCATATAGACCCTTAAGCATCCCCTTCTTTTTTCTAAAAAGTATGAAAAAATACTTGATAAACACATAAGAAGTAAATATCTGTCAAAGATACCACTTCATGATTAAAAATTTGCCTATGAATCTAAAATCTACAATAGAAGAGACCTTGAGACCTTTTTGTGCGTTTTAGATATAGAGGAAGCTTTTGATAACTCGCTTAAGCGCAGTCGCAAAAAAATAAGTACAGAACTTACCATTATTAAATACGTTTTAAGGAAGGATCAAACAATAAATTCTTAACAGTCGATAAATTCGGTTGAAGTTTAGACTTTAAATTTTTTAACTAACTTCAGTGGATAGTACTCAGTAGATAACAAAGCAAAATTGAACTCTATTATTGCATTATACAACAAACTCAAAAATTATTATTGCATTATGATTGTGATTGTGTGTCTGTTTAATTTTTTTTAAATGTGGTTGTGTAGAAGATGTATATACGGATTCCTGAAGTTGTCTCTTGGGTACATTGACAAGAATTGATGTGCAATTACTATAAGTCTTTGGAGACAACTTGTCCAATTGCTTACAATAAATTGCTTTGGTTACGAAGATACATTTGTACCGGAATTGCGGCTTGACCCATACAGTTCCAATTCCTGTATTGTTTTAATATATTTTTGTTTCATTATTGTTATAAATATCCAATCTCGCTGTTGCGGTAGCCATAGAGCTATTTGTCCATTTACATTCAAGTTATTTTTGCGAACTTGCTGAAACTTTAAAGCCATATTATATTTATGTCAACATATATCGCCACATTTGTAATATAAAATTGTATGTGCAACCCTTGCGATGTTGTCGATTGCTTACTTACTCTTGTGAGCAAATGCTAACTTATCGTACTAGTTGCACAATATACTATTACCAAACTGACATCTGAATCAGTTGCCTGCACTTTATATTTGAAGTGTTTTAAAAATTTAAGTAATAGTTAACAGTAAGTTATCCAGTTTTATTACAAATGAATCCCTGTCACTATAATTTGGTAATGATAACTTAATGTGTAAAACCATTAATGTAGGTACTAAAGTTCAATCTTTATTCATTTCTAACTTTTTAAATTATTAGGCCGAATTTTTGACTATTTTTTAAACAAGAGTCCTGTCGTGTTAGGAAACATTAAAACAAAGTAGATTTATAACCATTACGTTGCCCTTGTATTGTATGGGTAACATGTGATCGAAATAATAACTTCGAAAACAAATCGCAATGAAATTGGTTTATTTATTTTGGAGTTTTATATCGAATGAAAATTCCCATGTATTTTTTCATAGAGCTAGAAAATAATTACTAAAAATACAATGCAGCATTTGTAACAAAGTAATTCTCTATTCATATAGCAGAAAATGTTATGTATTCAAGATTTAACAATAAAGGGTAAAATTTCAGGGAAACAAATTTTAGCATGTACCTACAAGAATATTGCCTAAAACTAAGCTTGAAACTTTTATCTAGCAATTATAATTTCCGACTAGCAGTTGCAAATGCTATTAAATGTTATGCTCTGAGAGTTAAATAATTTAACCATACAATACAGATAACTAATAGGAGCGGAAGACGTAAAAGAATGCAAATTTGAGACTTAAAATAATCTAGTTTTTTATCGAAATCTGTCAGTTTTATTCAAAAATACTAAAAAAATTTAATTTTATGTTACGTCTACTGCCTCGGATCACCCATGGAACGTTTGCATTTAAACCTGAACTATGAAAACGACAAAAGGAATATTTTTCGTAAAATAATTATTTTGAGGCATCTCTCATAAAATTTTTAAAACTTAGAAATTAGTTAAACGAAAAATTACATTAACAAAAGATTAAAAATATATCTGATTCGGATGGGTTTGATCTCTATCTATAACCAATAGCACCTTAAACCATTGGTCCACGGATGACTTGAATTAGTCGGTGTTTTTTTTAACACATGTGGATTTAAATCACATCGTCTACGACTCCTTCTCAATTCCTTCTTAACCCAAATTAACATTTGAAACATCAAACTCTCTTATTAACATCATGTATGTGCTTACAAAGAAACTGAGTTAGATGCCAAAGACAACATGAATTGAATCAAGATATGCTCAAAGGCGACTATTCTCTAGGCATCCGTGGCTGAATGGCGCTATCAACTATAGATAAGGAACGCTAGTGCCAGTCGTGCCGGATGTTAATTTTAATTAATTTATTTTTAAAATAATTATTTATTTGTAAATTTGTTTATGAAAACTTAAGGGATCTGGTCCCTATTACAATATAACAAAATGTTTTAATTGTCGATTTTAGAAGTTATCTATCTCATCAAATAATCAAAATATAAATCTTTAATAAAAACTAGAAAATTATTAAGAAAGAAGACCCTAAGATTGCTAATAAACAAAAAACTAACGTGAATTAGAAGGAAACTACCATTTCGTTACGTTGCCTTTTCGGCTTATCACCGCATCGATAGTATTGATCAAACTTTGGCATTCCATTGGAGTGAAACTATCCGATTTTCTTGAAGTCGAATACGCAATTCTTGTATAGTTCCTGTAGATTGTGATCGCAACTGTTTCTTCATGATATGTCACAAAGTTTCTATTGGCTATAGATCTGGGCTCTCAAATATCCATTTTAGAAAGGAAATATTATTATCCTTCATACTGTTTTTTACTTTTTAGGCTGTTTGACAAGCTGCACCGTCTTGCTGAAAGGTACATTTAACATTACTTTAAGCCATCTTTTTATTTGTAGTTTTAAATTATTTTGTAATGTATTTATCAGCGTTTATTATTCCATCTACAATGTGCAATTTGCCACCTTATAAGTTGACATGTAACCCCAGACCATCGTTATGAAAAACTTCTTCTTTGGTTTTTATGACTGGGCTTTAAATGTCAACAATGCACTCTTTAAATGTCGCTTCATCGCTTTACAAAATAGCATTTTCTTGATTTTAAGACAAGTTCTGTGCTCTCTAGCCCAAAGAAGTCTGTTTTTCGTTTGTTTCTGTGTGAGTATAGGTTTTTCCTTTTCCTACGAACATGAAGAAGAAAAATGAATAATAAGCGAAATATCTATATCTTACCCTGTAATTTCTAAATCCTAGTGTATAAGCAGCCCTGTGGCAAGTTTTTATTGAAAAACGTTTACCTGTTGCCTCATTCCACTGAAGACTTAACTGTTTATAACAAACGCGACGATTTTGATAAATAGCCCTTTTTAAAACTATAAAATATATATTAGAATATCGTGGCTTGCTTTCATTTCTTTGTTTTTGCACCACAGAACCAGTAGTTTTGTTAAGTGAAATAAAATTTTGCAGCGTGTATCTTGATAAATTAACATTGTCAAAGATTTGAGCCGC
The DNA here is from genome assembly GCA_964028335.1 of Altica lythri. Classification (NCBI taxonomy): domain Eukaryota; kingdom Metazoa; phylum Arthropoda; class Insecta; order Coleoptera; family Chrysomelidae; genus Altica; species Altica lythri. Next base: position 33,246,532 of record OZ034805.1, read on the forward strand.
AGATTTTCCTTTGACGTGCAAATGTATGATTACTTTTCTTTCATCTTCAGAAACAGTTTTACCACTAAGCATTTTTTTTTCTGCACCACAAAGATATGTTTAAATAAGTATTTACAATAAAATTATTAAACTTCAAATCTCATCAAAATTTTCTGTTTCATAACAGTACACTTGATTTCGGAATAGTGACGTGCACATTTAAGTTGTTTCGAACATGTATTTTGTTAAAACCAAAGTATTTTATCAAAAAGCCAATTTAAAACCAAGTGCAACTCACATGTTTAAAAAATACTGTAGGAATATGTAGGAAAACACATATGTATTTGGTCACCTATGATGTAAAATAAAAAATTTCATGGTTAACTTCACTGAGACGGGGCTTATATGTGCTTAAAGGTCATGGACGACATGAGTGAAATCATATCTCTTTTATTGATATACTTTGTTAAAGAATCGTCTTAATTCTTCTCAATTAAGGTGTTGATTTTCCCGGGCTATAACTCAACGAATGAGAATAGACATTAACGGGGTGACTTTGCAACAAAACTCAAAGTTTTACAACAGTAGCGGCAAGAAGATAAACTTAATTACCTTCCATTAGCTCTTGGGAAGTGTATAATATTATTGCTCACTCAAGAGTTTTACCCGACTTTGCCGCTGAGTGTATCCACTGTTCATTTCAAATTCAATTTGAAATTCTTTCGAACCATGGTGTTAAATTTTTAACAAACATGGTTTTTTAATGAAAGTTTTTGTGTCTTTTGTGGAGGAACTTCTTTGATTTAAGCATTAATTCTTAAGTGTATGAACCAATTTTTTAGTCCTATTTACACAGTTCGTTTTCTGTTTATAAAATGATCCAAAATATGTAGACAATTAACAAGAAGAAAACAACAAAACAAAGGTTTCCTGAAGATATTTATTAAATATTCTAAAAACTATACATCATTCAATGCTTATTTTTATTAAAGTAGGCCTTGTTAGGGTGATGAATTTCGCCCTGTATATTTAATCTTATTTTCAGTTGTAAATGCGCTGTTGTCACGTCCTCAATAAAATCATAGTGTTAGTGACAATAAATAAAATTTCAGCGCCATCAAATCATTAAAGCTTAGTACTTTCACAAAAAAAGGAAATCGTCAATTTAAAAATATATATATAGATATAATGAACGCATTTACAAAATAATAGTAATTAAATGAAAGCAAATTGGACCAGCTATAAATGAGAAAATACAAACTATTTCATTTTGTCGATAAGTATTATAGCAGCTATATATTAAAGAATTTTTCGTGGAGCTTTCCAGGTAGTGCGGCATTATGACATACCAATTGGTTTCAGTTATTTTGATAAGTAAAACAAAGATAAAAATTCCCACATAATTTTATGCTTCAAATAATGGAAATCCGTTTAATATGTGTTCAATAGTTACAGTGCAATACTTCAGCAGAAAAGCAGATACACTAATAGTAAAATAAGCAAAGTAAAAAAAATGAAACATACAATATTAAAAATACAAAAATTGAAGTAACAGATTTGGTTAAAACTATTTTCACGTTATCTATTCGTTATGTATTTTCAATTTACCTCCAGTATCAAAGGTAAAATGTTGTCAAGTGAACAATTTTTCATGTAATAAGTCCAATCCTTTAAAATAATTTCTTCTATATGTCTAAAATTTTTTTCCACATGTCTGGTGTACATTGTCTTAACACTTGTGTCCAAGTTTTGTCCAAATATAAAAATGCAAAATGGAGGTAATCGAAGTAACTCATGTCTATGTTGGTTTAATATTGCATCTGTTACATGTCTTATCGTTGCTTTTGTATTGTGCAAGTATAATTGTCTTTTTTTTAATTTTTTTATCAAATTCGATATTATTGCTGCTTAACCATCCCTGTTATATCTATTTTGTTGCTGAAAATGTAGGTGGTCTGTTTTGTTGTACAGAATGAACTGGAGCATTATCCATGTTTACTTTATACACATTTCTCTGGAAAATTTAATAAAGCAGGAATAAGTTAATTAACAATCCAGTTTTTAAAAATATCACCATTTATATAGTTTTGTGATAGTCAATGTCAGTATTTGAAGAGTGTAATAACAAATCACATCCCTATTGACCCACCATTTGCTCCTGCGAGTAAAATTGTAAATCGCTTTTCTTCGGATTACACATGCAATCAGATTACTGTTTCCATCGACGCGTCGGAGTACCATTTTTTTATATCCACGTCTATGTACACAAATCTGATGATTTCATTGCACTTTTTTAATTTCATAAATTTCTGAAGGAAAGAGATTTTGCTATTCTTCGCTCACTTAAAATTTGTCGTCACTTCACGTTTTTAAGTTTATATATCATTAATTTTGTATAAATAAGTTCGTTTACCGTTTAAATCTCAGTTTTGTTTTGCGTCAGTCAAAAGTTTATCTGAAGTAAAATATTCGTTTTTATAATTGTACGTCCAAATCTGCCACTGCAATTTTTTTTAAATAAAGTTCTTAAATGTATCTGCTTTATCTTTCTTCCTTTTATTTGCCGCTTCTTTTACCATTAACTAAATCTTTTTTTAAGATTTTTCGTTTATATTTAACACTAACCTAAAAAAAAACACGAAATATTTAAAAAATGTATGAAATAAAAATTTAAATGATTTTTAGATTAATGAATGAAATATCGATTCGTCCATGTCCTATCAAATTACATTTTAATTATCATTATGGATCATTGTTGTTAAAGAAATTAGTGAAAATATTTTATTCTGAAACATTTTTAACTTTTACTATGTGTGTAATCTGGCAACATTGTAAAATAATGACTGACAGAAGAAATGTGAGGTTATGTATGCCTAATAAATTATAAGTAATTTGAATGTAATAAGAATGTAAAAGTGTATTTAATGTAACAAATAACTTCATATACAACTATTAATGAAATTAAAAATGTTTGGAACTATTTGCTGATGAAAATATTGGAATAATCTTGTATACAAACACAATTATTACTACTTACATTAAAAACCTAAGAGATCTTATATATAAATCAGTCTTCTGAAACTTTTTGGTCTTTTCTAAACATGTAATATCATCTTTGTATTCATTTTTTTGTCTCTACACATTTTTTTTTCGGCATATTAATTTTTTTAATGCATTTAACCATTATTTTTATGATATCGTTGTCAAGCTTGTCAGTTTGTGACTTGCAGTGATTTGGTTACTTTCAAACGCCAACATGACTAAAAACCAATACCAACGTGAAAAAATAAATAGATAGCCTGCTAGATATAAATAAACGTTGAATCGTTAATAGTTATTTCTATAAAGTGTTAATTAAATGGTAATAAACCAGTTTTGAATAATCAAATACTGTATAACTGTGCCATATTGTTAATACTTATATACATCTCTACTTCAAAATCTACCCTATGCCGGACCGAAATTTCAATTTTCAAAAGGTGATAACCAACCCTTATGGCCAAAAATATTTAAGCTAAATATACACAAACAGTATAAACAACAGATGAAGCAAATTTATTTTAAATATAATTTCTAATAATTTAGATTTTCATTGAGAAATGTAGTTGAGTGATATTTTTTGATATGAAAGTTTTGGCCTAAGTCACATTGATTTAAGACCCTTCATCAATATGTAATTCATTATATTATACCCCATATATCCTGTTTATACAAATTTATGGAAATTGACGTTGATTAGAATACATTGAAATCAATACAGCTACATTAGAAGACACTATATAAATGATAATTTAAACTTCTGAAAAATATAAGATTTCGGACTAAAAAACGTTAAAACTAAAAACGAACATCAATTGAAACTTTTTGAAGTTGTTAGAAAAAACAACTCTCATTAAAAGTTCCATAGTAATTATGAGCATCTGTAACTACTTACAAATGGATTTTGACGATTATAATCATTAGTTTAAAACTAAAAGGTGCTTTTTTTAAATACATTTCTGTTATACAACTACGATTTTATGGTAAAAAAACTTCATGAATTTATTTAATGTTATTATTTATTTATATACAATTTTATGTTTTTGTCCAACTTTCGAATTTTCGTTTATCTGAATTGTTTTTTACTAATATTTTTTTGATTTTGATACAATTGTTAAACGAACGCTTTTGTAAAAAATGCCTCACATAAATACATGAATTTGTTGGTGAAAATTTCGCACTATAAAATTGTAGATAAAAAATAATCAAAAAAATGGTACTATAAATTGTTGACAGTCAACAAACAAAATATTTTCTATTTAGTTGCAGGCAATTGACCACCCAACTTTTGACCTATAGATTAAAACATTACATATAGCATTAGCAAGACAAGTTAAATATTTAGGAGTTATATTGGATCCTAACTTAAAGTGGGATCTGCACAAATTTAAAATAGGGGATGTTTTTCATCTTTTTGATAAGAATTTTGTACTTTATCCCAGTAGAGTGTATTGTTTATGTACCAGGGGTGGTGCTTTAAAAACATATGTACCCTGATGATTATACAAAAACAATAAACTAAACGTACCCAGAAAGACAACTACTTTGTTGATTTTAGGTTGACGGGGATCGAATCAAATTTTACAATATACTACTTAGTCATTCCATTTCCTTTCGATTACTTCACTTTTAATTAATTAAACTTAAAGTTAAATAGGATAAATTAAAATTAATATAATTTAACGTAAATTAATTGTAAAATAATAATAATAATAATAATAATAATAATTACTATGTCCTACTTAAAGATTTATTATGTTTTCATAATGTGTTATGTGTTCTTAAAATATGAAAAAAGTGTTAAGTCCCTTCTCGACTGCTTTTATTTATTGATTTACTTTATTCACTTTAAATTTTCATATCCTATTTTTTTTATCAGGGTGTAAATAAATATTGTTAATTTTTTTTATAATGCCGTTGTACATAGTCTAAACTGTTTATTCTGACTGAAGCCAAGATAAATTAAATATTATTAATTTTTTGTACAATGTCGTTGTACACAGTCTAAAACTGTTTATTCTGACTGAAGCCAAGATAAATTAAAACCAGGAAAAATAAACAGCAAGGTAACTGAAGTGTGTTACCGTTTTAAAGTTTAATAATAACGTTGGGATTCGATATTGTTTGGAAAATACACCTAAGTAGGAAAATACCACAAGTATTTACAAAGATAACAAAACTTACTTTAATATTTACACGAGATGAACCATTACTAAAACAGTTTAGAGGGTTTTCACAGTAATTTTTTTTGAATGAACAATTTTAGTAAAGATTACATTAATTACAATTATTATTTTATAAAGTCATATTAACTTAAAGATTACAAAGTTAAAAGAATCTTTTTTTGGATCTGTGTTCATCTGATTTATTACTTCTTACGACAATTATAAAAATACTTCGAATAAATATTTATTTTGATAGTTTCTGGTTGTGCTTGTTTTTTACTCCAAAATACATTTTCTAATCTATTGGTGATATTTAAATTTTGGCATTTGTGTTTTAAATCCAAATTAAGCTAATATATTGAACTGTTACTTTTGTGGCAAAGAGAGAGCATCTCTTACACGCTTTGATCGACCGCGTCGTTTGAGGTCAAGCAGTCCTATTTAACACACAGTAGGAATGAAGGTTACCTACTACTCAATCGTCACAGCAATTAATGCTAATACTTAGTACTTATTTTTATCTTTGGGAGATTTTAGATCTACAGCATTTATAATGGCAGTGTATTACGAGACAGTCTCGAATCACAAACTCCCATCACATGAGACAAACGTCAAAAAACACATTCCTTAGCCACTTCTTTAGAAGGACTTCTCCAGGAAGACCCGTAACACAACTTTCATGGACACAGAGAAAGCCTGTTGAGTGTATACTGTCTGTTACACTAACCAGAGACCTTCTATGAAGATTTCTTCCATCATCAACCCTGACCATCACCAGAGCTAGGCGAAGGTCATGCCAGGTGGTTATCCTGCTTGTTTATTTTTTACGATCAGAAGTTAATTGATTTCTTACATAATTTGCATATTAAATAACAAGTCGCGTAAAAATCAGGCTAAAAACAATTTTTTATTCTTTTTACATGGTTTTTATTGGTTTTATTATACAGAAGGTTTATTTGAAAATTAATTTCTGTATGAGTACAGTTTGGTCATTGGAATTATACATATATCTAAAATTAATAAAAACAATTATGGTGTCAAAGTATATGCTATACGTTTAAACATTTCTAGCATGCTAATGTATACGAAATTAAAACATGGAATAAATTAATTATAATATGCAGACTGTACTTGCCACATTCTTAACATTATAACCTATATACTTTGCACTAGAAACAGTACATCTTACTCCGTTGACTTCAAATACCTTGTCAAACATATTTACTATATTATTAATTTCTGGTAATATTTACAAATTTACATAGCCGTATTGGTAACTGAGCCAAAATACATACCATGAAATAATGTTTAAAACAAATACAACCCTGCTACATTTTTTTTCTAGAATTTGAGAGCCTATATTTGACACTTAAATCAATCAATTAAAACAAGTCGCTTTTTCTGTCCCTATTTGCCTTTGTATGCTTAAATCTTTAAAACTACGCAACTGATTTTGATGCGGTTTTTTTTAATAGATAGAGTGATTCAAGAGGAAGGTTTATATGTATATTAACGTCCATTAAATAGTGGAGAAATACTGTTATTTTTGAGGTTTCTAATGTGATGTTAATTTTCAATTTTTTTCCGCTTACAATGCAAACGCAGGCTGAACCCTACGAGATTTATCAAAATAATGTAATAATTATTTGTACACATTGAAAAGGTCTACAGAAAACTCCGCGATGGTATATGTCTATCTCTTATGGATATCCCACAATAACATTTTTTTGTCATTTACTTTTTACGACAAATAATGGCTAATTTTCGAAGCGATTTTAACCAATACAGCATTAATCCTTATCCAATTAAATAGCTTAAATACATTGTTAATTTAATATAGATCTATATGGTCCTTTACAGCACAAGATTTAAATGAATATTTTCGAAGATATTACAGATTTAAAATTGCGGGACGTAGCGCTTGCAGTGGTAGGTACTGGCCGGCCGGGGCGGCGGTAACGTGCCTATAAATAGCACATCGGAGGCCGCGATTTTCCTTATTACAAAATTAATCATTATGACGCTACCCTAAGGTGGCGCAGTTGATATGTTATAAATTTACACCTGTAATAGGTACTTACATAACTAAGTACTATGACAACACCGTAAGGTGGCGCAGTTGATATCTCATATATTTAAAAGAGCAAAACTTACTTACCTAAGAACTATGACACCACCGTTAGGTGGCGCAATTAATATATAATATACCCAACCGATAAATTACAAAGTACTATAAATAACAGTAAAACTGGTAACTAACGAGAAAATATGATAAAAAATACAAAAAAATTATCGTAAAAATAAAAAAAAAATGGTAAAAACATTAGTGTTAGGCGGTGTGAAGTTCGCCGGGTCCGCTAGTATAAAATAAATCAAAATTTTTATTCTAATAACCTTGATGGATGGATGGCAGTCTTTTTAATCTGAAAATGCCTAACAAAACTTGAATAAATATTAAAAAAAATTCTATTACTAAAAGAAAATATCCATTAATTGCAACAAAGAACCTATATAGCATGTTTAAATACAACCCTGTTATATAATAATATATTATCATAGATAATTGATTTAAAAATAATATTTAACATTTGACATCTATATATTATGCTGTAAAATGTGACCTGATCTGTAATAATCGGTTCATAAACATATGGAATCATTGAAATAAACAAACAAGTATTATATAGTCTATTTCATCGTTTTTGGCCGATTTGAGAAACCAATGAAATAAGATTAAACTGTCATCCAAGTTACCAATGGCGGAGAGGTTTTTTTCTAATTTATGTCGTAAGTTTCTGAAACTATCAGTGTGGTTTGAAATCTACAAAAATATGACATTAATAATTATTAAATTCAACCCTTCAACAACGAGCCGTACATGACGGTTACTAGGAATGTGAATGAGGTCAAGACTTCCGTATTGAATACTTTTTATCTACCGGTGAAACAAGATTCAGTTACGTAAGTGTTGTATTAAAAAACAAACGTCCTCATTTAAATTTCTAACTTGCCTGTATCTGAGAGAGATGTAACTCTAAATTTACTTCGAGTATGATTTCTGTCATCGGCCAAAATCGGTGAAATGGACAATATCAACTCTAACAGATGATAGGATTTTATTATTTAAAAATATACCCACTATGGTCAAAAATTATAAAAAGCTATTGATTTACACGAACTGTTGCATAAAATCAATATGCAAATAAGGAAATACAGAACATTTCAGTTCTAATAACTAATATTACCATCATAGTCTGAATCTGGATGACTGCAGAAACTTACCATCCGTATAAATAGAAGTATGTAATAACTAATGTTCTGTGCTACACGAGGAATGCTAACGTTTATCTACATCTAGAAAATTACGAATTTTGCGAGAAGTCTTAACAACTGCTATTAAACGAACCAGTTTAATTTTTGCTAATGCTGGTTTAATAAGAAAGATGTTACTGTTAATTCCAGTATTAGACACAAAAAATGGTGTTATTGTACAACTTAAGTGAAAATTAATAAGAATTTTACTGAGCTATCTCTGAACTCTTTATAAATATTTTAAAAAATGTTATAAACAAATAGTAATATAAAATAAAGATAAGAGGAATAGTTATTTTTTATTATAAAATCTTATATGAATCATTTCTACTTCATTTTACTACTAAATATAAATGGTGTGAGTAAATAAGTGCGGAAATCTTCAGAGGGTGATTTTAAAAATAAAATTATGCAGGTTGTTATATAAACATATGTATCGGTACGCAAATCCTAAAATTCTTAACTATTTATTTATTGCTCTTAAACCGATCAAGATATGCATGGGTTTTAATAAATTGTTATTGTGCATTTTTTGACATTCAATTAATAATTTTATGTTCATTACTGGGTGGTAATGATCCATTCTTTTTTAATAAATAAGTGGTATTTTCACTAGTAATACCCCTAGAGGTTAAATTATTACCGGAAATTTTTCCGAGCTCATGAATATTTTGAAAACTTCCCGAGTCAAAGACGAGCGAAATTTTCTAAAAATATTCATGAGTGAGAAAAAATTTCAGGATATTAATTTGACTTCGCGTGGTATTCGGTAAGAAAATTCCACACCGAATATAAACTGTTGATTACTACTGACTGTAGTAGCTCAAATCTGCCATTTAGGGACAAAACATATAATATTCTTTTATTTGATTTGATTCAAAATTATAGGTGTGGAATTTTCGATTTAATTTAATTTTTAAATGCTCCGTTTAAATTCTGCCAAAGAAAACCTTCTTATTTATCGTATGAGACGCCATTTGTATGTAAAAATTACAACAACAAAATGTTTTAATGGGCACAAAGCTAATATGTTGAAATTTACCTTCCTTAGACGTGACATAGGATTCAATTCTTTGCTTTATTTCTGGAGGATTTCTGATTGCCCTACGGTCGGCTATAATTCAATTTCTCCAAGCTTTATCATTTTCAATGAAAAAGGAATAAAATAACAACTTAAAAACATTAAATAAAAAAAATCCAGACAATTTAAATATGATGGTTTAACAATTTAATTTTCCGTACTTCTCCTACCTATCCAACGCTTTGGATATAACAAGTGATGTCCCAGCTGTAGCGGAATTTATTCAAGAAGAACAGGCAATTTTTCCCGCAGGAAATTAAGGTAAAACTCGCCTGTTAATAAATAAGTAATGGTAAGAGGAAACATGGTCCGATTAGATAATTATTAATTTCTCCAAGCCATATATTTACTGAAAAATTATGCTAAAATTTTATGTGGACTTTTCTAGGTTAATAAGTATTTGTATGAAAATTTTGTATGTACTGTCGTCAAAAAGTAACCTCGTAAAGTAAATAGAAATTTGATGAAGAAGTCATTGGCGAAAAATAGGAGCGAAAAACAATATCCATGTAGTAGAGGTCATTGACAAAAAAGAGGCGCGAAAACAGTATTTATGTAGTAGAAGTCGTAAATGTTAAATTTGAAACGGATACAATAGCTTTAAGAATGTTAAATACAGTGAAGTTACTATACTGTAGTGTAGGTAATTTTAAAGTACTTGTTTCAGGTGACTTCGCAATTAGCTCGAGAACTACTTCATCTGGTTTCACAGTTGGTACATCTAGAGGGCGCCAACAGGCAGCTGTTTGTTTCTTAAATTACCATTAGCCCGCAAACATTGCTAAATGCATGCAGATAAAACTATCATTTAATCGTTGAGCCTCTATTAATTCGACAATAAAAGAATACATGTCTGACAAATGCGCATTCTACTGAATAAAGAAAAAATGATTAGTTATTAACTGTAATAATAATATCAAACGAAAACTTTTAAAATGAAGTAAACAATAATTTGACATTTCGTTAAAATATTCCTGTTTAACAGCCTGATCGGAGCAGTTTAACAGATCGCTACTAGATACTGTATACTGTAACAAAGAAATAAAACATACGCGTTAAAGTGCTTTATTCATTTATTTTTTCTTTAAAACCGACGCACCTTATTAAAAAACGCAAACAATATTTTTTGTTCCAAATTGAACGAATGATTTTTAATTTGCAATTTCTAAGTGGCGGACCATTTTTTGGTTAAACATATGAGATATTAGCTGGGTTTGAGTGAATGCACATCAAAAACTGTTAACTTTTTAAAACCCACTAAATTCCATTATTAATAGATATTTCTGTTATAAACAGTCGTAATATATATAACTTTTATCTTATATGTTATTATATTAGAAATATTTACGTTAATAACTATAACTTAACAGAATATAAAAAATTATATTATTTAATCATATTGTTAATTTTTTTATAAACTATTTACAATAGCTAAATGAGCAAATAGGACAATAGTAAATAAGTAAACCCCATTTTATTTTTATATAATTATCTGATTTTGTATAAGAAATATTATTTATTTAATTAACTTAATCAAAAAAACTTTGAATTTTTGTAAAATATGCAAAGAACAATCGTTTTATTAAATTTTTGAAAAATCTAGATTACATCTCACCAGAATTTTATCCAACCAAAGGCCACTGTTTTACAATGAAACAATTTTGTTATAAAAATTATTTAACACACAAAAGCACAGGAGATAGTCAAAGCTTGTCGGGATCCCGAAATCTAAATCCCAAGAGGAGTTACATAACACCGAATAAGTAAAAGATAAGAATTAGCCACGTGTAAGCGGGAAAGACAGACCAAGAAAAGATCAGAAAATAGCGGAAAGGACCATATCATCCTTGTTTTTGGTCGACATCGTGATGTTGAACTGAATTTTCAGCATCCCATTCGGAGTCGGGTCCATGCGTTTAAAGAGGGTAGTGGGGGTGTTTCTCGTTGGAAAATGATATAGTCGGCGCGCATAGATTTGTATTGAAACAAAATATTTCTTTTAAGATAATACCTACTCATGTTAGTTTTTATATAATAATTAAAGTTTCCAAATTTATAAAAAAAAACAAACAATAAAACTAACAGAAATTTAATAATTATGCCATGACGTTACTTTATGATCAATAAATAATAAAATATATTTTGATAGGTAATCACATTCAAGGTAAAATTTTAATTTCATGTTTTAAATTTATCAAGCTTTTAGATCTAGTAACGTTCTTAGTCGTCACCTCCCCAAGTAGCGAATAGGGAAATGCCTCCCAGGTATGGATGGTACCCGGAAAGTTAAATATGTAGGGCAGATCAAAACTATAACGAATATGCCGGTATAGTCCATTTCAAGCTATATCGTCTTGACGTCTGTTTACAACATACTCGTAATTTAACAGTAATAATTCCTCAATAGGGGGTCAATAATCAAAAACAATGAGAACAGGTACGAAGTTAGGACCCAGGTAGATTTTGTGTTATAAAACGGTTTTACTTGTGTAGGCAAATATTCTATTTAAGATACTTATGGTTATTTAGTTCCAAGATTTCTTTTAGTTTATTAAGATTTGAATACGAAAGTATGTTTCGTCCGTGGCAAAAGTTATCGTGAGAAATGTTTACGAATCTTTAAAAAATCGAGGGTTTGGTATAACTTCCGGACTTCCGCAATAGAAAAAACTTCAAATTTAACAAAACCATCACCATCTACAATAAAAGATATTGTAAAAACTCGATTTAGCAAACGAAAGAAACGATGTGATGCTAAAAAAATTAAATGTGTTGACGAAACTGAAAAAGATATCATTCGGAGCAAGACCAAGTAATTCCATTGACTGTTTAATAAAAAGAATAATTAAGGACGAAACTGGTATCAATTGTAGCCGTTCAAGCCTGTGGAGAGGATTATTTACAACAAATTAAAAAATACAAAAGTGAAAAAAGATCTATTATCTATCTTAACGAGACATAGTATGACACCCATCAAATAAAAGGCAACGCATCACAATAATAGATGCTAGATCAGAAGAAAGTGGGGTTCCAAATGGATTATTATTATCAGCAAAAAACATAAAGGATTCTAGTTTGGACTACCATGAGGATACGACTGCTGAACTGTTTGAAAATTGGCTCAAAAACTACCTGTTGCCAAATATACCGAATAACAGTATTATTGTGATGGACAACGCATGCTGCCACAGCCGCCAGGTAAATAAAGTGCCAAATAGTGCAAATAATAGAAAGGAAATTCAAGAATTCTTGTTAAGCCATGATATTTATTTTAAAGAAACTTACAACAAAGCTAAACTTTTAGAAGTTTTAGCGGCAATCAACATTAAAAAAAGAATATGTATGTGATACTATGGCTAAAAATATGGGCTATACAGTACTTCGACTTCCCCCATATTATTGCATATTCACTATTGAATACATGTGGTATCAGTTAAAATCTAGAGTAAGATGTGGAAATGTATCACCTACATTAAATGCGACTGTTCATAGATTTAATTAGATTTGTGGTTGGTAATATTCCTAGTGAAACCTGGAAAAATTCAATTAAACATGTAAGTAAGGTTAAAGATTCGTACATAAATGTTAATATTAGTGTTAAGCCCTTAGTTATAAACCTAAATGAGGACGATACTGATACTGAACTCAATTTAGAATAGTTGTAAATATATGAATATGTTATAGAAACCTTAATATTTTATCCAGTATTTTATTCAATACTTTTCTTCGAATTTTTAACTTCCGGCTAAAAAATTTTTTTTTTTTTTAAATCGGGAAGTTATTGGTTTTACCCCGTTTTTCGAAAATCAAGTTTTCATCGGATCTCAACGTTTTGAGGTATTTGGAACCTCCCCTGACTATTTTTATGAGGGTGTCTGTATGTCTGTATGTACGTGTGGATGTGTGTGTGTCTGTGTGGATGTATGTAAACCTCTTATAACTTTTGAACGGCTTGACCGATAGAAATGAAATAAAAAGCGTTCCAAAGAGTTCCATCTAACTTAGATTCCCTTTAAGTTTGAACCGATTCGAACCGGTAGATTTCGAGAAATTTCAAAATAACCGAAACAAACAATTGGTAAAAATGATGTTTTTTGGGCATATCTTTTTGGCTATTACATTGATGAATTTCATAACCTAATTAGCTCTCAAACTTAAAAAACCATGTCGAATGCCGTTTTGCAAATTAAAATCGGTTGATTCGTTCGTGAGATATCGTTGTCGAAAAATTTCAAAAAAAGTGTTTTTTTTCAATAACTTAGAGATTTTTTGACTAATTGATTTTGCACTCCTAGTAACGTTTTTAGGTTTCAAAAAACTGCGTCGAGTGCCATCTTGAACATTAAAATCGAATAACGCGCTTTTTAAACATTTCAAAAAAAAAGACAAAAACGTCAAAGTACGTCACGTTACTAAGGCTTTACGGTTAAAACTAGCGGGAAGTTGCAAGGATGGCCTTTAAGGTCAAACTCTTTTCAAATTTTTTTTATTACGATTATTAATAACATACCAATAAAAATATAAATGTATTGAAATCACTTCGTTATGAAATATTATATTCGAAAATCATTTCAAACCAATTTTATATTCCATATTTACGAAGCATTAAAGTACTCCGTAAATAATAGCTCATTTCTCAATCCAAGTATATATAAGTATAAATACATTATTACGTCCCTGCTACAGTTTACTTTACAATGAACAATTTACAACCTTTACTGACAATCATCTTACTGCAGGTAAAAAGTCAAGACGATATAGCTTGAAATGGACTTTATAAGCAGTAGCGTGAGGATGCAAACAGCAGCGGATCCACAGTGAGCGCGGGGCCATGGCGTCAGGCTTTAGCAACCTGGAACACATGAAAATACTAAGTCTATGAATGGCAGGGTAAAAAATATAAAAAGACGCCGGGTGATAATCCACACCTCCAGCGGAGGGAGCCCCATAGGATACAGAGATGTGGCAATTTTGCTAGGAACTTATAAGGCACAGTCTTGATGTTGAACAAAGGCAATAAGAAGAAAAAGAAGAGGGCAAAGGGTATAATGTTTGGAACTTTTAATATTTAAGGTTGAAGCAAAAAGGAAAAGGAAGTCATTTAAGAATTTAAAAAATTAAAATGTGACATACTCATAGTAAGAAGGACAAAGAAGAAAGGTTAATAAGGTGTTCTTTACTGCTGAAGTGGGGTAAATAAAGAAAAAAGTGCCAAAGGATATTATTGTAACAGAAGTGTCCTTGAACAAGAAGCAAAACAGGGTATGGAGAACTTAGAAAAAGATGAGAGCCTTCTCACAAAAGGTAGTGGATATTTTAAATATGGTATTGGCTTCCAAATAACTAAAACAAAAAAAGACAAACAAGAACTGCGACAAAACAGCTAAATTTTATATTATGGAGCAGTAGTGTAATTTGGAACACCAAAAATAAGAAAACACAACGCAGTTGTATGATTTATCATGACGTACGGGGTAGAATATTGGATGGTGAACAGAAAATACAAAGTAAAATAACCACAGTGAAAATGGTCTATTGCTGCAGATTAACTAGACTATAGAAAATACCTAATATGGAAATTTAAAGAAGGATGAGAAATAAACAGAATACCCTAACATATTTCGCAAAGAAGAGACTGTTATGGTATAGCCACGTAAGGCGTACTGGCAATGATCAATGGATTAAAAGAGTAACAGGCTGGAATCCAACCGGTAGAAGTATGATTTTTCAGTGTGGTTAGTTTTTGCCCAGAATCCCAATGCTAATGCTTTTTTTACTATTGTGTTGAATATTTTTATTTAATAAATAATTACTCTTTATTAAACTCGGCGTGTGATTTTGTTCATGAAAATTGTCAATAAATTGCAGATTTGTGTCGTTATTGTCGTTACATATCTAATCGAGGAGGCTCTTAGTTGATCTTTGGATGCATTGTCCAGAAACTTCTTCCACGTTAAACAATATTAGTGAATATCAATTTTTTCCTCAAATGCCTTCTAATTTTAGGGTATTTAATGGCCGTAGAAAGTTCTTGTAGTCGTGATTTTATTTGTAAAGTTTGGTACGTTTTTCCTTTAAAGAAAGAATTGGGAGTGCTATTAAAGAAATAAAATCATTAAGCTATCCGATGGTTATGGGTTTTTATTTTTTATGCAATACAAATTTAAATTTATTTCTTGTTTATAAAATAAGCATTTTGGGTCGTCTACATTTTAACGAACAGTATATATATTTAACAAAATTTAAACGCTGTTTTATATATTGGAGATTACTGTGACTGCAGAAAACTAATATACCTATTAGAAATTAATACTGTACGAGATTAAATTTGATGTCAAATTTTTATTTCATCTGTGTAATTGAGGTCGATACCAAAAACTGCCAAAAAAAAGGTATAGTATTTTTAGAAATATACAGAATTAACTTTTTATAAACTTAGTATAAAAGTTTAAAAGCAATACACATCAAAAATAAATGCGGCCAACTCCAAGTCGCACTCGCCCATGAAGAGTTCCGAAGCAGCAAGTAGCAAAAGTATAAAAGTTCTTGTAGTTCGTTGTAACTTTGATCGATGTTCTAAAAAAACTACTTACCAGATCTTGGTCAAACCAATTTTCGGTGGAAGTTTACATGGTAATGTACATTATATATATATATATATATATATATATATATATATATATATTTTTTTAGATTTATAATTTTCTTATTCCACTTCAGAAGAATATCTCAAGCAAACTATTCAGTTAGAAAATAATGATCTTAGAAAGCTAAATATCATTTTGGAAGACCTATCCACAGATATCCCAAACGTATGGGTTTGATGAAAAAAAAAATTGAGTACCTATCAGTTTTAAGTATGGGGAACCCTCAAAATATTTAAAATATTTTCTGCAACATTACATTCTATAAAATATTTTCCAGACCTTTTGTGTATTAGACCACCTCTATTTGGCTTTTACAGATGTTTTCCTGTTTTATGAGTGAAGAGAACGTTAACCCATTAATGTTTATTCCAGTTGCAAACTAAAATTGCTTGTTATTGTGCCGGGTGAGAAAACTTGGAACTTTGGCCGTTTTAAATTTAAAGCAACCTGTTCAAGTCTTGTTATGATTGTTTTGACATTTGCAATAAATTGTAATCAGTCTTTTATTTTTAAAAAGGGCACCTGTAAGTGTGCGATTTTGGATAGATTAAATTTTTAAATATTGGTCATGTCTTATTTTACCTACCTATTGTATAAAGGATGAGCTGACATTTTTTTGAAAGAGAATGACGTTTACTTTGAAGAGCGCTACACAAAAAACAATTATTATACGTGTTATATACAAAAATATTTAAAAAGGAGTATATCATTGACTGTTTTGGCAAAACAAGAAGGCTCCCTCCCTATTACTGTGTCCTAAATCCTATAGAGTTACTTTGAAGTCAGTTAAAAAGGAACATTGTCAGCAACAACCAAACTCCAAAACTAAATGCATCTGTAATAAAGTTTATATAGAGTCAAGTCACTGCAATAAACAATCAAAACTGGACAAGTTGCATTGAACATGTTAAACAAGTAGAGCTAAAATACTTTAGATATTTTTTAATGTAAATTAATTGATTATAAATGTAGACTGCAGTGATGACGATGAGATCGATACTGATATTAATATAGTTTAACTAAGCATATTTTTCCAGCATAAAACTTTCTAATTCTATTAAAGAGAGCCTTTTGAATCAAGTTTGTTAGATATATTTCTAAGGTTAATATTATAAAAATGTTAGTTTAATATTTAATTGTTAGTCAATGACACCCTTAGAAAGATAATTTAAAAAACTAACTGTATGTTCTTATCAACATACTTTACAGGTACAAAACGGCTGATACATTCTTATGGTTTTGATATTTAAAACAAAAATTAATAAAACTTAACAATAATCTAATTTTCTTCAAATCTGCGTTTGTTAATTGTTAATTTGTTCTATAAAAAGTTTATATTAAGCTATTTAATAAATTAATAGGTAAATTGAACGCTTTTAATTGAAAAATAGTAGTCAGTCTTTTATTGGGTTTACGAAACAGACATATATGCTTACACGCCAAGGTTCAGGTAAATAATTAAAAAGAATAGCTTGCATGTGCTGGTATAATATAGATCTTATTACAGCCCTTAGCTTTAAAGTGTCGGTTTGGGTAGCTGTTAAATTAGTCATTCCGCACAAACTTGGAACGAATAATAATCTTTTCCGTCATTTCGATACCCTAATTTGCAAACCTACTAACTCCTCCGTAGCAAATTTTACAGGAGAGAATTAAAACATCAAAATAAAGTTTATTTAACTTGATACGTTTCGTTTCACGCGGAGTTGTTTAATTTTTAAATAGCGTTTTACACCAATTCAGTTGGGAATCGTGAGATTATTAGTATTTCAAAAAATAGAGCAAAAAATCTAGTTTCTGACGGTATCAAAATGTCATTTTTGTGAAAAAGTGGAGTTATTAGGTTTGCAAATTAGGGTATCGATTTGTATTCTCCAATACTATTGGATCTCTTTATTACAAGAGAAACATTCGATTGACAGATAGGCAGTCTCCATGCGATATTTTCCTTTTTCAACTTTTATTTGCAAAAATTACAACTTTAACTCACACTAATTCGCTTAAATGTGGTATTTTAGCCGTCCAATTAAACTCTCCACCTGACATTATAATGACACCACATAAAACAAATACTACTGTTAATCGTAATGTTTGTTAATTTGTGACATTATTGCTTCTTCGGCTATAAAACCTACTTCTATGTCTAATAATTACAAAAATAGCAACGAATTTAGCAATAAAAAAATCAAAGATAAAAAATAAACCCATAGAATAATTAAAAGAAAAATATTCATTATTTTTGTCTACAAGTGTATAAGCCTTCTAAAAATTGAAATCATCATCATTATCTTGTAGCCGTCACTGTCCACTGCTGAACATAGGCCTCCTCTAAGTTCCTCCATGTCTCTCGGTTCTGGGCCGTCAACATCCAATTTCTAGCGATTCTCCTCACATCATCGATCCAGCGTGTTGGTGGTCTGCCTCTGCTACGCTTGTCTTCTCGTGGTCGCCATTCTAATATTCTTTTAGTCCACCTGTCGTTTTATGTTCTCACCATATGACCTGCCCTTCTCCATTTCATTCTAGTTATGTGGTCAACTACGTCTTTGATTTTGGTTGTTTGTCTGATAGTGTTATTGGGTATTCTGTCTCTTTTAGTAATTCCAAGCATAGCTCTTTCTATAGCTCTTTGACATACTCTCAGCTTCTCCATAAGTTATTACCGGTAACATGCATTGTTCGTACACTTTTCTCTTCAGACATATGGGTATTTCACTCTTAAATACATCTCGCAATTTGCCAAAAGCCGCCCAACCGAAACCTTTTCTACGCTGTAACTCGTGCGTTTGATTGTTCTTTCCAATTTGTATTTCGTGCCCGAGATATTTGTACATATGCGTCTCTTTTATCTCGGAGTCGCCAATTTTGATGTTATGTGCAAGCACTAGATTAGTGATTATTTGGGTTTTACTTGCATTTATTCGGAGACCGACCTTTGATGAGGCCTGTACTATTTCTTCGAGCATCTGTTTTGCATCTCCGATGTTATCTGTGACAAGAACGATATCGTCTGCGAATCTAAGGTGTGTTAGCCTTTCACCATCGATATTGATGCCTTTACTCTTCCAAAGTAGTGATTTCATTGCGTATTTGAGAACAGCCGTGAATAATTTAGGCGAAATGGTGTCCCCTTGCCGAACTCATCTGCCCACTTTAATTGAAATAACCAATACCAATTTTGTAAAATATCTAGTTGATTTACACCTTTGGTAAAAAAATAAAACTATTTTAATATTAGATAATAATTGATTTTTCTAATACCTATGTTTGTAAACTATTCGATGAAATGGTGGTAATAATTTCGATATATGCAAGTATGAGAAAATTACAATTGCGTTTATGGCACCATGAGATCCCACAAACGTTTATACACGCTACCTTGAAAACTTTATTTTATTTGTTTCCCATTTCTGAAGGTTCGATTAATTAAAGTAAAACTTTTATAGGATCGTTTTAAGTGCATGTCGCATGTCGGTCGAACGCCGAGTAGGTATAAAGTATAAAGTAGGCGGCGCCTATAGTTTAATACAAAAATGTACGGGAGTGAGCAGATCTGCTAATAAAACAATCCTACTATTCGTATTAATACGAACTTCGACTAAGTATCTACGACATGTAACGTCGACGGTTATATTGTACCTATTCGTATTAATACGAACTTCGACTAAGTAAGTATCTACGACATGTAACGTCGACGGTTATATTGTACATACCTATTCGTATTAATACGAACTTCGACTAAGTAAGTATATACGACATGTAACGTTGACGGTTATATTCTACCTATTCGTATTAATACGAACTTCGACTAAGTAAGTATCTACGACATGTAACGTCGACGGTTATATTGTACCTATTCGTATTAATACGAACTTCGACTAAAATGTCTATAAAGTAAAAAAAAGTTTCACTTTTACCGTGGTTTCATAAAACCACACAATGCTTTTTTTTTAGTCCAGTAGGCACGAAAAAAATATACAAGTTGGTTGAAAATGAAAAAATGTATATTTTTTAATGAAATTTTTTATTCAATATAATCTCTCTCAGCTTGAACACATGTATTTCAATAATCCTCCAGAATTTTATACTATCTCTGTAATGATTTTCCGGAAGCTCTACAAAATATTGTTCCACGGCTTCTTCAGTCAACAAAAAATGCTTTCCCCAAAGAAATTACTTCAAGTTTCTGAAAAGCTAATATTTGGAGGGATCTAAATCTGGTCAATACGTTGGGAGTTCAAACAACTCGTACTTTAATTGGTTCAATGTAGCCATCGTCAACAAACTTGTGTGCACACGTGCATTGTCCTAACGTAAAATGATGGTTTTCTTCTGTAAACCGGATCATTTTTCACGCACTTTTAATCCAACTGGTCCAAAAGATAGTAATAATATTCATACTTAATTGGTTTAAATTTTTTAAGATAATCATTTAACCCCTTCTGCATCCCAAAAAATTAATGCCATAAACTTTTTTGTTGATCGTTCTGACCTCACCTGTTTTGGAACTAAAGAATCAGCTTCAGTCAACTGTAAACGTTTTTGTTTTAGTTAAGGATCATGATGGCATAGTTATAAAACGACGCACAAAATCTGCTTAAAACGCTCCAAATAACGCTGAGAAATTTGTTTTTGATTTAGTTGAATTGTTATAGCATGCGACACTAACTTTTCGAACAGCCTTTTCACATGTTATGCTTTGTGTAAAATATGGAATTCTTGTTCATCTGAGACGCCTATGGTGTTGTTGGTCTTTTTGGACGTCCACTATGTGATTTACCTTCGACGCTTGTACGACCACGTTTAAACTCTAAAATTTATCGATGCACAGTTGGAAATAAAAGAGCAGATTACTTACACACTATTACCATTTTTGTGTGATTTCTGTTTCTGATAAATCTATTAAAACAAAGAATTTCAACGCTGCGCGATATTCGGTCTTGTGTATTTTAACAAATTACTCTAACACGTCATCTTCAAATAGCTTGTGAACAAAGAATAGATTTTTTTAACACAGCGTATAAATTTTGATTCCACTACTGGTTCATAGGTGTCTTTTTAAAAGTTTTCAAGCAACCCTTAACCAGAATTGGAAGACTGGTAAAAATGTTTAATAAAAATAAAAGTGTGCCTATAGAAGGACATTTCAATTAAAATAGAGATTGTTTCTGAATAAAAAACATGATAAATTCACTAAAAACCTTTTATTAATTAAGAATTGTAACAGTTATTAAACGGATCACTGTTGCAAATTTGCAATATTTCTTGGAATACCATGCCCCTTACGTTGGGTATGCTGCGCGAACATTTGAACTCACAGGGGCCTTACAAGCTATAAATAATTTAGGGGCTTAATTCTTTGTTGGTGAAACGAACGTAGAATAGAAATAAAAAATAGACGAGGTACACCACTGTACAATTTTTCGTAAAATTTATTGGTTTGGTATAAATTTAAAAACAAAAATTGAAATTATAATTTTAGCTTAATGCTACAATCACTAATGGATATACTACATTGTAAGTGACACTTTTCCTAAATTTTTTAGCTAAATATCAATACGTAAAATAATAATTTGTTAAAAAACTTAATTTCGAATTTACATGGCGATCCTGCCTTTTTACCATGACTAGGGTATAGTAACCAGTTATAAAAGTAGTGTAGTAAATGCAAACGCCACCAACCGAAATGGGAAATAAAGAAAGCAAACAAGAAGAAATCGTTATACAAGCAGCAGGAACTGGTTCAAATTCAAGTAGTCAGTCACAAAATCAGTTCAATTTAACCAATTCGTTACTGTTAACTATAGTGATTATAATGGTATGTACAGCATTATACATGTGTTTCCAAAAACTATTAAAAAGCAGAAAGTGAGCATACGCAAGAGATATTGAATTAGCAACTCTGCGACGTTCGAATATGGCTTTACAAGCTATAAATTAGAAGTAATAGTTAATATGTAATTTCGATAAGCAATAAACGTGCCTTATTCAAAAAAAGTATACAAGTATTTTTAATTAAAATCGGACCTTTACATGAATAATGAATTTATTACTTTTTAGTTTAGAGGAATTCAAATGGATATCCTTTACTCTATATATATAAAACTCAAAGGTGGACTGACTGACTGACTGACTGACATAGTGATCTATCAACGCACAGCCGAAACCGCTGGACGGATGGGGATGAAATTTGGCATGCACGTAGATGTTATGACGTAGGCATCCGCTAAGAAAGGAGTTTGACTAATTCCACTTCCAAGGGGATAAAATAGGCGATGAAAGTTTGTATAAAACTTTGTCAATTTTAAACCGATCAGGCTGAGATTTTGTATGAATACCTACAGCTACTATGACGTAGACATCCGCTAAGTAAGGATTTTGATTAATTTCTCCCCTAAGGAGAAAAAATAGGGGATGAAAGGTTGTATGAAACTTTGTTAATTTTAAACCAATTGGGCTGAGATTTTGCATGCATATAGCTACTATGACGTAGACATCCAATAAGTAAGGATTTTGATTAATTCCACCGCTAAGAGGATAAGATAGGGGATAAAAGGTTGTATAAATTTTTTTAGGTTTCGACTGATTAAACTGATATAAAAGATTGAAGCTATTATGATAAAGACATCCGCTTAAATAGGATTTTGATCAATTGAACCCCATGGAGATAAAATAAGGGTTGATGGAGAATGTAAATGTATTAGTTTAAACCTGTCAGTACCTAATGGAACGAATAAATAAAGACGAACAAAATAATTTTTTGTTCTTAATGTTGACAGTAGATGGCGTTAGTAGTATAGTTTAACTAGAACCACTTGGATAGGAATTATGTTTACGATTTTACCAGGGGAAACTCAAAAGCCGGCAATTACAAATTGACTTCAAAAGGACTCTACTTAAATGTAATTATCATCATAATTTTTACCTCTTTTAATTTGTTCTATAAAAAAACTCAAAAGAACGTCATTATATGAACGAACCTAGTAAAATTTCTATTTAATTTTGCATTTACCTTTTTTCTTGCCAGCTAATTTATATTATTAAAATAGCACTTTTAACTTTACTAACATACCTATCCCATTCCCTTACCGGCAAAGGTAACTCATACCTCTTCGTTGGTCTTTGCTGGACAGTGAACTTTTATATTATAATGTCACTTAATAAGTAAGTAAAAAAATCATAAATAAAATGAAAAAATAATTTAAAAGAATCTTATGAATAATTTTTCGTACGCCCATGAATTGTTAGAAATTCAAACAGCGCGTTGACCATGCCTATTCAAGTGATTCTAGCTAAACTATATTTTAAAACGCGCTATCGTTGTGTTTTCGCTCAGTTACCTACATATACCCGATAATGAGTGGCCGCCGTATCTTATAGTACCTACTTACTATACCTAAATATTTTTAGCGGATTATATTCGACGTATTTGGCTGTTCTTTTCTTGGCATATTTTGGATTGCATTTGCTTTATTTCGGTTTAGTATTTTTGGTTATAGACTCTGCTTAGTATTTGGCATTTGTTTTGTTTTCGTTTGTTTTAGGTATAGGTTAGATACCGAATAATATCCCGTTCGAATTTAAACGATCACAATTTTCCCTAAAAGTCTGCTTTGCCATGACAATAAACAAGTCTCAGGACCAAACTCTCAAATTTGCGGGTATTGACTTTAGAGAACATTGCTTCTCTCATGGACAGTTTTGATGTTGCTTGCTTGCAAATATATTCACATAGTAGCTTGATAGTTTAAGCGCCTAATGACAAATTAGTTAAGAATATTGTGTACAAAGAAGTTTTGTAGTCCCTAATTTTTCACACACGCTAAACAAAAGTAAAGCTGCAAAATTTATACCTAATTAATAATATTATTTCTTAACTTCCTTCTTAATCCTTATCCAAATAAATAAGTTATTTCACACAGACACATATTTTTGAACAAAATTACCCTTTACAGTATTTATTTCAACCAAAATGTAAGAAGTTTTTATAGTTTTAAAATAATAATAGTCTAATACCACTCGCGCATTAATGTGCGGGGTGTGTGGAGCGGTGAGGCGGTAGCACGCTGCATCTGGCCGACATAACACTGTCGATAGACGACGCGTAGAGTCTTGAAAATTGGAGAATATATTTGTTTTATTAGGTAGTGGTGTACTAAGAAATGACTTTTTTAAATTCCACCCCTAGGGATTTAAAATAGGGGTTGCAAATTTGTATGAAACTCGGTAGCAAAAAACTAAAGTCTACGCGGATGAAGTCACGGGCGGCCACTAGTTAAAATAAAGCATTCTTATTTAAAAATAACTAATATATTTACCTGTTTTTAGTAGCATTTTCACACTCGATTATTATTTCTACTATATTAATTTACTTTACTTTTTTATCCACAGTAATTAATCTACAGCTGGTATTGATTTGGTGTTTACAAGTATATGATATATCGGAAAATTGGCGTTAATTTTCTTGTACAATTTTATATATGTATTTTAACAATTAGGCCTATCAAATAGCAAACTTAAAATTTACGAACTGTATGAATTTTTAAATTGTACATTTAATTGGGATTCTAAACGTGCCGAAGATTCAGGAAAAGGGTAAATGTTGGAGAATTTTTATTTAAAATAATGCAAGCAGAAACTGGAATAATGGGTTTATTTCAAACCATTAGCTACTCAAAAGAACTTTTGCCATTTTCGCATTGGGATACAATTTATATCCAATAAGTTTAGAAAAGTTTTATAAATTTTGCTTTGTTTTTTATGAAATATTCTCAGATGTATGATTTAAACTTAATACTAAGATTGAAAATGTTTGAATTTTAACTTGATTAAATTTTAAAAATTTGGAAAAAAAATTAACTAAGTATCTTTAATGTATTTTACTCTAATTAAAAGTAATTAACAGTAAATTTGGAAATAGTTTAGAAATATATATTTTTACTATGTAATTAATGTAATACTTTTTTTTGTTTTGTAATAGTATATTAAATACCAAAGTGAACAATTTCTCGACAGAAAAATATGTAAGGGTGAATTTAATTCAGCAGCAGAAAACATAAAAAACTTTTGATCTGTAAATGATAAACGACTGTTATTATAAATAACAGTTTATTTTTAATAAAATAAACTTTTAAGTACCTAACTGATTAATCATTGTGTCTCCAAAAAATTCATATTTAATTAATCCACTACAGTAATCAGATTAACGGTAAAAAAAGTAATGTAGGACCGTGTAACTTTATACATTTAGGTACTGTTCTTAGGGCTGGAAAAGTGGCTGCAAAAGATGCGGAGAAATAAAAATATTCTAATGCGCCATTTTAGTTAAAAAATTATACCAAAATAGTATATTACATACCGAGATGAAGATTAAAATGACTCTTCCAGCGAGGTATGTATGAAGTTTGTCGCACTTATTCACAAACATATATATATATATATATATATATATATATATATATATATATATAAACAAAGTGTCAAGAAAATGCGTATTAATATAAACAAAAGGGGAAAATTATTGGGCATGTACGCAAAAAGGATCAATAAGGCCACGAGTAGGAATGGTAACCGCAGACATGCATGTTTCTGGCTCATTAGCCGTCATCAGTGCGGCATAACCAAGTAGGGTATTGCACTTGGCTAGCAAAAGTGTTGGGTACTTGGAAGCAAAGAATGTTGGGGAAACATGTGTAAAGAAACATAAAAACACAAAAACAACGAAAGCTCACACAGGAGTCCTATCGCCATTTTGTGCTTTCGGCCAGCTGTGCCAATGGGTTTTCGGCTAGCAACCAGCGTCGCAACGTTGGCGAAACGGACTCATTGTGTTTGAGTCGTTCTAAGCCCAGGATATGAAATAAACAAAGTGCCAAGAAAATGCGTATTAATATAAACAAAACGGGAAAATTATTGGGCATGTACGCAAAAAGGATCAATAAGGCCACGAGTAGGAATGGTAACCGCAGACATGCATGTTTCTGGCTCATTAGGCGTCATCAGTGCGGCATAACCAAGTAGGGTATTGCACTTGGCTAGCAAAAGTGTTGGGTACTTGGGAGCAAAGGATGTTGGGGAAACATGTGTAAAGAAACATAAAAACACAAAAACAACGAAAGCTCACACAGGAGTCCTATCGCCATTTTGTGCTTTCGGCCAGCTGTGCCAATGGGTTTTCGGCCTTATTGATCCTTTTTGCGTACATGCCCAATAATTTTCCTCTTTTGTTTATATTAATACGCATTTTCTTGGCACTTTGTTAATTTCATTTCCTGGGCTTAGAACGACTCAAACACAATGAGTCCGTTTCGCCAACGTTGCGACGCTGGTTGCTAGCCGAAAACCCATTGGCACAGCTGGCCGAAAGCACAAAATGGCGATAGGACTCCTGTGTGAGCTTTCGTTGTTTTTGTGTTTTTATGTTTCTTTACACATGTTTCCCCAACATCCTTTGCTCCCAAGTACCCAACACTTTTGCTAGCCAAGTGCAATACCCTACTTGGTTATGCCGCACTGATGACGGCTAATGAGCCAGAAACATGCATGTCTGCGGTTACCATTCCTACTCGTGGCCTTATTGATCCTTTTTGCGTACATGCCCAATAATTTTCCCCTTTTGTTTATATTAATACGCATTTTCTTGGCACTTTGTTTATTTCATATCCTGGGCTTAGAACGACTCAAACACAATGAGTCCGTTTCGCCAACGTTGCGACGCTGGTTGCTAGCCGAAAACCCATTGGCACAGCTGGCCGAAAGCACAAAATGGCGATAGGACTCCTGTGTGAGCTTTCGTTGTTTTTGAGTTTTTATGTTTCTTTACACATGTTTCCCCAACATCCTTTGCTCCCAAGTACCCAACACTTTTGCTAGCCAAGTGCAATACCCTACTTGGTTATGCCGCACTGATGACGGCTAATGAGCCAGAAACATGCATGTCTGCGGTTACCATTCCTACTCGTGGCCTTATTGATCCTTTTTGCGTACATGCCCAATAATTTTCCCCTTTTGTTTATATTAATACGCATTTTCTTGGCACTTTGTTTATTTCATATCCTGGGCTTAGAACGACTCAAACACAATGAGTCCGTTTCGCCAACGTTGCGACGCTGGTTGCTAGCCGAAAACCCATTGGCACAGCTGGCCGAAAGCACAAAATGGCGATAGGACTCCTGTGTGAGCTTTCGTTGTTTTTGTGTTTTTATGTTTCTTTACACATGTTTCCCCAACATCCTTTGCTCCCAAGTACCCAACACTTTTGCTAGCCAAGTGCAATACCCTACTTGGTTATGCCGCACTGATGACGGCTAATGAGCCAGAAACATGCATGTCTACGGTTACCATTCCTACTCGTGGCCTTATTGATCCTTTTTGCGTACATGCCCAATAATTTTCCCCTTTTGTATATATATATATTTATACAGGGTGTTAGTGAATAAGTGCGACAAACTTCAGAGGGTGATTCTACATGAAAAAATAATTACAGTTTGCTGTATAACTTTTGTCTGCAAATACTTCGTTTTCGAGATACAGGGTGTTAAAGTTTTTCTTTTGAACGAAAAAATGGTCCGGCACTGAGATATTTTAAACTAAAAATAATTTTGAAAATCCTCGTTTAATTTGTGCCAAAATATCCCTTTTATCTTCTTGTTGTATGGAGCGCCGTTTTTATGCAAAAAAATAAAACATCTTAACGCGCATTTTTTATTTACAAAGTAATAAAAATCAAAATCAGCTCAAAGAGGACCCAGAATGTTTTACCATGGTGATAACTGTGATGAATCATAGTGCTATGGATACGATCCTGAAAAAAAGCAGCAATCAAGCCAGTGAAAATCAGCTGACTCTCTTTGTCCCAACAAAGCTCGTCAAACGAAATTAAAAATCAAGGCTGTGCTTATTTGTGGCACTTAGAGTTCGTTCCAATAGATCAAACTGAAAATCAGAAGTTCTATCTGGAGGGTTTGAACAGATTGAGAGAGAGTATCCCGAAAAATATAAGACTTTTGGGGCACAAGCGACTGGTTCTTCCATCACGACAACGTAAAGTCTCACATCTCCCACTCTGTGTGGCAGTTTATAAGCAAAAATGGTTTTACTTGACACCGATTGTTCATCCTCTTTACTCACCGGATCCAGCACTGTGTGAGTTCTTTTTGTTTCCCAGACTCAAAAGGGACATGACAGAAAAACCTTTTACCACCACGAAGAAGGTAAAACACAAATCGTTGGAACATACCGAATTTACGAAATGTTTGGACAATGGAAACATTATATGGATAAGTTAATTATAGTCAATGGTGAATACTTTAAAGTTGATCAATATTTCCTATAAAAATATTGATAAATATAGAAATTATAGCGAAATTCCCGTTTTTGTTGTGTACCTGCTCGCAGTGTCACTTTTGTTTATACTTTGAAGTACATAAAAATAGTATATTGTGTGGCAAGGGGTGAAACAAGATGATTTCTGACTAGGGCGAGAAATGACTGCCTGAACGAAGCGAGGTCTGTCTTCGCCCGGTCAGAAATCGTCTTTGTTTCATCCCGTGCCATACACAATATTTTTCATATCACATGCATTGAAACCGCCAGTTTTGATCTCTGTAGCCAGTTGAAGTAAGACTATTGCAGACAAATAGCGTAGTAATATCTTGACAACGATTTGACGACAGCTGTCAGACGATTATGATTTTATTCGCTTTTGTTTGTTACAAATGCGATTCTCATAGACTTGAAATAAAGACATAAATAATAAATAAATGAATGTGCCGGGCAGGAATAACGTTGTTTTTCCCCTAGGGTAGAAAAAACTGTCAGTTTCTGACTGACAGTTGCATTGGCCTAAAATTGTCTTGTTTCGACTGACAAAACAGGGATCAAAACAAGCTGTTTTAATGAATGTGATATAAAAAATAAATTTTATCTCTTCGTATTGATTTTAAACTGCAATTAAATAAGTACCTAGTTTATTTAACTATACAGGTTATTTATGTACAACGAAACAGATTTGAGTTATTAAAAAACGAAAGTAACCTTAAATCAAGGTGGTAGTGAACATTGAAATCATCACTTATAGAAAAACTCTTTAGAAAAATCCCAGAAAACGTGATGCGACTATTTCGTCTATATATTAATATTCACTATCATCGTTGCTTTAATAATTTTTGCAGTATCTATAAGCAAGACTGAATCCAGAAACATAATTAACAAATATGTATATATATCTTACGCCAGGTACGTACTAAAATACCCACTGTTCAAAAAAACGTAGCGTTGTACTTTTTTAAATAGATATGCATAATAAATGCACAGTCATAGTCAATAATCTATCAAGGAGGTTTTTTGAATAAAGCAAATATTTGAATTGTGAAGCATTGAGAAGCAGCGATGTCATGAAATCTTTCCGCCAATGTTTATTTTTAATTTCAGATTTTATTTATCTTCAAGCATAAATTTATTTCAACTTTGTTAAACGTTAGAAGTAAATATAGAAATATTTGTTAAAGATTATATTATTTATTTACAAAGTTACTATTACTGCTACGTAAGGTGCCTAAATGGCATTAAATTAATATATAACGCAGCAATTTAAACAGTTAAATGTGTGTTAAATAAATCATCAT
Organism: Altica lythri; assembly: GCA_964028335.1. Classification (NCBI taxonomy): domain Eukaryota; kingdom Metazoa; phylum Arthropoda; class Insecta; order Coleoptera; family Chrysomelidae; genus Altica; species Altica lythri. The sequence goes on from OZ034805.1 coordinate 33,276,380, forward strand.
ATTATGGAAAAATATAAGTATTCTTATATGAAACTCTACAAAAGGTACTAACTCGTCTATAATTAGATAAAAATGTGAAATGTCTGGATAAGGCGCAATTATTACTGCATTTTAAAATAAAGATCTTAACAATGCAGTGATATGGTGTTTATTATTATTAAATTCAGTTCTTAATTTACTAGGACTTTAAAAGAACGATATAATTTGAATTTATACGTTCGTAAGAGTAAACTTACAGTTACCGTATATACATATAGTCGAAGCAACGAAGCACTAAAAAGGTCAAATATAGGAAATCTTTTAGGATAGGACGGATCGGAATGCGGTTTTTTGCATGTGCTTTCTTAAATTATTTATACCATTCCTACCTACTTTCTACTTAGTACAAACCAGAAGTTGCATTGCTGCAGCCAAAAATGCTTTCAAAAAATGCATTTTTTGAGGGATTTTTGGGCAAATTTAATAACTTTGTAAATAAGAGTTAGAATTAGCCCAAGTTAGGTAACCAGGGGGTTTTGAGTCGTTTTCCACATGAAATTCGGATTCAGCGCACAAAAAATGCCCCCATAATGAATTTCGGTTCGTTTTTGTCGCTATTTCCAGAAAAATTCTTAAAGATGACATCCGCATCCAGGTTAGGGCGAACCAGGTGTCCGTGGGGTGTTGGCTGGAGCCATATTTAAATTCAGCGACCCAAAACACCCCGTTGTCTTGATTTTTTCTGCTTCCTCGCATGAAGTTCGGGATAGTCCCCCGGAGATGACGTTCCTGAGCTCCAGATGTTCGGGTGGTCAATTTACACATCATAATCGTGATCAGCGACCTCAAAACCCCTTGGTTACCTAACTTGGGCTAATTCTGACTCTTATTTACAAAGTTATTAAATTTACCAAAAAATCTCTCAAAAAATGCATTTTTTGAAAGCATTTTTGGCTGCAGCAATGCAACTTCCGGTTTGTACTTAGTAGAAAGTAGGTAGAAATGGTATAAATAATTTTTGAAAGCAAATGCAAAAAACCGCATTGCGATCCGTCCTATCCTAAAAGATTTCCTATTAAAATGCTTCATTGCCTAGGCCTAGACTAATAGACACGAATAGTAGGATCACTCTGCCCGTCGCCTTTGAAGTTCTTTATACCAACATTTCGTTAACTTCCCGCCAAAAAAATTATATTTTTTTTTTAAATCGCGAAGTTATTGGTTTTACCCCGTTTTTCGAAAATCGAGTTTTCATCGAATCTCAACGTTTTAAAGTATTTGGAACCTCCCCTGACAATTTTTACGAGGGTGTCTGTTTGTCTGTATGTATGAATGTGTGTGTGTGTGGATGTATGTAAACCTCTAATAACTTTTGAACGGCTTGACCAATCGGAATGAAATAAAAAGCGTTAAAAAGAGTTCCATCTAACTTAGAGTAAGTTTGAGCCGATTCGAACCGGTAGATTTTGAGAAATTTCAAAATAACCGAAAAAAACAATTGGTAAAAATGATGTTTTTTGGGCTTATCTTTTTGGCTATTACATCGATCAATTTCATAACCTAATCAGCTCTCAAGCTTAAAAAAACACGTCGAATCGGTTGATTCGTTCGTGAGATATCGTTGTCGAAAAATTTCAAAAAAAAGTTTTTTTTTTTTAATAACTTACAGGTTTTTCTACTAATCGATTTTGCACTCCTAGTAACATTTTTAGGTCTCAAAAAACTGCGTCGAATGCCATCTTAAACATCAAAATTGAATAATCCGTTATGGCTTTTAAAACATTTCAAAAAAAGTCAAAAACGTCAAAATACGTCACGTTACTATAGCTTTGCGGTTAAAACTAGCGGGAAGTTGCAAGGATGGCCTTTAAGGTCAACCTCTTTTCAAATTTTTTAGTAGGTAAACATTTTATTTAATTTGCCTTCATTTTATTGAATTCTACCAATTTTTACTTTTTTTTTGTATCAATCTGCCGATTTCAGAAATTTAGGGTTGGTAAAGTGCTGGTGAGCGATAGTGATGCAGACCTAAATGCGAACAAAGCTACGGCAAGAGTGATCCTACTATTCTTGACTATATACGGTGGCCAGGTAGCTTTTTTAATGAATATATTGTTATAAGACATCACATAAGACCAAACTTTGCTTGAAAACTTAAAATCTTTATGCAATTTTTCTTGGAATGATTCTTGATGACAATTTTTTAAGATTTTTTTAAAACCAGCCGATTCTTCTTAAATTTAGATTGATTAGAAGCGTTTTTTCATAAGATTTTTTAGGTATTTTTAGTTAACACTGGATTAACAAAGACAATATAAAAGCCGTAATATAAGCAAACAATTGTTTTTTTTAATCTTCGTCTACTAAAGTAGCTTTACTGTTGCTGTGTTGATAATGCAGTTATATACTCGCTTACATATAAAAAACATTTTCATTTTGACGTACTTTTCAGGTACAACACTATGATTGACCAATCAAGAGTCATTTCTAGCATCGCCACTACCCCTTCAAGTTACGTGATAATTTTCTTCTTTAATACCCATTCCATTGATTTTTTTTTTTTGACTTTCGATTTGGTCTGCCCAGGAATTAAAAGTATTTCTTTTTTGTTTTAGTTTGACCGTCTTTTTGAACTTACGTGACTGTTTGTGTTCGGAGTGTTACTTTGAAGGATTGTAATAAAGTTCCCGATACGGTTGTTAATAATACTTTCTTTACATAGCTTTTAATTGTGACTAGTAATTAGTCGAATTATCGTTTCATTTTTATTTTTTATCTACAAAAGCTGGGGTGGTGATATCTACCTTGTTCTTGAATTATCTAATAAGCACTTTTAAAGCCAACAGTAAGTTTTTATCTTTATTACTTCCTATTTCTGATCATTAAGAAAACACAACTAATGATAATACAGCAACTTTCTTTATACATCTGAGAAGTACCTATTTAATTCTTAGGAAATTTTGGATTTTGTTTAATTTTATACAAAAACCTACAGTGTTTCTTTCAGTGTGCCTGCTGAAAATAATTTTCTACAGTTCTGTTTTTATCTTTAAATAGTGTGTCTTTTAATAACAGTAACTGTCTCTACCTATTTTTTGTATTTTGAATAACAACTTTAAATTAGGTACAGTCTAGCTAGGAGGTACAACGAATTATCCAGATATATGAATCGTAAATGTCTAATACACGCTGTCGTCGTCGGTGGCCAATGAGGCTTGGATTACATAAAGTCGAAGGCTTTGCTGGCGTTGCAAAAATTATTTAACCAAGAAAAATTCTTTTCTTTTAAACTATAAGACAGCATGTCTGCGGTTTACTGTTAAGGTTTTGGTTTTAATAAATACAAACCTCTAAAGTTGAAAAGTTAATTTAAGGTTATGTCAATGTTAACATTGCAATAATGTGCTTTACAGAAAAAACGTGCTATTGCTGTAAAAATAGGTGGTAGATAGTGTGAATTGTGGCATCTGCAAGAAAACCTACTACCATGATAGTTGTGCTAAGAAATCTGGTTCAATGAAGGGCAGCACAGTAAAATGTGGAGGATGAAGTAAAAGTGAGGTTAAGTTGAGTGAAACTGAAAACTTAAATTTAAACGAAACTGCTGAATTTAAAGAGTTAATGAAAAAAATTGAGGAGTCTATGAGTTTTTTAAGCAACAAGTTTAATTCTCCTACGCTGGAAAACCAAAATGCATTAAAAGAACTACTTACATGAAATAAAGAAGGTAAACATTTGATTAAAATCAATAGAGAGTTAGAAAAAAGAGTCTTTGAGCTAGAAATTAAGGAATATGCATACAACTTAGAGATCCACGGAACGCAAATTAAAAATTAGGATCCCAAAGAAGTCCTAATGGAAATTGCTAATGATCTTCTGTCATGTAACCTCAATGATCAGGATGTTTCTGAGTGTTAAAACCAGGAAACAAAAAAGGTGCAATTCTTATTGCACAGTTTAAATCTAGCGAGCATAAAATCAAGTTTGCTAAATCAAGAAAGAATCGTAAAATGGAATCGAATATGTTAAGTTTCAACAAGAATAAAACCAATAACTCAAAAATTTACATAAATGCACAGCTTACATTTTCCAACAGAAACTTATTCAACATGGCTTATAAAAAAAACTACAAATATTGTTGGACAAGAAATGGTCGAGTATACTTACGAAAAACAGACGACTCGGATCCAAGTTGTATTCATAATGAGGATGTAGGTAATAAAAAATCTTTAAAATTATCTTAAAATAATGTAAATTAATTGTGTAACAAAATAGAACTTTACAATGGAGAATAAATATAACCTACAGATTAAATATAAACTAGATAACATACAGTGCAATAATAGCTTAGTATACTCTATCTAAATGCTCAATCGTTAAGAAATAAAATTTAAAACATTAGTGATTAAGATGAATATGTCTGACATAGTTGTAGTGACTGAAACTTGGTTAAGAAAAACAGTATTTTAATATAAATGGTTATAACTCAGTTTTTGTGTGCAGAGACAGGGAAGGTGGAGGTGTGGGGCTATTTATAAAAAAACTTTTATAGTTATTCTGAAGTTTACAGATATAATACAAAGTGTTCAATGCTGTTTCTACAGATTGATGGTAGAACAACAGTAAGTGGTGTACACAGACCTCAGGACTTTCATTATAATGACCTCCTTGAATCATTGGATATCGCCCTGAACAGATTTATATCCATAAAAAAAAACAGTATGGATTTTAGGTGCGTTTAACTTAAGGCCGTTACACACCTGATTTGGTCGGACCGACAGGATACCTGACCAGATCAGACGTTGCGTACACACAGTACGACCACCACACGATTTAGTCAGTCTAGTTCGTGTTCACTTATGGTGTTCAACGAAAAGAAAAACGAGTGTTCGCCCGTGCATTAAATATATTTAATCAATCTATTATGGCTCCGTTATCCAACCAACAGAAATTGGGAATTGACATTACAGCATTATCATTGACATTGACTAAAATCCGCCCGACAGTGCTACACACTATATGATTTGGTCGGTCGGTCGGGCGATCAGATGGTTTGGCCACCTGACAAGACCCGACAGGATTGTCAGGTGGCTCGTCAGACGACACGTCTACACACGATCTGATATGACGTCTGATCTGACAAAATTATCCTGTCGGCCCAACCAAATCAGGTAGTGTGTAACGGCCTTTAGACTTGATTCAAGACCGTTTACCACAAAAATTGTTATGTCAGACAATAGCTTCTTATAGTTTTAATATACTAAATAAGTCTGTGTCAACAAAAATTACAAATCACTTAGCTACATTTATTGACTACATACTAACAAATAAACTAAGTTTTGATGCAGAGTTGTCCGTAGTTGATTGAAACCTAGGTGATCATCAAGTGCAATTATTGAAAAAAAAAATATGTTGCACACACTTAGAGACAGATATTATACAGTAACTACCTTAAATAAAGTGCAGTTCAAAAATCAGATCTGTAATATGCAGAATCAAAACTGGACTGAACCTAATTCTTTGTGTGATGAAATCATAAGAATTTATCTAAATAATCTTAGTACAGAAACAAAAAAAATCGCTTTCGACCAAATAGTGCACCATAGTTTAATATAAATCTACATAGACTTGTTTCCGTACGAGACTATAACTATAAACGGCATAAACAGTTTCCAAATAACAAATATTTACATAACCATTATTATGCTCAAACTGAATTAAAAAAAGCACTGGATAATGCAAAAAAGATTATTTTTTTAGACAAGTTATTATCAGCTCAAGAAAACAGTAAAAAACTATGGTCAACACTTAATCATCTCATACATAACACTGAATATACGAAAAATGTTGTTACAATAACTGATTTGCAATCTCAAATCTCTACATACACTAAGGCTGAAGACATATCAAACCAGTTTAATAGTTATTTATGCAACTAGTGCGTAAAGTGACCTTTTTTGACGAATGTGAATGTTGTCGCATAGAGAAGATTGTTTCCTTGTTAACAAAATCAAGGGTAGTTGTATCTAAAAACTTTCTAAAACAGTTTATTTTATTACCAGTTAAAATAATTATTACTGTTTTCACATGTAAGAACAAAAAAAAAGAAAAAAAACTTCTCTCTCGCGAGATCGATCCTATTACGATAACCCAACAGAATTGTCACAATCAACCGCTTCAACCACTTATCCAAATAGGCAAGCTTATATGAAGTCTTTCAAAATGATAATATGTATACATATTTAATTTAATAACAATTCAGTATAAATTTCGAAATCTATGTATATGCCTAAACATACTTGAAACATGCATTGTCATCCAGTTCTTAGCTATCCTGGAAATTTCAGAGCTCTAGGTAGTCGGGAAATAGGTTTAAATTCGATTACAAAATTCCACGGAATGACAAAAAGACAAAGAACACGGCGAAAATATGAAAACTTTCTAAAAAGAGCACAAAATTTTTAAAACACTATCACAAGTAATAATGATCACTTTCTAAAAAAATATTGTTATTAAAAATTTGAAAACAGCTGAGAAAAGGTTGTTAAATTTTAAAGCTTTTGTATTATTAAACAAAACACAACTAAAAAAATATGAGTGACCTAACTAGATAAAATAAAAACAATAAAATTCTTGAACCTTGTTTATAAAAAAACGCAAAAAACACTAAATTTTCATCGAATTTTAGAGGTTTTGATTGATTTAAAACAAACAAATTGGAGTTGAATTTTGTGCCAATTATCCTGTTTTTATGCACAGAATACTTTAACAAAGTCATTTTTCCCATACTTTTTACCTTACGTATATTAATAAGTAGATTATTTAATTTTTGCCGCCTCTACTGACCTCTGAATAGTATATTCTGTAACAAGGTTAGAATGAAAATTTGATACGAGTGGAGAATTCCGAACGCGAGCGTAGCGAGCGAGAGGAACCACGAGTAGCAAAACAATTAGAACGTCGCACTGACAAACTGAGTGACAGTTTTAAAATTCGCAGGGCAATCTATGTTTTTTGTTGAGCAATTACAGAATGTTATTCCGTCACTAGTTATAGAATGGAAATAAATGCAAAACACATAAGAAGCAAGTGTTTCAGAATGAATATTCTATATCAAGAGTGAGAATGAACACTTTCTATTATTAAAAATGAAGTCGGAATTATTACATTCATTAATGGTCGTGGAGAAATTAATATTCTATCTCGCAATCTTTTAAATTACATTAATGCTATCAATGGATTCGTAACTTTGTGTTAATCGCCTTTATTACATTATACAGAATATATTAAATTTTAATTAGACGTTGAATATACTTCTGTGCGAGAAGAAGCTTAAATTTGTACTAATTATAAAGTGGAATACGGACAAAAGAATAAAACATAATTACACCAATATATACACAACTACAGAAAATAACGTACATGTACACTAATGTACAGTAAGCGTCGTTAAATAGATTTACAGATAAAAAATAAAACAATCAACATATTTAGTAACAGGTATAGTATGGAGTGTTGTTTCCTAACCATTGATGAATAATATTGCATACCTAATTATCTCGATGAAGATAATCGGTATTTGCGAACAAGCTGCAACTCGATATCATGTGTTAAATTGTTTCTGACAATTGATGTCATTTTCTGCATTTGTTTAACTGGGTGTTTGGCTCCCTTAACATAAATTTCTTATAGTTAGGTATTCGTGTTGATCACTTGCTCTTGAATTGCCATCATAAACCCTTCTGTTTCAGGAAAGAGCTCGCCTCTGGTGAGGCATTTGTTGGAGGAGTCCCTGTTAATATGGGGCTGATTAAGGATGTGATAGTGTCGACTATGTAATTTCTTCTTGGCTCATTCCTCACATACCTATTTGTCCATAATAAAAGTTTTTTATATTAATTAAACCTTTACCTTCCTCATATGCCAATGTCGTTCGAAGCGTTATTGACTTTGGATGGTGACAGCTGTGTTTCGTTATCAGGGTTCGTGTGAGCCTTTGAACTTCTCCCAGCTCTGCTGTAGTCCATTTAAGAATGCCAAATGAATAAGTTAGTACAGGCATCGCAAATGTGTTAATTGCCTGAAATAAAATACCTGCGTTTAGTTTTGATTTAAGCAGAAGCCTTATCCGTTGCGTATACTGTTTCTTTATCCTGGTTTTAGCTTGATGGTTTTCAAGCAGCCGGGCTTGTTGGAATCCCAAGTATTTGTAAGTTTCGTCATTTCCCATTGCCTGTATAATGACACCATTTGGGAGCTGAATGATACCTTTTACGATATTTAAGGTGTTACAATTGTTAAGACCAAACTTCATATAGGTATCATACGATACTTTTGGGTGATATCCAGAAGCTGTCACGTTTGTTCTTGATTTTCGGCATAAAGTTTTATATCATCCATATAGAGAAGGTGGGACACAATACTACTGATGTTTTCGTTGGCAGTGATTTTGTAACGATATTTTATGTGGTTCAGCTTGAAGGAAAGTGGTTTCAATGCGAGGCAAAACCACTATGGACCAAAAGAATCGCCCTGTTAGATTCCCCTACGAATAGCCATCTCGCCAGTTGTCAAAGAAAGTTTTGTTTTTTAGGTTTTCATTATGGTTGAAAGAAAAGTAATTATGGTAGAGTCAATTTTGTAAATTTGTAATACCTTAACAAGCCAAGAATGCGGCACGCTATAAAAGGCATTTTTGTAATCTACAAAGTTAGTGCATATATTTCTATTGCCTGTTTTAGTATTACAGAGTGTATAATAAGTTATTTACTTCTTTAGTTGGGGATCTTTTTGCCACTTAAACAAACTGATAAAAAATATAAATCAAAATTTGGAAATGACCCTTGCTTATTAATCTTGATGGATATGTCAAATTTGTCAAGGGTCGTCGGTTTTTAAAACTGAAAATGCCTAACAAAAATAAAAATATTTTTTTTTAAATGAGTCTAAGCTTTCGACAACCGACCAGTTGTCGTTTTCAAAGATGATACAAAATTTTACTGTATACGTCTTTATGCAAGTTGTTTTTTTAGGTTTTAAATTTAATGGGATATATAATAACTTCTGAAACCTCTTTGACCGTTATTTCTCCATCTCTAATACAATCCAGAGAGCGTTTCCATTATGTTCTCTTGGACCTGACCATAATATTGACCAGTAATTAGTAAATTTCTCTTTGCTTGGCAAGGTATGAATGATGTTGTTACTTTGAGACCCCAATTTTCTATAGACCATTCTTGGGTTGTTGTTAAACATTGTATTTTGCTGCTTTCTTTTCGTGGATTTTACGTACCATGGGAACCGCTTAGATTTGGCATTAAGTTTTTATTTAAGCAGATCCATATACTCACATATTTGCTGTCTGTAGTGTGGGTGATCTGCATTATTGCCGATTTTTAAAATATTTTTCTTACTCTGTCTCTGTGGCACCTAGATGTGTTTGGGTTCTTTTGAAATTCAGTAAGTCGATCCATTTCTTCCCGAATATTTGTTAATGGCACCCTCTAGTCATCGTTGCCACCAAGGTTTTAAAATAATTTTATTATTATGACTGTGATCACTCTTAGATGGGTTGGCTTGTAGATCATGACTGCAAAGCACTGCGACTGCTTCACAATACACAAGTGTATGAAGTCAATCTGGATTGTGACAGTGCCTAGTGTTATCCTGCAGAAAAGAATTAACAGCAGCAATAAAGTTGTTTGTGGTCTGACTCGTCCTAAGTTTTGGTTGTTTTGGCCTATGATTGGCATCGGTGCCGTAAAATTCCGCCAGTGCTTTAGAGATCACATGATGATTGGTTTGGGTGTTTTTATTGTCTTCAATTTCAGTGTTGTTTTCCTCTACGCTACTGTTGTCTTCATCGTTTGCATTTACTCTTGGGAGGTATTCTTCCTCACCCTGAAGTTCAAGGGGTACTTTTGTCCATATCTGCTGCAAAACTGGATTTATGTCAGCAAAGGATTAAGATTAGATTTGTGTCTGAAAGATTTAGTGGTGGTGCCTTGTATAAAATCTTGTTTATTAGTTCTAATTCTATGTACCAAAGGGGTAAGGCATTTAGCTTTTCTTGACATAAAGGATATCGTAGACAGTTTTTATTCGCAGATAAAGCACAAAAACCTTCTCTTACCTAAACAACTGTTAGCTGGTATGCAGAGAGCCATGCGAACTAATATATCTAAGTTTGTTAAGATTTTTTAATAATACTAAATTTGGTTTTATTTAAAATATTTGAAAAGAAAGATAGCATTGAAAGTGTAAGTTTTTCAGTCCGTGTCTAAATCAATAGGATACATGTTTTCCAAGGAAATGTCTTTTTCCGTTAGAATCAATGATAAAAACTCACTTATTTTTGTTAAAAAAGTAATAAATCCGTTGTAGGCTTTCCGACGTTTTTCTAATTCGGATTCGGAGTCTATCTTTAAGGTGATATACTCCAACATTTTGGCGCGAAACCTAGACAGAGCAACCATACTCAAACAAACCCAGTACAGAGAATAAATGTAAAAATTTTGTCAGGTATAAATTAACCCCGACATTTTAAACAGATACTGATTCACCGAACTGTACTGGGAGGTTCATAGTAGAGGGCGTTTTAAATCAAAGAATAGAAGATTTTAAATCTGTATTGCGTTTTTCTCAAAAATTTCAAAATATTTTGATATGAAATTTTTTGCATGAATAGTTTGTTTCATTTTACGTGGTAGACGCATACTTTTATTTTGAATAAATGGTAACTTAAAGAAAATTATGATGGTTTATAGAGAAAAAAAATAATTTTTGTAATAAACACATGCGTAAAATGAAACGAACTATTCATGACTAAAATTTCATATCAAAATATTTTGAAATTTTTGAGAAAAACGCAATACAGATTTAAAATATTCTATTCTTTGATTTAAAACGCCCTCTACTATGAACCTCCCAGTACAGTTCGGTGAATCGGTATCTGTTTTAAATGTCGGGGTTAATTTATACCTGACAAAATTTTTACATTTATTCTCTGTACTGGGTTTGTTTGAGTATCGTTGCTCTTTCTAGGTTTCGCGCCAAAATTTTGGAGTATATCACCTTAAGGAAACGAAACGTGCTAAACCACACACACTCATTCTAATGTCTTATTCAGATGTTTCAAATCGTTTTTTTTTCGGTAGTATTTTCCAATCTCTGTTGTGCACATCCTGATACACTTAATTTCATTGCTTGTTTTTAAACTTGTGAAATTCTCTCTTTCAGCTACGAAAAACTTACTGAGTGATTTCTAAATGTCGGCAACGATGATCAAATCTATTTGGAATAATAGAATTTTAGTGTGTACTTTCTTAATTCTTAAAAAAACATATCACACAACAAACGTTACCGCCATTTTTAGTTTTTTCCAAATTCTAATGTATTTCTGTCGCTTCTTGATTGAATCCAAAGTAGTGCAAGTAAACTTAATATTTGACACACATTTTATATTTACTCAGTAAAGGTCATATTTTACACAATTTAACTCTTACAAAGAAAGCAAACCTTTATGCCTTGAAAGGCTCAAAAACATATAAATGTTCAATTTTTAAACTGAAATAACACCAAAACCATATTTTTGATTTTGAAGAGCTCCAAACATTGTTATAAACCAAATTTTCACAACTTTTCGTTTAAAATTTGGAAAAAGTCACAGGAATAGCCTGTTGGGTCAACCGTATTACTACTTTTTATGATTATTAGGGAATAATTATTAACAAAAATAAAATGTCGTGCATCTACTGTTTTTTTAATAACTTATTTAGTACACTAAATATAAATAAACTTTTAATTATATTATAAACAGTAAACAGTAGGGACAATACATAATACTTTCAGATACAGTTATTTTTTAATAGGCGTATAAGAAGTCGAAATGTTATAATTATATCCGTGATTAAAATTGGATTGTAGAGTAATAATGGCACTTATTTGTAATGGAGTTTCGTAATCTTGTATTGCTTTCTATTTTAAACCCCAAGCATTAGGTTTAATGTACTATTTAGAACGCCACGAGAAAATCATTCGGAGATTATGTTGTACCCAGAGTAGGATAAAATCCTTCCAAATTAATTGCGATAAATAAAGTAACTCTTTGGTAACAGAAACTGTGTTTTCGTCAAATTATTTATTTTATTATTCTGGTCGTAATTTGTTTTAACGATTTTTATAAATAAGTTTCAAAAAATATATTTTTCACTCCATAGACAATTTAAGTTTTTGGCTAATTCTGCAGAACATTTTTATCTAGTTGTATCCAAGCGAACTATAGTCTAAAAAAATACAAAAATTGCCATTTTCAATGCTGAAAAACTCGATTAAAATGATTATTTTTTTCACCTGTCAAAATATCACAATTTTGTGATTTCGTCCAATGAAAACGCTTAATCTTCAATGTTTTATGCTAAATCCAGCCAATCATTCCGGTTTATATTGATTATTTTTTTCACCTGTCAAAATATCACAATTTTGTGATTTCGTCCAATGAAAACGCTTAATCTTCAATGTTTTATGCTAAATCTAGCCAATCATTCCGGTTTATATTGATAAAACCACTAGTGGTTTTACTAGTATTGATAAAATTATAGAACTGTCAAAAATTCAATAACAATATTGAACAATCAATTTTCTTGTTTATAAGTACCTTACTATAAATCAACATTTATTTATATTATCTAAATATTCTGAAATATATTTTGTTATTATTATTATTACAATTCAATTCATCTAAACGATAATGAAAAAAATGGCCCTTGGTTAGCCAGGCGCATCAGTAGATTTATATTAATTAAATATATTAAAAGTATACGTTTTAGAAAAAAATGTTTTAGATAAAAGTTGTAGGTCTCATTAAGACAAACAAAAAAGTCCCCTAACATTTTTTTATACAGGGTGAAGTAAAAAAGTTACGAATTTTTTTCCATTTTGATTTGATGTCACGCCCAAACGGCCTTACCGATTTGGCCCATTAACGAACTCGACCGAGATTTTGGGACGACTGATTTTTGTACCAAATTTCATTTCGATCCGTTAAGAAATGCGACCGCTATCGTGTCCACAGATTTCGTTATATCGGAACTATACATACATACATATATATATACATATATATATATATATATATATATATATATATATATATATATATAAACTTTTGAACGGAAGGTGTTTTTGAGGTCAGGGGGGCCCAAAACGAAAAACTGTAGTGAAATTTTCCCAAAGTCGTGACCTGCGAACCAGCTGAATAGTAGATATAAATCTACTAAAATTAAATATGTAGGTACTTTAAAACTAACCTGCTTCCTGGTTCTGCATGCATTTAAAACTTTAATATTTAATATTTATTCAAATTATAACCCTGTTTCCACGACGCTCACGACCACTGTCAATACTATCTAGTGTACAGGATAAGTTAATAGGCGGGGTAACGGCATTTCGTTTGTTAATTATGAAATATAAGTTGTTCTAGGAAGTTTTTTAAATAAAGTAGTTTTTGTACAGAATGTTTCAAAAAATAATCTTCTCAAATACCACTCGTCCTGTAATATTTTACTAGATAAATTTTTATTTTCCAGACTTAAACTTTTTTATTTTAGGCAAAACTACTCAAACAAACTGAATATGATAAAATCACTCGTCCCACGGACTCCTGATTTTATCACATTTCAGTTTGTTTTCGTATTTTTGCCAAATAAAAAAGTTTTCGTTGAAACTAAAAATTCTTCGATAAAATTTTAAGGATTCGTGGTATTACCTTTGATTATTTTTGATCTCGCAAATAGCAAGAATAAATTTCTACTCTAATAAAGAATTTTTTTTAACCATTAAGCAACAATGCTTTAAAATAATCTTAGCTTAAAACACTCCCCATGGTTTTGAGAAGAAAGGTTAAAACTTTAATTTTGTCTTTTGTGGACATGGAAAATCATTTTTAACCAATTTTTTGAGCCTTGAAAATTAATATTGTGTTTTTTCATACGTAAGATCGGTTTACAGAATAAAAAATTGCAATTCGATAAAAGGTAAACTTAATAAATCTACAAAATTTTGTCATTGTATAATAGTTAGTTTAAAACATGCCATATCCATATTTTGAAATTATATTGTGAAAAACCATCTTTGGTTGAATAAATAGCAGTAAATTGTAAATAAAAACATACATCATTTGTTATGTCAGTTTTACAGTCTTAATAGTCGAACGTAAAATAAATCTAAGAATAAACGTTGTTAGATTGTATATAAGGAACTTCTTTGTTTTTAAATGTTTTTTTTAATATTTGGGTAGACGATTATTGAAATAACCATCAAAACTAGTTATTAAGCTGCAAATCTGGTGACAGATTTGTGTTTTCAAATTTAATTAAAAATGCAATAATTAATATTAACTTTTAATAAAAACATTAACCAGTAAAAAAGAAATTTGGATTACATTTATTAAGAAGATTTATCCAAATGTCTTCCTCACAGTTGCACACACTGTTCAAAGCGGAGCCTTGTGTTTCATACCACACGCCGCAGTAAATCTGGTACTTCTCGCCAAATATTTTAGTTTAAATCCACAATAATTTGAGGAATGTCGTTAATAACTCGCTCTTTGAAGTAACACAATGGAAAAAAATACATTGGGGTTAAGTCATGTAACCTTTGTGGCCTCGGGATGTTTCCAAACTAATCTATTTCCGGAGGAAAAATTCTCGAAGCAAAGTCAACGAAGACCTGGCTGTGTGTGTGTCACACCATCCTGCTAAAACCACGTGTGTCGCTACACCTCGATAATTTTCAAAAAAAAAAGTTTAACCATCCCATGTGTGGATAAAGCACACCCAACTCTAGGGCAATGCAATGGTTTTTAGTATTTCAGTAACGAGTTGCAGGTTTTTGAAGCCCAGTGACGGCAATTTTGCTTATTGACCTGAATCTTGAATAATTTCAATTTTAAAAGCATGAAACTTTAGATCCTTTTTTAAAATTTATTAAATAGTCGCTCTAGGAAGTCCCAGTGAGGCCGCTCTTTTCCGAATCAAAAGTTGTGGATTTTCACGTAAGCTGTTTTCAACCAGTTTAATGTTCAAGGATCATTACTTTTAAAAAATGCCTCGATGGCGAACGCACGATGTTCACTTCACCACTGCGACATCGTGACGTGACTGATAAATCCGTACGATCAACAGTTCCTAGTTCCTGCGGCACTAACCACCACCCGCATCGTTTATTACCTTTCGAAATAATCATATTTAAAAACATAAATCTGTCACCAAAAACATTGTAATAGTAATATAAAAGCTAAACAATCATTAATAAATTAAATTAATAAGTTAAGCTACATCATAGTAAGCATTCAAATAGTAAAATTAATCTTTGTTTATATTTTTTATTACCAATATTGTTTAAATTTAAATTCACTACTCTGAAATACAACGATCCATTAATCCTAACACATTTAACGTTTATGGTCCAATATAATATAAAACAAAGACAAACCAAAACTGATGTGCTTTTGAGTCAGCGGTTTTAGTTGCACGACATATATCATTCTCCATACATACGAATTTTATTTGGAGCTGAATGCTATATTAGACTATAAATCGAAACGTATGTTATTTGGCATTGTACGGGCGTTCCTTTTTAAATCATATTCAAATTATCTACTCACCATATGTAAAGATTCAAAAGTAAACTTACCTGTAACAAACATTATACATAAATAAATTTGAATAATTATTTGTATTTGGAAACAAAATCAACTGTAAACAGTTTAACCTATTATGAGTTTGCAGTTAACTTTAACAGTTACATAAACATAAAAAAAAATTTTAATAGATGCTAGTACCCTTTTATTAAACTAAACCAATTTGCAAAACTCCTTCAAATTTCGCGAATTTAATCCATTTGATGCCCAAACTAAGTTGCGAAAGCTTCCGTAAAAGCACAAACCCGAAATAAACATATCACTTTAATTCCTTAAAGAAATGAGGGGTATAATTCTGAGATGCCAGACTAAAGACAAATTAAGAAACCTTTACTAAACAGAAACTCAACTAATCCATGTTTCAGCACAGTTCTTTGAGCAGTTTCGTAGCAACACGAAAAATAATTAACTCTGGCAAAGAGAAGTCAAAAAGTATGAAACTTGCCAGTCTAGGTCATGCTATTTCTCTTATTTTTTTATACGAAAGTCTCCGTTGGTGTAATAAAGTAGTTCCTTAATTTTTACGAAAAGTAAAGAAAAACCTCTAAAGGTATGTCTAAGTTTAAGGTTATAATTAGAATATAACGTAATATTAAAAGGATTTGATTAAACTGTTAGCATCAAATAGTAAAAAAGTAGACTATACCTACCTTGAGGCCCAATTATTTGGGAGTAAGGTCATTGTGACATAAATACAGGTTGGCCCGCTTCAACCAATTCGAGGTTCGAAGAAATGCTAGTTGTTTAACTTAGAAAGACTTACTATCTTTGTCTTGTTGATGCGCAATAGAAAGAGATAGTTTTAAGAAAAATGTCAACACGGGAGAACATAATTGAATGCGCTAGTGACGCTTAACATTTTCTTAAAACTATCTCTTTCTATTGCGCGTTAATAAGACAAAGGTAGTAAGTCTTTCTAAGTTAAACATGGCAACTAGTATTTATTTGAATCTCGCATTGGTTCCACTTGCATTTACGTCACAATGACATCACTCAATTGGTACTCGAGGTATACAAGAAGTGAATCTTTAGCACTAAATTGGATACAAAACGTTAAATCATATTATTAAACACGAATAATTAAAAATGAATTAATGAACTATCTAAATATTCATCACATTTGGTTGTATTTTTTTAATGGATAAAATTCCTACTATACTTGTAATTTTTAAATATTTACACTACCTACTTATAAAACACCCTAACTATCTATATTTTAATTCAATAGTTAGTAAGGTTGAGATAGTAACTGCACGAAGTACATTTTAAAAAATTGAATTTAAGTATGCTTTTTAGTTTTAAAGTTAAATTTGTCTGTAGACATAAGGAAACAAAATAAATAATTCCAACTTGTTGACTTTCTTTTTTGCAATTTTATTGTAAAACTTAAATTGTTGTAGGGTAATTTGAAAAAAGCAGAACCAACCCCCATTTTTGTGTTAATAATTTTTAACACAACTCTAAATACATTACTATAGTATATATTCGGTAATTTTGCAGTAAAGCGGATAGAGCTTGACGGCGATAATCGGATGTAGTTGGGAGTACAATATTCACGATATCCATCCTTACATTTACAGTATCACTATCATAAAAAAACTACACCAATTTAAAAATATATTGGTAAATAAAAACTGTATAACTTACTCCACAAAAATCGTCTATTGCCTCAAAAAAAAAATGTTAAAAATTATAAATAGGTCTATTGCTACTAACAAAAACTAAAAAAAAAAACAATTAGTCTAAATAGTTTAAAAATAGCTAAAAAAGTCTACTGCCACAAACGAAAATGTAAAACGCTCAAATATACATTTTGAATCGATTGCTTGAAGTTATTACTTATAACCTCAAGCACGGGCCCCTAAGCTGCAAAATTACCTTATATTCCGTACCGAAATAAAATTATCTTATTTTTTGAGTGGAAAATGATACTTTTGCCAAGATATGTATCTACTTTTTCATTTATAATTATTCCATAAATTTTATAATATAAAATAAAAATAAAATATTTTTAAAATTTAAGAAAATAGAGAAACAAGAAATGACATTAAGGGTAAATAGAAAAAAAAGGCGCATCTGACAGGACTCGAATCTGCGATATCTATCTATACCCGATAGCACTTTACATCATTCGTTTACAGATTTTTTATTAACTCTCTACTCAACTCAGGTGGTTTTTGACACTTACTCAATTTATTCTGCACATATATAACTTTAATAAGAGCGAGATTATTTACAAAATCAACAGTTAAAAACATTAAACTCAAAGTCACTTTCTTTGTGCCTTTTCTTACATTTTTATTTGGCGAGAAGACCATAGATTTATATTTTAACTAATTATTATAACACTCCTGTAATAAAAGTTTTACAATTTAAAAATTATAAATGAGTTAAATCAAGATATAATTAAAAATGGCCACTAACCACTGTGGCATAAGTGGCCGTATGGTTAAAGGCGCTACCGGCTTTAGGTATGTTGTTTGGTTTCTAAAATTAAAAAAATACAAAAGTATGTATTCACTATTTTTACACTTAAACAATACATATAACCATTCTTACTCGTAATCTATATATATATATATATATATATATATATATATATATATTTTATTAACGATGATGTATGTTTTATACGACAACTCTGTAAAAAAATCCTATAAAATTAGTTGTCAGCGTGAGAAAATTAATTGTAATTATAAGTTTTAGTTTAATAATAGAAAACCAACGATACAAGTTAATAAACAAATGGGAAAATAATTACATCTATCTACAAGAAATTAAAAGGAAGTTTCATTTCCGGAGAAAAGATTTATTGGGCACACATTTTCCACTTAAGGATGAATAAATAAACTCATACTCCGGCTTACAGGTCTCATTTGTTTTGTTCAGTAATATTAGATGTATGTATGCAGCGTACACACGCCTGTTCTAGTAGTAAACTATGAGATTAAAGTGAAAGTGTCTAATTTCCTTTACTTTATTACAAGCACAAACGTTTAGAAATTAAATCAGAAATGAGGGAGTCATAGTTTAAAGTATAGAAGAATTTAATATGCCATATATATTCAACACTGTAAGTTATTTAGGTATATGACTTATAAAATCTATTTTACTACTAAGTACATCAATATATTAAATTTTGTTTCCAACAGCATTTAGTTACCAACTGAATGACAGTTTATACTAGTTTTAAGTTTTAAGAATAGTTATTTACGTAACGAGTTATGAAAAGTCCAATTTTGTTTAACGAGTGTGATGTTGCAGCAAGAGCGAAGCGAGTGCTGCAAATGAACACGAGTTAAACAAAATGGCGTTTTATAACGAGTTCCGTACAAGATTTTTTATAATTTTGACGAAATTCCATAATTAAAGAAAATCATAATTATCTAATAATAATTAAAAACAATACATCTAGTTCTCGTGTTTATTTTGCATTGGCACCTTTGTAATGACAATTCTATTTAATACAGATATAATTAAAAGGTAAGTTTCTGATTTACCTAAATATTAAGTATACCTACTTATTTAATTTTTTGTTTAAAAATGTCTGCTTTTAAATATTTCTTTAATAAAGTTAGTATAAAATATTTCTTAGTTGTTTACTTATATTTGCTTTATATTTTTCGTAACTTGTTTTGAAATGAACTTTTCAAAACTAGTTACGTAAAGTTTTACTTTTCAAAACTAGTTATGAAAAGTAATGACTTTCAAAACTGACAGCAGTTTTGAAAAATGTCACTTTACTTGTCAAAATTATAAAAATAACATTGTTAGCGAAATTACTTTGGGAACGCACGCTGCTTACGCGAGCCTTAAATCTTAAAACAATACAGGACAAACGTCTTTATTTTAACATTCATCTTAACCTAATACTCTTTCTCAATACCCAACATCAAGCCGAAAATGCAGGAGTAATTCTTTCGCTGGATATCAAAATTACCAATATTGGAATCATTCTGAAGAAATACGAGTGCGGATATAAAACGCTAGAACTACTTACAAAAATATAAAAAACTTATTGTGCAACTCAAATTCCAAACTGCTATGTGTTCTCCGTGTTATTTTGTATGACGCTTATGCGTGAACCACCAATGAAATTTCTATAAAGCCGCTGTATTCTGCGTATGTCACACGTAAATAATGTAACCAATCAAACAATTTTAAATAGAAAAAGAACGTGAAATATTAACTTTAAAGGCCAATAGTAAATATTGACTATTACAAGTGGTCCTTCTGAGTAAGATAAAAACTAAAAAAAGGTCATGGGTAAAAGAATATCCTGGCTCAAAAATCTGAGACATTAGACTGAAATGACTATTGTCACAGTTTAACGCTCAGTAATTAAAAAAATTATATGACGACATGTGTTTATCAAGATACAAAGAAGATGAGCACCACAAAAATATCTTATGCTCACAGATTTATTGCAAATCATCAACACAAGACACATGCATTGTGGAATTGTGTAAATACATTGTGTAACAAGCCTAATCAAAAAAACAAAAATTGAGAACAATAAACTTAACACAGTTGACATCGCAAATAATTTCAAAAATACTTTTGCAAAATTGGAGAAAATTTTTTAAGAAAAATATTACTTTCCAAAGAATTGAAGGAAAATAATTTCTGTAAGTAATTTTGTAAAATAAAAGTAAACGTATCAAGCGAAATATTTCCTTTGTAAGACATTAAAGAAAATGTTGATAGGTCCAAAAAAGGTATTTTATTAAAAAGATTGTTCAGAACAACAAATCAAAAAAATTATAAATACTCTTAAAGAAACGAAAGACCCTAGAACAGATGAAACTCGTTCGGAGACACTCAGAGATTGTTAATGAAACATCGCCCATTTTAATTTATTTCAGTTTTAGATTAGGTGAGTTTCCAGATTGTTTTAAGTTAGGTAAAGTCAAGCCTTTCTTTAAAAGTGGATTAAAAACAAATATGGGCCGTTATGGACCAATCTCGTTTATATCCAACTAGCTGACCTGGCGAACTTCGTACCGCCTACTGATGTTTTTTTTGCCATTTTTCCAAATTTTTACGGTTTTCTAAATTATTGATTAGATATATTATATATTAACTGCGCCACCTTATGATGGCATCATAGTACTTAATTACGCAAGAATTGCTAATGTAAATTTATACCATCTAAACTGCGCCACCTTACGGTGGCGTCATAATACTTAATTTAGTAAGAATCACTTTTTTGAGATTTTTTGACAAACAATTTTTTAATTTTTCGTAAAAAATAAAAAATATTTCTTTTAATAAAATGTATCCTATTTTACTTTTAATACCTCCAAGAATATATGTACAAAGTTTCATAATGATCGGTTGATTAGTTTTTGCGTGAAAGCGTAACAAACAAACTTACATTCACATTTATAATTATTTTAAAATTGCAATATCTTCTAAGATGTTCATTGAAATTAAGTGATGTCAAAGACAATTTTGTTCACAATTAAATACTATTAATCAACAACACATTTATTTGGATAAAGATTAATATTATTACATTGATACAACTCTTAACAAATAATGCATTAATTTCGACCAAATTTGATTACCATAAAAACGGTTCTAGTGAGTCAATCTTAAAAGATAGACATTATACTTTCGCGGACATTTTTTTAGATCATTTCAAGAGGAATAATTTTTCATACATATATTTTTGGTATCTTGAACCGTTTTCGCAGTGCACGCAATGAAAGCCCTCAAGGATCAATAATTTTCTCCGTTTTTTTCACATTTTCCATTACTTCTTCGCTCCTAATAGTTGTATCGTAATGTTATATAGCCTAAAGCCTTCCTCGATAAATGGTCTATTCAACACAAGAAGAATTTTTCAATTCGAACCAGTAGTTCCTGAGATTAGCGCGTTCAAACAAACAAACTCTTCAGCTTTATAATATTAGTATTCGCTCCGAGTGAAGCCATGGTAGGGGAAATTAAATCGACTGAAGCATTCGCAGTGGTTACTTTCGGCGTTACGGGAGGCTAAAATTGTAAGCAAGTACATGTCAAAGTATTTAATTTAATTTTTATAAATTAAATAAAAAATGAGACACCAGAGTTGTTGTGTTGTAAATTGTAAAAATATTAGCATAAAAAGTAAGTGCAAATTTTATAAATTTCCGACTGCTGCATGGAAAATAAATCAACGGAATCAGTGGATAGCTGCAGTTAAAAGGCTAAAGTAAGTCGTACTATACAAAACCTTAATTTTATTAACAACAATAATACAAAGAATTGAAAATCTTTTCAGAATTTTTTAAGTTTATTAAAAGTCAATAATTTTGTAGGGATTCTGTGATAAAAAAAATATAATATATAATAAATGCTTGAATTTAAATAAAAAAAATAATAATTACACATACTGTTCTAACATCTATATATATATAAAAGAGAGTTTCTATGTTTATAGTCACTCATCACGATATGTCTGGAACTATAAGGCCGATCGACTTGGTAGGAATATTCCTTAGGGAAGGTAGAGGTCAGCTAAGAACGAATTTTACAAAATTTCACCAACAAGGGTGGTTGCGGGGGATATATATAAAATGTATATAGTCAGTCATCACGATATCTCTGGAACTATAAGGCCGATCGACTTGAAACTTGGTAGGAATATTCCTTAGGGAAGGTAGAGGTCAGCTAAGAACGGATTTTAGGAAATTCCACCCACAAGGGGGGGTTGCGGGGGATATATACAAAATGTATATAGTCAGTCATCACGATATCTCTGGAACTATAAGGCCGATCCACTTAAAACTTGGTAGGAATATTCCTTAGGGAAGGTAGAGGTCAGCCAAGAACGGATTTTAGGAAATTCCACCCACAAGGGGGGTTGCGGGGTATATATATAAAATGTATATAGTCAGTCATCACGATATCTCTGGAACTATAAGGCCGATCGACTTGAAACTTGGTAGGAATATTCCCTAGGGAAGGTAGAGGTCAGCTAAGAACGGATTTTAGGAAATTCCACCCACAAGGGGGGTTGCGGGGGATATATATAAAATGTATATAGTCAGTCATCACGATATCTCTGGAACTATAAGGCCGATCGACTTGAAACTTGGTAGGAATATTCCTTAGGGAAGGTAGAGGTCAGCTAAGAACGGATTTTAGGAAATTCCACCCACAAGGGGGGTTGCGGGGGATATATATAAAATGTATATAGTCAGTCATCACGATATCTCTGGAACTATAAGGCCGATCGACTTGAAACTTGGTAGGAATATTCCTTAGGGAAGGTAGAGGTCAGCTAAGAACGGATTTTAGGAAATTCCACCCACAAGGGGGGTTGCGGGGGATATATATAAAATGTATATAGTCAGTCATCACGATATCTCTGGAACGATAAGGCCGATCGACTTGAAATTTGGTAGGAATATGCCTCAGGGAAATTAGAGGTCAGCTAAGAACGGATTTTAGAAAATTACACCCACAAGAGGAGTTGTGGGGGCGTGAAAATTAAAAAAAATTAAAACTTGAAATCTATAAGTCAGGTTTAAAACTTTGCAAAATAGTTATTTTTATAATTTTGAGGTCAATTGTAAACGAATTTTACGAAATTCCACCCACAATGGGGGTTGCGGGGGCGTAAAAAATAAAAAATATTTAAAATTTAAAATCTATAAGTCCTACAGGTTTGAAACTTTGCGAAATAGTTATTTTTATAATTTTGAGGTCAATTGTGAACGGATTTTACAAACTTCCACCAAGAAGAATTTTCTTGCTTCTTAAAGAATTTAAAAATTTTAATTAAACACAAAAACATTTCTTTTCTTTGATACTTTCATTAGTTTTCAAATTATCGATATCTCAATTTTTCTTAAATAGTAAAAATCTTCATATGTCACTAATTTATAAAAAAAATTAAAATTTAAAATTAATTTGTATTCAACAACTTAATAGTAATGCATATCTTTATAACCACGCGGACGTAGTCGCGGGCAACAGCAAGTTTTGTATACACGTGATTTTTTAGCGCTGATGGATCACAGTGGGTTCCCAAGCCATACGATTGTATTTGTAGTGATCATATTATTGGAGGCAAGAAATCATATTTTTTATAACTGTTTTTTTACTATTGTTTATAAAATTTATTTATTTTTGTGTTCCTTACTATTGATGTACGTATTAAAAATACTCTGACAGCCTTTCGTAGTTCAGATTTTGTGTGGCGCTGCAGTCACACTCGAAGCCATCGAGATTCTCGATGCTCGAAGCGAATAGATGTATAAAAAATCTTTGAAAAGATAATTAAACATCGCATCATTACATTTTTAGAAAAAGAAAAACTTTTATTGCTTGGACTTTTATAATTTAACTACGGATATTTATAATAGCATAAAAAACAGATGTCTCTTTGTGTCTTTCTAGATCTGACACAGGCCTTTGAGACAGTTTGTCACTATAATCTAATTAGCAAATTTGATCAGATTGGTATCAGAGGTAGGAGGTAGTGTTTTAAATTTATTTAAAAATTATTGAAAAAGTAGAAAACAATAAGTTAAAATTGACGAAGAAAGTAATAACCTTAAAAGTGTGTCTTGATATAAAGGACCGATGGTTTAAAGTATTGAAGAATTAAATATGCCATATATAATCAACACTACCGGGATTATACATATATAACTTCTAAACTCTATTTTACTACTACATCAATATATTAAAGTATGTTCCCGACAGCATTTAGTTTACAACTGAATGACAGTTTAAAAGAACTCTGAACTAGTATGAAGATACTAACTTTGTTCGGGAAATTTATATCAAGTATTTAGTACATAGGTAAAGTAGATATTCACTTATGATCGTGATAGATGAGAGTTCTACTTTAGGAACGGAACGCTGCCTACGCAAACCTTTAAACGTTACAGAGCAAACTATACTTAGTCTTACTTTTAACATTCATCTTAACCTAATACTCTTTTTCAATACCCAACAACAAACCGAGAAAGCAAGAGGAGTAATTCTTTCCCTGGATAACAATATAAAAAAGATATTGTGCAATTTAGACCTTAATATAGACATTCGAACTTAAATCCCAAGCTGCTCTGTGATCTCTGCACATGCGTGAACCTCGAACGAAACTTCTATTAAGCCGCTACAGGCATTTAAAATGTGGGGCTACCACTGCATTCTGCGTATATCAGATGTAAATCATGTCACTAACCAGACATTTCGGGATGGAAAAATAAACGTGAAATATTAACAACTTTAAAGGCCAATA
This sequence comes from Altica lythri, assembly GCA_964028335.1. Taxonomy (NCBI): domain Eukaryota; kingdom Metazoa; phylum Arthropoda; class Insecta; order Coleoptera; family Chrysomelidae; genus Altica; species Altica lythri. The sequence continues at coordinate 33,301,300 of OZ034805.1, forward strand.
GTAAATTTCGACTATTACAAGTGATCCTTCTGGGCAAGATGTAAGATAGAAAGTAAAAGAATACCAGGGCGTAAAAAAATATCGTCGCCTATCGTCGTTAGACTGAAATGACTTTAGTCACACTGTAATGCTCAGTAATTAAAAAATTATATGATTAAATATGTTTATCAACAAACAAAGAAGATAAGCACCACAAAAAATGTCAAGAAAATCCAGAAAAGTCCCAATTAAAAAATAATACCAAAATTTTAAGAACTAATCTTGTCAAAATAATAAAAAATTCCAAATATAAATATGCTCAAAGATTTATTTTAAATCATCAACACAAGCCACACGCAATATGAAGTTGTGAAAATAAATTGTGTAACAAGTTTAATAAGAAAACAAAAATTAAGAAAATTAAAGAATGAAGTTGACACTTGAAATAGTTTGAATGACTTTTGTAAAATTGGAGAAATAGATCCAAAAAATGTCTGTATTATTTAAAAGATTGTTCAGAGCAACAGACCAAAAAAGTTATTAGTACGCTCAAATAAAAGAAAGTTCCTGGACCAGAAGGAATCCGTTTGGAGAGAGTCAAAGAGATTGTTAATGAAATATCGCCCATTTTAATTAATTTCAGTTTTAAAGAAGGTCACTTTTTAGATTGTTGTAAGTTAGGTGAAGTCAAGCCTATATTTGAAAGTAAACTAAAAACAGGTTTTGGTCATTATGGACCAATCTCGTTAATATCCAATGTATCAAAAATCTTTTAAAAAATAATTAAACATCGCATTATTGCATTTTTAGAAAAAGAAAATTTTCAGTTGCTACACAATACGGATTTAGAGCTGGTAATTCTACTAAAGATGTAGTTTATGTTCCAACCACGGATATTTATAATAGCGTAGACAAAAACAAACGTCTCTTTATATCTTTCTAGATCTGATGAAGTTTGTCACCATAAACTAATTAGTAAAATTGATTAGATTGGCATCAAAGTACTGTATTAAATTTAAAGTTATTTAAAATTGACAACAATAGGCCAAAATTGACGAAATAAGTGATGACGTTAAAATTACGTCTTGTGCGTGTCACAAGGAACGGGACCACCGCTGTATATAAATAGTGGGTTTGCACAAAACAGACAAGGAAAAATAACAAGTTTTGCAGACAATGCCGCGATTTTTTATACAGGTAAAAATTGGGTTGTATTTAAAAATAAAGTTGAACTTAATTTGTGATTCAAACTAAAGTCGTTTTATAATAAAAAATTAAGTTTAAACCAATCAAAAATTACATTATCCTCATACACAAAAATTCTACCCAATTTTAGATACATGAATCTTAATAAAAATCTGGTAATCTCAAGCGCCGACTCAGTCAAATGCCTAGGCATTGGAATTTAAGAACATTTGAGGTAGGAACAACAGATTAAACATCGTTTTTAAAACAAGATACTCAATTACACATTTTTCTCACCATAAATTTTTCGTAAAAACAAAACTGATGAATACTGTATTATGCATTCGTTCGGTCTCATCTAAACTATGGCATTGTTGGTTCGGGTACTGTGAGAAACTGCTATTTAAAAAACCTTAATATAAGACAGAAAGAATTTTAAAAGTTATTTTTAACAAAACCAAAACCACGAATCACGAATCTCTTGTACAAAAAGCCGGTGTGTTTGACTTGAGGTAGCTCTATTTCTTAAAAGTCATGATCATGGTTAAGAACAAAAAAATACTTTTAAATACAGTCAGGCGTGATTAAAACTTTCGATATCTAAATAATGGCTTGATCATTCTATCTAGCATAGATCGAGCCAGTACGTAACCAAAGAATGGTTTTTGCAAAATGACTGTGCTGCTATAAGTAAAATATTTAACTAATAAATACCTATAAATAAACAAGCTAAAATTATCCTGATTGTGACCTTTCTTACATATTTTAAAACATGCCATATCCATATTTTTAAATCATCTTATGGAAAACCGTCTTTTCTTGACTCAATAGCAGTAAAGTATACCTAAATAAAAACATATATCACTTGTTATGTCGTTTATGTTTGTTTCACGGTCTTAATAGGCGAACCTGACATAAATCTAACAATAAACTTTGTTACACTGTATATAAGGAATTTCTTTGTTTTTGCTAAAGCCAGATAGATAGTACCAACTTGACTGCACATTTTAAAAAATTGTGTGTTTTCTAAATTAGTTACCCTATTTTCCTAAAACTGATTCGAAAGCAATTATCCTCATTCCACGCATTGTTAGGACATGCGACGGATTTACGTAACTTAGACTTCCCACTTTCTCTGTTAAACCGAAACCTTAAGGGATGACACAAGTGAGAATATCAATTAAATTTATCGTCTGAGATGTAGAGTTTGTTGGTTATTATCGGACAATTTGAATTAGGATATCCTATTAGTCCCTAACCCAAATTTCCCTACACAATTCCAAACAAAATTCGTCGATTTTAAATAGATACAGAATCTGAAAATTTAAAATTGGGTTATTTTGGAAATTCAGTTTTTATTTTCAGTGTATGTCAGTGTAATTTGATGCTTCGTTTCACTAAAATTATATCTACCATAATGATTTAGTATGTATGTAATTAATCTGAACAACTTTACCTGCATACATATTTTGATTTCTGTTTTTAATTTCTATATCCAATGTTATTTTTTATTGATTTTCGGTGGTAAACAAGTAAATACGGAAAATCAATAGTGGTTCTTAATACTACATCAATAGGCTCTGCATCAAAATTAAACTCCTATCAAAATTTTACATAGAGCGAGGCTATGGCAACTGCTCAGAGGCTGCTACAAGGCCAGGCTCCCATTACCTTGTTAAAAGGAAAAAAGCAAGCAGAGTTATATGATAGGGTTAAGGCGGATCAAATAACGAGCATGCCTCAGGACAGTATAGTCCCCAGGTATAACTTTGCGAGAAACTTTCGAGTAGAAATACTGGAAAGGAACTCATGAAAGAATGGCCCCCCAATCCAAGGGGAGTCCATCTGGTATACCGATGGCTCAAAGACTCAGAAGGGCACAGGGCCAGGTGTATATAGTAGAGGACACAGGACAAAAGTCCAACTAAGTCTAGGTGCGTATGCCACAGTGTTTCAGGCTGAAGTAATGGCCATACAACACTGTGCAACGGAGATCGTAAGTCAGGGTATAACGGGTAAAACAGTAGTCATATACTCGGACAGCCAAGCAGATCTAAAGGCGATAGTCTCAGCACAAATAAGCTCACAGCTGGTGTGGGACTGCGTTGGGGCCCTGACACATGCCACAAGTCAAAATTCTCTGACACTGGCATGGATACCAGGACACTCAGGATTTCGGGGCAATGAGAAGGCTGATGAATTGGCCCGTGCGGGAGCTAATACTCCAATGATTGGCCCGGAACCATTCGGCGGAGTTGCTAATACATTCAGAAAGGCAGCCATTGAGAAATGGAGGCTAGAAAAGGCCTAGGAGTGGTGGGAAAAATCACCGGGCAAGCGACAAGCCAAAGTCTTTATAAAGGGACATTCGGCGAAGTTTACTGCAGAGCTGCTATCACAAAGGCGAAATGATGTCAGAATGATTGTCAGTCTCTTGACAGGACATTGTAGGCTCAGAAAACACATGAGTCAGCTGAACTTAGCAGATGAAGACATTTGTCGATACTGCCAAAAGGAAGAGGAAACCGCATTTCATATCTTATGCCAATGTGAAGGCCTTGCAAGGACGCGGTATCTATTACTGGGAGAGGAGAAACCGGCTGCTTCAAGTTATGCGGAGTGGCCACTGTCAAGGCTATTAAGTCTCATTAAGAGGGCAAAGCTGGACAAGGTGCTCTAATCCTATTACACAGATAATGGGTGTCCACAATAGATCTGCAAAGGTCGCAGTGATATAGGCTAACAGCCAACCCAAAAAATATCTATCTATCTATCTTACATAGTCATATTAAAACATTGGATACCCCTAGGAAGATTTAAACCAATGTTTTCAAAAGAACTGGAGTGGAAAATTTTGGTTCTTGCAATGAAACGTGATATGATTTTTTTATGGTTTAACGAAACAAAGTCTACAACTAGCTTATAAGGTAGCCAAACTAAACAATATTCCGCAACATTTTACCTGCGTAAACTTTTATCAAAAGACATCCTCTATAAACATATAGGAAATTGCAAACCCTAGCTCGTTGGTCTGCTTTTAATCGTTATCAAGCAAATCGGTTCTATGATAATGTGTAGACCTTAATATCTCAGAAAACTTTCTGTCACAACTTGTTAATGTGTATAGTATGGATGAGACTCGTTTAAAGAGCAGTGTTTTGAAACATCCAAGAATTATTTCTTAAAACTTAAAAAACAAGTAAGAGCTATAACAACAGTAAAATAAAAATAGTTTAAAAAACTAAAAAAAAACTTATTAAAGGACATCGCAGTAAAAAGTTAAAAATAATTCTTAAAATAAACTTAAAACAATAATGAACGAAAAATACTAGTATTATTAAAAACAAAATGTGAGCGCTTTATGCCATTTTTTTCGTAAATTGGGTGACCCACGCTTTTTTACAACAATAGGCTACTTGACACATAACTACTTTCATACAATAAATGAGTATTTCTTACAGTATTTAGCTTTCGAAAACCAAATATATCGATTTTAATAACTAAATGCACAAGATTTATTTAAAAATTCAATTTAAAAAAAATGTGTTTTTTATTTTTTATTTGAATCGCCGAAAACGCTGTCGGCCATGTTGTAACGTCATACAAATTGTAAACAAAACGAGTAATTTGACGTGGTGTTATTACAAGTATAAATATTTCGATAAAAATTTCTTATCACGTTCTTTATTTATTTGCTTTATTGAAAAACAATAACAAATTCATTATGGACGTTGGTTTTACAAAAGCAGACAGCACAAATTTGCCAAAAATTGATACATTAATGGTTGGTAATTTCTTTGCCTTGAATCCAGATTTCCGCTCTGCCAAGCTAAGAAATGTCAAGACTTCTATGTAAGTACAGTGCAGTTGTTAAATAGTAGACATAAAAAAAATGGCCCTTGGTAAGCCAGGCGCATCAGTAGATTTATATTAATTGAATATATTAAAAGTAGAAAAGTAGAAAAGTAGTAGTAGTTTTTAGAAAAAAATGTTTTAGATAAAAGTTGTAGGTCTCTCTAAGACAAATAAAAAAGTCCATTAACATTTTTTTGTACAGGGTGAAGTAAAAAAGTTACGGATTTTTTTCCATTTTGATTTAATGTCACGCCCAAACGGCTTTACCGATTTGGCCCATTAACGAACTCGATCGAGATTTTTGGACGATTGATTTTTGTACCAAATTTCATTTCGATCCGTTAAGAAATGCGACCGCTATCGTGTCCACAGATTTCGTTATATCGGAACTATAAATTTATATATATATATATATATATATATTTATATATATATATATATATATATATATATATATATATATATATATGGTGGTAGCTACTGTTGCTTCTTATATTTTTAATTTGAATTTTAACTGCTCCGGCTTATTTTGGGTTGGGTTCTTCTCTTATATTCGAATTATTGTAATTTAATTAAAATATTCATTTAAATCAATACTTTATAATAACTTTAACTTTAAATACATTTAAGGAGGTCCTTTCGCCGCCAATGTTAAATAAAAAATATTGGATTATGAATAAATTTAATTTTTTTCTAATAGTTAAAGACCTTATTTATCGAATAGTGAAGTTTTAATCATACCTTACCGTGCAAATTTTTGAAAAAAAAAGTTTTAAAATGTTAGTATTTGTACAGAGTCTTATGAGAAAGTAAGTCCTTAACGATATTTTTCGAATTATACTATCAGTCACCGATTAGATGGAATAAAGAAAAACTGAAAATTAGATTTTTGAAATATCCAGGTTCCTTTTTTGGCAATAAAATATATCAGTCACCGTGCAATTTACTGAGAAATTAATAATTAAAAATCACAAAAGAATCTCAAGTAACTTACATTAAAATGGAGTCAAAACATTTGGCAACGTTGCGTAGCACGCGTACTAATTCCTTCAATGTAAACTTTTCTTTTTGTGCACTTACAAAATTATCACACTATTGTTTACGTTTAAGACTCACAAATTTACAAGCATCCTTGCCACGAGACATTCGAATATTACGATTAAGCATTTTTATTCAATTTACTCATTCACCACATTGACAGCTAAAGCTTAAACATGGTTAAGGTTAGGATTGTGTGGATACAAATATTTACAAATATGAACAACCGTGAGACAGCGTTGTGAAATCACAGACAGGCTATTAACAGCTAATTTACAAGAGTCAAATTAACTTCTGTATTTAACTATTTTTTTTTTAATTTTCAAAATTTCAATTATCAATGCCTTATATACTATTTATTTTTTAATTTTAGGAATTTTTATGGGTTTTTTATTTTAATTTATCGAGTATTGACTACAACACTTGTTTTGACTAATTTGCAGCGAAAGGACCTCCTTAATTATCTTTATGATATTATTCAAATTAATTCATTTCAATCTTTTAACAAAAATTATAAAAACGTCATTTCCTATTTCAAAATTCAAAATTCCTCATCTCCACGGCTTTTCACCGCTTTATATCCATAAAAAAAAATAATAGTCACTGGTCAATGTCGTCACACTATACAGTAAGATATTTTATTTACATAATAGACACAGTGATATCATAACAAATCCCCACAATTAAAAAAAAAAAATTTTCTCCCAAGACATATTTTCTTTTTTTAAATTTACTTTAAATTTTTGTTTTATTTATTTTCTTCCATATTTTTATTTTAATATTAATTTTAATTTCATTTTAATCTTATTTACTTTTATTTAACTATTTTTTTTCTTTTTTAATTTTTTTCTCTTTTTATAATTATATACAATGCCCATCCAAATCTTCCTTAATCTTGTTTTAATCTTATTACATATTTCAAAATAATTTATATCCTCATCTTCGTACGTTTTCTTAAATTTCCTTTTATTTTCATTATCATAATTAATTTCAGTTTTATATTTAATTTTATTAATATAATAATATACTTCATTTTTATATCTCTTTTTATCAACTTCATATATTTCAATTTCATATTTTGCTTCTTTATTTTTGTAATATTTATCTTTATCATTCTTCTTATTATAGTCATATTCATCATTTAATTTTAATCTCATATTTTCATATTCTTTTTTCATTTTGTCTTTATAAGTAACATCTCCTTTATAATCATTATTTTTATTTTTTTCTTCTTGTACATTGTCTTCATTCCAAATAAATTCTTCATATTTTCCCGTAGGTTTATTTCTATTTTCATTTATATTTGTATCATAATCTACCTCCTTAATTCCATATTTTAATTGGTCTACTTCTTTTTGTATTTTAATATTTGCTTCATTAAAAATATTTTTCATTTTATTTATAATATCTACTTTCATATTATTAATATCTTATTTTATGCCTTCTATATTTTCTTTTAAAATCTTTAACTCTACCTTATCTTCTTTTCTATAATTTTCTTGTTTTCTACTATTTTCATCCATTTTTCTATTATTTTCATCAAATTTATTTTCCAAAAATTTAAAGATTCTCTCCATGTCTGTTTCTTGATATGGTTTTGAATTAGTCGCATCTCCTATCACATCTACATTTACCACCTGAATAGTTGTATTTTCTTCTCCTTCCGAAGATCCATCATTTTCCCTTATACCAAAATTTTCTATTGTTTCATCTACATCCTGTCTTATAACATCATTACTTTGTTTTTTATCTTCTCTCCTTCTATTTCTTCTATTTTGTCTTGTATCCATTTTATTTAAGTATTTTTAATTATTTTATATTTAATTTAAAATGTCAATTTGTTATATTTATTTAATTAATATGATATTCAAAAATTTAATAATTTTAATTTTAAAATTAATGTTTAGTTTTTAATTAAATTCTCCCCACAATTAATCACTGCCTCTATTATATAAATATAAATACCTTACCTATTTGTCAAAGTCCTTGTCTTCCTTCTTAATTTTTCATGTTTTTCGTTTTCTCGTTCTTGGTGTCTTCAGGTGCTTAGAGTTTTGAAGTTCTTGGTGCTGCTTTCAGATATTTCGAATTTTGAAGTTCTAGGTGCTTTCTTGGTGTCTTCTTGGTGTGTTCTTGTTGCCCCACGTTGGATCGTCAATTTTGTTATGGTAGCTACTGTTGCTTCTTATATTTTTAATTTGAATTTTAACTGCTCCGGCTTATTTTGGGTTGGGTTCTTCTCTTATATTCGAATTATTTTAATTTAATTAAAATATTCATTTAAATCAATACTTTATATTAACTTTAACTTTAAATACATTTAATTATCTTTATGATATTATTCAAATTAATTCACTTCAATCTTTCAACAAAAATTATAAAAACGTCATTTTCTATTTCAAAATTCAAAATTCCATGGCTTTGCACCGCTTTATATCCATAAAAAAAATAATAGTCGCTGGTCAATGTCGTCACACTATACAATAAGATATTTTATTTACATAATAGACACAGTGATATAACAATATATATATATATTAGTAAAAGTGGTTATTGGGTAAACAGCAATACTTAACGTTAAATAAAACTCTTTAGAGTATTTTTAATCCAAGCTTTCGTAATTACTTTATTACATTATCAAGGAGCTACAAAATTAAGAGTGACAGAATGCAAGTAGAAATAAATTATAAATTTATACTTACATCTCTGTGAGGTTATAACGTTGTTGTTCTAAAAGAAATTAACATGAGTAAATAATAAATTATAAAATTAAAATGATGTTTTTTATAAGTATTATCAAATTGATGTTTCTCACAAGATATGACATTAATGATTAAATAGTCATGTAACTATGATATCAAAAGTAATAAATTAGAGAACTAACTATAAGGTATTAGGAATAATAAAAAAAAAAATTTTCATAAATTATGGAAGTATTAAGATATAACAATATATTATATATTATACGTTAAGTATTGCTGTTTACCCAATAACCACTTTTACTAATAATTAATTTTTCAGCAAATATTACTATTTAATTATATATATATATATATATATATATATATATATATATATATATATATAAACTTTTGAACGGAAGGTGTTTTTGAGGTCAGGGGGGCCCAAAACGAAAAACTGTAGTGAAATTTTCCCGAAGTCGTGACCTGCGAACCAGCTGAATAGTAGATATAAATCTACTAAAAGAATGAGTGTATTTATTCCTTTCAGAAGGGATTCAAACTCATTTATGTCATAAGTATTGTAACCTCTAAATAATGTAACTAACATCTATTTGTATTCCTTGATGTGTTTTTGCATTCTCGGACGATGCAATAGCGATAATTACTGTATTTTTTATGGAAATTAGTTGAAATCATGTTTTTAAAGTAAAGTAAACTGGAAAATTGTCCGTGTTTATATGTCAAATGTTTGTTTACAATACGTATGATATCAGAGCACAGATAATCTATAGACTAAAATGGCGGACAGCGTTTTCGCAACCTACATGAAGAGATGGATTTTAAATTACAGTTTTGTGGTTTCATAGGTGTTGAAAAAATATAATAATATTTTTTTTACCTTAGTAGCATAAATATAAACTATTTAGTACCTAGTTTAAAAAAGAGTCAACTAGCCTATTCTAGTTTTTTTGTCCACTATTCTTTTAAGTTCATTTTAAAAATTAATTTTAATTTTTAAATTCGATTTGTTTTAAAAGCGTGTTTTTCAGTTTTTTTAAACTATATTTACTTTTTAGTTTAATGTGGTTTAAAAGTATGTGTTTTAGTTGTTTTTTAAATGAAAATTTGGTAAAAGGATTTTTATATTTTTGATGTTAACAAACAAATTAATTAAGAAAAATTCTTCACACACCTATGTAATTTTATGAATTTGATATCATTTTAAGTGATTCTTTTTTTATTAAATGCAATAATTTAAAAAATGCCAGTTATTAGGAAATTTAGCAGTCACAAAAATTTTCTTATAGAATTGGAGTTTCGATCATCCGTTTGCTAAAACCAAATGCGCATTGAATTTACAGTAGCGACATCTAGTGATAATAAGCACATTCCAACGGACACAAACAAACAAACTTACAAGTGAAGCTAATAGAAGCGTATTAAAAAGGGCAACTTGTTACAGTAAACTGTTCTTGTAGCCAAACAGTTTGGAACTGCAAACAGTCTCTTAAACGACTGGTTAAAAATAATGAAGTAACGATGCTGTGGGTCCAGGGCATAAAAAAATTATTAGAAATGAGATTATGGGTAAAGTCCTTAATTGGAAAACTATAATGAGTGCAGCATACTGGAAAAACAGTCCATGCCAAAGACAAGCAAAAGGGTAAATGTGAACTTTACTGTGCTTCATAAACTTGAAAAATAATCACAGGAACACTCACAGCACAATATCCACTTAAATAACATCGTTTTTAAAAGGGCAAAGTAAACGGTGGAACATGCAGGTTCTTTGAGAATGCAGATAAAATAGCTGAACATATTATCTGTAACTGCAGAGTAAGCGTTCGTCAACGACAAAAATATCTGCAACTGGTCTTCTTAGAGTCTAAACAAGTTACTTAGTTTTATTAATTCTAGACACTACTTAACAAACCTTAAAAGCTTTACATTTAGCTCGACAAAAACATGAAATTGTGGTCAGTATTTTCCCCCTCTATACTAACCAGAGTCCATACTAACCAGAGACTGGAACCATAAGGCGTGTCATTTTACCTTTCATGTGGCTTCTGAACAAGCACTAGACAAAAAGTCATCCAGGAGCAAGAGTAAGATAGTATGATATAGCTAGACTTGTCTGCATTGATCATCATAAAAAATGCTCTTGGACAATGTGCTACAAGTGGGGCCAGAAAGGCTGGTATCTTCCCATTTAACAGACATTTGTTAACAGATTTAGATTTTGCAACAACCACTGTTTACTAGTTTTACCGTTTTTGAGATCTATGATCATTTAACCACTTCGTGCTATATCTTTTAAATGAATATTGTGATCAAACGTTAATCCTACTAGAAAAAGCGAAAAGTGAAATGTCTAAAGTCCAAAATCTTAACCAGTTCTTTATTAAACAATGCTATTTAATTAAAAAATAAGATGAAAGCGAAACGAAAGTTAGTATTCAATCAGACCATTAGAGGCAAGAAAAATAATAGGAAGACGATAGGAAACTGCAAGAATAAAAGAAAAGCAAAGGAAAAAAACAGTCTTCAAAAAATATATTCTGTGTAATAGTATATAATGGTTAAGCGATACAGAAGGTGGTAATTTGGTATGTAAATTTAAAACTATAGTTATTTTCGGTACGTTGTTGCCTTATGCCTGAGAAAGCTTTTTATTTTGACCTCAAGATAAGGGCACGATGAAATTATTTAAGATATTTTTTATTTACTCATAATAAATTAATGCTGCTTCTTGTTAATAATTTTTTAATGTCTCGATTTCATAACTGTATAAAATCTCTTTTAACGCTGTGTGAAATAAAAGTTTTACGTTCCGTTGTTTTATTTTTGCATACATCATAAACTTAAGCCTTTGTAACAATTAGTTTTAGGATTGTCTTTGACGTAATAAAATTTTATAGAAGAGAAGACTGCAGTAATGTTGCTTTTCAAATCGTATTAGACGTATTTTCTGAAGTGCTCACTACACTAAACCAATTTTGTCAATGCAATAAGTGAAATATATCAAAAGTGACGTGTCGTAAACTGCTAAGAATTTACAACATTTGGTGTTTATCGATTCGCTATCAACTACAGGCCATTTACCATCAGAGCAAATTTTAAAGAACCATTTAAATCAATGTGTTTGCCTCAGGAAATTTTAGTGTTTCGATTATTGATCTGCAGCATACCCTAATAGTTAGTATATTGTAATCAATAGTAATTTATGATATAAGCATATTCAACAAAAATTACATCATAAACTCGCAGAATAAACACCATGGTATTTAACTCCTAATAATATTACAGATAATATTTAGGTATCCATAGTTAAATACAGTTCCTTAAAATTTTTACTACATATTATCTTAAGCAGTCTTTTGTTAGAAGATTAATGTACACTTATTATCCGAACTGTGTCAAATTCTTGATAAAAAAAACCTAAAATACATCCAAAGAAGTCCTGAGGCCTCTCTTTACAAAGCATCATATCACAATGTCAAAATAAATAAATCCCGGTTATTATCCTCTCAGGCGAGATGTGCTAAAGAAAAAGAAGCTATCAGACATCGAAGATAAAATGTAATTTGACGCGTGGCGAAAACTTTTTTGGTATAAAAAGTCAACTGGAAAAAGTTAAGAGATTGCTTTCGGTTTGAAAAATAGCACAACTTCGGGGGTGAAGGTGTTTTTTACACATAATCAGTATATATTTATTTCTATTTTTAAAATAGTAACATTTTTCTTTCATTATCTAGTGCTTTTAATAAGCCAATAATGTATTATGAATATTGCATTACTTGTATATTGTTTAACTATCTACAGTCTAATATATTTGATTTAATATAAAAGCGAGAAATAATAAAACAATTAAAGCTTTAAATGTTGAACTCCCATAAAAATTCAAATGTTTAAAACTTCATTAAATGAAGCGTTTAAAGGAGTTAAATTTGCTTGAAGTGTCATTAAGATATAAAACTTTTTTTATTACCTAAACCTAATTTTAGAAGCCTCCAAAATACGTTAAAATTTCTGACGTTTAAATGGATATTGATTTAATTTTGCTAACACCATTTTAGTTATGTTTATTTATATTTTGAAATAAGTTAAATGTATTATAAGTGAAGGGGTCTCAGGCTTGCGTGACGGTAGATGTAGAATACAGTGAGATGTTTGGTTTTAATTCGAACATAAAGCAAGGTAATGCCTTATAACTCATTTTTATCAATATTGCCTTAAAAAAGGTCGCTAAAACAGCACCAGTACAGACTCACATATTTAGACTGAGAGGGCCATATGCAAATGATACCAATGTAATAACAGAGGTAACACAGTCAGCGTAAGGGAAAATTTCGTACGGATTGAACCGAAACCAGAAAAGGTCGGCTTACGAGTCAACGAGGCTAATACAAAACATATGCATCAAGCTAGAAAACCACATCGAGATTTTGAACACGTAAGAGCCTTTCAATGTCTGAAAGCGATCAATAAAGAAATAGCTTATGTAAGACCATAATAAGATGCATAATTACCTATACCAGCGAAACATGGACCATGACTGTAAACGATGAGCACACCTTGAGAAGATTTAAAAGAAAAATTCTTAGGAAAATATATGGACCTCAACAAGACCCAGCAACAGGACGATATAGAAAAAGAACTAACACCGAACAACCACGAATCTATAACTTTCGAGACATCGTACAAATAATAAACGCAAACAGATTATGCTGGGCCGGACATACATATATAGAGGATCCAAAACACCAGAATTATAGAAGCATTATGAGAAGAAACATTAAATGAAAAGAGACTACTTAAGAGGCTTAGTTTAAGATGGCATGATAACCTTAACAAAGATCTCTCTGACCTAGGCGTCGATCTTACTACATGAAAGACAACAGCGGAGAATCTCACTAAATAGAGAAAAGTGGTGCAGGCAGCAAAAACCCACCCCGGGTTGCAATGCTACTGATGTATGTATTTATGTATGAATATTGCTCACAACATAGTCACGTCATCTTACCCTAAGGCAATACGTACCGTTTCGTGTTACGTAACAAAAGCTTTTGTAGATTAGAAGTGAGATTTATTGGTCCAGGTGACCTTACTGCACTGCAACCTAAAAGACCTTACATCTAATTATGAGTACATGAGGTCTAGACTTTCAAGAAAGTTATCCCAGTGGCCAGTGTTCGGTGAAAACGCTTTTTAAATAAATAAATAAATAAATAAATAAATAAATAAATAAATAAATAAATAAATAAATAAATAAATAAATAAATAAATAAATAAATAAATAAATAAATAAATAAATAAATAAATAAATAAACAAACAAACAAATAAATAAGTAAATATATATATATATATATATATATATATATATACAAAAGGGGTAAATTAACGGGCATGTACGCAAAAAGGATCATAGGGTCACGAGTAGAAATGGTAACCGCAGACATGCATGTTTCTGGCTCGTTAGCCGTCATCAGTGCGGCATAACCAAGTAAGGTATTGCACTTGGCTAGCAAAAGTGTTGGGTACTTGGGAGCAAAGGATGGTAGGGAAACATGTGTCTAAAAAAAAAACACAAACAACGAACGCTCACACAAGAGTCCTATCGCCATTTGTGCCTTCGGCTAGCTGTGCCCACATTTTGGGGCTACGACCAGCGTCGCCACGTTGGCGAAACGGACTCATTGTGCTTGAGTCGTTTCAAGCCCAGGATGTGATATATATATATATATATATATATATATATATATATATATATATAAACAAAGTGCCAAGAAAACGCGTATTAATATAAAAAAAGGAGGATAACGGGAATGCAACGCAGCAAGGATCATGGTTACAAGTAGGAATGGTAACCGCAGACATGCATGTTTCTGGCTCATTAGCCGTCATCAGTGCGGCATAACCAAGAAGAGTATTGCACTTGGCTAGCAAAAGTGTTGGGTACTTGGGAGCAAAGGATGTTGGGGAAACATGTGTCAAGAAACACAAAAACAACGAACGCTCACACAGGAGTCCTATCGCCATTTTGTGCTTTCGGCCAGCTGTGCCAATGGGTTTTTGGCTAGCAACCAGCGTCGCCACGTTGGCGAAACGGACTCATTGTGTTTGAGTCGTTCTAGCCGAGGAGAAGAAATAAACAAAGTGCCAAGAAAACGCGTATTTATATATATATATATATATATATATATATATATATATATATATATATAACGTAAAGTCAATTGTGGAGTTGCAGTCAACGTTATGGCCAAGGTAAGTAAAGAAAACTCTTTGATTTCAGTATAGCTTTCGAATTAATTTAATTCTTCTTTAGGACATCTGTAGTGAAGAACAATTTTTTTTAAATAAAAATATTGTTACAAATTATGATAACTTACTAATCGTGAGGATACAAAGGAAGCGACGAATTCCGTTTAACAACATTACACTAATAAAACATTTTTAAAATTAAGGTAGGTACATCACTTTTAAAATAAATAAAAATATATACATTTAAACCATAAAACTAATTATTTCGATCTTTTTAGTGTGGAGGTTTGTCTGTAAATGATTGAGTTTTAATGTGTCTTCAGTTTCTTTGTATATAAATATTTTTTATGTATATGTGTTTTTTATATATGGTTTTAATTTTAACACAGTAGGAGAGCAAAACATTTTATTGATTTATCTATTTATAATTTTATTATTATATCAAGTAAAATTCTGTTGTCATGAAATGCGGGATTTTTAAATTCAAAGATTTTTATGTTAAGTTTTATGAAAGTTGTTGGTTCTTGTGTTATTATTTATATTTAATTTATTTTAGTGTTATATTATAGACCGGGAGCCCGTGGGCATTTTTTTTAATGATACATAACAGGCTGATTTTTTATCAGTGGCTTCGTATCGATGAGTCGCCCAAATTCTGACATTTGCAACATTAGTGCATAATATATATAGATCCTAGAAATAGACAAACATGTGTATTTTACAGATGTCCCGAAATTAACTTATAACAGTTTAATTTTTAAATATTTTGTTAAAATAAATTTAAAACGAAGGAAAAGTCAATTGTTCTACAAAAATGATAATATATATACCGGGTCCACCATTTTAAATGTGTTAAAAGCACAGATAGGTATGACGTTATTAGTAACAAGCTAATTTTTTGAATATTGTTTAAAAAGTCTGTTTTATAACTATTAGCGTTACCGTCCTACAAATTGCATAATAGAAACCCCCAGTCCTCCAATCCAAATATGTCGTGCTCGCTGATACCACTTTACTAATTACTAGCTGTAGGACAAATATACCAAATTATAAATAATTATAATATTTGCAAAAAGAAAGAACTGTCCTACAAAAAGATCGATATGCAAAGCTTGTCCTACAAATTTTGTATAAAAAAAAACAGTATTTCTAATCCACTTTTTTTCTCATTTTATACAATTTAAATTTTGTATATTTGGGTGAAGAAAAAATATTGGACATCTAAAAATCGATGTAAAATTCGAATATGTAATTAGATTGGAAAAACTAGTTAGTGGAAAGCCGGAAAATTACAAAAATCTGCTTTTAAAACGTAATATCGCAAAACAAGTTATAATGGTGTCGTGGGACACCAGGTAGGAACTAAGTTCCTTCGGCTAATGTAGAATCGACACTACTCGCTTGTGTATACGACTGTAGTGCCTGCGCACGTCTCATTTAACGGTTTTAGATAGATAGATAGATAGATATATACTTTATTGTCCAAGAAGATTCCTATTGACAAAGTTAGTTATAAAATATAAATATAAATTTGGTCATATAATATTAAATATAAAACAGATAGGTGTAAATACAATACATACAGTCAAAATAAAGAATAAAGACAGGAAATATTAACAATAATAGAAACATAATATCTTTGCATAATATAAATGCAATTGAATCACAATATATACATTTATACATATATACACATATATATACATATATATACACACATATACATATATACAAAAACATCTCAGCAAGCATATAACAACATGTTAATCTTCATGCAAGTGCACTGAAGAAACTAATAATAACAATAATAATAATAATATGCAACATCATTTTACGGCCTTTGAAGCATGTCAACATAATATTCCTGTAGGCTATAGTATGCTTTCCCAAGAAGCAGATTTTTAACCGATTTTCGGAAAATTTTATGATCCAATATAATCTTGGTTAGCTGTGGTAGGTTATTGAATATTTTCTTCCCTGCATACATATTAGAGTGTTTTGTTAAATTCAGTTTAGGTATTGGCAAATGAATATTATGATTCCTACTCTGTCTGGTATTGTAAGATCTATCTTCACGAGTATCAGTAACGCATCTCTTGTGAATCAGGCACACCAGTTCCAGAATAAAAATGCTCACTACAGTTAAAATCCTCTGTTGTACAAAGAGATGTCTACAGCTATCTCTGTAGTTAGCTCTACACAAATATCTAAGAGATCTCTTTTGCAGTACGAATACCTGATTAAGGAGTTCTTGATTACAAAATCCCCAAAACGCAATGCCATATCGTAGATGGGATTCTACTAGGGCAAAGTAAGTCGATCTGGCTGTGGATATGTCGAGTTCATTTGCGACAACTCTTACAGCATATGATCCAGAGGCTAACTTCTTACATAATGATGTAATATGTTCATTGAATTTCAACTTATTATTAATATGCAATCCAAGAAACCTAGTACAGTGTGTTTCTGCGATATTGATACCATCCAGTTGCAAGTTATCATAGCTGAATTTAAAGTTTACAATTTTCGTCTTATCCACATTGAAACAGAGAAAGTTTGAGTCACACCATTGTTTAACCTTGGATAAATCTGAAGAGACCACTTGTTTCAAAATTTCAGTGTTTTTTCCATGCCATAATAAAGTGGTATCGTCTGCAAAAATTGTGAAGGATCCGTTGATATTTATTGTAGTGAGATCGTTAATATATAGTAAAAACAAAATAGGTCCTAAAACAGATCCCTGAGGTACTCCGCAATGTGTAGCCTTAATTTCAGAACACACATTGTTTATTTTTACTATTTGTGATCTATTATCAAGGTATGACCTGAACCACTCGAGATTTGCTCCGCTTATTCCATAGCGAAGCATTTTGTGCAGCAGTATTCCATGATTAACACAATCAAATGCCTTTGAAAAGTCACAGAATACTGCTGCAATAGCTTCACCTTCATTCAAACTCATGTATACTTGTTCCAAAAATGAGAAGATTGCGTCATTAGTATTTTTGGAAGTTTGAAACCCAAATTGACATTCATTTATTATATTTCCATTTGTTAAAAATTTTAACAATCTTTTCTTCACTAATTTTTCTATGATCTTCGAAATTGTGGACAACAACGAGATTGGTCTGAAATTTGAAGGAGTGGTGGCATCACCACCCTTATAAAGAGGCATAACAAGTGCCGTCTTTAAACCTGAGGGAAAAACTCCAGTTTCGAAAGAATTATTTATTAGTTCTGCTAGTACCGAGAGCACCCTTAATGGTAAGTTTTGTAGAAGTCTTCTAGTTAATCCATCTAATCCAGAGGACTTATCGTTTTTTATTTCCATCAGTGTTTGTTTTATTTCATGAACATTTGTTGGTGTTAATGTAAAATGGGCATGGCACTGAGTATTGTCAAGGTAGCTCAAAGGATCCTGTTGGTATACTAGATTAGCTGTTAACTTTTTGGCAATCGAACAGAACAGTAGTAGTCATTAAGGGCATTCGGGTTGATGTCAATACTCTCCGCTGTTGTCGATATGCTTCCCTTCTCCCTTAATTCATTTATTATTGCCCATTTCTCTTTAGGTTTGTTTTTTGATTGTTCAATTCTTTTGGAGTAATAGATATTTTTAGCTAGTTTAATCAAATTTCTATAAATATTCCTATATTTATTAAAATATTCCAAAAAATGTATGTTTGTTGTGAATTTTTTAATTGTACGCAGGGATCTAAAATTTTTCGAAGAAATTTTCAATCCTGTTGTTATCCAGGGCTTTTTATTCTTTATTTTCAATTGTTTTAGTGGAAAGCATTTATCAAATTTATTCATTAATATTTGTTGAAAGGTAGTAACAGGGTCAGAATATTCCAGTTTGACTGTTCACAAGATAGTTTGAATTTGTCATAGTTTTTTTTACTGAAGATTCTACCTTCTCTGAATTTAACATTCTCTGCATTGAGTGAAAAATTGAATTGGATTGCTTCATGATCGGATAAGCCTGCAGAAATAACTTTAGTATCTGATTTGTCAGTAAAATTTCAGCATACATAATCAATCAGTGTAGCAGACTTGTCAGTGATTCTAGTCGGCTCGTCAATATGCATTTTTAGACTGAAACTAATGAATAAATTTTGTAGGATATTAGTGAAATTGCAATTTTGAGAGAAATCTATATTAAAATCTCCTGCCAGAATTATTTTTGATTTGAGTGGTAGACATGATAAAAGCATTTCCAGTCTTTCAAGAAATATGTGTGTATCACTTGTAACTGAAGGCGCTCTATAAATACATATAATATACAGATTATTCTTCTTATTGTAACCTATTGAGAACTCAAATTCACCCTCCACTAACATATTATCATATTTGTGTACATCAACTAATGGATATTCGTCCGACATACTTTTATGTACGAGAATCATTGTCCCTCCATGTAACATTTGTTCTCGACAAAATTTTGAGGCAATGAGGTAATCAGGAATGAAACATGGTTCATCATTCATTAACCAATGTTCAGTTAAAAGTAAAAATGTTGAAAATTTCTCAGATTCCAAGAATATTGAGAGTTCATCAATTTTGTTACGAACAGATTGGATATTCAGCAGAATCAATGAAGTATTTTGTTGATGACTAGTTCTCACATCAACACAGTCACCCGTATTAACTATAGGGGGGTTTCCATCTGTTGTTGACAATCTAAAAAAGGATCAGCGGTTGTACTGAACATATTTGAGCAGTCCACCATAGTTAAAGGGGTAACTGTTAAAAACATTTTTTGTGTGTTGAACGACTTGAAGTAACATTCAAGTTTTCTATATATTATGCACTTACTGTCTTTTTGTTTTACATCCGTAAAATAGGTCAGGGAACAGTTGAAGTTCCGTTTCTTGAATGTATGGACTCGATTTGATAATATTTTGTTGAGTATTTTGTCTTCAGATGAGTTGACTTCATTTATAATGATCACATTTGTTGTTTTGCTAAGATTCAACAAGTTCTTCAAGGCTATGTTTAGAGTTTTGCTGTTACTTACACTGCGCGAGTTGAACATTACAATTATTGCATCATTTTTACCAAATTCGTATGTATCATAAAAAATATTATCTGTTAATTCACTTAACTCGATATAAGATGTAGACAAATTCTCATCTATTGTGTATTTTTTTCTGCAATACCTTTAATTGTCTTCAAAACGCTGGGAAAGTTTTTCCCATATTGGTCTCCACATATGAAGATTTTGTTTGGTTTTCTTTTGGTTGTATCTTGGAGAGCCTCGAGTGGTACTTCTTGAGTGCAATTATTCATGGTTCTCTCGGATGTGTCTGTAATTCTTCTTTCTGATTTTCCACTTTCATGCAGTTGACTAAGACCTGAGTCTCCTTGTTGTTCAGATTGTTTGAGCTCATCATAGAGGTTTATTTCGTGTGGGACGATTTCTATTGTAAATCCCATTTCCGTACATGTTTTCGTTTCTGCTGAGCTATTGTTTGTTTTCTGGTGATTTTTCTTATCTTTTTTGTGTCTTTTAATGATTTTGGGATTCTTTGGCTTTAAACTTCTCGTTTTATTTCCGTTAATTTTGAAATCTTTGTTTTTTGGCGATGCCACATATTTTCCATTACTCTTGGATACTTTATTCTGTCCCTCGTTATTTTCAGCACTCTCGTTTACACCTTCGATTTGTTTAATTTCTGAAACCCTAATATCTACACCACTGGAGAAGATCGGTTCAGTCATTGTACACTGGTGATTCATGAGACGAGAATGTGTTTGGGTGTTTACAGTTTTTGTAATTTTTTTCTGTTCTATTTACTATTACTATTTACTATTACTATTTATTATTTACTATTACATTTTTTTCAGTTCGGTCGCGCAGCAAAATTTCTATCTCCTCCAAGCCTTGAATTATACTACGTTATAGATTAATAATTACATTTCTTTTGGTTGTACATATTTTTCAAATTTGTACTTTTCGTCTGGGCAGCTTATATATCAATAAATTCTCTAAAGATATAATTTTTATAATGATAATGACCGGAATAAGATAATTGAATTAATTTTATTTAAAGTTAAAATAATATTTATAGTTTTTTGTTTAACACTGGAAAAAAACTAAGAAAAATTTCCATCCCGCGTTTTCAATCCTCCAATGATATCCAATCGTGAAGAGTTATCATATGCTAGTCAAAGTATTTTTATGTATTTACTGCATAAATTTTGATCATATTAATAATAATAATTTATTATAAATTTTGAGATTAACATTAGTAACAGGTGTAGATAATCCAATTAAATAAAATATTACATAATTTACACATTTTACATTTAAAAACCAATTATTTTTATTAATTTATAGGACATCACAAAAGTTGACATCGTTGGATATTTCTATATTATTATGTAGTTTACAATGTTTATATTATATTATTAAACTAACCTTTCGTTGGGAGATTCTGTAATGAGAAGATCATCTTTTGCCTGATTCATTACACCTATTATATTTTTTGTAAACACTTTCAAGAAAGTTTCGGTGACAGTTAAAAATTATATCATAACTGTTAACATTATGTCTATCGTATACTGAACACTGAGTAGAAGCTAGCGTTGTGTGGAGTGGAGGCTAGCGGTAACCTGCCTACTAGATAAGGGGCACTATTACAAGCGTTACGGTTTTATTGTCCAAGCCTGCCGTAAGGAACACAGTTCCAAAAATTAAATTTGTATTGACGTTTCCGAATCTTAATAGTCTTGAAGTTAATTGTTATATAAAAAATTACTCTTATATTATTATAACAATAAAAGGATAATTGCAGCTATTTAATTATTATAATAAATGTAATGCAAGAAATAGTTTAAAGTGTATTAATGTGTAAATTATTAGTTAAATAATTATTTCAAATTACTATTTTTTATATGTATGTTTTTAAACATGAAAATTATTGTTTTATTTGAAAATATTTATTTGAAATGCAATTAATAAGTGATAAATTTACTTAAAAATTATCTAAGTAACAGAAAACAAGTGGTGAAAATAGGCTCAAATTACAGTGAAAAACTACTCATAAAGAGAGGGATACCCCAAGGAACAGTTTTAGGACCAATCTTATTTTTAATATTTATAAATGATTTAGAATTAAATATTCCTGGCGGAAAGTGGAACACCCTTATAACACCCGGGCTAGGACTGAAAAAAGTTAAAAATTCCTATACACAGGTTGAGATGTTGTCAACGGTTTATAGATTTTTTTGGAAATAAAATGTATAATATGGTCAGTCAAGATATAAGAAACAGAACAAATATAAGGACTTTTAAACGAAAACTTAAGCTGTTCGTGATACAAATTCGTAGCGATTTAAAATGTTGCTTGGATGTCAGTAATTTCGCTTAGCTTTCATCGGTCTCCATCGTGGGGGGGTTGGTCGCGTTTAGTTTAATTTTTTTTTTGTGGGTAGGGATTTGGTATTTCACGATTTCACGTTTTTAGAATTTTTTTTCTTTTTTGAGAATTAATTGTAAGTTTTATGCAGCTTCATTAATAAATTTTTTTTCATAATAATAATAGGAAGAGACACACAAGTTTTCTTTGTCGTCTTCCTTTTCATGAAATGCGTGGCACAGTCATACCACTAAATTGAATTAGACATTGTTATTATTTTTTAGTTATCTTATCTATTGTTTCTATAGAATTAAGCTTTTATATTTTTACTTCAAAAGTGTCACTTTGTACAATTGTAATTTTATGTGAGGTAATAAATTGAATTGAATTGATAGGTAAGTGTTTTCAGGGTTATAAACACTAACTATAAACATTTTATACATTTTGGAAAAAAAATGATATGTCATGAGAGAGAAAACGCCAACTTTTCGTTATCTGATATATAAATATATATTACGGTATATAAATATATATTACGGTATATAAATAGTTATTACTAAATTATATCTTTGCACATAAAAAAATTTCTTTCAGTTAATAATATAATATTAAAATATTAAAAAATACTAAAAAATGTTTAACTTAAACATACCCCTCCCCTGTTTTTTATTTTTAAAGATATATATATTTTTTGTAGGGCAAAAAATTTGTTACGTATTAAATAGTATTTCTTATAAAATGAAATACAAATCAAGTTAATAGTAATGAGTAAAGTGGTATCAGCGAGCACGACATATTTGGATTGGAGGACTGGGGGTTCCTATTATGCAATTTGTAGGACGGCAACACTAATAGTTATAAAACAGACGTTTTAAACAATATTCAAAAAATTAGCTTGTTACTAATAACGTCATACCTATCTGTGCTTTTAACACATTTGAAATGGAAGACCCGGTACCTATATATATTATCATTTTTGTAGGACAAATGGCTTTTCCTTCGTTTTAAATTTATTTTAACAAAATATTTAAAAACTAAACTGTTATGAGTTAATTTCGGGACATATGTAAAATATACATGTTCGTCTATTTCTAGGATCTATATATATTATGCACCAATGTTGCAACTGTCAGAATTTGGGCGACTCATCGATAGGAAGCCACTGATAAAAAATTAGCCTGTTATGTATCATTAAAAAAAATGCCCACGGGTTCCCGGTCTATTAGTCTTTATGTTTATATTTAAGTTTTAATTTATTAATTTATCTTTATATTTATATATTAAATTTTATTTATATTTATTTATATTTATTTTTGAAAAGACAAAATGTAACAATAAATATTGCTCAGCCCTTCTATATTAGATTTTCTATTAATACATGTTTCCCTTCTGTCAATGTGTGTCATTTCTAAAAACAACCGTTTCTTAAGGTTCCTTTTCCTTTCTAAAATTCTTGTTTCGTCAAACTTAAAAATATGGCCATTTTTAATTGCATGTTCAGTTAGTGCGCATGCTTTATATTTATTATTTTTAATACCACTTTTGTGCGAGATGTTTCTGCTGTGTACAGTTCGGCATGTTTCCCCAATATACACCCTTTCACAATCCGAGCAAGTGATTTCATATACAACATTTGAACTTTCTAAAGTACTTAACGGATCTTTGGTTCTGGTGTATAATCTAGAAATGGTTTTAATATTTTTAGTGCCTATTTTAAAGTTTTTATAATTTTTGAATAATTTTAAACAGAGTTTTATTATATATAATTATGTTTTTATTATATAGTTCAATCAATTCGGAATAGATGGAGATGTAAGTTAATTTGATCGGATATCTAGGTAAGATGGTATAAAAAAAGTCCAAACAAACAAAAATTTTGCTAAAAAAAACTAAGAAAATACTTACTAAATTATGTACAATAACGCCGCCGTATAAACGATTAATTCTTACCTAAGAAAGTATAAGGACGCCAGCGCAAGGTAGCGCAGTTAATACGTCATATAATTACACCAGCTACTTTTACTTAAAAAAATACCATAATGCCACTGGGACAGTTATATATCATATATTTAAATGATAGGTGGCGCAGTTAATTTCCCATACATTTAAATAGGCAATTCTTACATAATTAAATACTATGACGCCACTGCAAGGTGGCGCAGTTAATTTTTTATATATATAAACGAGCAATTCTTGCGAAATTAAAAATTATGGTGGCGCAGTTAAGATCTTATAAAGGTGGTTAAGTTGATAGCTCAAATATTTTATTAAGTACTATTACCGTAAGGTAGCGCAGTTGATATATTATTTATTTAAACAAGTAAATCTTCCTTTATAAGGTACTGTGATGCCACCGTAAACTGGCGCAGTTGATACCTCATATATTTAAATGAGCAATTTTTACGTAACTAAGAACTATGACTCATCCGTAAGCTATAGAGCAGTTGATATTTTATATATTTACCCAGCTAACAAGGTGACGTCAAAACACGTCAAAGTCACGTAGAAATCAGGTCAAACACGTCGATGTCATTTAGGGTCCCAAAAGGGGACGTCAAAATAACGTCATTTTCAACTCGAATTTGGATTAACCTTAATCTGGTCAAAATATTACGTCACTATCACGTGGTTTCAATGACTTTATAGTTGTTGTAAAAAAGCACGACGGAGAGGGTCTCCATGTAAAAATAAAGCGTCGATTTGCATTGTACCTATATTTCTTAAATAATCACAGGGTATTCTTTTTATGAGGGGAAGGGAAATGATTGAAATTTATGGAAAAGGGCAAGAAAAATATTTAGAAGGGACAAAAGTCATAAGAAAATAAAAAAAAAAGTTTATATGGCGTGGATTCGATCCGCGGAAAGTTATAAGCCCACTACTCTTCCAATTTCCAATAAGCGCTGTGAGTGAGTGGGCAACTGCGCATGTTTGCAGTCCCGTGACTGAGTTGAAACTGAAGCGAATGACGCGACGGTCGGCCATTTGCCATTTTAGAAAGCTATAAAATAAAGTACGTGGTTTTTCTACAGTCTTAAATGCTGAATTAAAACTTTTTGTTGTTATAATCGATTATTTTGTTTTTTGGTATAGTGTTTTTGTGCTGGTTACCGCGTTAAAAGTGAAAAAAGATGTTTTACGGTGTTGAATTTGCCGAACCTGATGGGGGATCTATATCATTACTATCATTAGTGCATGAAAAATGGCTAACGCCTCGCAAAAAGGAAGTTTGGTGGCCTCCTTATAAACAGACGGATGTTTTTGCAAGAAGCCTTAAGAAGAGAGAAACTCCGAACGAGCAATGGTGCCTCTTTAAAATATCAAAAACATTTTTTCAGGAAGGTAAGTTGGATGAATTTTTATCAATTTATATAGTATGTTAGATTTTTATTAGGTACCTATACAAATATAGGGTGGCATTTTTCAGAGAGTCTGTTTCCACGCTCCGTACTATCTATTTTTGTGTATCAAAGAATGTATTATAAAAGAGAAGAAATTCAAAGTAAGATAGTTGATATGTACCTAAATTTCCTTTTTTTGTTGTAGATAATTTTCAAAAGGCTACAATAAAATTGAAAAAAGCAGAAGATACTTCCGATGTTGGCACAAATATTGAGGAGATTTTACCAATGAAAAGGCCTAGAAAACCGAATCGAAAGTTAATTGAATGTGAAGAAGACAGTAACTCGTCATTAGAAATCAAGGCTCAGGCACAAATAAGTAAGATTTATTTTTAATTGAAATAATTCAGGTAGAATGTAATCCTTAATCATTTATACTGTAATATACCACACTAGGATGTTTCATTTTTAGGTAATATTTTTTTCTGTCCTACCTGCAAATCTGATCATTAATACCTATATACAAATATTAATTAGAGGCTTCACTTGATATCCCATCCGAAATTGAGTTGAAGCCAGAAAAAACATTTTGTCATGTTATTTATATGAAAAAGCAGAAATATCTGTTTTTATAATCAGATTTTCCGTTAGAAAAGAAAAGAAATATCGCCCAAGAAACTTGAACCGATTTCATATACGATGTTATAGCCTACTTTTTCATTCAAAAAGGTAGAACTTGAGAGTTGCTACTTCTTATTTATAAGAAATAGGGTTTGCTTTTTAAACTTTAGTCACCTGATGTACCCTAGTTTTGAGAATATTGGCTATACCTTCTATATCACTCGATATTTTACACAAAACAATATATTCATTTTTAATTTTCAATTTCAAAACTGGACTTTATTGGGCACACCCTATTTATTTTTGGGTTTTGTTTTAATCCTACCAATCATGCCATGTTTTGGGACACCTTAATAGAATATTTATGGTGGAAATATTTTTACGTTTTTCTTTTTTGTTAATTTAAGATGCCATTTTATCCAAAACTGAAGAAGATCCGGCAGAAATCGATGACTGTATTAAAATTTGGCTGAAGCATGCTCCAAAAAGGTTACAGTTAGAAAGAAAGAAAAAAGAAAAACAAGAAGGGTAGAATTATCATTTTTATTCTTTAATATTTATACTTAATAAGTATTTATTATTTTGTATTTTCTATAATGGGTCAAATTTCAGAACAACCCTGTATGTACATGTGAGTACTTACAAAAAAATTTTAAGTGTCCAAGAAAAAAATATTAATTGGAAAAGCTCATAGGATCTTTACTAATATAATTGTTTCTTTAGTTCTTAAAAATGATTTTTTTATTTAAAATAAAAAATATTAAGATTGTAGTAAAAAGTCGGATTTTGTATAACTTTGTTTTTAGTAAAGAATATACTTATGTTTGGACTTGAACTTTTATTTAATTATCCAGTTTTCATATAAATATAGATAAGTGAAATACTTGCGTCTACGGACCAAGTAACCCAAAAGCTCCAGACGGCGCGCGCACAGGTGGAAGGTCTTAGGTTATAAGGACCATTTAAAATTTAAATCCTCCTTGGTGACATTATTGTGATATTATAAATGTGTTTTTAATATAAACTAAATTCAGTTATGAATTGTGGATACGTGCACAGGAACCACAAAGAAGGTTGTTTTCAACAAAAAAGAAAACTAACAACTAATTTAATTAAAAAACCAACTGTATCCGAATATAAAGATATTGCTATATCATTAATAAATAAAAAAAAACATACTTGTTTTTTCATTAAAACCCTAAAGTTTTTGTTATGTACATAAGTGAGCCCCCAATAGTAAATTTTACTGATTTATCACTCTTATTTTCGAAAATAATTCAATAATGCTTCAAGTTAAAAATTATTTACCATTTTTATTTTGAAACTATTATTGTTTATAGTTTAACTCTATATATAGATCTCCAAAATAACTTTTAAAATCGAGTTTATTCCAGAAATTTAATTACAATATTAATTAAGCCGACTTTTAGACCACTTTTTTATGTCTAATTAGATGAGCATTTTAATGTAAAAATTCTAGAATACCTGATCAGTTCAATTTCAGGGTACGCATTTTCAAAAATTGATATTGTATTTTTTTGTGATTTACACATTATAATTATATTTTGTATTGTACTTTTTAAATTTATTTAAGTATTTCTTGTGTGTGTGTGTTTGTTTGGCATTAGCTTATAAATATTGCAAGCAGCTTTTAAACAACCGAAACCTCTGTAATCATCAAAAATTTTGCTATCCTCTTACTATACACACTTAGATAAAAGTTAAGAATATTTATAAATTATAAACTTATCCTAAATTTTTAAATCTTATTGCAAAAAAATAAAAATATCTTTTTTGTGCTGTCTCTGATTTGATTTTCTCAAGTGTTTCTATGATAGACAATCTCTGGTTTCTATATTATAATAACTAAAACTTATTTTAGTTATGTTAGTCTTCTTTTTTGTGATTATGTATGGTGTATTTTCATCAGTTCAGCATATGTCATGTCGGTTGCGCGCGCCGTCTGGAGCTTTTGGGTTACTTGGTCCCTAGACGCAAGTGTGGGAAATGGCTGAATACATTTGATATTAATTATTGGATACTGTCGTCATAAAGACGTAAATTTAGGTTTCAAATCAGTGATAATTTGACGTAAACGGTGACGCCTTTTCTACGTCACATAATGACGTCAAATATCTGTGACATATTGCCGTCTTCAGGACGTGATTTTCTCGTCAATACCGTGGTGATTTTGACGTAAAACGTGACGTTTCATTAACGTCAACGTTACGTCACCTTGCTATGTGGGTAGACGCCATTATAAGATGGCTCAGTAAATCTCTTATATACCTACTTAAAGGAGCAATTTTAACTTAATTAAGTACTACAACGCCACCGTAAGGTAGCGCGGTTGATATCTAATGTATTTATTCAAAAAAGTACAAAATTCAATAAAGATAATAGTTAAAACCTGAAAACAAACAAGAAAATATGATAAAAACGATAAAAAAAAAACGTAAAAAAATAATAAACGGAAAATAAAAAAAAAGACAGACAACAGTGTTAAAATTTGTTTTTTTAGTGCAATTATTTTGTTATATCACCTGTTTTACCTACTTACATTTTGGTCTTTCCTTGTTATCCTTCGAAATCAATAAATTTAAGCAGCGTAATTAAATCCTATGTCACATCTTGTTACGCAAATAGGACAGAACAAAAAAATGAATATTTTTGGGTGACTGTTAAAAAATTAAATTTTTATGGAAATATAGAAAAAAAAAGATAACTACATTACTACGGTTATTCGTTTAGTATTCCTTACGCTTGTAGGAAATTGGCGTACTCAGGAAGCTTCGTACATCAACAAAGAAGTTTTTCACGTTCTGTCAAACAAATTCATTGTCTGCTCCACGAAGTGTCTGCTCATATCTGACATTTTAGGTGACAAATTCAGTATGCATTAGGGTAGACCGGGGACAAAAGTAACAGGGTACAATTGTAACAATCAAAGTTACTGAAAATTTAGGAAATTTGGCAACAACGAATACTGGTCATTCCTAAGACACAACACCTCCAGACATTTGGACAGAGTTTAGTTTTTATTGAACCGACAGTGAGTGCGTACGTGTCGTTTTAACTTTTGGATAGGACAAACTAAATTTGGAAGTGCGTCTTATTTTTATAATCAGGTAGGCTCTACTTTATTTTATATATAATTCAATTTTTCTAACGAGTAAAGAAAGTGTTTGCTTCTGACTAATATGGATATTTGTTAATAAATCCTTCTAGTTTTGAATAAATAATTTATTTTTTATAAAATT
Source organism: Altica lythri (assembly GCA_964028335.1). Lineage (NCBI taxonomy): Eukaryota > Metazoa > Arthropoda > Insecta > Coleoptera > Chrysomelidae > Altica > Altica lythri. The sequence continues at coordinate 33,330,892 of OZ034805.1, forward strand.
GTACCAAGGGGACGATTGTAACAAAGTGACCAGGGACGATTGTAACAGTGTTACAACCGTCCCCGTATTAGTTATTTTAATTAAAATTTAATTATAATTTATAGGATGCCTAGAAAACGGATCAGAACGACTAACAGGGGCAAAGCAAGTATAGAAGACTATGAGCTTGCAGCAGAAATGCACATAAATGGCCAAGCTAGCCTAAGAAATGCAGCAGAATGTTACAATTTGTGCTATGTTTCTCTTTATCGTTACATTAAAAAGAAAAATCAAGGCTACAGAGAAAACAACAATCCCATTTCGGTTGGCTATAAAAGTGCAAAGCGTGTGTTTTCGGATGAGCAGGAGTCAATAATTGCAAATTATCTCCTAGATGCTGCAAATATTTTCTATGGTTTAAGTACCAAAGAGGTAAGGAAACTGGCATTCCAACTTGCTGTTAAGCATAACCTTAATGTTCCTTCCAGTTGGCAAAAGAACGGCCTTGCTGGTCCTGATTGGTTCTCAGGTTTCATGATGAGACATCCTCAGCTCTCCATTAGAGCTCCTCAAGCAACAAGCCTAGCAAGAGCTACTAGCTTTAATAAAACTAACGTAAATTTATTTTTTAATAATCTTGTCAGAGTAATGGATAGAGATAAATTTCAAGCAAAAGACATTTGGAACGTGGATGAAACTGGTGTAACCACAGTTTAAAAGCCGAATAGAATCGTGGCTAAAAGGGGCACAAAACAGGTCGGTGCTATTACTTCGGCAGAACGTGGTACATTAGTAACCGTCTCCATATTTATTAACGCAGTAGGAAACAGCATTCCACCTATTTTTATATTTCCCAGAAAAAGATATCACGATCATTTTGTGCGAGATATAAATCTAGAATAATAACTGTGCATTTTGTAACCACCTTCTAACAATTTCAGATAGTGCAACGCCCCCAAAACTTAGAGCTGATTTGTATAAAAAACATCAATCCATCCGAACAGCAAGTCCTGAATCCCCACATCTTTCTATTTTCTCACCAGAAATAATAAGACCTCATCCGAAAGCTGGTTCAAGAAAAGAAACAAATAGAGGTAGAAAGAAAAGAAGCAGTGTTGTGTGGACTGATACACCAGTAAAAGAAGCATTAGAGGCAGAAAAAGCAATCAAGGATGAAAAAAAGAAATCCGTCAAAAGGGTAGTATTAGGGAAAATTACCAACGAACAGAAAGACAAGAAAAAGAAAATAAGTAAACCAGTTAATCCAACACTTGATTCATCTACAGATGAGGATGAGGAGAACTGCTTTTGTCTAGTTTGCCTAGAACCTTACCAAGGTAGTCGTAGTAAAGGGGTATGGATTCAATGCTTAGAATGTAAAGGGTGGAGCCATGAAGAATGTACCAAGGGCGATAGACTTTACGTTTGTCACAACTGCGAGAGTGAATAATTACTTTCAAATTATATGTTACTTTTGTCCCCAGTATATGTTACAATTGTCCCCTCTAGAGGGGATGATTGTAACGTATGAAGTCTTAATTTTTTTTTATTTCTTTTTATACTTTTATTCAGAAATGTTCAAGTTTTTTTACTGAATTTGATAGGCCAAATATAAGTCTTTTGAACTATTTGGGTTTCACTTTTTTAAAAAAATATGCTCTAGAGTAATGAAAATAAAACTGAAAATTGTTACTTTTGTCCCCGGTCTCCCCTACTTTTTTAAATTTAATGTCGGAAAAGAACGGAGGACTAGCTTAGTTTTATTAAAGTCACGAATTCAATCAGCCTATTCAGATGGCAAACTTAATTTGAAGATCGCTAAAAAGATAGGATAAAGGATTTACTTAACGCATAATATTTATGTAATTTAAATTCTTTGGATGTACTTAATTATACACATGTTGTCCCAAAATTTTTCATTTATTACAGTCGGGGGAGTAAAGAAAACAATATAAATAGGTGAATGTAATTAACACAAATAAAGATAAGTAAAGTTTGTTTACTGTGCAATTGGCCAGAAAAAAACACATTAGCTAAAAAAGAGATGCATGCACAAGTAATTTAGATAAATAACCTAATTGGAGGAATTACCAAAAAATCTGAATGCAATACTAGAATAAAACAAGTAGAAATCAAATAAATTAAGAACCGAAAAGCTAGAAGAACAAACAATAACTGAAATAAAGCAATTTTATTTAAGATTTTTAAAGACGACGTAAATTGAACATGTTCACGAGTACGGAATAAGAAAATCCAAATCTCGATAAATTACCCATTAACACCACCAACAAAAAAGAGTTTTCTTCTGAAAAACCTGGTTGTAGGTACGTAATAATTATATAAGGTTTATTTTGGGATTTTTAGATAAATATTATAGTACACTAGCGCCCCCCGTCGCAGCTTTGCCTGCACATGTTTTAAGTTGACAGAATATACCTAATATATACATTTAATACTTTTTTGGATAACATTGTTTTATAATTGAAAGTATTTATAAAGTAATAAAGTAAACTAAAAATACTTTTTTCTTATATAGGTACTTCATGATTTAGTAATGTCAGAAACATATCTATGTATGTATGACTTATCATGAGTTTTGAAAAATATTTAAAAAATTACTATCATATAAAGTTATATAAAAAAATAATTTTTTCTATGAAGCTTTAAATAAAGAGTTTAATGCAAAAAAAATTTTCACAAAGATTATACTGAATCTGAAAATAATGAAAACTAACAAATACTCCAAAAACTGTATAAGTATCGTATAGACAAAAATTATACTAAACGTGACAATAAAAAAAGCTTATTAAATTATTATAAAACTTATAAAACAATATTGCCTTGTTTATTTATGTTGCAATACGGAGTTTGGATATCGTTAAGATTCAGTGGCAGTTTGAAAGCTGAATGAGCTGTTTTTCCTCCTTCTAACAAAATTGAAGCAATACCCGATGAGGCAGCTGCCACAGCAATCCCATGGTTGCTTCTTATTTTTGCCAAAAGAAATTTGATCCGAAATGTTTTGGCAGTTCCTCCTGAAGCATCTAAAAAAATACTTTTCCAGTATTGGAGTGAATACTATTTAAAACTTGATTATATACAGCACGTTGTTCGTTTGTTAGAAGCTTTACCATTTATCACAGTGTCTATTAAGGCAACAACATAATACTTAGTCTTTTTTAAGTATTTCCTGTTTTTCAAATTTGCTTCAGACGTTTTCGGCTGAGGCAGACCAGACTCTGTTAAGTTAGACCCACCTAAAGTTAATACTAAATTTTTTATTATTACCTAGCATTCATTGTATACTGCATCTAACTCTACATTTTTTTTCAACCTTTGTCTATAAATTCTGTGTTTTATATCATCTGAAAAATTATCTTTATACTTTTCCCATAAACTTGATGCATCCGACATATGGCAAAATATCAATATTATTGAAAATAATTCTCTCGTTTTATTGGCTGAACGGCTTAACGTAGCTTCTTCCAGAGTGAAATCCCATTTTTTGTCGTCTTCTAAAAAACCCAATGCTTTGCAAGCGGAATTAAATGTCTGACATCTGACATTCAATACCTACAGTTTTTAGATGACAATACGAAATTGTACTTTGTACATGATGTAGGAGCAGGTGTAAATGGTAACATTCTATATTCTGAGGATGAATGGTATATACTCGGCCTAATGCAGAATTCTTTTTAACTCCTGGCCAACCTGTTACATCTTGACCTCGTTTTCGTCTAACAAATCTTTTAGTTTGCCAAACATAGTAAGCAGGAACTTCTAAATAAAGTAGAATTTTTGCAAATTCATCAACTTGGCATTCGCCTACTTAAAATTGAGATACATTATCTCTATAGATATGCAATTGGTGGTCCAATACCAATAGTTTTAAGTCATCTTGATAATTATGAGTTTATATTTAGAGCCACTGTTTTGTCATTACTAAGTAGAATATTATCTCTATGTATTACATGTAGGTATATTGTGTCAACTTTAAACGGGCTAAGCCACGACTGGAGGTCGGTATACATTTTTTTTAAACAAAGTAAAAATGTCTTTAAACGTATTAAAATAAATAAAACCAAGTGAATTTTAGTTAGTAACAGTGTAATAGTGAAATAATCACACATATCTATAATTTTAGTTAATGTTTTGTATAATGTAATTATATCTTTTAAAACGACACTTGTGAGTGAGTACACGAAACATTAATTTTTAATTAAATATTGCTTATTTTAATTAAAAATCCGTATTATAATGTCTTAAAATTTATTTAAAACGATCGTATTTACCCTTGTTTTATGAATATTTTTTTACTTTGACAACTATTTACGATAGAACCATACCAATCGAACTGTCAACTATCAAATTTGACATTTTCGAACAATTTTATAATGTTATAAATTTTTGTCCATTTCCATCTGTTAAAATCATAATTTTATAAAATCCTTTCTTAGCACATCCCTACATTATAGCACGAAGGTACCTACCCTCCAAATTTCAAGTCTCGACCTATAATAGATTGTGCTGGTTATGAATCAGTCAGTCAGGACATTTTCTTTTATATATATAGATTACTATAAGTCTGTAAATGTTAGTAAAAATGAATATTGGGTTAACAGCAATACTTAACGTAAATAAAACTCTTTAAATTTCTTTTCAAGATTTAGAAATATATTTATTTCATTTTTAAGAAGCTAGAACATTTTATAAGTGACAGAATGTAAGTAGAAATTAAATATAAATTTATACTTACATCTCTGTGAAATTATAACGTTATGTTTACAGAAATTAACATGAATGAGTAAATATTAAGTATTAAAATAGAAAATTAAAAATGATGATATTTAAAATTGTTTTTCTCTCAAGATATTTGACATTAATAATTAAATAATCTTGTAACTATGACATCAGAAGTAATAAGATAGAAAACTAATTATAAGGTAGATTTTATTATTTACTCATAAGCTAACTCGAAAGCTTTTTTTACATATTTAAGAAAGGATTTAAATCTGGATGAAGTAAATAAGAATATAAATCACTTAAATGGTAAATATCTGATTTTTTATTCATGCAATTATAATTTTGAGAAATAAAAGCCGTTTCAAGAAAGGTTCGTTTTATTAATTAAAAAAAAAAATTGTTTCAGAAATTTTAATGAAACAAAAAATTTAATTACTGAAAAAAAATTAAGAAATTTAATAAAAACCTATTACCTTACAGAGATTTAATTCTACTTACATTCTTTCCCTTATTAAATGTTTTAGCTCCTTGAAAATGAAATAAATATATTTCGAATGATCGGAAAGAAATTTTAAAGAGTTTTGTTTACGTTAAGTATTGATGTTAACCCAATATATTTATTTTTACTAATATAAATATATAAATATAAATATATATATATATATATATATATATATATATATATATATATATATATAAAAAAAAAAAAAAAAAAAAAAAAAAAAGGGAGGATAACGGGAATACAACGCAACAAGGAGCATGGTTACAAGTAAGAATGGTAACCGCAGACATGCATGTTTCTGGCTCATTAGCCGTCATCAGTGCGGCATAACCAAGAAGAGTATTGCACTTGGCTGGCAAAAGTGTTGGGTACTTGGGAGCACAGGATGTTGGGGAAACATGTGTCAAGAAACACAAAAACAACGAACGCTCACACAGGAGTCCTATCGCCATTTTGTGTGAGCGTTCGTTGTTTTTGTGTTTCTTGACACATGTTTCCCCAACATCCTGTGCTCCCAAGTACCCAACACTTTTGCCAGCCAAGTGCAATACTCTTCTTGGTTATGCCGCACTGATGACGGCTAATGAGCCAGAAACATGCATGTCTGCGGTTACCATTCTTACTTGTAACCATGCTCCTTGTTGCGTTGTATTTCCGTTATCCTCCCTTTTTTTTTATATTAATACGCGTTTTCTTGGCACTTTGTTTATATATATATATATATATATATATATAGTCGATTCAGATAGAAGTGTCATCAAGTGGGCTGGGTACGTGTGAGATCATCTTTAGCTTTATTACTAGATTCTATGGAAACAGAACTTTAGTTAGGTAATTATATGTCATTGCGATGTGTCAAAAGAGCATATGTAGCAATCTGATCACAAGCTGGCTAATATTGCGATTCAAATTTCACTAAACGTGGGTGCTGCCACTACAAATTTGAATTTTCCAGAGACTACTTGATGACACTTCTATTTGAATCAACTATATATATATATATATATATATATATATATATATATAAAATGATTAAAAGTTATCGGGAAGCAGCCTTGGTAGGAAAAAGTAAACTCTTTTTACTTTATTTGAGAGCTTTCGAAATAGTTTATTTCTTCATCAGTCAATTACTACAAAAATATTTAACACTATGTAAAATGGCTAACACAATTAATTTAATCAAAATTTATAGTTATTTTAAAAACTTACAGTAAGCGAGATTATTCCTTAAGCAGATTCATTAAAGGAAACATTGCTAAAACCAAACCAAACAAGGATAAAAATTATTAAAATTATTAAAAACGTGTCACTTTCTTTACTTGTTATGGCAATTACTGTCATCAACCGACAGGACAGGGAAGGACAAGCTTCTATTATTATTCGAGGGTGTCTGATAGGTTGGTTGTTCGAATACTTTTGGTGAAGTCAATTTCTAAGATGTTGGAGTAAATAATACTTAAATTTTTTATGTCAGACCTTTTGTTAAATATTTTTGTAGTAATTGACTGATGAAGAAATAAACTATTTCGAAAGCTCTCAAATAAAGTAAAAAGAGTTTACTTTTTTCCTACCAAGGCTGCTTCCCGATAACTTTTAATCATTTTGGATTTCAACTAATCAGCCGACTACTTTCCTCTTGCTTATATATATATATATATATATATATATATATATATATATATATATATATATATATATATATATATATATATATATTAGTAAAAGTGGTTATTGGGTAAACAGCAATACTTAACGTTAAATAAAACTCTTTAGAGTATTTTTAATCCAAGCTTTCGTAATTACTTTATTACATTATCAAGGTGCTACAAAATTAAGAGTGACAGAATGCAAGTAGAAATAAATTATAAATTTATACTTACATCTCTGTGAGGTTATAACGTTGTTGTTCTAAAAGAAATTAACATGAGTAAATAATAAATTATAAAATTAAAATGATGTTTTATATAAGTATTATCAAATTGATGTTTCTCACAAGATATGACATTAATGATTAAATAGTCATGTAACTATGATTTCAAAAGTAATAAATTAGAGAACTAACTATAAGGTATTAGGAATAAAAAAAAAAAAAAAATTATAAATTATGGAAGTATTAAGATATAACAATATTAAAGCTTAGATGTTATTAGCCCTAAGGGATTATCCTGGATGTATATCCCTCTAAGATCAGTATAACTGTGCAATGATATAGAAAAACCAGGAAAAAACTATATCTGCTGATCTTTACAATAACTTAATATATTTGAATTATAATTATATCTTATCTATGTATGACAAAATGTAAATTCAATTAAAGTAGATAGTTTAATTGTGGAGACTTTGTAATATTTATTTGTTCATTAACAACTTTAAACTGTAGATTTGTTAGATGTCTTTTTTATTTTAAGTTTTTCAAGAAAATCTACATTTTGTTTTTTTTATTAATTACAAATGTGTAGTTTATTTATTATTTTTCTTATTATTCCTAATAATTTTTAGTATTTACTCATAAACTAACTTGAAAGCTCGCTCTTTTTACACATTTGAAAAAGGATTTGAATCTAAATGAAGTAAATAAGAATATAAATTACTTAAATGGTCAATATCTGATTTTTTATTTATGCAATTATTATTTTGATAAATAAATGTCATTTCAAGAAAGATTCGTTTTGTTAAATTTTTTTCAGAAGTTAAAATTTTTGTTTCATTATAATTCATTAGGAATAATAAGAAAAATAATAAATAAACTACACATTTGTAATTAATAAAAAAAACAAAATGTAGATTTTCTTGAAAAACTTAAAATAAAAAAGACATCTAACAAATCTACAGTTTAAAGTTGTTAATGAACAAATAAATATTACAAAGTCTCCACAATTAAACTATCTACTTTAATTGAATTTACATTTTGTCATACATAGATAAGATATAATTATAATTCAAATATATTAAGTTATTGTAAAGATCAGCAGATATAGTTTTTTCCTGGTTTTTCTATATCATTGCACAGTTATACTGATCTTAGAGGGATATACATCCAGGATAATCCCTTAGGGCTAATAACATCTAAGCTTTAATATTGTTATATCTTAATACTTCCATAATTTATAATTTTTTTTTTTTTTTTATTATTCCTAATACCTTATAGTTAGTTCTCTAATTTATTACTTTTGAAATCATAGTTACATGACTATTTAATCATTAATGTCATATCTTGTGAGAAACATCAATTTGATAATACTTATATAAAACATCATTTTAATTTTATAATTTATTATTTACTCATGTTAATTTCTTTTAGAACAACAACGTTATAACCTCACAGAGATGTAAGTATAAATTTATAATTTATTTCTACTTGCATTCTGTCACTCTTAATTTTGTAGCTCCTTGATAATGTAATAAAGTAATTACGAAAGCTTGGATTAAAAATACTCTAAAGAGTTTTATTTAACGTTAAGTATTGCTGTTTACCCAATAACCACTTTTACTAATAATTAATTTTTCAGCAAATATTACTATTTAATTATATATATATATATATATATATTATTTTTCACATTCTCAAATTTTATTTTTATTAAATTTTGGTCTCCTAGTGTAATTATTCTAATATTTCACCTGTTCTACTTATATTTTGGTCTTTATTTGTTATCCTTCGGAATCAATAAATATAAGCAGCTTAATTAATTTCTATGTCATGTCTTATTACACAAATAGGACACAACAAAATAACCAAATTGTACGGATTTTCGTTTAGTTTTTCACGTTCTGTCAAACAAATTTATTGCCGGTCCATATCTGACATTTTGAAAGACAAATTCTGTATGCGTTAGTTTTTTAAATTTACAGTCGGAAAAGAAAGGAAGACTAGCTAAGTTTTATTAAAGTCACGAATGCAATCAGCCTATGCAGTTGGCAAACTTAATTTGAAGATATGCTAAAAAGTGTATGAATTATAGAGAACGTAAAATATGCAGAGTTCGACTATTTAAGTAACATTGACAGTTAAATCCTCCAATTATAAAGCAAAATTGTTTTATTCTGGATATATTCACCTCACCTTATTCTTTAATACTTAGCGGTTCATTTAAAAATTATCTTCGTGCTACAGTGGCGTTACGTTAATTTGTTCTCTTATGACATATACTTTTTTATATATTCAGATGGTTCTCCTTGCTTCTACACTCCATAGTGGGTAAGGAAGACACAAGCTAGAAAAAGGATGCATGTAAAAGTTATTTAGATAGAAAACCTAATGGGAGAAATTGTCAAAAAACCTGAATGAAAGACTAAAAATAAGGATAATTTTATTCAAGATTCTTAAAGACTACCTGAATTGACAGGAGGAACATGATCACAAGTACGAAATAAAAAGCCATCTTTTTTTACTATAAAATTAGAATCACGATCAATTACCCATTAACACCACTAAAAACAGTCTACTTAAAACCTGGTTGTACATAATAATTAAAAAAAGTGTATTGGAATAAGGAGTTGATTGGTTAAATAAAAAAGATTGTTACATCCAGTATTTTTTAAAGGCAATTAAGGGTTTTGGTGAAATCTATTCAGCAAACAGAAATTATTAAAAATATTTTTTAATAAAATGAAGTTTTAATTGGTTATTAAATTATAGAATGTAATTTGCATTATGCAGAATATAAGACATTTAACTATAAAATGATTAAGGAGCGGATTATTTTTAATAAACGATTATTTGAGATATCTCTCATGTGATTTTTGAAATTTTTTAAAATTTCAGAAAGGATACAAACAAAAATGTAGTAAATAACATTAACGAGAAATTAAAAAAATGTTTCATCTATCAGGACTCTAACCCGCAACCTTTGCTTTACGCGGCAACAATCTAAAAACTAAGCTATAGATGCTTAGTAATTATTGCCGTTCTTGGCCGTTTACTTTAACTCATGTCACATTTAACACTTACTCACTTTTTCCTTAAGTACATATAGCACAACGTTAATGAGAGAGAGATTTTGGCACACCGACAATTGAAACATCAAACTCTAAGTCACTTTTTTTGTGCCCTGTGCAGAATTAAAATCCGAATTGGTGAATAGCATTTCGGGACAATTTTTTAAAAAATGGGGCTAATTTGACCAAAAAATTAGTTTTTTTTTTAATGATTACTTTAATTAAAGTTTAAAATTGAGAAAACATTTTAAAGGGGCGTTAAAAGCTAATTACATGTAATACACATAAACAAGTGTACTTTTGACCATAGTTAATACAATATGCAACATCTTAAAGTCGATTTGAACAGCCTATTGCAAAAAATTAGATTCTGAATTTTGCATCCTCTAATGTAGAAAAAAAAATTGTTGTACACAATAAGGTGCACGACGTTGGACTTCAAAGAGAACTTTTTAGTCGTTTACTAAGCATATCATTTACTAAGAATACAGATGTAGAAAAAGCTCTGACCTATTCAATAGCATTGGTTCTAATGTTTATGTGCCAAATAAATAAAACAATTTTCAAGACCAAAAAATATTTGTTAATTGAGTGTTTATATAGGTATCTCAAATAGTACATCTTTCATTTCTGAGATTGACAAAGTAGACGGATTTTATATTTTTCATTGCCTTATCGATATACCCCAAACATTTCGTAACCTAAAAAGGTTTTGAAGAAAATAATCAAAGTAATTTGATTTTTGATCAATACTTTAATAATATAATCAGAGATTATAGAAGAAGTTCGAGGGATAACAATGAAGCTGCGCGCAGTTTCAATATTTCAGATCGAAATCAAAATCGTCATGTAGATTTCTTGACATTTTTGAGCAATAATAAATTCAAAGAAGCGTTGGTTAAATTTTTCTTAATAATTTATTGGACAGAAAAAATTTTAGTTAATTTTTATGAGGACCATAAATTTTTAGTTGATGCTGTTGAGAACGTTGAAAAAGTTGTGGTACCTCATTTTAGTAGCCCTGCCCCAGAAGAGGCTGATACAATAGTTGTTATTCACATTTGTCAAATACAATTTGTCAAATGTCATTTAAATGACACTACAATTCTTTATATCGTTTGTAGTTTCTTAGAAAGTTTCGTTTTTTTTTAGACCCGCACTTTTTTTGCAGTTTTTTTATATTTTTTCTTAGTATAAAGGAAGATTAAAAATTTTTTTGTTACTACAATAAACTACAAACAAAATATTGCTATAAGCTTTATAAATTTTTATTACTTTGATTAATTAGACCCCAGTTTTTTTATTTTAACGTTATAACACAATATCTATTTATACAAACTACAAACGTTTAAATGACACTACAATTCTTTATATCGTTTGTAGTTTCTTAGAAAGTTTCGTTTTTTTTAGACCCGCACTACAATTCTTTATATCGTTTGTAGTTTCTTAGAAAATTTCGTTTTTTTAGACCCGCACTTTTTTTCCAGTTTTTCCATACTTTTTCTTAGTATAAAAAAAGATTAAAAATTTTTTTGTTACTACAATAAACTACAAACAAAATATTGCTATAAGCTTTAACAAATTTTTATTACTTTCATTAATTAGACCCAAATTTTTCTATTTTAACGTTATAACACAATATTTAGACAAACTACAAACGTTTAAATGACACTACAATTCTTTATATCGTTTGTAGTTTCTTAGAAAGTTTCGTTTTTTTAGACCCGCACTATTTTTGAAATTTTTTCATATTTTTTCTTAGTATAAAGGAAGATTAAAATTTTTTATGTTACTACAATAAACTACAAACAAAATATTACTACAAACTTTACAAATTTTTATTACTTTTATTAATTAGACGCCAATTTTTTTATTTTAACGTTATAACACAATATTTATACAAACTACAAACGTTTAAATGACACTACAATTCTTTATATCGTTTGTAGTTTCTTAGAATGTTTCGTTGTTTTTAGACCCGCACTTTTTTTGCAGTTTTTTCATAATTTTTCTTAGTATAAAGGAAGATTAAAAATTTTTTTGTTAGTACAATAAACTACAAACAAAATATTGCTACCTATAAGCTTTACAAATTTTTATTGCTTTTATTAATCAGACCCCAATTTTTTTATTTTAACGTTATAACACAATATTTATACAAACTACAAACGTTTAGATGACAATTCAATTCTTTATTTCGTTTTTAGTTTCTTAGAATGTTTCGTTTTTTTTAGACTCGCACTTTTTTTGCAGTTTTTTCATATTTTTTCTTAGTATAAAGGAAGATTAAATTTTTTTTTGTTACTACAATAAACTTAAAACAAAATATTGCTATAAACTTTACAAATTTTTATTACTTTCATTAATTAGACCCCAATTTTTTTATTTTAACGTTACAACACAATACTTATACAAACTACAAACGTTTAGATGACACTACAATTCTTTATATCGTTTGTAGCTTCTTAGAATGTTTCGTTTTTTTTTAGACCCGCACTTTTTTTGCAGTCTTTTCATATTGTTTCTTAGTATAAAGAAAGATTAAAATTTTTTTTGTTACTACAATAAACTACAAACAAAATATTGCTATAAACTTTACAAGTTTTTATTACTTTCATTAATTAGACCCCAATTTTTTTATTTTAACGTTATAACACAATATTTATACAAACTACAAACGTTTAGATGACACTACAATTCTTTATATCGTTTGTAGTTTCTCAGAAAGTTTCGTTTTTCTTAGACCCGCACTTTTTTTGCAGTTTTTTCATAATTTTTTTTAGTATAAAGGAAGATTAAAATTTTTTTTTGTTATTACAATAAACTACAAACAAAATATTGCTATAAACTTTACAAATTTTTATTACTTTCATTAATTAGACCCCAATTTTTTTATTTTAACGTTATAACACAATATTTATACAAACTACAAACGTTTAAATGACACTACAATTCTTTGTATTGTTTGTAGTTTCTTAGAAAGTTTATTTTTTTTAGACCCGCACTTTTTTTGCAGTTTTTTCATATTTTTTCTTAGCATAAAGGAAGATTAAAATTTTTTGTTAAAACTACAAAAAACTACAAACAATTTGGCACTTAGTTAAAAACAAATTTTTGCTATGTACCCAATATTTTTTGTTTAAAATACAATTAGTTGTTTTTTTACGTTATTACTAAAACTACAAAAAAATGAAATTTACTACAATCCTCAGAATCGTTTGTAGTTTTACTTAAGCAAAATCAAATTAAATTTTATCGAAGTCGGGTTCCAGCGTGATGGAGCTGGGAAAGTCATGTACACGACTAGTTTGTCCATTTTAATAATAACAATTTATAAAAAGAACTTTCTATAGTAGAAAGTTTTTTTATAGAACATATTACTATCATATAGATTATTTTGTTACTTGAATGTATATATTATGTGGGAATTTTGTAATCCATTTAAAACTCATATCAACCCGAAATTGTGTCAAAATCTGTGTATATGGCTAAACACACTTGAAACATGCATTGTCATCCAGTTCTCAGCTATTCTGAAAATTTCAGAACTCTAAGTTTAAATTCGATTACAAAATACCACCCATAATAACTAAGAGACAAAGAACACGAAGGAAATAAAAAACTTTCTTTGTTTTTGATTACTTAATATTTTTAAATGAAAGCAAATAAAACGCCGCATCTTACAGGTATCCATGACATGTAAATTTCGTTAAATCTCAAAAAAAATAGTGAACAAATATTCAAAAAAATCTAATTTATAAAATATCCACCCATTCGTAGTATAACTCAATCAATGTTGGTAAATCGTTGTATAAAGATTTCCGAAACCACTGACAAATTTCATTAATCACTGGAACGATATGTAAGGGTGCATTTAATTTAGCAGCACAAAACATGAAAAACTTTTGATCTGTAAATGATAAACGACTGTTATTATAAATAAGTTTATTTTTAATGAACGAAACTTTTAAGTAACTAATTAATTATTGTGTCACTAAAAATTTCATATTTAATTAATTCACAAAAGTAATCAGATTAATGGTAATAAAAGTAATGTAGGACCGTGAGACTTTTTACGTTCACTGTTCTTAGGGCTGGAAAATTGGCTGCAAAAGATCCGGAGAAGTAAAAATGTTCTATTGCGCTATTTTGGTTAAAAAATCATATCTACCTAAAACTAGTTTTTCATATTTATCTCACAGTCGATGAACAAAAAGTTTTCTAGTATTAGGACACTGCGATATGCGTACCTATTTATGAAAATAAGTTACTCAATGTAGAGGATAAGTAGAGTCCTTCTAATGTCAGTTTAACATCATCAGCTTCTTAATCTCATTGAGGCCAATGCTGAAAATGAAGAAAAAGGGGGCCAGTTCATTTAACGCATATTTTTAGTTTTATTATTTTTTGTTTTAAATTTAAAAAGAAAACTGTTTCTGTATTAATGTATATTTTGTATCAATTTGAAAATTGTCAATTAACAATCTAACTTTTCTTAATTAAAACTTGTATACCGGCTACTGTTGAAATGAAATTTTATGCCAGGTGCTTAACTCAAGCGACTGTTAGCCACAGCTATCATCAAACACGAAATCTGACGATCCAGGTTTTAATTTATTAATATATGTTACCAGGTTATTCTATGTATTTTTTTAATTGATTTTTTTAACCAAAGTATTTTAAATACGTCTTAGTTCATTTGCTTCGATGTTAATGGAGAGACATTTCTATTTGAAACGTGTACTTAATATAAAGTAAATATAAGTGTGAGGTGTCAAGGGACACCCGGATTAATTCGATTAATTAGTGAAGGAATTAGTAATTTGTAAACACAACAGAGTGTTTATACATACATAAGCATTTATTATTGTCTGTATAAAATCTCTACTTACCTAACGGAACTTGTGCAAAAACACTGTCAGGATACATTATTGTTATTATTTTCTATTATTTTAATATTTATTATCTACAAAAAAAGTGTATAAACTTAACAAAGTCGCGACACTACACTGTTCAAAGCAAAATAGATTATCACCATTTTCACCTGAATATCTTCAACAGTTTGTTTCTTTTAACAAAAGTGTCCATTTATACAATACCAGAGCTTTAGATAACACATCTTTTTAGAATTACTATTTATAATTTAAAACAGGAATGAACAATTCAATACAAAATTTTAAAATTAAAATATTTAACAGTAACTGACAGTTAAGGTAATTTGACGTAGGTACCTAACTAGTCAAGTTACGAACTATTTTTAAAATGTTTATGAATTTATTAATTTATAAAAACAGGATGAAATAAAATATAATACTATTATAGATAATAATTTTTTTTTCTACAGTATTTTCTTTTTAATGTACATTTTCTTTTAATTTAAAATAGTCTCTTTTTAATTGTAATATATCTATCTATGAGAGAGAGGGAGAGAGAGTTATTTATTTTTTGGTCTGTGAGAGAGAGAAACATGCGTGTGTCGTGTCGTGTCGTGACAACTTTTGGTATGAATTTTTTTTGGCTAGCTCCTAGCGTCAGTCGTAACTATTCGTAACGCCCGAAAGGGAACTTCGTTCCAAAAATAAAATTTTAAAATGGTGTACAGTACAATGTTTAAAAGTATCGACATAGAATAACATGGTTCGATGGCGACAATTTAACGTTAGGTACAATAGGGAAAATTGTGTTCTTTTGTTGTTAACACTGAAACGAAACATACTGGATGTAACAACCTTATTGAGGAGGAAACACAGAATTTTCGTCAACCTAACAATTAGTTAGGTAGTCGAAATATTTTTTTACTTTTTTATCGTCTGGTAAAATTTCTTCCAATTCAAACGCAAAGCAGTTTCCTACTTGATCTGGGTTTAAAAACTGTAAGCCAAACGTGTAAGTCAGAAATTTTCCAACGTCGCTCTGCTTATTTATGAAATGTGTCGCAAGTTCCAACTGTTGTAACTTGCGAAAACTATATTACAATAAAAATTGGAACATAAATTATCTTTAAATTATAATTAAACAGTAAGTACAACTTACCAAGCTTGACTTAAATGGTAATGACAACCTATTATATCTACTTCTGGCCGAGTTCGTTTCAAGCTTTGATGAATAGCAAGTTTTAAGTTGGCCACTATAGATTTTGCCCAAAGAGTTTTACCCATATCTTTGCATAAATGAATTAAATTTAAAAAAGCCATAATATATAAATTGTTTTTTTATCTGGGAGCAAAATATGTACTAATGAAATAGATAGTAATGGTTCTGTAGCCCGTGTGAATGGTGAATAATTGTAAAAAAAAAAATGATTTTCTTTCAGTTCAATAATTACATGAGCCACCTATTGCTTTAAGAAACGCGGTTTGGTATTTTAGTTTATAATTAAAGAGTTTTTAGTAAATTATATGACATTTTTTATTTTTTTTAAGCAGCAATAACTACCATTTATGATAAGTTATATCAAAAATAGGTCAATACTAAAGGTAAGTTTAACAATTAACAAAAAATGAAAAAACATGACACGCGGGACAGTTTTTGTAGC
Source organism: Altica lythri (assembly GCA_964028335.1). Lineage (NCBI taxonomy): Eukaryota > Metazoa > Arthropoda > Insecta > Coleoptera > Chrysomelidae > Altica > Altica lythri. The sequence continues at coordinate 33,347,589 of OZ034805.1, forward strand.
ACTAACTGAACAAACTTCATCCACTTAGTTCTTTAAGAATGTATACTTAAAGTTGTTTATAAGAATACGGCTTTCCCTTTTCGCTTTCAGTTACTTCAAGATTCATTTTTACTTTTAACTATTTACACCAGAAGTTCAAAATTTCGACTAATTCATTTTACAGAATTTTTTACAGATGCAAGAAAATTCTATTAGATCAGGTAAGATATTAAAAAGTTTATAGGGGATTATAGGATTAAGTAGAAAGTTTTAGTACTAAGTAACCCTAGTTATTTGTTAAAATAGTGTTTAAATTCAAAACGAAAACAATTTGATTTTCAAAAATAAATTAATAAATAAAACATTTTCTACCTGCTTCTTTCATGGGACTCTACTCGTACTCTTGCTAGGACTCAACTCGTATCCAATATGTCAGGTAATGTCATAAACGGGACTCTACCATTGACATATTAATACAAATGGACCCGGCTGTGCAGCGAAATAATTGATTCCATAGTGAGGCGGATAAGAAGGATAGTGCTACGGCGGGCAGAAAGCTCCTAATTTACATTTGATTGACGTTGATTGTCTGTTAAGTACATTGTTTGTTTCCAGATATTAGCAGCTTTTTAATGTTTTTGGTGTTTATCTTATAAATTAAATATATTTGACTGTGTTTATAGTGATATTTATAAACTATGTAATATACCGCACACCCTCTATATTTTATAATTATTAACCTACTAGTGGTACCTAATCGCAACGTCGTTCGCGTGGCGTGTGATTGTTGTATAAAAATTTCTTACCCCACTCCATTTAAGGGAGAGAAATTCTTATACACCAGATGTTAAGTTGAAAAAAGACAAATACATCTGTGAAAACCGCATTCGAATCGGATCAGTAGTTTTCATGTGATGCGCGCACAAACATATACATTCCTACAGTTTTATTATATGTATAGACTAGCGGCCGCCCGCGACTTCATCCGCGTGGACTTTAGTTTTTTACCACCGAGTTTCATACAAATTTGCAACCCCTATTTTAAATCCTTAGGGATGGAATTTAAAAAAGTAATTTCTTAGTACACCACTACTTAATAAAACAAATTTATTCTCGAATTTTCACGACTCTACGCGTCTATCGACAGTGTCATGTCGGCCAGCAGCAGCGTGCTACCGTCTCACAGCTCCACACACCCCGCTCAGTAAAGCGCGAGTGATATTAGACTATTATTATTTTAAAACTTTAAAAACTTGCATGCTATATGCATGCAAAATCTCAGCCCGATCGGTTTGAAATTGACAAAGTTTCATACAAACTTTCATTCCTATTTTATCCCTTAGGGGTGAAGTTTATCAAAATCCTTTCTTAGGGGATGCCTAAATCATAGTGGCTATATGCATGCAAAATCTCAGCCCGATCGGTTTAAAACTGACACAGTTTCATACCAACTTTCATCCCCTATTTTATCCCCTTATAGGTGGAATTATCAAAATTCTTTCTTAAGGGACGCCTACGTCATAGTAGCTACATTCATGCAAAATCTCAGCCCGATCGGTTTAAAATTGTCAAAAGTTTCATACAAACTTTCATTTCCTTTTTTTATCCCCTTAGGGGTGGAAATTATCAAAATTCTTTCTTAAGGGATGCCTACGTCATAGTAGCTATATGCATGCAAAATCTCAGCCCGATCGGTTTAAAATTGACAAAGTTTCATACAAACTTTTATCCCCTATTTTATACCCTTAGAGATGGAATTAATTAAAATCCTTTTCTAGGGGACGCCTACGTTATAGTAGCTATATGCATGCAAAATCTCAGCTCGATTGGTGTAAAATTGACAGAGTTTCGTAAAAACTTTTATCCCCTATTTTATCCCCTTAGGGGTGGAATTAACCAAAATCCTTTCTTAGCGAATGCCTACGTTATAACATCTACCTGCATGCCAAATTTTAGCCCCATCTGTCCAGCGGTTTGGGCTCTGCGTTGATAGATCACTATATCAGTAAGTCAGTCACCTTTGAGTTTTATATATATATAGATTAAGTTGGCATCTAGAGTCATTTTAACTATAATGAATACTTGCCACTCTTAAATATTTTTGGATACATAAATATTTCATCAACAGATAATAAGTAAATGAAATACCAAACCGAATTAGACAAAAACTGACAAAAGCAATTCTTTTAGCTGATCTGTATTAGTTTATAATTTTTACTAAGTTGTTAAAATAGTAATAGTTATAAAAAGTTATAATAAATATATACTTTTTGATAGAATCGATTGTGTTCTTATTATCTTTATCCCATTTATATCATTTAGGTGTAGAATTTTAAAATTTAATGTATCAGTCTCCTTATATATACTTTGAACCATGATATAAAAATTACGATATGATCTTCAGTTGTATTGACGTATTTTTCGATAGAAATATTAATGATTTTTTGAATTATCTGTTTGAATTCAATAATTTTTTGTCACATTCACTGTTTAAAAAAAAATAGGTATTTATCTATATATATATAAATGAAACCCGTTTTCCTTGGTCATGGCATCACGCGTGAATGGCTGGACCGATTTTACTAATTCTTTTTGTGTTGTATTTGTTATTATTAGGAGAAGGTTTTTACGGAAGAAAATATTAAGAAAATCTCTCAGAAATATTGAAAAATAGACATTTAATTTTGCATATTTTAAAAAACGCGCGTAACGAATGTCAATGTCATTCACAGCCATAGACTATATTGAAAGAGCATCGTTTGTTCCGAAACGTGGTTACTTAATTAAATAAACCTTAAATTAACCTGTGGCATCACACCCATAGTTTTAATTTATGGAATGTATAAATTTTATTTATTTATTTACGGAATTTTCCTTTTTTACAAGTTTTACTCTATAATAATTAACAACATGGAGATTATAAAACTAAATTACCTAAAAAACTAGATAACAAGGACAAATATTCTATATATATATATTTATATATATATATATATAAAAAGGATGTTTGTATGTATGAAATCGATGAACTCAAAAACTACTAGACCGATTATTATGAAAATTGGTATGTATATTTTTTTTCCACGGAGAAGGTTTATATGATATGCTCATTGATGCCACTCGCCACCAGGTGGCGCTGCAAAGTAGCAACTTCTGTCCCGTTCAACCGATTGTCATGAAAATTGGTATGTATATGTATTTTACCACGGAGAAGGTTTGTATGATATGCTCATTGATGCCACTTGCCATCAGGTGGCGCTGCAGAGTAGCAACTTCTGCCCTGTTCAACCGATTGTCATGAAATGTGGTATGCATATGTATTTTTCCACGGAGAAGGTTTGTATTATATGCTCATTGATGCCACTTGCCACCAGGTGGCGCTGCAGAGTAGCAACTTCTGTCCCGTTCAACCGATTGTCATGAAAATCAGTATGATCTATTTTTAATGGGTAAGATGAATATGATATTCGTATTAATGGAAGTTACCACCAGATGGCGCTTCCATGTATCAAATTCAATACTGATTAATAGATATCTATACGAATTCGTATAAATATAAGTTCGAAAGATATATTTTTGGTGCGATAAGTAAAACAAAACTATAAACTTTCTTTCCTTCTCTATCTCTTCTTATCTTTTATTTTTCTTAAATTTATTTCAGTTGTTGGCGTAGCAACGTGCGCCGGGTACAGCTATAAATAATAAAATTCTTTTGTATTGATTTTCGATTAATATCAATTGTACAAAAATTTGAATCAATCGCGTTTAAAATCCATCCCATTCAAATCCCAATCCAGTAGATAAATTTTTATACCAGCTTTAACGTTTCCGTCCTCATTCGTAAATAATAATTTCATTGTATTAAGGGTTTACGGTAGTAACAAATCTGTCATGGAGGTCACCATATTTTTTTACAAATGGCATCTATGTAAAAAAGCATTGTGGTCCCCATGACTGATTTTCTCCTACTGTTCCTCTTAAATAGTTTACTACAATGTAATATAACAAATACCTTAGCCACAGCAACGCGTGGCCGGGTCAGCTAGTTGTATATAAAACTAGCTGACCCGGCGGACTTCGTACCGCAAATTATTTATGTCATTCTTCAATTTTTTGTTTTTTTAATTTATTTTGATTTATCGTTTTCATCATATTTTCTCGTTAGTTATCAGGTTTATACTATTTTTTTGTTTCGTTATATTTTGTAGTTTATCGATAAAATATATTAGACAATACTTAATTTAGTAGGAATTTCTCGTTTAAATATATGTGATATTAACTGCGCCACCTTACGGTGGCGTGATATAAAGTAATCAAATGAGTAGTGGTTGCTCGTTTAATGGAATCGCCATCTGGTGGTAACTTCCATTAAAACGAAGATCACATTCATATTAACCATTAAAAATACAGCATCCTACTAATTTTCATGACAATCGGTTGAACAGGGCAGAAGTTACTACCCTGCAGCGCCACCTGGTGGCGAGTGGCATCAATGTGCATAGCATATTCGTTTTCTCCGTTAAAAAGTACATATACATACCAATTTTCATGAAAATCGGTTGAACGGGGCAGAAGTTGCTACTCTGCAGCGCCACCTGGTGGCGAGTGGCATCAATGTGCATAGCATATTCGTTTTCTTCGTGAAAAAATACATATACATACCAATTTTCATGACAATCGGTTGAACGGGGCAGAAGTTGCTACTCTGCAGCGCCACCTGGTGGCAAGTGGCATCAATGAACATAGCATATTCGTTTTCTCCGTGAAAAAACACATATACATACCAATTTTTATGACAATCGGTTGAACGAGGCAGAAGTTGCTACTTTGCAGCGCCACCTGGTGGCGAGTGGCATCAATGAGTATATCATATAAACCTTCTCCGTGGAAAAATACATGTATATACCAATTTTCATCATAATCGGTCCAGTAGTTTTTGAGTTCATCGATTTCGTACATAAAAACACATCCTTATATATAGATAATACAGTTTTTTGGCCTGCAATAATTGTTTTGTAAGTAATATATATTATTTGTGCTGAAATAAGTACACCTAAACATAAAACCGAAGTCTTTTCTCACTTATTTTGACTTGAGAAATTTTAACAAACTTAAGTTTCATCAAAGACTTCAAACAACTACAAATGAAAAGGCTTTTTTTCACTACTAACCTGAGAAATTGCTATTATTTACTCCATTCCCCTAACGAGAATTAATATTTACAGTTCTATAATTTTTAAAATATTGACATAATAGCTCACTTCTCACCCTAAGTATATAATATACTATTTTATATGTGTTTAATTTTTTTGTTAATAAAAATAAATAAGTATCAGAAAAGTAAATTTTTTTTTCTGATTTTAACCATATATAATACTTACGCAAAATTTTGTAGTTTGCAGATATGACACAAAAATATTCTAAATTACACTGAAAAACAAACAAGAGATATAATCTCATAATAAGGTTTCGAAAATAATATATAAGTAAAAGAACCTTAATACCACAAAAATGCATAATGCAGTATTCACAGACAATTATTTGTGTCTTGTTTTACGCACGGTATACATGAAATTCCTCCGCAGATCTACTACTTTTAAGGATCACATAAAGGAAATTGGCATTGGTAAGTTTTTTGATGGTACATGGATTTCTTTCACGTTTCAGGACATGTGTGTGTAGGAATAGAATCCAACTTGGCCAACAAAATCTTTTGTCCTCAAGGAAGAGAACCAAGTTATCGGTGTCGCAGACGGAACTGATGTACTGAAACGTCCTGCAGGACAAATTCGTTTCTAGATTTTTCGACACTTCCTATAGTTTAGTTGCTGATTATTTTAGTAATGTGGATTAAGGAATATCCAGTTACATTAATCGTAGCGGAAACTGGAGTTTCCAGGAAAGTTGTGTGCCACTGCCTTCAACATATGAAAGTGCTTACGGGAGACGACAGTATCATCGCGGACGTCTGCAAACGACACGGTGGGTGGTTGGAGGAATAGACCGACAAACAAAGAACATTTTTCTTCGTTTGTTCCTAAAAGAAACGCTATCACATTAGAGCGTGTTATCCAGGAAAATGTTTTGCCGGGATCCATTGTAATGACTGACTCGTAAAGAGAATATACTGGCTTAAACCACCTTGGATACCATTACTATCAAGTCACTTTGTGGATCCAAACAATCGACGTATTCACACCCAAAATGTCGAAGGTAAATAGTCTGTCATTAACATGAACTTCTTATTATTTTTTACCACAAATCCCATTCATGTTTTGAAATATAACAGTTTTTTCAAAAAATATTTTTTAATTTACTGTATTTTCTCGATCGAGTTAACCCAGACCACTGTTTCTTGAGTAGAACTCTAATATAAATTGGTAAATTTCAGCAGTTTTTTGCTTTCAAATAAAAAAGCTGTAAAATACATCCGTTCGTGTTTATGCCTTATTTTCCCAATTAAAGCAGAAAATATGCAATTATTTACTTATTTTTTGAATTGTATTCTACTGATGTATGTATTTTAAAATATAAGACACGTACAAAAGTAAGCCATTATATCTTTTATTATTAAAGTGTTGGGATCAATAAAGGTAGATGTCCGATGTAAATATGAAGTATAGACATTTTTTAAACGAACAATGTTTTCTAAACGCTTAAATAATAAATCAACTGTTGTTTAAAATATCTACTAATTTCAAAATACCAGTCATGAAAAAATTAAATAAATAAGTTTAATTGGGGTTTCTAAAAAATTAAAAATATTATATAATGAAATTTTAAAATTTAAGAAATTAAAATAAATGACTTATAGGAAAAATCAAAAATTGTCACATCCAGTAGGACTTGAATCTGCGATCCAGACCAGTAGCCGATAGTGCCTTTAACCATTTGGTCACAGACACCTAAGTAACTACTTACGTCGGCGTTTTTGACATTTTATTTAATTCAACTTGTTACTTTTTGATTTTACCCTTTATATTCAGTCTTATTTTTAGATACAGAACAATTTTTATAGTTAGCTTAATTTAGTTTACTTGCCCATTACTGACCACCGTAACATCTTGAATCCACGACTCGCTCTCCAACTACTCCCTGAGTGGCGACCTTCGCACTCTCTGCCTGTGTTCTTTTGTATACATCATTAAACAAATCAAACTGGATATTTTTTATTACCGTTATTAACACCTTATAAAGCAGAGAAAAAGTTGGTACAAACTTATGTCGTATAGGATACTTTCTCAATTTCTTCGTAAGCACATTTATGCGTTAATGAGAAAGGTATAATTTATCAAATCGGTAAATGGAACATCAAACTCCAAGTCACTTTTGTATGCCCTGTCTTATATTTTTGTTTTCTTAGGGAACCAGAACCATGGATTTTTTAGTTAACTCTATATAAAACACAAAGGAAACAGTAATATTTTGTATTCAATTCACAAACTGATTTCTATTCTGCGGTATCCAGAAAATAACAAGATACTTCTTTGTAGTCACCTTCCAAAGGTATTGATTGTGGTTATCTCGACTTTCTTTATCTTAATTTTGTAACATAAAGCAATAAAGCATATAATACACAAAGCCCATCAAATAAAGGACTTTTATAGAAATAAAAAAAAGTTGTCTTGCTACTAGAAATGATTTAAGAAATTGATATATTTATTATGTACTTTGCAGTATAGCATAAAATAAATATATAGATTATTTTTTACGTTGAACATAAACGGTCTGATGAACAATACAGATAACATGTCAGTAATGGAGCCTGAACGTAATTGCTTTTGGCTAGACAGCTCAATTCTTGTTCTATATGATCTCTCATCAATTTATAAAACGTGACATAACTAGTCGTAATTTTTATAAAAAGCTACATACTAAAATGTCGATAAACATTTAAAGATATTACATTATTATACAAACTAGATCAAAAAAAGAATTCATGTTCTTTTATATTGTACTGAATACTTCAGAATAATTCTACAAACGTTTTTTCGTTACAAGTACATAGTTAACATATATGACCACTAAACATTAAAATATGTCCACTAAACAATAAATTTAATTTTAGGCATTTATTTGATTGCATTCATGTGAAACTTTATGGATTAAAAAAAAAATAAAAATCCAGCTTCAAAAGTTTGATTTATGTGTCTAGATTAAAGTTAGTCACTTCCCATTTTAGTCATTTTACATCAAGTCCTTTGAAATACATTTCAAAATACTTGTTTACTTTTTATAAAAAAAAAATTTAATTCACTGCGTTCAACTAAAATCAGAGTAAACTTGCAAAAGGATTTTATGTTTACTGAATAATTTTATTCAATTCTAAATTTAACACCATTTCTTAAAAATTGGTTGAAAATAAATTAATAAAAGTCTACGTAAAGTATAATAATCATTATGCATAATTTTTGAAGAAAAACTTCTTTAGCGAGACTAGGAGTAAAAAAGTTATTCTAAATTCTAACGGACGTGACGTCATTCTAATAACAGAAACCGGAAACAAAACCTAATACAAAATACCTAACACGATTTTGCATGGGCGCCGGCAGCAGGGTGTAAGAGGGTGCGCTTGCACCCCCCTGCTATAAAAGAAAATACCTGAATTTACCAGAAAATTATATATTTTTTTAATTTTTTTATTAAATTATTGTTTGAATAAAAACTAAAGGCGTCGCGGTTGCTGTCCAAATCATTCTACATTTTATATATATTAGATCATAATAGTGTGTAGATGCAGATGCACCTCCCTGAAAATAATCCTGGCGGCGCTCATGCGATTCTGCCTACTATATTAAATAAAATTAAATCTGTAAATGTATGAATTGACAGCTTGTCATCTTGTCAACCAAAATACATTGATGGTAAATAGTTTTTTGTGTATAAAGTGTTTGTATTAAATATGAATAAACAAAGTGGATTTATTAATAAAGAAAGTGATGAAAAAATATTGAATGAAAATAGTGAGTACCTATACTCTAGATGCATACATTTTATTTTTGGTGTGTAATTACACTATTTATACCTAATTATTTATACCTATTATTTATACCTAGCTATTTTCGTTTTATAGACTTAAAGAGCTAAAAAGAAAAAGAAATTGTGAACGTTCATAAAATACTAATATTCGAAATGTTTTAACACTTTCTTATACTTATTTTAGGTTTGGTTAGGTAGCCATAAAGGCCATAAAACCACTAGTCAGGATGGCTGATCTTTTACCAGCAATAACAGATCCTTCGTAGACGTGAAGGAAACAAACTTAACTCAGGATTTTAAATTTTATGGAATATGCTATAAAATGCTACAAAATGAAATGGTTATCTAACTATCGAAGGCTCTTGTGTTGTATTACAATAAGGTAGATACAGCTACAAAATCACACATTCTAAACGTAATGTGTGTATATTTTTAATATTGTTTACCTCCTATTACCTATTATTAAAGGAAAACTTCTTTAGGCGCGACTAGGGGTAACTCTAACGTTAGATTCTAACGGAAGATTCTGATGGAAGTAACTGTGTAATTTTAGTTATGGGAGGAGCTTAAATTTTCGAAATTTATTTATGAGATTTTCAAACGGTTTCAAATACATTAATGGTATTTAGAGAGTTAAATCTATGTTTCACATTTTAGTTATCATAAACCTATTATTTCATATATAAAAAAAATAATGATAACTTTCAAATTCCTATTTCTAATGAATAATATAAATATAACATCTCATTTTTTTGTAAAGTATATAGGCAATAAATATGATTGAATTGTAATTAAATATTTATTTTCCGATACGTACGTCAACAAGTTTTACTTCAATCGCGCGTAAAGGTTACACGCACACTCTTTTTTTTATGGTAAAATATAAGTTAAAGAAAATATTTTAAGACTAAATAATGATCTATGACAAAATAAGCTTTTTACACAATTAATCCGTTACAAAACATTTATGATTAACTCCCTTGAAGAGTTTTCTAAAAATTTACAATAATGATTTTCGCTACAACTAAATAGTTAACATATATGTCCACTAAACGTTGAAATTAAGTTCAGGCATTTATTGGACTGCATAAACAAACACACAAATCAATGCTTTTTTAATGCTTCTATTCTTCTGTGCATCTACTGAACCAAAATTACCTGATAGTATTCAAAATGTCGTACCTACTAGCTGGATTTACCAATGTAGCCACTCTGTTTAGAAGTGTCAAAATAACGATAAATCTTATTTCAAGTTCCAAAATAGTATATTGTGTAGGTATCTAGTAGAAAAAGCGATACATTCCTGGACGACAATGTAAATTCATTCCATTTCAGGAATTTTTGCACTCATTTTCAATGTGGTCTGGCCAGAAATCAATTAGTCAATTTTTTTAGTTTTACCGGCTGTATTTTAACTGACGTAGTTGATTATTGTGCTCCGAGTGCAGAGCTGTTACGAATCGTCATATTTAAATTTTTATTTTGATATATTTTTTTTTATATTTAGATCTTTTATTCAAAATTATTTTTTTCACGATTTATAATTCGAGATTTTAATTTTTTTAAGTATTTGTTTTTAACGATCATTACCTCATTAAATCATTAAAAGGTAAAAATCACTTAAAAAAAGATTTGAATTTTACTAAGATATTTATTTTTTTTAAAAAGATCGTCAAAAACATTTGATTCCTTACTTGAAAAATGATTAGATTATTGATAGCTTCACACTTTACGTAGATTTTTCGAAGTAGTGCCTGAAAAGTTTAACGTTCCTGTTGTGCGGCGGTTATTGTTTTAGGGAAGTCCCGACTATTTATTTCTATTAGCAGATTAATTGGCACACGGCACACCGCACTCTTCCTACTACTGTGCACGCCCATTTATTTGCTGATTTAAGAGAGACAATATAGTCGTTTTATATTGGTTTTTAATGTTAAAATATTTAATTGGTATTGTACCTAGTTTTATAGTCATTGAATTATGTACTATGTGAGAATGAAATACTACAAATTTTAGTCCTACCATAAAAAATCTGTTTTTTAATTTTATTATCTGAGATTATAGGAAATGGGACAAAATATCGGTAGTTTTTATTATTCTGCTTTTTTTAGTTAAAGATCTTCGAGATCTAGAGAAATAGTTAATATGTATAAAGGAGTATTTCCTGAAATTCAAAAAATAGGTACAAAAATTGTTAAAGATGATGATAACGATAACAACAGTGTTGTCCTAGATTCTTTCATTGACATGTGTAAGTCAGGAGATCCTGAATACACACCCGAAATGGAAGTACCAAATCAAGTAATAGTCGAGGCAACGAAGGCCAAAGCTAGGAATCTTTCCGGGACAGCACGTAGAGAGTTGCGGTTTTTTGCATTCGGTGGCACAAACGATGAAGAAAATTCCTACCTAGGTTCTACCCTGTAGAAACCCCTGGGTGCATTGCTCCAGGCCAAAATGCAGCCCAAAAATGCACCTTTTGGGAGGCCTTTCCTCCAATTTTCTAACTTCGTAAAAAAGAGGCAGAACCGGCTCAATTTGGCTACTCGGGGGTTTTTGGGGTCGCTGATCACGATTATGATGTTAAAATCGGCCTCCAGGACACCTGGGGGTCAGGAACGCCGATGAACGTCATCTCCGTGGGACTCTTCAGGAATTTCGTGCGCCGAGGGGCAGAAATTCGGTATCTGGGGGTTTTTTGGGTCGCTGAACCCAGATATGGCATCGGCGAAGTCCCCACGGACACCTGTTTCAACCTGACCCGGCCCTGAACGTCGTCCCCGTGGGTTTCTTCAGAAATTCGTGCCCGGAAGGGCAGAAACCCGGTATCTGGGGGTTTTTTGGGTCGCTGAACCCAGATATGGTATCGGCGAAGACACACAAACACCTGGGGCGCCTGACCTGGCCCTGGACGTCATCCCCGTGGGTTTCTCAGAAGTTCATGCGCGGCAGGGCAGAAACTCGGTATCTGTTGGTTTTTTGGGTCGCTGAACCCAGATATGGTATCCGCGAAGTCCCCACGGACACCTGGTGCGACCTGACCTGGCCCTGAACGTCAGCCCCGTGGGTTTCTTCAGAAATTCGTGCCCGAAAGGGCAGAAACCCGGTATCTGAGGGTTTTTTGGGTCGCTGAATCCGGGTATGGTATCGGCGAAGACGCCACGGACAACTGGTGCGCCTGACCTGGCGCTGGACGTCATCTTCCTGGCTTTTCCTTACAGAATGGAATCAGACAAACTGAAAATCATTACGGGGGTCTTTTGGATCGCTCCCTGTAAATAAAGATGGAGGAAATGAAGAGAATGAATACCAAGTCTATGTTCGTGTAATTAACATTTTGAAACTTTTTATTGAACTCAAATAAAGTATAATCCACCCGTGACTCAACCTCATCTCATAAATCTTCAACTTCGATTTTCAAGACCGTAACTAAATATCAAATTCTGCATCAAGTGACACATCGTTAATCTGTTCATTTTCTTCGTCATCCACTGACCCATTCGTCAGTAGTGCATCTTCCTCGCCCAAGACCTCTCTCTCTGCTGCAATTATGCTTTCGACTAAATATGTTTCAGTATTGGTGCAAGTTGAGCCTTCGCAATTTTTACAGGCAAGATTGCAAGGCAGGCCGTGCTTCCTACAACTGCAGGTCATGAGATCACACTGTCCTGCGCATCCACAAAATATGAGTTCCATAATGTTGGAGGGCGCAGGTTTTTGCTTCATTTGGACAGGGACCAGTGTACCAGCTTGATAGCTCCACCCCCACTCTGTCGGGTCCCTGGTCACCTGATCTCCATGCAACCAATCTTGCACTTGGAAATAGATCCTTTTCAAGTGTTGCTGAATTGCGTCTACTGTGGGGAGAATCTTAGCCAAATTAACTTTCGCCCTCACAACTTTTTTTGCATACATTTTGAATCGATATTTCTCTATTAACTGGTCCCACTTGGGCTTGGCCTCCTCAGGAACATTCGGCTTCCTGAATGAAGGTGGAGCACCGTACATTGCCAGGATTAGCTGCGCCCCATGCTCAAAAATTTCGCAAAATTACAGTCGGTTACCAAACTTATGAGGAACTCACCATGGTTCTATGCTGAGGCCCAGGCTCATAAATACCCTCTTTAATCAACAGATTCGGAGTCCTGGAAATTACCCTTGGCTAATATATTTATACATGTGCATGTATAAACAAATAAGCAATCACTTTATACGCACAAGAAAATATCACTCACAGATCACACACAGAAGTATTTGTTATAAATATTTTTCGTGGCAACGTGAACGCTCCAAAAATATCAAAAAAATAACCACGTGCTTCTTCTGACTCCAGAACGTTATAAATAGTAATATATTTCGGTACCGGCTTTCTACTGCCGCCAGCTGCTCGTACTACTCGTTGGGGGAGGGTGCCTGAAGTGAAAGTATCTGTGTATACCGTAAACTCACAAAAAAGCATCCAATGAACGGTATACACAGACGAGAATATTAAGAGATATTTTGTCCCCACTCCAGGCGCCTCCAACCTCATTCGTTTTTACAGCGGCGCATCAAGTTTCTCGAGAGCCCCAGGGGAGAGTTACTCATGAACAAATTTATGAACTGGTAGGACGATTTTCAGGTTATCTGATTTAATTCTGTAAGGAAAAGCCACGAAGAAGACGTTCAGGGCCAGGTCAGGCGTACCAGGTGTCCGTGGCGTCTTCGCCGATACCATACCCGGATTCAGCGACCCGAAAATCCCCCAGATACCGGGTTTCTGCCCTTTCGGGCATGAATTTCTGAAGAAACCCACGGGGACGACATTCAGGGCCAGGTCAGGTTGCACCAGGTGTCCGTGGGGACTTCGCCGATACCATACCCGGATTCAGCGACCCGAAAAACCCCCAGATACCGAGTTTCTGCCCTTCCGCGTATGAACTTCTGAGAAACCCACGGGGATGACGTCCAGGGCCAGGTCAGGCGCTCCAGGTGCCCGTGTGTCTTCGCCGATACCATATCTGGGTTCAGCGACCCAAAAAACCCCCAGATACCGGGTTTCTGCCCTTCCGGGCACGAATTTCTGGAGAAACCCACGGGGACGAGGTTCAGGGCTGGGTCAGGTTGCACCAGGTGTCCGTGGGGACTTCGCCGATGCCATATCTGGGTTCAGCGACCCAAAAAACCCCCAGATACCGAAATTCTGCCCCTCGGCGCACGAAATTCCTGAAGAGGCCCACGGAGATGACGTTCATCGGCGTTCCTGACCCCTAGGTGTCCTGGATGTCGATTTTAACATCATAATCGTGATCAGCGACCCCAAAAACCCCCGAGTAGCCAAATTGAGCCGGTTCTGCATCTTTTTTACGAAGTTATAAAATTGGAGGAAACAGTATCGAACATTTCTTAATAGATGAAGATTGGAAAAGAATTTGGTTAAGTGAGAACGTTTTTAACCGAGGTTTAGTAGAAGATCCAACAAAATCACTACCTGGATTCAAACATCCTAGAAATATCTGGTGTAAATTGAACCGTCTACGCACTGGTCATGGACGCTGTAATTCCACTCTCTTTAAATGGGGTGTTGTAGAAAGCCCATTATGCTCTTGCAATATAGCCGAAGAAACTATTGAAAATTTAGTCAATGAATGTCATCTTACAAGATTTGCTGGCAGTTTTCAAGAATTACATGAATTGACACAAAATGCCATTAAATGGCTCACACAAATCAAGAGTCTTTGAATATACAGCAAGTAGTTCTGCTTAAGGTTATTTTTTTCTGTGGTTTTTTCCCTTAATCTCCAACACGAATGTGAGAACTGATACCCTTTAAAAACTTTCCGCAGATACAATATTTAGAAGAGTGTTTTCTCTATAGAACGAATTGTTCAAGTTTTATGACCATATTATTGTTAATAACATACATTGTACTACTACTATTTTCATACGAATATATATATAAGAGAAAGTTCGAGAAAAAGGTATAACTACCAAGCTCTCGTAGATAAAAGGTAAAGATGAAACGATAATTCGACTAAACACTAGTACCTATTAACAGGTATTTAGTAATAGTAATAACCACATCGGCAAAGTTAGCACACCGTCCAATATAACATTCGGACAAAGTTGTCACCATTCGTTTCCAAGCAGATTTAAATCAAATTATTTGCTTTTTGTGAAATCTAAATAAATAATCTGAAATATTTACTTTTTCTTTAAATCATAAATTCTTTTATGATTCAAATCTTTTCAAAACGATTTAAATCTTTTCAAAACGATTTAAATCTTTTCAAAACGAACGAAATCTTTTCAAAAGATTTAAGTCTGAGGTACCTACTTATATCATTACACAAGTGTTTATTTAAATCTTTCAAAAATAAATTGAAGTGAATTTGTTATGTATGATATTTTGTATTTCGCAGAAGCAAAGAAATTTTTTTATTTGATATTTATGAATTTTTAATTACCGGAAAGTAAGAAGCAGATTATTAACAAATGATGAATTTATTCAAATAATTGAGATAAATTAATGCGAAATATGCAAAAACATATATGTCAATTTTCAAAAAATCAATTATCCAATTTGTTAATTTTATTTTTATTGTTTGTTTAAAATATATATAATAAATTTTTGCTACTATTTCACTAATTTATGTGGGTATTAGTTGCGGGTTAATTAGTGTATTTGTTGCAATTGCAGGAATTGTAGAAGTAGTAGAGGTACTCCGATTAACAAAACTTTATTTTAAACAAATTATATATCTCTATGTCAACTGTTACATACTAAAATAAAAAATACAGATTATACGTTTTTATATAATCTTTAAGTACTAAAATTATTTTAAATATTATTAGCCTATAATATAACTAAATTTACAAGATTTGTATCCGTTAACACATATTTTCTTAGGGAGTTTATAAATGAGGCGTAAGAAACAATTTTTTCAACAGGCGCAGAAGATGGTAAAAGACAATTATGTATTAAAAACAAATTTTTAAGTTAACTGTATTTTTGTAAAATTTAAAAATCGTAAGATAGGTCTTGTAGGAATTGCAATAATTCTAATTCGAATATGTTTATTGTCAAAGTCTTATTCTTACTTCGACAATTATGTTTTATTTAATTATTAAAGATAATTAAAAAAAATCATCAATTTGATTTTACTCACTGACCCCATTTTTAAGATAGAAAGCAATCCCCTTAGTATTATAAATGTTTTTTGCAGCTTCTAGGATCATAATTATTTTTCACTTGTCCTTCTTATACATTAAAAAAATTGTGTTAAAACAAGTACAACCATCTTAGTGGAGGAATGTTTGATAGAACAGGTAACCAAGGGATTGGAGAAGACTTCAACGCACCACTGATGATTCTTATTGTTGTATTTATTTGAGTGTCAATATTGTGTACATGGACACTGTTCAATCAAACTGGGCAGCAGTATTCTGCAACAGAAAAAACCAGAGCAAGAGAGGATGTACGTAATGTATGTGCGTCAGTACCCCAATTTGTACCAGATAATTTCGAAATAATGTTATTTCTGGTTTTAAGTTTTTGGCGAACTTTCTCAATGTGTTGTTTATATGTTAAGCTTGTATCCAAAGTTACACCAAGGTAAATAGGATGAAAATTGTGATTTGAACTTTCTCTTGAAGGAGATGGGGCATTTTGTAATCAGTGCGGCAAATTAATAAGTTTTATTATTTCTCTTTCTTTCTCATTTCATAACATAACTAAATTCCAAAGTTATATTAAAATTTTAATTGTTGGTATTTTTTTTAAATTCCCCAATTTCAAGTAGAAAAACGTACTTTATTGACCAACATTGTGGAACCCCACTTCATTAACGTTTGGAAAAATTATATTCCTCTAAGTTAGTTCAAATATCTCTGCGGGATAGTTTAAGTAAAGAAACGAAGGAAGACAAATTTAAATTTGATTTATGCCAGATCATGATTGCATCCGACATTCCTCTGAATAAAGTTAATCACCCTAGTTTTAAGTTCTTTTTTAAAAAACATTTTAATAAATCCTTACCGGAGAAAAGTACATTAAGAAAACAAACTATAAAAAATGTTATGTGGAATGTGTATCAAAAATTAAGCAGGAGTTAGAGCGAAGTTACTTGATATTATTGTGGTTGAAACGACAGATGTATGTGGCTGGTATACATATAGCTAATATAATGATTGGAATTCTGATTGAAAACTTTGCAAAAAATCCTTATTTACTTAAAAATACAGAAAAAGAAACAATTTAACAATAACTAGATTTATACAAGATAGTTTATCAAACCTCTTTTGACCCAAACCTATACCAATGAATAAAATAATTTAATTCATTGCACTTGTGTAGTCCACTCCACGAGGTAAATAGAATTCCAGAAGAAATAAGAAATCTATCTATCAACATCAATAAGCAAGGGTCATTTTCAAAATATTGATTTATATTTTTTATAAGTTTGTTTTAGTGGCAAAAAAGATCCCCGAATAAAGAAGTAAAATAGACATTATTATGCCACAAAGAAGCTATCGAGAATATTTAAATATTAAATAAGAAATCTGTTTTCGTTGGTAAATGATTTTATATATTTTATGAAAAAGGTTTTTGTAAAGGCTCCATTGAGGGTGCAGATCTATAAAGAAAGACTTCCCGGTGTCCCTTTGCCACCTAAATCAGTAATTACAAGGTGAGGAACATGGCTCGAAGCAGTATTTTCACTTTAAACACTGCAATAAGATAGAATTAGTAATGTCTGAATCTGATGATGATATTTCCGAAGCCACTCGGAAAGCAAAAAACAATATTAAAAAATCCGAAATTGAAACAGCAACTCGCATATATCAATAACAATTATAAATTAATAGTTACCACAATTACCTTATTATAAAGACAAAAGGTAAATTGGTCGTACAGACGTGGTTTTTAAGATTTTTTCACGACATAACAACCCACAACAACAAGACAAACTATAACATTGACTAAAGACACCCTACTAGCTAATGATAACCACCTCATTATGACATTTTAGCAAGGAGGGGGTGCAAAAGGACAACACAGAAGCAAGGAGAAGAATACTAGTGACATATTTGTATTTTGTCTTTGTAAATAATAATCGTTTACTACGAATAAACGATTTATAAGGTATAAGGTAAATTTAGGAGAGTAAGTTAAATTAGTAGATAATTTCGAGACAAAAATTGAAACGACATCTGGAAGTAAATAATGGTCAATTAATAAAAAATAATGAAATATGTTTTTGACAAGAATGAAGGTTTGTCGTTTTTGTCTAATGTTGGAATTGAACATTTTCCGAGGAATTACAAATTGAGCCAGATTTATTATCCGCTCTGAAATATCCTCCAATTACATCTGTCGAAGTAGAACGTCCATTTTCAATGTACAAATTAATTTTAAGTGATTGAAGACATAGTTTTAAGACCGAAAATATTGAAAAGCATTTCTATTATTGATAACGTTTTGAGTGGTTACAGTGTTTAATTACTGCTGTTATGATGTGTAAATATATTTGCCTGATGTAAATACTACGTTAATTCTATTTGTACAATAAATAATAACTTATTTGCCTATTTTACCTATATGCTAAGATGGCTGCTTTTTTTAACATAAATCTTTGCCTACATAGGCGCATTTTTGTTCAATTTTTGTTACCTATTAATCCGAGCTCTATTTATAATAATACTTTTAAAATAGGTACTCAATTCACTCGAGTTAAAAGCAAAAGCAATTTACTTATTTTTTTTAAACCGGCCAGAAATTAGTACTTTCCGGTTTATTTTTAGGTCAGAAAATGTCATTTTGTTTTACAAGTCCAGTAAAATAGTTAGTCTAAGATAGCGGTCAATTCTATGGTAGCCGAGTTTTGTATATATTTACGGTATCCGCCAAAATAAACAGTACCGAAACAGAGAGTGCTGTGGAGTTGTTTATATAATATGGATTTGTCATATTTGACTTAATTGTCATTAGTTGATATATTAATAGTACGCTGCAGTTAAATTTGATTTAAAAATGGTTCTAACAACGGAAGAAAAAGTGTTTTTGGTAGAGCATTATTTTCGTTCATACGGAAAACGTCGTAATGATGGTCCAAGCTTAGAACAGGTGTCAATAAAATATCAACAAAAATTTAATAAAGCAGCTCCTTCTCATTCACCTCATCTGACGCCACCTGACGCATACATTTTGGGCATAATGAAGGACAAAATATTTCATTCGGAAAATCCGCTGGCGAATATTGCCGAACTACGGGAAAGAATAAGGTACTTACGCCTAAAAGGGCCCAGTTATTAAGATGGACCACTTTCAATATTTTGTACGTCTAAAAGTTCAAATGAATTTAAATTTTGCGCCCATGTTCGGTTAGTGCCATAGACAAAATTGCAACTTCATAAATAAGGAAGACAGTCGTCATTTTTGCAGTGGTTGCCAGTTTTTTAGTGTCGTTGCAAAGGGCTGACGATTTATAATCTTCTAATTTAAACCTTTTTAGTATTTTCTTAAGAAAACAAGAAGTTTTCGTTATTTTTTTTAATATAGCGTTACTTGGGTTTATGGGCACTTGACTCAACGTAAGAGTTGTTTATATTATTTGTTAATTTTCATTTATAAAAAATAGTTCTTGTGGCGGGGTAAATTACCCTATAAAGGCCCATCACATCCTATGATGGCTCGGGCCAATCGAAGATATGAGACAATTCAGATGTTTTTGAAAAAAATATTTGGTCTTTAAATAAACATGTTTTTTCCAAAAGTGATTATTAGAATAACGCCACAACATTGTTATTTGTTGAGTCTATGTAGAGGTTTTTGTTTATTAGGTAAATTAAATTTTGCTAAGTCGAAGATGGCCCACCGTCCAATTTGTTACCAAAAAAAAACTTTTGTATCAGACTGATTACCTAAGAATATCATATAATATTAGGTCAAGTTTTACATAAATACTTATTTTTTGTTTTGATAGGGTTTATTGATTACATAATTAATATCGGGCTATGATAGGTGCCTATGTTCCTAAAAAAGCCCACTTTGAAGGTTTTAAAAAACAATTATTATCTTAACGAATTGTTTCCAAACATGTTGATTTGTATAATTACTTTATTCACAAATAAATGAACTATGCTGTGATAAAGGCAGTTTTCACAAATTTATATTTCTTTTCCAGGGGCGCTATTAAATTGCACCACGGCTACGGGGAGTCTAAAATCCAACCTTTAAATTGCACCACGAAAATTGGGATATAGGATTAGGAACCCCTGCAGATAATATTGCACTCTTTTTCTATTAAATAATATAAACTTACCTTTTAAGTCCATCCTATTTAAATTAAGTATACTTTGGAGTTCTATATATATGTATAGGCAGGTATATTAAAAAATATATAATTAAAATATTTATTAAAAAATAAAAATATAAACATTTACATAAAGATTATAATATACAGATATAGAAAAAGATATAGAAACTTAAGAGTAAAAAAATAAAATAAAATTAATTTTTACATTCATACAGTATTTGAAGCGTTGTAGGTATGAACTTACCGAAATCCATGGTTAATTTCAGCGGTGAACAACAATGAAATGAATTCAAATTTCAAATATTTTGACTGTTTAATAACTTTCCAAACAATAAAAACCAGTTCAACTAAATTCAATAATTAATTTCAGCCGTGGACAATAGTCAAATGAATTCAAATTTCAGATATTTTCACTATTTATTCACTTTTAAAATAAAATCGTAAGTTTTCCTTGGGTTAATCCTACTCTAAAGAGGCAGCTACCTGCCGACCCCCTGTAGCGGTTAGTGGTGCTATTTAAGTGTCTGCTTAATCCCTTATTTTCACGTTTTGTATAATATAAGAAATTGGTGGTGCAATTTAAAGACACCGCTTTTCCAGCTATTAAAATTTAGCAAAAAGTGGGCCTTACCTTACAAAATATTTTTCAGCAGTTCCATCAACCACTTTTTATAAATATGTTTATTGACTTACAAAATCGATATGAAACTTGTTTGCGTCGAAATGGTGAACATTTTGAACACTTACATTACAGAAATTAAAAATTAATTTTTATTTTTATTTTCGGTACTGTTTATTTTGGCGGATACTATAAAAACATTAAACGAGCAGAGCGTTTGTGACAGTCTTATATAACAAGATGTAAGAGATGATACAAAACGTATCTAGTGCCGTGCTGTCAATAATAAATCCAGTTTTAAACTGGATTGGTGTTTGGTTAGATTTCCTTACTCGAGACACCGGTAGATGCTGCGACATAAGTATAAGGATATTAATCACCTCATAAAAGGGCAAAACCAACTACAGAACCGTGTTTTGCTCTTTTTGGAGCTCATCAGTGTTGTATAGGTTATGTCTCTTCAGTCACTAATGAAGAGATATCCCCTGTATGAATCGACCAAATCCTTATAGATGTAAACTTGCGAAAATAGAAACCATTCGCAACTGGCCCCATCTTCACTCCAAAAATAATACTACGACAGTCGCTTTGCATCTTGCACGTAACCTTCGGCAAGGAAAAATAACTTGACATATTTTGACGTTTAGTTGAAAACGTGAAATTTATTATAAAATGGATATTTAAAATGATGCATTTGATTGTGAATTAATGGAAGATGAAATTATACCAGATGAAATTGTCAAGGCGGCCTCCCAAGCAAGGTTTGTTAAAAAAAATGTTAAAATTAGTTAATAAAGAGTTCTTGTTATAAAAATGTAAACTGAATAATATGAAGTTTATGGTACAACAATGCCCGTTTTAAAACAAATATTGTACGTAATACGTCCCAAAAGTACTTTTACTGGAATCGCAGGCTTGCAGGGCTCGCCTATGGCTCGCCCTGCAATTTGCTTACTTGTCCAGTAAAAGACCACTTTCAGGACTTGTTACGTTAACTACTATTTAAATGTTTAATCCAACTTTTATTTTTTGTATTTCAACAAAGTTTGTTTTCACTTTTTAGTTTTTTTAGAGTATACATAGATATATTTTATCTCTAAACGTGTATGATTTTATGATTAATCTTATATGTTTTTTATTTATTCACCGAATGAATAAACATTATTAAGTTTTACTAGAACATTTCAAATTAACGCACGAGAGGACATCCTTTAATATTGATAATGTAAATAATATCATTCAACAAATCAGCTAAATTTTTATTGACTTATATTAACTTATATAAAAATTATGCATAAGCAGTATTTGAATTTAAGTTAGTATAATTTGATTAATTTAACAATCGTGTTAGATTTAGAATTTAATAAATTAATGCAGTTGACATAAAATTCTTTTGCAAGTTTACCCTGATCTTATTTAAAAGCTGTGAATTAGAGATTGCTTATGAAAAATGAGCAAGTGCTTTGGAATATATTTCAAACGGGTGGGTGTCTAAAGGGAAGAGTTATACTTTATTTCAAATATAAATCAAACTTTTTAAGCTGGATTTTCAAGTCCCTTCTCGAATCGTAAAGTTTGACATTAACTGCAAAAAATATTTAATCTATACTTATAATACCTGACGTTAATTTCCTCTTATTCGCTGACGATCTGAAAATATTCACAACTATAGAAACCATCAAGGATTGTGAAAGACTGCAACTATCATTGAATGAATTCAATAAGGATAATGATATGTTATTAAATATTTCCAAATGTAGTGTAATAACTTTTACTAAATCACAGAATACTATTACTTACTCATATAAACTAGATAATGAGATATTGCCATCTTTGGATATAATTCGCGATTTAGGAGTTTTATTTGATAGATCATTGTCTTTCGTTCCCCAAGTGGATCATGTTGCAAATAAGGCATCACAGATGCTAGGATTTGTAAAACGAAACTCAACAGATTTCAAATCAAATAACTTTCATATTTTATAATATTGCTCTCTAGTAAGATCTGCTCTCGAATTTAGCTGTACAACTTGGTCACCTTTTTACAACATACATATTCAAAAACTAGAAAACATACAACACAAATTTCTAAAGTTTTTATCATTTAAAAACAATTTGCACTTACCGGACAATGAACTGGAAACATTATTTAATTTATTTTCACTGGAATTGCGTAGAATTCATTTTGACCTTAAATTTGTTTTTAAGGTATTCAACAATCTTATTGATTGTTTATCACTGAATGAAATGTTTTTTACTAATATATACACTCCTTCCAGAAATACACGGTCAGATAACATTTTCTATGTTCCGTACCGGCGTACAAATTATGGTTACTTTTCACCAATCAATAGAATGATGATTAATGCAAATATTTACTTGAATCGCACATCTTTTAATATGACACTTAATACATTTTCAAGAAATTTGTTCCCTGTAATTCTTCCTAATAATTATATTGTATAATATGTTAAGAAAATTGATTTTAGCTAATTTTATTTATGTATTTCTATAATTTATATCACTGCATTGTTTTGTTTATTATTATTGTTATTTTAGTTATACTTAATTATTAATTATTAAGAACTTCTTGTATTCTAATGTTTAAATTGGTAATGCCGTTCATAAAGTTCTATTCTATTCTATTCTATAATAAATCTGTAGAGAGGTCAATTCTCTACATGAAATATTTCCAAAATATATAACTATCGATACTGATACCAAAAATGCAATCAGTAAAATTTTTGTCTGTCTGTCTGTCTATATAACCGTTATAGAAACAAAAGCTACTCGACGGATTTTAACGAAACATGGTACCTACAATTATTTTTCATACTCCCGAGCAGGTTATAGTATACTCTTCATCACGCTACAATCAATAGGAGCAGAGCGGTGAAGGGAAATGTTGGGAAAACGGGAGAAGTTACTTCATTTTTAAGCTTCCGTCGCGTGTGCAACCTTAATAATTAAAACTATACAGAAATCAGGTATGACGAAAATGTTCTGCTTAAAATTATATAAAAAATATCCCAGTATAGCATATGTCTATCTTTTATGGTTGACTCACAATAACACATGTAACTTCCGATAGCTTAGCAGTTCGAAGCTTTCTGATTATATTTGTTTACTCTTACGTTTATAACACTCTCAGTCATCCCTAATTAAAAAAGTTAACATGATTAACCATTTCATAAAAAAGAATCATAGAAATCGGGATAGAAACACCAAAGTTATACATGAAATACGCTAATAATAATAAGCCATCGCGCGTGAATACTGTTTTTTTTTATCTGTCTGTATGTTTGTGCGCGCATCACATGAAAACTACTGATTCGATCCGAATGCGGTTTTCGCAGATGTATTTGTCTTCTCCCAACTTAACATCTGGTGTATAAAAATTTCTCCCCCCACCCCTTTTGCGGGTGGGGGAGAGAAATTTTTATACAACAATCTATACGCTACGCGCACGACGTCGCGGGTATATCGATATAGAACCCAAAAATGTGGTTAGAATTTTTTTTGTACGTCTGTCTGTCTATCTATATGTTTGTACGCGCATCACATGAAAACTACTGATCCGATTCGAATGCGGTTTTCACAGATGTATTTGTCTTCTTTCAACTTAACATCTGGTGTATAAAAATTTTTCCTCCCACCCCTTAATGGGGTGAGGGGAGAAATTTTTATGCAACAATCAACACTCCACGCGAACGACGTCGCGGGTACACCTAGTGGTAAATAAAATAGTACCTACCTGAGACTTTTATATGAAATCTATTATAAAAATTATTATTTGTTTTATAAAACCTTATTGTTATAATAAATATAAAGATGTCTAATGAAGTTTGCAACTTGCATAATTTCCTCATCACGATTCTGCTGTCCGTCTCAAGCTAATGCTTTTCAAAAAATCATTGTAAATCTTTACGTTATGATTAATACCGCAAATGTAGATACTGCTTAAGAATATAAATGCGTTTATACTATTTTCTAAAGAGATTATCTATAAACAAACGCTTACTCTTATTCATAGTGATTTAATTTTATTTAAAAAATGTTTAAATCATGTAAATGTACCTTCTTTTTTTAATTGATTTTCTAACAACTCGTCCATTTTTTGGAACTAAGTTCCTTACAGCAGGCTTGGATTAGATAGGGATTTTGCTGCGTGACCGAACTAAAAAAAATGTAATAGTAAAAAACCGTAACGAAAAGTCCGTGGAAAAAGTCCGTGAAATAAAACCGTTAAATGAGCCGGGTTCGATTCCCGGCCAATGCAATTTTTTTTTGTATCTCTTAACATTTACCTTTTTTTGTTAAAGTAATATGAGATATAATTTTTAAAAACCTTGATAGTTGAAAGTAGTTAGGAAAGGTGAGAAAAAATAAATGTATACATTACTCTTTAAAGCTCACCTTGAATTTTAAAGAAGCTTCTTTCTTAACGCCAAGATTTCACTGATTTTGATATATTGACCGTTAAATGAGACGTCCGCAGGCGCTACAGTCGTATACACAAGCGAGTAGTGTTATGTGTCGATTCTACATTAGTCGAAGTAACTTCGTTCCTACCTGGTTTACCACGACACCATTTTAACTTTTTTGTATATTTTAACATTATATATTATTTTTATTTAAATATTTTCCATGGAAAAGCAGTAAATAAGTTGCAAAAACTACAAATAATAACAGCACAACCAGTTAAACCACATTCCCTAAAAATAATGGATCAGCAACCAGTATCATATTTAACACTATACTGACCATCGTAACAATTAGTGACTAAATCAATTGCAATTATCCAGGACCTGTGAGTCTACAAAATTACCGATTTACCATTTAGTCCAGTTACGCAGATCCGGTATATTGTTCCGCAACATTTGAAATAATTTAAACGAACCGAATGGTGCTGGTGATATACCATTACAAATACACTTCACTCGTAACAACTCAATTAGAGAACTACAGCATTAACAATTTAGTGAAAATGCTAACTAAAACTTTAGATAATATCGTAAGCACAATAATTACGATATACAAATAAAATTTAAAGAAGCCTATTAAAGCGAATAAGGTAGCTGGTAGCGTAGGTACATTTGGTCTTGTATGAAAGCTGGTTCGTCTCTGCCAATAGATTTATTTTTAATAGTTTAAGTTATTTTTATTATTTTTTACATAATTAATTTTGCATTATTATATTACTTCGTCGTATTTAAGTATTAAAAAAAAGGTTATTAAATATACTTAGAAACTATGCAACAAGAATCTTTTAATTTAGTATTTAACAACTGTACTGCAACTATTCTTAACTATTACAATAAACAGAAGTTTTAGATACTGTTTTATTTTAGTAGATTTATATCTACTATTCAGCTGGTTCGCATGTCGTGACTTCGGGAAAATTTCACTACAGTTTTTCGTTTTGGGCCCCCCTGACCTCAAAAACACCTTCCGTTAAAAAGTTTATATATATATATATATATATATGTATAGTTCCGATATAACAAAATCTGTGGACACGATAACGGTCGCATTTCTTAACGGATCGAAATGAAATTTGGTACAAAAATCAATCGTCCAAAAATCTCGGTCGAGTTCGTTAATGGGCCAAATCGGTAAGGCCGTTTGGGCGTGACATTAAATCAAAATGGAAAAAATTCGTAACTTTTTTACTTCACCCTGTACAAAAAAATGTTAGAGGACTTTTTTGTTTGTCTTAAAGAGACCTACAACTTTTATCTAAAATAATTTTTTTCTAAAACGTATACTTTTAATATATTCAATTAATATAAATCTACTGAAGCGCCTGGCTTACCAAGGGCCATTTTTTTTATTCACAATAGTGAACTTATATAAAGTATAGTACATAACACCAATTTTTTCACTCGTGTGTAAACCGCTTCTTACCACTCTTATTATATATAACAAACGTTGATAGACATTTTCGTAAAATTGTAAATTTTCAATATACTTCCATTTTTGCTATAAGCAAAATTTAGCAAAAGTCAACTGTTTTAAAGATGAAAGCCATATGTCATATAGTCGCACCTGTCGCTTGAAGCTTACGCTTATTGACCTTCTTTCATTTATTCATATCACCCACTTCAGGATCTTGGTCCCTTTAATAATTTGTGCAGTTCTAAGGGATCGGTGTCATATATTTCAGGGGGCAACTTAAACTGTCCAAAAATTTACGGTATCCCGCGATCCAGTGCATGACAATGGTACTGAATTGGTTTAACTGTTTAAGCTTCCACGTCGCATAATCTGCAGGTTGGGTTTCCATTAAACATTTCCATAGTTTACAGGTGTCCCTTGACAGATGCATGGCCCGTAAGTAATCATGTAATAACTTGTAGTTGATTCCTGCTTGTTTTGTACAGTGTTTCAGCTCTTTTGGCACACATCTGGTTAATACAAATTTTGCTTGTGCTTTACCAAAGATGTGTTCTCAGTGTTGGTTGTGTTATTTTCAAATCCAACCTTTTATTCGACTTCGAACCGTACTTTTTGACATTGCTTTTGGTATCTCCGGACCGTAGAATATAGCGGCTGATTCTGATGACCTGGCACCCAAACTAGTTTGAACTAATGAAGTAATGTGAAGACAACTTTGGGGTCTTCAAATGATCGCTTGACTATCTAATATTTTCCCTTGCACATTACAAGATTGCATAGACTTCTGCTTGAAATAAAAATGTATATGTACTTCTTAATAAAAAATATCAACTAAGTCTATTAAACACGTAATGTTTATTTTGGTGGTAATGTTGCATAGTATGTTTCAGCTAACCAAAAAGTCCTAAAAAGACTAAAAAAAAATTATAAATTTTATTGGAGGTTTTGCTTAAACTTTATATTCTTGTAACGATTTTTCGCTTTCTCTTGAGCATAACGCACGTAAAATAAATATATTTAAAAAGTTAAAATTATGCGGACTAGATTGCTACAAATATCCTTTAATGGAGTATGTTTTAGCATAAAGGAAATGTTATAATGAAAATAAGTATTCTGTAATCTGTAGTATAATTCTGTAATTTCACAAAATCTATTAATTTTTTTTTAAACAATCATAAATAATTACAAACTTCCAATTGGCTTACAATAATAAGAACAAAGGATACGACAAAACAAACAAACAAACTTGTTATTTATGGATATGAATTCAATGTTCATTCACTAAATTACAAAGCGGGGTAGGAAGCTAGTTCACACTAAAGCAAACCAACTTGTTAATAAAGAGCAGTAGAAATTTCTGAGACTCGGGATGTTATTTATTATAGCCAATTTCATAACAATGAAATGCAACTGAGACCTGTAAAAGTATTAAATTTTTTACGAAAACATTCACAATTTGAGCCCAACGAAATAGCATCTAAAAATTTTATTACACCAATGTTTTAAAAGCTTTGATACCAAAAAAATTTAATATCACTTTTATATCAAAATATCAGCTGTTTATTAAGTTTCACAGTCAGATACATATTTCCGTAGAAATGGTAAAATATTGAAAGAAAATCTGAACAGTAGTCGATCGCAATAACGTCACACACAATCGGACTTGACAATAGAAATATGATTTTCACAAAATGTTTGTCATTATTACTTTTTTCGAGAGTCATGTCATAAGGCTTTTAACACAGAAGTGTTCAGTTACTATTCGGCAAAATATGTTAAGTTGTCAATAACATTATTATAATATTATTGTTATTTGAGGGAGGATATCCATCTCAAATATGGGTACCATTGTAAATGATATATTACTCAAATTCGTTTCATAAAATCTTTGTATTTAATAAAATTGATGCTAATAAATATTACAAATGTAGTGTCAGTTAATTCAATTAAATATAGGCCGCAAAAGTCTGTAGATTACTAAGAGTAACAAATTTTCAAGAATAGACGAAAAAATCAATTTAAAATTACTTATTGCACCCTTCTGGGCCTTTGCCAAATAGTGAAGGGTCCTAAGTGAGAGCTTATCGAGCCGAATTTTGCCTGTTAAGAGAAACCATCTTGCCAGCGTCACCCTAGTCGTTTGGTTAACCACTACGGAAGTTTCCCTCAGATTTTTCCAGTTAAGAGAAACCATCTTGCCAGTGTCACCATAGACCGTTTGTTAACCACTACGGAAGTTTTCTTCAGAATTTTCCTGTTAAGAGAAAACATCTTGCCAACGGCACCATTAACCGGTGCTCATCAACTTCCGGAGGTCTCAGTATTCCGTCCAGAAAACTCCACCACATCGATTCCGAAGAAACAGCAGAAAAAGATAAGAAAAGAGTTAATTAGTTTAACTAATAATTTAAAATACTTTCTGTGAATAAACAATATAACACTGATTTCACTCTTTTATTTGTATGTCTTCACTTAGCGCCCTTTATTTGTTTGGGAAGAGTTAAAAAAAGAAAGCCAGAAGGAAGCCACGAACCCTGGAGCTAGCCAAGGGTATTTTTACGCTACAATATCTGTCAAAAGTGATGTCAGAGAGATTGAGATCGACATATTCCACTCTTCCTAATGACAATTCAATTGGCGAATTGGCCATTATCGAATCAACAGGCCAAACGCTTGCGAAGGTTCTGTTTGGTAGAGAAATGAGACTACCCTGTGACTTGATATTTGGTTGTAAACCTAGTGAAGAAGTGGCCCGTGAGGAATATGTAGTCGATATTCAGAATCAAAACTTGTAGAATTTAGTCACAAATTTAACCCTTTACGAATAAAACCTTACATTTGCAATGAAAAAAATACGCTTATTAATCCAAATAAAAACTATCCTACCTTTAAAGTTAAAACAAATAACACATATCTACAAAATTTCATTGAAATCAGTTAGCGCAAACAAATATCGTGACGCAACATTTTTATAAATAAATATACTTATTACAATTTCATAATAGAATTTTTTATAGAGACCTTTCTCTTAATTAATGCTTTTTATAATGATTATAAGGTATAGTTTAACCTTTTTGTACCATGTTTTACTCAGTCGATTATTGCGGTATACTAATAAATATTCTCTTGGTTCCATTATCCCTTTATGCTGTTGGCATAATATGAAATAGATGACACCTACATCTATTGTTAAAGCTGAAAACTGATATTGTAATATTATAAAGTCATTAATCATATCTTCCAGGGAGAGAACTTAATTACTTTAACATTTAATACGCGTGATTAAACATATAGATATTATTAATTGGACAGCTATTAGATTTTATCTATGAAATCAATATTCATTACAGAACAGACTAACAAAAGTTTTGATAGAGTTTTCAAAAAAAAAAAAACATTTTTAAACATTTATTATAAATAAACTTAGTAGTTACGTATGTTCGAAAAGTTTGCTATAACCACTGCAGTATGCAATATTTTCAGTAGATAAGCTTAAGACATCACTCTCCATGTTATCTTTATACGCTGACGACACTGCAATACCCACAAGATATCTACAAAGAGCCATAGAGCAAATAAAAGAATGGTTTATAGGACATAAACTATCGATTATTTAGAAAAAATTCAAAAAAATATGATGAAAAAAAAACATCGATTGGACTCATATATGTGTATGTGTATAATATCGATTATTTAGAAAAAATTCAAAAAAATATGATGAAAAAAAAACATCGATTGGACTCATATATGTGTATGTTTATATGTGTAAGTAATCAAACCTTTTACTATAAGATAGGAGTAAAAAAAAAATTAAAGATACCATTATAAAATAATATAACCCTTATGACAAGTGGCTAAAGATGCAGCTCCGGCAGCAGTAAAGAAACAGAGGATACCATAGCACAAAAAGACAAAAACAATTTCATAGAAAAAATGCAACTGAAAACCACATAATATAAATAAACGTCCAAAATAAAAGCGAGCAACAATAGCCAGACACCGGGAATATAGTGCAATAGTACTTTAAATTACGGCTTCTCCGCAACCAGTAGGGAGAGGTACATCACCCTAACAATGCCTACTTTAATATTTTTAAACTTGGAATGATGTATAACATGTGATTGTTTGCACTATTTCAGCATGCCCAATCACTTTTAACTTTTAGATCGGTCTGGCTGAAGGTAACAATCGAACTATTGCTTGGCATATTAATTTTGGGTTTTTAGATACTTAATAACATCCTATATAAATTTCAGCCATAATAAAATATTAAAAAAAAAATATTCAAAATAAGCGTTTGGCGCAGTATAAACAACAATAAAAATGTCTGGCAATAATAGATTTCTGTTGTAAAAAGGTCGATAAAAATAATAATAATAAACTTTTATTTAAAAAATTGGTGTAAATCTAGAAACTGGCCTACCTAAAATTCACTGAAAATATATATGTAGAATCTTTAACAAATGTCTGGATCATACTTTGAAATGACTTCTCAAAAATAAAAGTCAAAGCGATAGGGTTATTATTAGATTACCACACGTTTTACCTTTGTTAATCAGAATTTTCTATTGTTGCCGCGTTAAAATCTAAATATCGAAAAAAACTTTAACAAGTGAAAGTACTCAAAGTCGTTATTTTCAATGTGGTTCCTAAATCACAGAGACTGTGTGCAACAAGGGAAGCGCATGTCAGCCATTAGTCCTTGCATTCTAAGAATATTTAAATCTTGTTAGGTTTAGATATTAAGGTTTGCTATTTTTAACACAATATCCTACTAACTAAAATGGTTGTGTCTTTGCAATAAACTGTTTATTATTATAAAAGGAACAACCTTTGACAACTAGTACAGCGGTTACAAAATGTGGGGTGCGTTTCCCCAGGGCCCCCAGGGGTCGTGTTAAGTGGGTAAAACAAAATAATTAAAACCGATTTATAAAATTTTTATTGTCAAATATTGAACTACAAACTTATTCTATGCCTAACAAGTTTTAAATATTCTAAGAATGTAAGGACTAACGGCTGACATGCACTTGCTTTGTGAGGCACACAATCTCTGTAAGTTGGGTTCCACATTGTAAATGGCGAGTTCTTTTTCTGGTTAAAGCTTATCTTGATATTTAGATTTTAATGAATCAACAGCAGAAAATTCTGTCCTGAACGTGGGGAAACCCAACAAAATCCATACCGCTTTGGCTTTTATTACTGAGAAATAATTTGGATGTTAAATAGGATTCTATACTTGAGTCAGTTGCTACATCTTGAATAATCTATATACATATAATAAAACTGTAGAAATGTATATGTTTGTGCGCGCATCACATGAAAACTACTGATCCTATTCGAATGCGGTTTTCAAAGACGTATTTGTCTTCTTTTAACTTAACATCTGGTGTATAAAACTTTCTCCCCCCACCCCTTTAACGGGGTGAGGAAAGAAATTTTTATGCAAAAATCAACACGCCACGCGAATGACGTCGCGGGTACATCGAAATAGAACCCAAAAATGTGGTTAGATTTTTTTGTCCGTCCGTCTGTATGTTTGTGCGCCCATCACATGAAAACTACTGATCAGATTCGAATGCGGTTTTCACAGATGTATTTGTCTTCTTTCTTCTTAACATCTGGTGTATAAAAATTTCTCTGCCTTTCCTTAAATGGGGTGGGGTAAGAAATTTTTATACAACAATACACGCCACGCGAACGACGTTGCGAGTACAACTAGTAGCAAATAATTTTCCAATTAGCTGAGATTTAAGCTACTCCTGAATGTTAGCAGATATATCCTAAATTCTTTGACAGATTGTATCATTTGATAAAGAAATATTGTCAAGTTGTTAAGCATAGCTTTGGTTAAGGAGAAGTCGCGTTGAAACAAAACTTGTAGATTTGTCTCGGATTTCTAATTTTTGATTAAATTACTGTTAATATGCATAACTGACTGACTACCTGAAAAATAAAAAATAAAATTGTGGTCGTCCTATAGTAAAGTATTTTTTTGCTGAGCTGCCATCAATGACGACAGGACTACATTCCAAAGCTTTTTAAATATTTGCAATAACCATTATTTTTGGTTCAACCTTATATACTGCAAAATATCACAAACTAGATAACATCAAAGGACTCTTGTACAAAGTTGAATGAAGCACCTTTCTTAACCGTTGAATGCACTTCTGGCTTTTTATGGAACCGATTTATTTAAAAAGGGTCTTTTAGAACTAATAAAACGTATAAGTAGCAGTAGACTTTTAAAGTAAAGTAAATCTTTTACGTACTTAATGTTTTGATTTGAAACTAAACGGAAAAACTAGAACTGGTAGCTTAAATGTTTCTCTACATTTTAACAGTAAACGTAATAGCTTCCCTAGTTTAGCTCCGTTTACGGAATTTATCACGGTACAAGTGTTTTTTGGACAGTGTTAAAAACGAATTAACACATGTATCTTATTTAGCAAACTATTTATACTCGTAGTTTAAATAACAACAAATAAAAATAGGACAGTAATAATATACGAGGTCTGTCGCAAAATAAACAGGACAAAGAAAAATAATTTACATTTTTTTGCAAATGGAGTTTATTTTATTTATAATAGTTCCCTTCCGAGTTAATACAGCGATTTGCACGGTCCACAAGTTTTTTGAATAAAGATTTTATCTCATTGGCTCATTGGTGGTATTGCAGAGTTGCCAATTCTGGGGATTAATGGAGTGAACGGCATGGTCGTAGTTACCGGTTACCTTAGTCGAGCAACTTCACGTGAGGCCTCCGTTACCGATCCGAACTCCAGGGCAATGTTCAAAGCGTCCACAAGAGACTTCGGTCGCGCCAACCATACAGCCCGTTGCACCTCGGCGTCTCAAAGACCATCTGTAAATGTTTGGGCCGCCAGACACTCCAGGAAAATTTTCACTGCATTTGGATACGCAAACCGTACCATTCTTGCCACTTCTGCCTGGAACTCCTGGATAGTTTCTTCATTTTTGTGCTTTAGGCTCTTCAAGTACGTTGGCCATAACGCATCTCCAGATGATTTACCAATACATCGAAATTGTCAGCCTCATCCGGTGTTAATGAATGCAGTACGTCTAAAGCCTCGCATCGCAACGCTATGGTTAGGGACAAAGCGTTTTCCTTTAATGACCATCCATTTGCTCTAGCCGCTGTGTCGACTTGTTTCAGGTAATTTGGCCAGGAAGTCTTCCCGTCGAAGGTCGGAGGTTTCATCATCGTTCGTACCTGGGTCGCTTCCCCGTTTCTTCTTCGTTCTACGTGGCTGGTTTCCATCCTTTCTGCATTTCCGTCGCCGTGGTAGATGGTTTGGTTTCGGCGACAAGCTTTCAGTTCTCGTTTAAGCTTTCCTATCTCGGACTGCATTTGCTGGTTGTCGTCTCGCAAGTTGACCACTTGCTGATTTTGCTTATCTTGCAAGTTGGCCACTTGCTGATTTTGCTCGTCTCAAGAGTGCACATTTCGATCACAGATGCGATATCTGCCAAGAGAAGAAATTGGATAACTCTTTTGGTAGGGCAGACGTCTGTTGTGATAGCTGAGACATATTTTTGCGTTACATCCTTATCTGACTAGACAACTGGGACAGTTGTTGCGTCTGTTTCTCTTGCTGGCTCGTCATTCGTTGTGATAGCTGGGACAGAACTTCGCGCTGCCTTCTTATCTGACTGGACAACTGAAACAGTTATTGCGTCTGTTTCTCTACTTATTACTTTACTTATTACTTAGGTAGTATTCACGGAGCCTACTCAACAGTACGGATTTGCACTCCGTAGTTTCCAACTCTAATTCTTTGAGCTCCCTTCTAAACTTAGTCACCAATAGTTTATTTATCTGCTTTTCAGGCATGTTTATATCTTCACCCCAAATCTCACACCAAATCGAAACACTTAAGGAAACTTTAACACAACTTATTCACCAAAATTGTAACAGATTCACAAGAACTCTGCTGGAAAACGTCTAAACAGTTTTACAATGACAATAAACTATTAAAACCTCCCTTAACTGCTAATACATCCCCTTATATAGTACTAACAAATATTCTAGTATTTCCGATGATCTTACCTAATTGCTACATACTAGAAGAACTTAGAATATTCTGTTATATACTAAAACAGAACCTAAAAACAGTCTATTAAGTACAATTCATTTTCTTATTCGGTTATGCTGTTACAATTTTATGACGAATTTACACAAAATTTTAGGAGACAACGTAAAATGTCAGTTTTTTTCTATGCATCATGTAAGTACCTACTCCGGGGATCGCTGTCGATGTTTTATTCGTTCTCATCGACCCCCCGAGTAACAAAATTTCACTAATTTCTGTCAATGTATACCGAGTTGGAATTTTTTTATATAATAATTGTTATAGGTACATAAATGCACTTTTCTCCACGACCATTAATGAATGTAATAATTCCGACTTCATTTTTAATAATAGAAAGTGTTCATTCTCACTCTTAAGATAGAATATTCATTCTGAAACACTTGCTTCTTATGTGTTTTGCATGTATTTCCATTCTATAACTAGTGACGTAATAACATTCTGTAATTGCACAACAAAAAACATAGATTGTCATGCGAATTTTAAAACTGTCACTCAGTTTGTCAGTGCGACGTTCTAATTCTTTTGCTACATATTTCAATTTAAATAAACAGAATTATTACATGGTCATGGAGAAAATACAGTCTGTTACACGGTTAGAATGAAAATTCGATTACTCGTGGTTCCTCTCGCTCGCTACGCTCGCGTTCCGAATTCTCCACTAGTATCGAATTTTCATTCTAACCTTGTTACAGAATATACTATTCTAATATTATATGACCACTTCTGGCCTCAAAGCATCCTGACGCTCTAACGAATCGATAGCAAAAGCTACATTTTAATATATCAAAACCCAAAAAATTGGCGTAAGTCGTATTTTAGTGCTTTATTTCCTCGTCCACTCCATGAATACAAAGAAATTCAACTCGATGTCAATATTTAAATACAAGTATCCTATAAATAAAGAAAACGAAAACATTTAAAAAAGTTAACGAATTTGTAGCACAGCAAAAATACAATCCATTTTCAAGAAAAGTGAACTTAACAAATCGATACATTTCTATACATTTGTTTGTTTATTAATCAGACGGCACTAAAATCGAAAAGTGTCCAGTAGAAATACCTAAGCCAACCATAGACGTAGCGATGTTTAACGCAAGAGTGGAGAAGCACACACACCCAGCGGTCTGTCGCAGCAACGGTTAGTTATAATCATGGCTTTCACACGAGTATGCGAAATGATCGCGTTTTTTAGTTTGGCACTAACCTTGAAAATGTTAAAAAAAAATTGAAAAATATAGAGCAAACACTGGTTACTCAAAAGAAAACCGTATAGTCACGTTAACTTATTACGTGGGAGCAGAGAAGAAGAATCAGACTACTTCGTTTTGTTTTCCTCAATAACATTAAATAAAATTAAATAAAAAATGACTAATTTAAAGAAAAACTGTTTCAGTGATTTATATGCAACTGATTTTCGATCGCTGCGGTGAGCCCTCCCTTCCACACACATCTTACATGCTGCTCACTCCTTGTGGTAGAAAATATGACTTTTCAATTTTGCCTGGTACATCGTCGGCGATCAGTTCGTCGCTGGGGTTCGTCGTACGTACTGACACACCTGCCTCAGTCAATAGCGCGATATCGATACCGCTCGAGGGACGAACCGCTGCGATACATCGCTACATGTATTGCCGGCCTAATGCGTCTTGCACTCCTGAAATTTAGCATCATCATATTTTTCTGCTTTTGTAGTTACACACTATCAAAGAAAACAGCAATCAAGGATCTCTTCGCTATTTGGTCAAATTTTGTGTCAGAACCTGCTATCCTCAAGACATTTTTAGGAAAATTGGATTGCAACATAAAAATATAGGTATTTCATATAGGACCAACTAACTAATTAATGCCTGTTCTATTCCTCATAATAAAGATTGTAAATTTTCATGGTAAATTCTATATTCTTCAGATAGTTAAAAAAATGTATTGTAAATTTGTAAATATCCATTAAAGCTGATGACTTATCTATAATATTTTGTCCTTTGTTGAAGTAGTGCTGATAATTTGCAAAGTTATACAATTTATGAACACTCAGAATACGTAATAAGGAGAGTGAGTATGCTGTATTTAGTTTGGCTCAACATTGATAGCACGGAAAAATTTTAATATTGCTTTAAAAAACAGCTTAAATAATTAGTTATTAATTGGTCATAAATGGTTAAGTAATTACAACAATTAGTCAGCTTTTGGATACTAAAAATTTTAATTTTTAATTTTCAAGGACATTGAAAAACTTTTAGCACGCCAAATTCAAAATTTAAGTCTCTGCAACAGAAAATTTCATTCAAAACAATCTGAAATTAATTGGTCAATACCTCTCAACATTTGGTCAGCATTGGTTTCAAAAAAAATACTAAATTGGAAAAAAATATATGGAAATAAAATGATAGCACGGAAACATCTTAACATTGTCTCGAAAAACAGTTTAAATAAATGTTCAATTGATTACAACAATCGATAAGCTTTGAAATTCTTAAAATTTTAAATGTTAATTTTCCAGGTCATTCAAAAACTTTAAGCACGTCAAATTAGAAATATAAATTTCTGCAACTGAAAATATCATTCGAAGCAACCTAAAGTTAATTGGTTAATATTTGATCAGTGTTGGTTTAGGAAAAAAATGTAGAAAATAAAATGATATCGCCGAAATATCTTAATATTGTCAAAAAAACAGCATAAATAAATGGTCATTAATTGGTCATAAATGGTTAATTGATTACACTCAAAAACTTTTGGCACACTAAATTCAAAATATAAGTGTCTGCAACTGAAAATTTTATTTTAATATTGCCTCGAAAACAGCTTAAATAATTTGTCATTAGTTGTTAATAAATGGTCAAGTGAATATGATAATTGGTCAGCTTTTGGATTATAAAAATTTAAAAGTGATAATTTTCAAGGACAGTCAAAAACTTCTAGTACCACAAATTTTGAATATGTCTCTGAAACAGAGTATTAAATTAATTGGTCAGTACCTTTCAACATTTGGTCAGCATTGGTTTAAGGAAAAAAAAAATATAAAAAGTAAAACGATATTACGGAAACTCTTAATATTGCCTAAAAAACAGCTTAAATAATTGTTCATTAATTGGTCATAAATGTGTTAGAATGCAAGGACACCCTATTTTTTTAGAATTCATCAGCTTTTTCTGTTGGATAGACTTCTATTTTGAATTTGGCGTGCTAAAACTTTTTGAATGTCCTTTAAAATTAAAATTTAAAATTTTTAAAATCTAAAAGCTGACCAATTGTTGTAGTCACTTGACCATTTATGACCAATTAATGACCAATTATTTAAGCTGTTTTTCAAAGCGATATTAATAGTATAGTCATAGTATATTTTCTGGCGCGTGGAATCTTTTAATTTTGTGCCATTTAGTTGCAACTGTTTTGTATACAATTCTTTTCATTTAACTATCTTTTTAAGAATTAAGATTTATCACTTATTAGACATTGTTTCTATTATATTTCTTTACTGTTTAGGCATTTCATAATTTTTTTCGTTTAAATAAAACATAAATGTTCCAATTTTCTCAGAACACAATTGAACTACCAGAGATTCCTTTTATTTTCTCTGGTAAAAAAGATATCTTGTTATAATACGAAATTTTTTGTGGTGAATTAAACAGACGTAAAAGGGAAAGGATAATCTTGAGTAGAATTATAAAAATTTCAATTTATGTTTTGTGCTTGACAAAAAAACCTGTTGTAACTTTTTGTCCTGCAAAGCCAGACGAGTATATTAACTGAAGAATGGTGAAAAAATAAGCGATTTAAACTACAAGTTATAAATCTTGTTACATTTAAATAAAATTATTGTCGCAGTTAAAATTCTTGGCGAAGCTCACTTTAAAGTATGTACTCAAGTAAAATATTTTATTTTAAACATGGAAGGGTAATCCGAGAATGTGGAGAATACTCTCGATTCATCTCGCTCCACCTGTTTTTATGTTTCGATAAGGGCGCCGCTTTTTAATTTCACTTCCATCGCAACAGAAAGAACAAAAATCTGGAAGGTATAAAATTTCCCTAGATAATCATTAAGATTGTTTTACGAGAAAATAAAACAAGTAGATGTCCACAATATATTTAAAAAATATTATAGGTAGAGTTAAAACTTGTGAGATACGCTTTAATCTAACTAACTTTTGTGTATCAAAACCTATAAAATTGTGATTTTCTTTATATACCTACCTAGGACGTATTTCTAACTAAAAATGAAATAGAAAACTTTTTGAGTTAAAATTTTTAGGATTTCTGTAAGTGGGATATTCTGTATTTTAGCAAGCACCATCTGTGTCCTGATGCATCGAAACTTTTTAGAAAATCGATAGTGTTAAAAGATACAACTTCCAGGTTTAGTATTCAGTTAAATTAAATTTATTATATATGGTTTTGTCAGTCGAAACAAGACAATTTCAGACCAATGCAACTGTCAGTCAGAAACTGGTAGTTTTTTCTGCCCTAGGGGAGAAACAACGTTATTTCTGCCTGGCACATTAATTTATTTATCATTTATGTCTTTATTTCAAATCTGTCAGAATCGCATTTGTAATAAACAAAAGCGAATAAAATCATATTCGTCTGACAGCTGTCGTCAAATCGTTGTCAAGATATTACTACGCTATTTGTCTGAAATAGTCTTACTTCAACTGGCTACAGAGATCAAAACTCGCTGTTTCAATGCATGTAATATGAAAAATATAGTGTGTGGCACGGAATGAGACAAAGACGATCTCTGACCGGGCGAAGACAGCCCTCGCTTCGCTCGGGTAGTCAACTCTCGCCCTAGTCAGAAATCGTCTTGTTTCACCCCTTGTCAGTCTTGCGATTAAACAAATATTAGGGGATATCTAAAGTGAAAAACAGAAAACAATACAGAATATTGAGAACAACAAAATTAAGACATAAGTCACAAAAATCTTTAAAAAATCTCTTATAAGAATTCAAAGAATAACCAATATAATTCATTAGCAGAAATAGTACAAATAAATTTTAAAATCTAATAAATGTAACAAAATAAACATTTTGCTGGATAAATTTTTTTCGCGAAATCGAAGTAATGTAGGTACTTACCCTAAAGTCTTTGTCGAAATAAGTGGAGTTTTTAGACTCAGAAAACCATTAAGCTTCGATTTTTTCTCCGGCCCTCCTTCTTCTAGTTTTCTGCAAGTCACCTCTTGAGAGTCATCCTCCTCTTCATCCCGCTTGCGCCTTCTCTTGTGAAAGAAATAGCAAGCAGCACCAATGCCAGCAATCAGAATTAGTGCTGCAAGACTGGAGAAGACTGCAGTGAGGATGATGTCTCGTTTCTGCATAATCAACTGAAATTAAAAGAAAAACAGTTCAAAACATGACACTAGATTTGTGGTAGGAAGTTGTTTTGTTGATACTCATATAAGAAACGATTTTTACCTACATTAGGAATTGTATTTATTTTATAACAATAACAATGTTTCTAATGTAAGGTGCTATTGGATATTTTTATTTTTCTCTGAAATTAGATTAAAGTTTCATAAAACTCTGGTGACAAAACAACATATCGAACAGTAATAAAAGTGCGTAAGAACAAAATATCTGAGTAAAAATTGTTAGGTAAAAGTCCGATTTCTCGTATTATGAGTAAAGTTTTTACAATATACCTACAATTGGTTTGCAACATTTATTCACAACTAAGGAATTTAATTAATTATATAATTACTAAAAAATAGATATGGACTCCTTCTGGAAGCAATTTAAAAAGGGAATGTTTGCTGGTGTCAATTTTTTGTAAGTGTATAAAATTCCGGGTCGTATGTGAACACTTCATACGCTAAGGCCACAGGGCAGGATTTCATGCCGCCAAAAAATAGTTCCCATTGTTGCCAGTTGGGCCGGACAAACACGGCTGGTATTCCCATCCGAAAAGTAGAAGGTCTTCCGCTAACTTTATAGATAACTGTAAATTCCATGTGCAACTTACATTACATATTGTAAAGAATAAGTATTAGATATGAAAAAGATTGTTACAATTACTTTTGCAAAACAAAATACACGGAATTTTTTGTATTTAAAAAAATTTTTAAAAACATATTTAAATAAAATAAAAACTTTTTTAAAAAAATTGAATTGCCTTCAAAAAAGAGAAGAAAAATGCATAAAAAAGCTAGAAATAAAATCTTTATTTCTTTTAAAAAATTGGAAGCAACTAGGCATCTGATTTCGATTTAACTCTTTTAAAGGCAAAAAGAATTTTTTAAATCGAATTATAAATATTCGGTAACATACATAAAAAAATATTGTCGAATTGAGAACCTCCTTCTGTTTTGAAGTCGGTTAAAAATATGCAAATAAAAATAAACATAAACACAATAAATGAGGAAATTGTAGATTTGATATTACTTCTCTTGGCACATACACCAATGCACTGCTAATATTCTGCGATGATTTTGTTATTATCATTGCTAATCTTTATTTAAAAACACTTTCTGTGTGTATGTGACTGAACTCTTCTAAACAGCTAGAGCGATTTTGATAAAAATTTTGTGTGTTTAAGTCGATAAAAAAATGATTTAAATTCATTATTTGGACCAATATAAAATGATTTTTAATTAATTATTATTTATTGTTCAGTTCCATAAATTCCTAGCAGATACATTTTTCTAATATCGTTTAACGACTAGTTTGTGTAGACACTCGGTGGATTTATAGTTTATACAGTAAGAAATAAGAAAGCAAGACAAAATCCAAACAAAATTAAAATACGTTAAAAACAGGAAAAAGGTCAATTATAAAAAACTGAAAAAATAAAATAAAATTGAAAAAGGAAACCGAAAAAAAAATCCAAACAAAAATTAAAAAAAAACAAACAATCAAAAGAGTAGAGGAAATCTACAAAGCAAACAAAAAAATGGCTGGAAACGAACGAGAAGCTAAAATAAAATTGACAAAATTAACGAAAAACATAAAAACGTACGGAATCGGAATACAAAAAAAACAAAAAAAAAACTCAAATTTTAAAAAATTATACAACAAATGTGAAAAATAATAAAAAAAAATACGAAAAATAGAGATAATTGAAAAAATAAAAAAAAACTGGAAACAGACAAAAAATTAAAATTATGTCGAAAAAACCAAAAAAAAAAATAAAACCGAAAATGGTGAAAAAATCAGAAAATGGTTTAAAAAATCGAAAATACGCGAAAACACAAAATGCTAAAAATAAATAAGAAAAAGGTAATAAAGTCGAAACAAATTAAAAAAAAAAGATCAAATTAAATTTAAAAAAAAGGAAATAAAGAATTAAGAAATAATCGCAATTTTAATAAGAAAA
This sequence comes from Altica lythri, assembly GCA_964028335.1. NCBI lineage: Eukaryota > Metazoa > Arthropoda > Insecta > Coleoptera > Chrysomelidae > Altica > Altica lythri. Next base: position 33,389,784 of record OZ034805.1, read on the forward strand.
ATTTTACAAAAGTATTTAAGAAAAAACTAAATTATTTTCAAAATAATATATATTTAATAATGCCATAACTAAAGTATTTAAATACGTAGATAATTAAATATCTCGTATCTTTTTTTAAATACAGTTTTTAACTAAAAGATAAAAGTAACAACCCTGCATATAAGTTATAAAAAATGATAATTAATAAAAAATTAGAAAAAAGTTACATTGAAGGATTTTACTTTTAAATAAAAAGATAAGTGCATGTGATAGATGCCACATTTATTTTATTTTTTATGACCACTCCGCTTTACCAATATCTTCAATTTATGTTTTCTCATTTTTTTAGATAACGCAAAAATTTCATTAAAGCTAAAATCTGTGATAATTTTTGTTATATACAGCTTTTACTAATTGTAAATTTATTCAGAGGTAAGAAAGTGCCAGAATATATGAGATTGCAAATAACAATAATCGAAAGCATATTTTACAATAACGTCCAATTAAACTAAAAGTGCATGTCCCTAGCGGGATAATTTAGATTTTTAAAATAATTGTCTTCGTGAAAAAAAATTAAATAATATCAAAGTAATCTGTGTAATGTTGCCGGAGAGGTTATGACGTGCCAAGCAGGTGGAAAAGTAGAAGATAAGGAAAAATTTTGTAAATATTGCAAGAAATCAGTTGTTACATCATTGGATTGTAAAAACTGTAAAACCAGCTACTAGTTGTGGGCAGCAGGCAAAAGTCACAAATAGTGAAAATAAAATAAAAACGTACAAAACGTGTTCCAAAAGTTTTTGGTTAGGGTTGAACAAAAGGTGAAAATAGATAAAAATGAAATAGCAACTATGGTAAAATTATTATTTAAAGAGTATCTAAGCCCAATAAAGAAAAACATGCAAAAGGATATGCAAGAAATCAAAAAGTCAATGCAATTTTTATCTGACAAATTTGATAGCTGCAAGATCCAAATGGAGAAAGTTATGGGTTATACGAATTCAATTAGAAAAGTAAATCAGGCTTTAAGAAGCTCTGGAATCCAAAATAAACTCTCAGGAGCAAAGTGAGAAGAAGAAAAACTTGGTCGTTGGTGGTGTACCGAAGCAGGAAAGGAATGATCCCGTTACAGTAATAAAAAAATAATAATAATAAAAAGTGTGATAGTTGAAGTCTTAGAAGAGGATATTATCGATGCCTATCGTGTTGGAAGACAAGAGGAGGGACCTATAATATTAAAACTAAAAAATGAAGAAATAAAGCATAAAATTATAAGGTAGGTATGTTAGAGAAGAAAAGGGAATGAGGACAAATGAATGTGGTTTCGCCGGTAATAACAATATATACTTTAATGAAGACCTGACTCATAGCAACCAAATATTATACAAGAAAACAAGAGAATATAGAAAAACACATAACCTCAAGAGTGCCTATTCTTTAAATGCAAAAATATATTTGAGACATAACGAGAAATATCAACCAGTTAGAATAAGAAGACCTTCAAGAATAAATCACTATTATTTAAAAACTTAAATACACAGAAGAACTTGATTAAGAGTACCTGAATATACTATACATTAATATAAGGAGTTTAAGGAACAAAATGGATGATTTGGTAGATGCTTGCAGAGTAAAAATACAAAAATATGCAGTTATTAATATTAACAGAAACCTGGTTATATCAAAACGAAATACAATTCTACGAGATTGAACACTACACATATGTGCATAACTATAGGGACACAAGGAGTTGGGGCACTAGCACATTTGTCAAAAATAATATAGACTATACATAAAAAGATACCTACATCTTCTGTTAAGGTGGAAGGCTGTAATTTTCTTGCAATAATTTTGACAAAATGTAAATATGCTATATGGAGTTTGTACCGACAACCTAAGAGCCATTTACCGACATTTCTCTGTTAAGTGGATAAAATAATGGAGAAAGAAAAAAAGGCTTGCATACTGCAGAGATATGCATACTGCAGAGATCCAGAATACTACAAAAGTACAAAGATATAATAAATATAAATTCATGATATGCATACTGCAGAGATCCAGAATACTACAAGAGTACAAAGATATAATAAATATAAATTCATTTCACTTTGAATATCACCTTAATGCTGAAAATACCACGAGCATAACTGAAAGGAGTCGTACAATACTGAATTATGTTATAGGAAATATACAATGCCAAATAAAACCAGACGACCATATAATCTCTAATCATAGAATAATTAATAAGAATAAACTTTAATAAAAATGTTAAAAAAGTTAAAAAGAAAAAAGTAACTAAAGTAAGTCTAAATGAAGTAAAATGGATACAAATGGTGCAACAAAATATATGTAAAAATAACACTATAGACAATTTTCAAGAACTAGCTAATATCATTGAAAACTCAAAAAATCAGTGCTCTTACAAATACACTTAAAAAATTCGATTAGGAAATGAATGTAGGTATCACACCAAAATTATTAAACATGCTAAAAAAGAGAGATGAACTCTATATTAGATAGAAAAGAGTGGAAAATAAATTCACAGAAGGAGAATTTAATAATTTTAAAAATAAGGTAAATAATGTAAGGAAGAGACTGCAAAAAATATATGCTGAAAGAAGTAAGTGGGGATTAGAAAAAAACATGGAGAGTTATAAATGAACTTTGCAACAAAAAGAAGAACAAAAGGAAACCAGAAACTAGTGAAACTAATTGAGAGGTATGAACAAAAAATGGAAAATCATGAACAAATAGCAGAGTCTAATAGACACTTTCCTGAGAGCTGAATACCAGTTTTATCAGTTTTATTGTAAACTGTTTTTGGTTCATTAATAAAAGATTAAAAAAAAAATTAAATTAAAAGTAAACATACCCTGTATCCAAACAAACTTAATTCGAAACATTCACACTTTTTAGAATCATTAGGATTTGTAACAGCAATCATGCTTTGAAACTGATATCTAAAATTATTATTAGATAAACAAGTTTTCCGGAAACTACGGCGAAAATGATAACTATTGTGTTTACGAGTAGTGATAAAAATAAATACGTAAGTTGTATGTCTTGTTATCGCTAATTGGCTTTTAATATTACCGTCTCAATTTAAAATTTGATAAGAAAAAGAATTAAATGTTGATTAAAATTTCATGTAATGTCGGAATGTTGTAGCATGTCCAAAAAACACTATGCATAATTTTTATTTTTTTAATATAGTCCCTTACTTAAGCCGACCCTGATCATAATATCTTCTAGAAAGTTCTCGCCGTTAATAGTTTAACCGTCAAAACTATCAATTTTTCGAGCCCAACCAATGAGATTGGTGAATTAAGATCATATGGCGCAGGAGGGGTAGTTTTGGAAGCGACGCGGTCGAATTTTAAGCGCGATATGAAAATCAGTCTAGCTTGGGTATTTGTGGTGATAAGTTGATTCCGTATAACCCCTAGATTCAAATACCGGTAAATTTCTTTTAAATTAGCAAATAATTGTTTGCGATTTAGTGTTTCTAAGTAAAGTAAAGTCAGTGAGAAAGTGTAGAACCCCTTTTATGAAAAAGCTGTCTGATAGTAGCGAAGAAGCACCAGTTTTTTATGGTAGCGTATGAATTGGGTGTGGCCCCATTACGTTCCCTTATCTAGGAGACAAACTGTAAGTCTTTTAATGTAATTACTATCTCTTATCTACCAAAAATTTGGGATACCATCTTTGTTTCTTTGGCACAAAAACTTAATTGTAACTCACCGGAATAATGTCAGAGTGTGAGTAATTAACGTAAGAAGTGCGCATAGAATCCACAGTGAAACCGGTTTTTTTATCAAAAACCCAATACCTTTTCAACAGATTTCTCCAGTGTGCAAATTTCTCAATAGTTCGTCGCGTATATGTTTTAATTAACAGTGAAAGCGTTACGCAGGGTCTGACTAAATATTTTTGTAACACCTCTATGATAAAAATTTTTTTTGTTTCTTGATATTTATCTTAATTTTAATGTTTTAATATTAAATTATTATATGGTACCCCCAATTTTTACTCGAGTAAAATATCTTTTAAGCTAAAAGTGATTTACAATTTTTTTACTAAATTTTGATACTTTTCATTTCCTTTTCATATCACATTCTGCTTAAATGGGTACACAGAAATAACAATATCAAAATACTTAGCTGTTATTGAATGTGTAATATTGTTTCTAGATGTGATTAAACACTAATGTGTTTTACAGTATTTTACCTTATTTAATTGTTGATATTTTATATGTCTATTTGTTTCGATCATCTGTTTGACTTATTACTACACACAGTAATAAATATTGTTTATTGTTTATTTATATGTTTTATTTTCTGACCTGGTGTAAGTTATTCTGATCTAACCTCATTAACAACAAGAATAAGACGTATTTCACTCATAAATTTTAGCTTTTGACTTGATCAAAATATATGGAACTGTTGTGATAAATAAGAACAAAAAGTAAGTATAACTTTCTCTTTCCAGTTTTACTAATAAAAGTGTGTAATTTGAATTTTTAATCAGAACATCTGCCGGGTTACCTAATCTTACCTTATCTTATCTCATATCCCTTATATCTTTATTATTTTATCTCTATCTACAACATCTGATAAATCATTTTATCTAACATCTATATTTTCTCTCATATCTTTCTTATCCTAACTTTATCTATAACATCTAATACATCATTTTATCCAACTTCTAGATTAAATATTTTTTTCATCTGGGTTTCTTATATTTCCCCCATCCTTAAGATAAAAAAATAAGTGGCGCCCATTTACCTTTCCCTTTTCCATCATTTCTCTCATTTTCTTTTTGGTCCCTTTTAAATTCTTATATCTTATTTTTTCTAGCAAATATATCCCCTTATATCTTTCCAATATCTTATCATCTAGCTCGTTCGAATCCACGCTCGCTCTCCTCCTACCCCCTGAGTGCCGTTCGCATTGTTTAACCTCTATAAAACGAGCATTTAACATCACCAGAGAAAAAAGAGGTTACACATATTTTTGGCGCCCAACGTGGGGCCTGATATTACACTATTTTTGACGCCCACAACGTGGATCCCGATGATAAAATCCCTATTTTTCCGACAATAAAATTACACACTTTTAATTTCGACAATTTCCGTTATTTTTTCTTATCACAATGGCCAACTTTGAGGTAACTTTTCTAACAGCCGACGAAATTAACTACGAGTTAAAGATCAGAGGAACAGCCACCAACAGAAAGATAGAGGATAAAAGGAAAGTCCTCAAAAGATTGTTAACCAAAGAAACAAACGGTACGTTCACTTTGGAAAATATTAACATAGAAGACGAAAAGGTTGCAATTAAAAATTCTATCGACAGCGTTTCCAATTTAATAGAAGAATTTGAAGGTTCTGCTTCAGATTCATGTTTTCGTAGAGTAAAATCTAGGATGGCTCACTTATTAGGCAGAATACAACGTTTACCTCTACCTGAAAATCCTTCCGAGGATGATATAAATTTCCGCGATGAATCTAAAACCACTTGTCTCCTTCTCGAACAAGAAATGATAGATAAAACCATTCCCTTCAATAATTCACCTTCTTCTAGTTCAGTTCCGAATACAGAAAGCACAGTACCTATAATCAACGTCTCTACCCCTGAAATTAGATATCTAGATCGTTTTCCTTTGTCGAAATGGAATATTAAATTTAACGGTGATCCTAAAAGCGTTTTTGAATTTCTAGAAAAAATTAAAGAACTAGCTGAATCCCGCAACATCCTACCTGAAACCCTTTTTCAATCAGCGGTTGAACTTTTCACCGGGGATGCTTTAATATGGTTCCGCAGCATCAAAACCTCTCTCAACTCTTGGGATGAACTTACGAATGTTCTCAAATCAACCTTTCTACCACCAGAAAATGATGAACAACTCTGGGAGGAAATTAAAGGCTATAAACAGAAAAAGAACGAATCTATTATTATTTTTGTTGCTCAACTCACTTCTCTCTTCAAACGCCTTTCTCGTGAACCAGCTGAAGTCAGCAAATTAAAATACATCACCCGAAATTTACTTCCGGAATACATTCCTCACGTAACTCTCTCCAATGTAAATACCGTCTCTGACCTAATTCAATTAGTCAAAAAATTGGAGGATGCTAAATCACTCTCTGTTCAAAAACCTTCTTTCCAAACCAAAGTATCTGCTATTGACTCTACTAATCATCGTCCTAAACAACGAACTAATAAACCGAGAACATCTAACTTACCTTCTACCTCTAACAACGTAGCGAGTACTTCAAATCCAACTAATACTTCTAACAGTAGGGATGTTACCTGCTGGAATTGTCATAAGAAAGGACACATTTATTCTAGCTGTCAAAATCAACAAAAATCCTATTTTTGTTATCGTTGTGGTTCCCCAAATGTCACTGTTTCTACCTGCCCCCGTTGTTCAAAAAACTAACTAGGGGAGAATGTCGTATCGGTGCACTCTCTCTTTACCGCCCTAGTAAAACCGATATCAAAAAACAAGACCAATGGGAGAAATGGTTAAAAGTTGTTAAAAATTTCTATCAAAACTCTTCGCAAATCACTGCCCCAGTTTCACTAAACAAGTCTACCGATACAAAAAGATCTTCCCATCTCGTTCCTGATGCCTTGAGTCGTGCCTTCCCTGAACAACCCCAAATTTCGTATCTTGAGGTAGACACTAATCGAATAGATGTATGGTTCGATGAGTTTCGTACTAAAATTCTCCAACACCCTGAGCTCTATCCTCAATGGAAAGTAGATAATGATCTGGTTTATAAATTAATCCCTTCCAAATTGCCTTTCGCCACTAACGAAATAGAGTGGAAAGTTTTCGTACCAAAACCCCAGAGACATGACATTATGTCATCTTGTCATGATCCCCCTACCTGTGCTCATTTCGGATTTTTCAAAACCCTGAACCGAATCCAAGAGCGATATTATTGGCCTAAAATGAGGAACGATGTCCTTCGTTTTGTTAGATCTTGTAAAGTTTGTGGAGCCCAAAAAATGCCTACCTCCACTAAAATAGGTTTAATGGGAAAAGAGAAAGCTGCCGAATTCCCATGGCAAATTATCGCACTTGATCTTATTGGTCCTCTCCCTCGCTCTAAAAAAGGATATACCTGGCTCTTAGTTGTTACCGATTGGTTTTCTAAATTTACTTTATTGCAACCCTTACGAAAAGCCACCACCAAAAATATCACTAATTTCCTAGAAAATGAAGTATTTCTCATGTTTGGTGTCCCTCAATTCCTTATCTGCGATAACGCTAGAAACCTTAACAATCCCATGATGAAACATCTCTGTGATCAATACAAAGTCCAAAAAATATGGTTCAATGCCGTCTATTCACCACAGTGTAATTTTGTAGAAAGAACGAATAAAACCATTGGAACCGCTATTAGGTGTTATATCGATGAACATTCTAACTGGGATAATGAACTTTATAAAATCCGACAGGCTATCAATACCGCTAGACACGAAGTCACCAAATACTCCCCATCATTTTTAAATTTCGCGAGACATGTACCGATATCTGGAAATTACTATTCCGCTAATGGCGCTGATCGTCCTATGTCCCTTAATACCCCTGAACAATACGATAAATACGTTTCAGATATACAAGGGTTAAAGGATATTTTTTTTGAAATACAACACAATCTTCACCATGCCTATCAAAGAAATTCCAAAACTTATAACCTTCGTCGTAGAAACATTCAATTCAACGTTGGTGATAAGGTGTGGAGGAGAAATAAAGTTCTCTCCAAAGCTGCCGATAAGTTTATGTCCAAATTAGCTCCTAAATATCTCTTATGTACTGTTGTCCGTAAACTTTCTCCACTAGTATATACGTTACAAAATCCCGATGGCTCAAAAGCAGGAAACTGGCATATAAAAGACCTTAAGCCTTATGTCTCTGATCCCGATGATTCTTCTGAAGATGAACTCTCCGAATAGGAACTAACGTTTCTCTGTTTCCTCAGAATTGTCAGTATAAGCTTTCCTTTTCCATTTTCTTTGACTTCTCTATATCTCAACCTCTCGCTATGACTCAACACTAAATAATTTTCTCTACGCCTCACTTTCATATTTTTCGTTTAGGTATAGCCATACTTATAACTATCGCTTATCCTTCGTTTAAATGTATTACCACTTGAACTTTTCATCTCGAAAGGGAAAATACTTTTCTCTTACCTACCGATTACCTACCTAATAAGTACTTTAATACTTATCACTACCGTCTCGAAAGTAGGATTTACTTTCCTTCATTTACCGTCCATTTACCTAATAAGTGTAATAACACTTGTTTTTATCGTACCGAAAGAGAAAAGATGTTTCTCGTAACTACCGTTTATCTACCTTATGAGTGTTTTAACACTTGTAATTTTTTTTCTTGAAGGAAAAAATAGCTTTTCCTTTATCTACCGTTTATCTACCGTATAAGTGCGTCTGCACTTGTAAATTAATTATCGTATCGTTCAGTAATATCTATTACTGTTTTATGTTTAGAAAACATTTTTCTATTACCTTATCTTTCGTTCATCATCCATAAACTACTTGTTATCTTCGATATGGATATAAGACGATTATCGTACCTTAGTGGAAGACACATGAAAATTTTTTGAAGAAAAATTTTTTTTTGAAAATTTTTTTTGAATTTTTTTAAAAATTATTTTTCGTTCTTTCATACAATTTTATACCTTTACGTATCGTTGGTTTAAAGAATTTTGATCCGTGACATGACTACTATTGGAATCACTTTACTTTTTTGACTAACAAAATTCAATCTTAACTACTTCTTCTGGAATTTTATTTTGACCTTGCAATTCGTCACGAGAGATAAGCCTAGGAAAGCCGTAGGGAATTCTTTCCGGTAGTGGGTCTGTTGAGATTGTAAGGAAGACAGATAAAATTTCTTTCTACTCTCTTTCTTTTCCTCTTTTACTTACTCTATTTTTTTTTCAGCTAGGATTGAAGACTGTTAGGATAATTTGTTTTTAAGATTTGTTAGATTCCTGTTAATGTCTTAGTGTGATCTACTACTTTAAGATTTTTTTTATTAAATGTTCTCAATGAGAACTATATTTTTAGTAAATACTGTTTTCTTCTCTTCCTTACTGTATATTCGTTGATATCTTTAACGTCAACCAAGCAGGACGGAACTTTTCCAAACATCTTTTCAGATGTTAACGTATCACGTACTTACCTTGACTGTCGGATCTAATGGAGCCGGTAGGCTTATTAGATTCCTAATTATAACTATCGTCCGTGTTTCTTTCTTCCTTTTCAAAATTAATATCAACAGTTTGGTTTAAATTCAGCTTTTTTCTTTATAGGAGTTCCTAAAAAGGGAAATACGCGTTGTGCCTCCTATGGGAAATTTTACTTATGGGAACATAGCATTCTTTACCTTCTTCCTTGTGTGTGTGTGAATGTAGCGTGTGTCCTGACATCTTATGTCAAGGGCAATATAAATACTTTTTTGTCGATTTGCCTTAAAGATACCACTTAGTGCTGCCCGTCTAGGCCGAGCTGTACACTTTTTTGTTTCCGTGCAGAAACTTCGGAGTAGACCTGTTCCCGATCACTTTGTGATCTTCCGGTTGGCCGGTACCGTTTATAAAAATCTGGTCACTTAGTATCAAAGATCTACGGATCTGATACCTTTTACCTACCTTGTGGTTCTTCAAACTCTCGTGTAGTTTCACTTGTATATTAATGCACTAAAGAATAGTGTGAATATTATATCACATTCAATAACTGACACTAATACCCCCAATTCTACCTAAATAGTTGTCGTTCTCGTTAAGATCGCTTTTCTACATCTTGATGTTCACTACCTTTACCAGCTTCAGTTTTTTAGACACACTACTGTTGTTCCAACCATAGCTTATCTTTCTTTAAAAACTGTTTTCTATCCAGTTTTTTCTCTTCGGAAGGGGCTGTGTAGCATGTCCAAAAAACACTATGCATAATTTTTATTTTTTTAATATAGTCCCTTACTTAAGCCGACCCTGATCATAATATCTTCTAGAAAGTTCTCGCCGTTAATAGTTTAACCGTCAAAACTATCAATTTTTCGAGCCCAACCAATGAGATTGGTGAATTAAGATCATATGGCGCAGGAGGGGTAGTTTTGGAAGCGACGCGGTCGAATTTTAAGCGCGATATGAAAATCAGTCTAGCTTGGGTATTTGTGGTGATAAGTTGATTCCGTATAACCCCTAGATTCAAATACCGGTAAATTTCTTTTAAATTAGCAAATAATTGTTTGCGATTTAGTGTTTCTAAGTAAAGTAAAGTCAGTGAGAAAGTGTAGAACCCCTTTTATGAAAAAGCTGTCTGATAGTAGCGAAGAAGCACCAGTTTTTTATGGTAGCGTATGAATTGGGTGTGGCCCCATTACGTTCCCTTATCTAGGAGACAAACTGTAAGTCTTTTAATGTAATTACTATCTCTTATCTACCAAAAATTTGGGATACCATCTTTGTTTCTTTGGCACAAAAACTTAATTGTAACTCACCGGAATAATGTCAGAGTGTGAGTAATTAACGTAAGAAGTGCGCATAGAATCCACAGTGAAACCGGTTTTTTTATCAAAAACCCAATACCTTTTCAACAGATTTCTCCAGTGTGCAAATTTCTCAATAGTTCGTCGCGTATATGTTTTAATTAACAGTGAAAGCGTTACGCAGGGTCTGACTAAATATTTTTGTAACACCTCTATGATAAAAATTTTTTTTGTTTCTTGATATTTATCTTAATTTTAATGTTTTAATATTAAATTATTATATGGTACCCCCAATTTTTACTCGAGTAAAATATCTTTTAAGCTAAAAGTGATTTACAATTTTTTTACTAAATTTTGATACTTTTCATTTCCTTTTCATATCACATTCTGCTTAAATGGGTACACAGAAATAACAATATCAAAATACTTAGCTGTTATTGAATGTGTAATATTGTTTCTAGATGTGATTAAACACTAATGTGTTTTACAGTATTTTACCTTATTTAATTGTTGATATTTTATATGTCTATTTGTTTCGATCATCTGTTTGACTTATTACTACACACAGTAATAAATATTGTTTATTGTTTATTTATATGTTTTATTTTCTGACCTGGTGTAAGTTATTCTGATCTAACCTCATTAACAACAAGAATAAGACGTATTTCACTCATAAATTTTAGCTTTTGACTTGATCAAAATATATGGAACTGTTGTGATAAATAAGAACAAAAAGTAAGTATAACTTTCTCTTTCCAGTTTTACTAATAAAAGTGTGTAATTTGAATTTTTAATCAGAACATCTGCCGGGTTACCTAATCTTACCTTATCTTATCTCATATCCCTTATATCTTTATTATTTTATCTCTATCTACAACATCTGATAAATCATTTTATCTAACATCTATATTTTCTCTCATATCTTTCTTATCCTAACTTTATCTATAACATCTAATACATCATTTTATCCAACTTCTAGATTAAATATTTTTTTCATCTGGGTTTCTTATATTTCCCCCATCCTTAAGATAAAAAAATAAGTGGCGCCCATTTACCTTTCCCTTTTCCATCATTTCTCTCATTTTCTTTTTGGTCCCTTTTAAATTCTTATATCTTATTTTTTCTAGCAAATATATCCCCTTATATCTTTCCAATATCTTATCATCTAGCTCGTTCGAATCCACGCTCGCTCTCCTCCTACCCCCTGAGTGCCGTTCGCATTGTTTAACCTCTATAAAACGAGCATTTAACATCACCAGAGAAAAAAGAGGTTACAATGTCATTTAATCATATAATGACCCATTTATAACCCTTTCTCCAAAATATGCTAAAATAACATTAAATGCCAAAAATAAGTATTCTAGCAGCTGACCGTTAGGTACCAGTGGTTGCCATTTGATAAATTAATTGTGTTAGAATTTCACGTACTCTGACAGAATAATTAGGTAAGTAGGTAAACAACTACCTACCGTGTTTAAAACTTTACAGATTCTACAGTACTGTCTGAATTAATAAGAACGCTGCCTAATTATACCAATATTTACTTTTTCACAGTTGTCATCACGTTTAATTCAAGGATGGGGCATTTAATTTGGGCACAGATCCTTAGATTCTCTCTGATTGCCAGAAAATCTCAGTCAACATGAGATATTACTAAGTTACAGACACGTTTATTTTGAATTATAATGTGTCTGAGAAGTCATTAAATCAGGATTTCATTTCATTCTGATTTTTGAAGATCTTTTCAAAAATACATACAAAATTTTTACTTTGAGTGAATTTAATCTATGAATCAAAAAGATATTGTAAAGAAATGTAACTTAGGCTTGGTAGCTGTTAACAAGATTTTAAAGCAGAAAAGAAAAACTGGGACGATTGTGGCGAACAGAAAAAGGAAATGTGGAAAGAAAACGAAGACAACTGCAAGCGATGAAGCATTTTTAGTGAGAGAGAGCAAAATATGCCCTAGAAAAACAAGTCAAGATCTTTAGAAAGATTTAGCAAACGCATGACTCTGAGTACCTACTATGCGAAGACAACTTGTGGAAGAAGAAAAAAAAGCAGAAAAAAAACTTGTGTGACAGTCAGTGGGAAGTTATACTTCTATGCACGCGCATGGATTCATAAATTTGTATGCGAATGATTTAGCAAAATCATTATATGATATTCGTGGTAAGCGACCCCAAAAACCTCCTGGTACCGTGTGCACACTCTTTTTGTATCGAATTTGCATAAAATTCCTGGAGACGAGGTCCATCTTAAGCACCAGGTGTTTCGAACACTATCGCCATTATTATAATCGTATTTAGCGACTTAAAAAACCACAGAGTTCCAAGTGTGCACTGATTTCGTACAGAATTTACAGAAAACCCCAGGAGAAGAGGTAAATACCCTAGACACCAAATGCCGTGTAGACTTTCGGAATCGTGATATTCGTGTTCAGCGACTTCAAAAACCCCGAGTATATAAATTGAACCCATTTTCAGCAATACTTACCGAGTTGTAAGTTTTCTCTCTATTGTCTGTTCGGAATGTACTTTTCGAATGCAGAAATGCAATTTCCATGTTTACATTATAAAATACAGCGACAAATTTCCTGATACTTTAACGAATCCAATGCAAAAAACGCATTTCGATTCATCTTACGTTACAAAATTCGGAGGTTTTGGTGCTTTATTTCCTCGACTATTCGTAAAAACTCTGTTTATGTAGCCAACAACCTCAAAAGCATAGAGCAGAATAGGTATACTGCAACCATGTGACGGTACTTTAGACTTCAATACAATACTCATTACTGAATATTATTATTAATATTATTAATATAAAATACTAAACAATATGTTAGCTTACGTGACAGAATTATAAAATAATCTGTCAAATAATCATGTGGTCCGTCACTATGATATTAATACATTAGTTCAGACTATTTTTTGTATATCTATCCCTTATTAATGTAGTGAATGTTGAAACGGTATTCAAAGGACTTATAGTTATGGCTAATAACATGTGGTAAATATTTCATCTTTTTTTTACCGACCAATATACCTTATAAGTGTGTCTGTCTCTCTCTTACTCACACCATAACATATGTCATGATTTTTCCCATTTAACTGTACACAAATCTTTTCCACCGAGTGCACGAATAGAAGTATAACTGCAAAAACTCAAATATAAGAGCTGGACTCCTGAAAGTTGAAAAAAAAACGTGTTGTTCTCAGACGAGAGCCACTTTTCGTACAATGACAACGGTCTCGTTTCATCAGAAAAAGTACCAATAAAAACATACGTCGGCTCTTATTGATTAAAAAGTTAAACATTCTCTGAAGAAGATGTTTTGGCACTGCTTTTTTTATAAAAGTACCGGATACCTCGTGCCAATCAAAGGCATGGTGAATTCTCAAAAATACAAAAACTTGTTGGAAAGGAGATTAGAATGAGAGCTGACAAAAATCGATGCAATAATTAACCAATTTTTCAACACGATTTGGCTCTTTGCTACGTCTCCAAATTGATTATTTAAGGACAAGAATATACTATGGGCGATTGTGAAAGCTAGACTGCCCAAAATGCCAACAAAAAATAAAATTGAAAGAGACTGTAATTCAGATATGGTTTTGGGATCCGCAAATCATAGAAAACTGAAATAGTTATTATCCTTACAAGTGCGGAAAGTTAATTTCCGCAAGAGTTAGGATCAATATTTTTTCTACAAGCAAAATCACCTCAAAAATTATTTAGATACTTGAAAAGATGCGATTGTGACAATTAAATCTTTCATAGTGTCAATAAATACACGACTGTAGCTATAGCAACCCTACTTAAACAGGTGAGTTTGTTGTAGCTTTGAGTAAGGTTTACAGGGGTGATTTAATAAATTATGATTTTTTTAAAAACAAACAGTTTAAAAATCCCTATTTTCATGTAAAATAATCTTATTTTTTTTACTATTTGTATGTAGTCCAACAAGATAAAGATAATAATACAATCATTTGTCAAAAAGGTTATCGGAAAACATCTCTAATTAATAAAAAAAAATGCGTGCGGGAAAGAGATATTTTCTGAATTAAAATGCGTGCAGGAAAGTGGTGTTTTACGCATGCTTGTAGAAAAAAAACTTGTTGACTCGATGCCAAAAGATATGACAGTTTTTCTAAAAAATACTCCAAAAAATCTTTACCTCCAAATAGTTTAAAAACCAAAAAATATATTTAAACGAACTTTTCACTCAAATTTTACAAAATTTTATCAACATTTAAATATTTTTTTATTTAGTAAACTAATTATTTTGAGGTATCTCTCATGGGATTTTAGAAATTACACAAATTGAAAAAAAATATCGCTTCCGAGAACCTGTTACCTTTACCATTGTATACTTTATACAATGCCTTTGTCACATGTGACACTTATCTACTTACTTCTCCTTAAGCACATGAATTTGTAACCTTAACAAGACAGATTATATTTCAAAGCGACAATTGAAATATCAAACCTTTGACTCCGGCAATCCGGCAGTTAGGGGGGTTTCCGTGGCTCGTTCTCCTCCTGTTGATCAAGAATGTTTTTCTTACGTATTTTTTTTTCGCTGAATCCGAATCTGAAACCTGTTATAACAATTATAACTAGAAAACTAAGAGAGATATGACATTTTCAAACACTTTTTGATCTTACTAAAAAACAAAAAATATAGCTTTAAACAATTAAAATCCTTTTGTTAGAACCCCAGATATTGCAAATGTAGGTAGTTAGAAAATATTTGCAAAATATCACTCCTAATAATTTTGATCGCAGGTTTTTGATCATAACTCGGGTTCTA
The DNA here is from genome assembly GCA_964028335.1 of Altica lythri. Lineage (NCBI taxonomy): Eukaryota > Metazoa > Arthropoda > Insecta > Coleoptera > Chrysomelidae > Altica > Altica lythri. The sequence continues at coordinate 33,405,094 of OZ034805.1, forward strand.
ATAAAGCTATCATATTTCATGACCTCTCATTTTGAAGGCCACATTATTAGCTTTAAACTAAAATAATACAAATGGCTATAACATTGTTTTTAACAAAATTATACCTACTTGAACGCAAAATTTTTACATGAAAATCGCTAAGTAATTTGTTTATGGCAACTTTTCATTAGTTCAGGTTTAAATTGTTACTAAATTTTTTCTAGTGTATTCTCCGATTAAAGGCGAAAACTTAGGCTTTGTTAAATGTATCTAAGTTAACTCTTTGCTGAGATATAGCAGTTTTAAATAGATATAGATATGCGCGCGAGCAAAGCACGGCGGGAGCGCATTTGTTCGAGTTATGAGCTGCTAAGCTCCTGTTTTTAGAAAGTTTTTTATATTTTCACTGTGTTCTTTGTCTCTCTGTCATTCCGCGGAATTTTGTGATCGAATTTAAACCTATTTCCCGACTACCTAGAGCTCTGAAATTTTCAGGATAGCTAAGATCTGGATGACAATGCATGTTACAAGTGTGTTTAGGCATATACATAAATTTCGAAATTTATACTGAATTGATATGAAATATGATATAAATTGTGTATACATGTTATCATTTTGAAAGTTTTTAAATATGTCGTTCGTAGCCTAGTTGATAAAGCGTCGGATATGAATCAAGGTGACAGTTCTATTATGTTATCATAATGGGATCGACTACGCGAGAGAGAATTTTTTTTTTTGTTTTACATGTGACAACAGTAATTATTATTTTAACTGTTAATAAAATAACTAATTTAGAAAATTTTTAAAAATTTTAGACTATACTGTGGACTATGCCGTAATCTATCTCGTAAAGCGCTATTTGCCAAGGGAGTAATAATTTAATAATAGTAATAGTAATATAAATCACCAAAAAAACGTTCTACTATAAAAAGTTCTTTTATAAATTGTGATTATTTAAATTGTAATCAAGCTAGATCCTTAAATGAATTATTATTTATCCTGTTTCAGCAATTTATATTGAAAAGTTAGTACATAAAGTAATATAAATATTTCTATAAATATTAAAATGTGTCTGCTTAATTTCTACTTAAGTTAGTAAAATTTGTATATTTTTTAAGTATTATCCATAATACTTATATATTTATGTTGATTGTGAAAACGTGAAATATGATAGCTGATAGCTTTATTAAAACCCGAGTTATGGTAAAGAATCTGCGATCACAAACATTAGGAGTGATATTTTGCAATATTTTCTATAGTATAACTAGACCCACTTGGATAGGAATTATTTTTACGATTTTACCAGGGGAAACTCAAAAGAACGTCATTATATGAACAAACCTAGTAAAATATCTATTCAATGTTGCTTTTAACTTCCCGACTCACACCTGTACGCCCATGAAGAGAATTCTTGAAAATTCGAAAAGAGAGTTGACCACGCTGTCACGGGTTAAATTCTCGCAAGTGATAAAAATTTAATTTGTAAACATAAGCGTCTTCCTACCTTGAAATTTCCCATTATTAAAGATTTACTTGGGTCGGGAACCGGTTGATCTGGTTCGGTATAGATAATCGCCAGCTATTATTTATTATTCTGGCCATAAATTATTCCTGATATCGCTGGAATTATTTTTAGAAGTATATTTATTAAAATTCCGTTTTTGAATCCTTGGGGTTACGTTATTATTTTCACCCGGCCGAGTTACTATTTCTCTTCTTTTGTCGATAACTCGAAGTATAGTGTTCTACAGTCAGTGTTCTGTTATATTTCTATCTTGCTTAATAAAATTGAAAATGAACGAGGAATTAGGTAATGTTGAGATTTTTATTGATATCTTGATAAATTATAAGATTAGTCGTATCTAACGACCACTGTTTGTTCGCAAATTGGTAGCTGAACATCCTACGGTTATTGTCCCTATAGTAGTAGAGGCCACCTCTTATTTCGACGTGTGTCAAATTTCGTGAAGGTGATATAAAAAAATCGGCTCTTTCTTTTACCAGCCTTTGTCTTGAAAACGTGGCAGTAAGAAGATTTTCTGGGTTTAAGTTGTAATCTCTGTTCATCAGGGACAATTAATTTTGGATTTACGAAATTAAACCTCAGTTTTTCATAACGAATAGTATTGGAGTGAGATTTTCCGGTATTTTGGTTGATTCGTTGGAAAAATTCCTCGTGAAGGGATATTTAGGAAATCTTCTGTGGTGAGTAACACGTTATTTATTCATGTGGTTGTTCGATTCTTATGGTTCTTTCGTTCCCTATGAGTGTAGGTAGCCCATAGAGCAGACAGTAGGAAAATTTTAGTAATTTTAAACCGTTCAGACGGTAAATTGTGGTAGAATTCCGATTGGTGCAATTAGCAACGAGAATACTGTTCCACCCGTTTACCAGCCAGGGGTGTCACGAGTTTAAAGCAATAAAACAACCCTATCTTAATAGGTGAGTTACTATATTATATTTTTTTTTATATAGATTAATAACGCTATATAGTCGCAATTTTAGTTTTAATATCTTGATTTTACATGTATATTTCTTTGTGTATTGTATGTAGGTTTATTTATGTGAAACTAGACTTCTTTTTGCTTATTCTTTTACTATTATAAATTAATTTTATGTTAAATTTTGATTTAATTTATTGTTATAATTTTATCGTGACTAGCAAGTCAAATTTAAGTTTGTTGAGTACATTTAAATCATTAGTTTTGATCATTAATTGTAAATTCAGAGAAGTCAGCTTCTAAATGTGGTATTATTCATTTAAATTCATTTTATTCTTTCATTGTAGTACAAATTTAAGTTAATGTGTTCAATTGTATTAAAGTTATTAAATCAAATTAATTCAAGAAGTCATTAAAATCTGTTTAAGCTATTGTTAATACCGAATTACGATTTTAGGCTCCTCACTATTATTTGTTTACTTACCCTCTACGGCTGAGCTGGGCACTAATTTTCCAGTAGAGAAACCACTACCGAACTCAACTGGAGTTGAATTTCAATTGGGTAAATTTGATTAACCTTTTTATTAATTTTTCAAAATTTGATTTAGTTTTACTTTCACTAAAAATACGTGGCAAATTTTTGGCGCCCAACGTGGGGCCGATTTTGTTAATTTGGGCCATTTTGTTAATTGGGGCCATGTCGTTTATTGGGGCTAATTTTTGTAATTGTGCTAATTTTGTAATTTGGGACGTAATTTTGTTTTGGGTGGATTTAAAATCCCGGTAGTTGTAATTTTTGGTATATATATATAAAGTGAGCTAAGTAGTAACTGTATTTTTAATATTGTTAATCATTGGCGTTATTGACTTTTGATCACACCAATCGCGGAATAATTTATATAGAATATGGATTTTAACATCTTTAGTAAGTTTGTTTATTATTATTATTCATCGTTGCTAATTTGTACTGAACCTCAAGTTTGTTGTCTATTTGTTGGAAAGCATTGTAGTAGTCTCGTTCGTTTATTGTTGAATTCGTTACGTTGTGTGAGTTTTATGATGGATTTTGTTTGGTGTGATTTATCGTATCTTTTAGCTTATCGTAATTTACCTTATCTCGACTGTGATATTTTATATATTTATCTTTGCTGGGACATAACTCACACGTTGCGAGTTCAGTACCTTTTTGTCTTTGAATTTTGTTGTTCGTTCTTTTACTCTTTTATTGTTGTATCTTCTTGATGATTTCTTTTTTTTTACGCCTTGTGGCTGGAGGCGTAAGAATTTCACCACCCGAGGATATTCCAGGCGGGGTTGGTAAAATTCCACCAACCTAAACACTTTCTGGGTTCAAGTTTCGTTATACCTTGGGTTGTTTTATTGTTATTCAATCTTACCTATCGTCACTTGAATCCAATCTTTTCAACAATCCCATCGTTGATTTCTTTTTTTTGTCGCCTTGTGGCTGGAGGCGTAAGAATTTCACCACCCGAGGATATTCCAGGCGGGGTAGGTAAAAGTCCTCCAACCTAACCACTGTCTGGATCCAAGTTTCGTTATACCCTGAGTAAACTTATCGTTACCTTATGTATATTTTGTTATTTCGTTTACCTGCTTTTGGCTTTAGAATGACCGCATGGTTTTGGTTTCATTCGTAGTGGATCTACGACACATTTTGTAGATTTCGAGGCCAAACCTTTGATTTTCCGACTGTGCCATTGGTTGTTGAGTGTCTGGTGGAAAAACCACATAGTGGGATTTGTAGAGGAATTTTTCGGAGTCTATTTAGTAGGAACTTAAGTATTGTTCACTTATGGTATCTTTCGCTGCTTGGATTCAGACCCTTGTTCAACATAACCATCGTTGACTCTTTTCGTGCCCTGTGGCTGGGGGTAGAAGAATCTCACCACCCGAGGATATTCCAGGCGGGGAGGTGGAAGTCCTCCAACCTTAACACTTCTGGATTCAAGTAATTTCCTTATCTTTGCCTTAACTTCCCTTACCTTTATCTTACCTTTTATGTTGTTGCCTGCTTCGTCGACTTTAATTACCCTCATGGTTTGGGCCTCTTTTTATGTGGCTGTGATGCTGTTTCACGTTTTGTGGATTTTGGAGGCCAAACCTTTTTGTTTTCCCGACTGGACCATTGGTTTTGGGTGTCTGGTGGGAAAAAGCCTTAGTGGTAGTTGAGAGAGATTCTCTGAAGCGGTTCAGAGAATCCTACGACCATCCTACCTTATCTCTCCTACCACCTTTTGGGATTTGTCGAGGAGTTTTGGTCGACTTGGTGGGAAACATGTGTTCGTTACTTTCCTTACCTTTTGCTACGTTACTTGAATCCAGCCAATTCATCAACTCCATCGTTGATACCTGTCTGTGTTTTTCTTTTGTTTGTTGGTTGCTTCTTCTTTTGGTTGTCTTTTGTGCTGTTTCAGTCTGGTCGTACTTTAACGCACTGGGTGCTTGCTCCCAAGTAGTACTCGAAACTTTTGTTTTTCTTTCTTTGATTTTGTTGTGTTGTTGGTTCGTATTCTTTACGAGTTGGGTATGCGAATATGGCGTTCTATATAGTTGGATATTGCAGCAATTTGTTCGTAGCTATTGTTTGGGCTTGTTGTCTCTTTAATTGTGATTGTTATTGAGTTATCGTCGAAAATCTTCGGTAGATTTTCTTCTTTCTTAGAGGAGGGAATGTTGTCACGGGTTAAATTATCGCAAGTGATAAAAATTTAATTTGTAAACATAAGCGTCTTCCTACCTTGAAATTTCCCATTATTAAAGATTTACTTGGGTCGGGAACCGGTTGATCTGGTTCGGTATAGATAATCGCCAGCTATTATTTATTATTCTGGCCATAAATTATTCCTGATATCGCTGGAATTATTTTTAGAAGTATATTTATTAAAATTCCGTTTATGAATCCTTGGGGTTATGTTATTATTTTCACCCGGCCAAGTTACTATTTCTCTTCTTTTGTCGATAACTCGAAGTATAGTGTTCTACAGTCAGTGTTCTGTTATATTTCTATCTTGCTTAATAAAATTGAAAATGAACGAGGAATTAGGTAATGTTGAGATTTTTATTGATATCTTGATAAATTATAAGATTAGTCGTATCTAACGACCACTGTTTGTTCGCAAATTGGTAGCTGAAAATCCTACGGTTATTGTCCCTATAGTAGTAGAGGCCCCCTCTTATTTCGACGTGTGTCAAATTTCGTAAAGGTGATATGAAAGAATCGGCTCTTTCTTTTACCAGCCTTTGTCTTGAAAACGTGGCAGTAAGAAGATTTTCTGGGTTTAAGTTGTAATCTCTGTTCATCAGAGACAATTAATTTTGGATTTACGAAATTAAACCTCAGTTTTTCATAACGAATAGTATTGAAGTGAGATTTTCCGGTATTTTGGTGGATTCGTTGGAAAAATTCCTCGTGAAGGGATATTTAGGAAATCTTCTGTGGTGGGTAACACGTTATTTATTCATGTGGTTGTTCGATTCTTATGGTTCTTCCGTTCCCTATGAGTGTAGGTAGCCCATAGAGCAGACAGTAGGAAAATTTTAGTAATTTTAAACCGTTCAGACGGTAAATTGTGGTAGAATTCCGATTGGTGCAATTAGTAACGAGAATACTGTTCCACCCGTATACCAGCCAGGGGTGTCACGAGTTTAAAGCAATAAAACAACCCTATCTTAATAGGTGAGTTACTATATTATATTTTTGAAGTAAAACTTCTTTAGCGACACTAGGAGTAAAAAAGTTATTCTAACGGACGTGACGTCATTCTAATAACAGGAACCGGAAACAAAACCTAATACTGACACGATTTTGCATGGTCGCCGGCAGCAGGGTGCAAGAGGGTGCGCATGCACCCCCCTGCTATGAAAGAAAATACCTGAATTTACCAGAAAATTATATATTTTTTAAATTTTTTTATTAAATTATTGTTTGAATAAAAACTAAAGGCGTCGCGGTTGTTGTCCAAATCATTCTACATTCTATATATATTAGATCATAATAGTGTGTAGATGCAGATGCACCTCCCTGAAAATAATCCTGGCTGCGCTCATGCGATTCTGCCTACTATATTAAATGAAATTAAATCTGTAATTGTATGAATTGACAGCTTGTTATCTTGTCAACCAAAATACATTGCGTAAATAATTTAAATTTGTGTATAAAGTGTTTGTATTAAATATGAATAAACAAAGTGGATTTATTAATGAAGAAAGTGATGAAAAAATATTGAATGAAAACAGTGAGTACCTACTCTGTATGCATACATTTTATTTTTGGTGTGTAATTACACTATTTATTCCTAATTATTTATACCTATTATTTATACCTAGCTATTTTCGTTTTATAGGTTTAAAGAGCTAAGAGCTAAAAAGAAAAAGAAATTGTGAACGTCAAAAGGCATATTATAAGCGCCAGAAAGATTTGAAGAAAAATGAAAAAAGACGAGACAGCGACATTTATTATGATTTGATTAAGTAAGTTTATATACATACATACATATTACGATAGTAAAGAAGCATGTTGCACGTTTTTGTTCATAAAATAATAATATTCGACATGTTTTAACACTTGCTTATACTTATTTTAGGTTTGGTTAGGTAGCCATAAAGGCCATAAAATCACTAGTCAGGATGGCTGATCTTTTACCAGCAATAACAGATCCTTCGTAGGACTGAAGAAAACAAACTCAACTCAGGATTTTAAATTTTATGGAATATGCTATAAAATGCTACAAAATGAAATGGTTATCTAACTATCGAAGGCTCTTGTGTTGTGTTGTATTACAATAAGGTAGATACAGCTACAAAATCACACATTCTAAACGTAATATGTGTATATTTTTAATAGTGTTTACCTATTATTAAAGCAAAACTTCTTTAGGCGCGACTAGGGGTAACTCTAACGTTAGATTCTAACGGAAGATTCTGATGGAAGTAACGGTGTGATTTCAGCTATGGGAGGAGCTTAAATTTTCAAAATTTTCAAACGGTTTCAAATACATTAATGTTATTTAGAGAGTAAAATCTATGTTTCACATTTTAGTTTTCATAAACCTATTATTTCATATATAAAAAATAATGATAATTTTCAAATTCCTATTTCTAATATAAATATAACATCTCATTTTTTGTAAGGTATATAGGCAATAAATATGATTGAATTGTAATTAAATATTTATTTTCCGATACGTACGTCAACAAGTTTTACTTCAATCGCGCGTAAAGGTTACACGCAGACTCTTTTTTTTTATATAGATTAATAACGCCATAGAGTCCCAATTTTAGTTTTAATATCTTGATTTTACATGTATATTTCTTTGTGTATTGTATGTAGGTTTATTTATGTGAAACTAGACTCCTTTTTGCTTATTCTTTTACTATTATAAATTAATTTTAAGTTAAATTTTGATTTAACTTATTGTTATAATTTTATCGTGACTAGCAAGTCAAATTTAAGTTTGTTGAGTACATTTAAATCATTAGTTTTGATCATTAATTGTAAATTCAGAGAAGTCAGCTTCTAAATGTGGTATTATTTATTTAAATTTATTTTATTCTTTCATTGTAGTACAAATTTAAGTTAATGTGTTCAATTGTATTAAAGTTATTAAATCAAATTAATTCAAGGAGTCATTAAAATCTGTTTAAGCTATTGTTAATACCGAATTACGATTTTAGGGTCCTAGTTACGGGTTTAAGTCCTAGTTATAGGCTGAAATCCTAGATACAGCGCTAGATACAGGCTTTAATTTTGGGTGCAGACCTGATACTTAGTTCGAGCTTAAGTTATTGTGGTTGGTGCAAGCCTATTGGTTTTGGAACAGGCTTGGTTTTTGGAACCGACCTAAGTATTAGAGACGCCGAGGATTAACAGATAAGCCTAATTAGATTTAAGTCGCAACTATAGTAGTTAAGAAAAAAAAATCTATTTTTCTTGTCTTTTTTTTTGTATTGCGTGTGATCACACATATTAGATAATATTCTTTTTAATATTACTCACATATTTTTTTTTATATAAATATCGATAGCGTTGTCAAGCACGAGGCTTGACAGTTGTGATATTTTATATATTTATCTTTGCTGGGACATAACTCACACGTTGCGAGTTCAGTACCTTTTTGTCTTTGAATTTTGTTGTTCGTTCTTTTACTCTTTTATTGTTGTATCTTCTTGATGATTTCTTTTTCTTTACGCCTGGCTGGAGGCGTAAGAATTTCACAACCCGAGGATATTCCAGGCGGGGTTGGTAAAAGTCCACCAACCTAAACACTTTCTGGGTTCAAGTTTCATTATACGTTGGGTTGTTTTATTGTTATTCAATCTTACCTATCGTCACTTGAATCCAATCTTTTCAACAATCCCATCGTTGATTTCTTTTTTTTGTCGCCTTGTGGCTGGAGGCGTAAGACTTTCACCACCCGAGGATATTCCAGGCGGGGTAGGTAAACCTAACCACTTTCTGGATCCAAGTTTCGTTATACCCTGAGTAAACTTATCGTTACCTTATGTATATTTTGTTATTTCGTTTACCTGCTTTTGGCTTTAGAATGACCTCATGGTTTTGGTTTCATTCGTAGTGGATCTACGACACATTTTGTAGATTTCGAGGCCAAACCTTTGATTTTCCGACTGTGCCATTGGTTGTTGAGTGTCCGGTGGAAAAACCACATAGTGGGATTTGTAGAGGAATTTTTCGGAGTCTATTTAGTAGGAACTTAGGTATTGTTCACTTATGGTATCTTTCGCTGCTTGGATTCAGACCCTTGTTCAACATAACCATCGTTGACTCTTTTCGTGCCCTGTGGCTGGGGGTAGAAGAATCTCACCACCCGAGGATATTCCAGGCGGGGAGGTGGAAGTCCTCCAACCTTAACACTTCTGGATTCAAGTAATTTCCTTATCTTTGCCTTAACTTCCCTTACCTTTATCTTACCTTTTATGTTGTTGCCTGCTTCGTCGACTTTAATTACCCTCATGGTTTGGGCCTCTTTTTATGTGGCTGTGATGCTGTTTCACGTTTTGTGGATTTTGGAGGCCAAACCTTTTTGTTTTCCCGACTGGACCATTGGTTTTGGGTGTCTGGTGGGAAAAAGCCTTAGTTGTAGTTGAGAGAGATTCTCTGAAGCGGTTCAGAGAATCCTACGACCATCCTACCTTATCTCTCCTACCACCTTTTGGGATTTGTCGAGGAGTTTTGGTCGACTTAGTGGGAAACATGTGTTCGTTACTTTCCTTACCTTTTTCTACGTTACTTGAATCCAGCCAATTCATCAACTCCATCGTTGATACCTGTCTGTGTTTTTCTTTTGTTTGTTGGTTGCTTCTTCTTTTGGTTGTCTTTTGTGCTGTTTCAGTCTGGTCGTACTTTAACGCACTGGGTGCTTGCTCCCAAGTAGTACTCGAAACTTTTGTTTTTCTTTCTTTGATTTTGTTGTGTTGTTGGTTCGTATTCTTTACGAGTTGGGTATGCGAATATGGCGTTCTATGTAGTTGGATATTGCAGCAATTTGTTCGTAGCTATTGTTTGGGCTTGTTGTCTCTTTAGTTGTGATTGTTATTGAGTTATCGTCAAAAAACTTCGGTAGATTTTCTTCTTTCTTAGGGGAGGGGATGTTGTCACGGGTTAAATTCTCGCAAGTGATAAAAATTTAATTTGTAAACATAAGCGTCTTCCTACCTTGAAATTTCCCATTATTAAAGATTTACTTGGGTCGGGAACCGGTTGATCTGGTTCGGTATAGATAATCGCCAGCTATTATTTATTATTCTATATTTATTAAAAGTCCGTTTATGAATCCTTGGGGTTATGTTATTATTTTCACCCGGCCGAGTTACTATTTCTCTTCTTTTGTCGATAACTCGAAGTATAGTGTTCTACAGTCAGTGTTCTGTTATATTTCTATCTTGCTTAATAAAATTGAAAATGAACGAGGAATTAGGTAATGTTGAGATTTTTATTGATATCTTGATAAATTATAAGATTAGTCGTATCTAACGACCACTGTTTGTTCGCAAATTGGTAGCTGAAGATCCTACGGTTATTGTCCCTATAGTAGTAGAGGCCCCCTCTTATTTCGACGTGTGTCAAATTTCGTGAAGGTGATATGAAAGAATCGGCTCTTTCTTTTATTACCAGCCTTTGTCTTGAAAACGTGGCAGTAAGAAGATTTTCTGGGTTTAAGTTGTAATCTCTGTTCATCAGAGACAATTAATTTTGGATTTACGAAATTAAACCTCAGTTTTTCATAACGAATCGTATTGGAGTGAGATTTTCCGGTATTTTGGTGGATTCGTTGGAAAAATTCCTCGTGAAGGGATATTTAGGAAATCTTCTGTGGTGAGTAACACGTTATTTATTCATGTGGTTGTTCGATTCTTATGGTTCTTCCGTTCCCTATGAGTGTAGGTAGCCCATAGAGCAGAAAGTAGGAAAATTTTAGTAATTTTAAACCGTTCAGACTGTAAATTGTGGTAGAATTCCGATTGGTGCAATTAGCAACGAGAATACTGTTCCACCCGTTTACCAGCCAGGGGTGTCACGAGTTTAAAGCAATAAAACAACCCTATCTTAATAGGTGAGTTACTATATTATATTATTTTTTTATATAGATTAATAACGCCATATAGTCGCAATTTTAGTTTTAATATCTTGATTTTACATGTATATTTCTTTGTGTATTGTATGTAGGTTTATTTATGTGAAACTAGACTCCTTTTTGCTTATTCTTTTACTATTATAAATTAATTTTAAGTTAAATTTTGATTTAATTTAGTGTTATAATTTTATCGTGACTAGCAAGTCAAATTTAAGTTTGTTGAGTACATTTAAATCATTAGTTTTGATCATTAATTGTAAATTCAGAGAAGTCAGCTTCTAAATGTGGTATTATTCATTTAAATTCATTTTATTCTTTTATTGTAGTACAAATTTAAGTTAATGTGTTCAATTGTATGAAAGTTATTAAATCAAATTAATTTAAGGAGTCATTAAAATCTGTTTAAGCTATTGTTAATACCGAATTACGATTTTAGGGTCCTAGTTATAGGCTGAAATCCTAGATACAGCGCTAGATACAGGCTTTAATTTTGGGTGCAGACCTGATACTTAGTTCGAGCTAAAGTTATTGTGGTTGGTGCAAGCCCATTGGTTTTGGAACAGGCTTGGTTTTTGGAACCGACCTAAGTATTAGAGACGCCGAGGATTAACAGATAAGCCTAATTAGATTTAAGTCGCAACTATAGTAGTTAAGAAAAAAAAATCTATTTTTCTTGTCTTTTTTTTTTTGTATTGCGTGTGATCACACATATTAGATAATATTCTTTTTAATATTACTCACATATTTTTTTTTATATAAATATCGATAGCGTTGTCAAGCACGAGGCTTGACAGTTGTGTAAATTCTTAATTTTTATTAAAGAAGGGTCTAGTTGATATTTTGTTTTATTTAGCTCACTTTATCGTTATTTTTTTTATTGTGCAATTTAATTAGTACTGTTAATATTCTAAATTTATTTACTTATCTCCAGTGGGAAAGGTAGTGCCTGGAAGAACAGGGGTTTCCGATTTTAATCGTTTAAATCGGTGGCGCGACTCACTAATATTTGTTTACTTACCCTCTACGGCTGAGCTGGGCACTAATTTGCCAGTAGAGAAACCACTACCGAACTCAACTGGAGTTGAATTTCAATTGGGTAAATTTGATTAACCTTTTTGTTAATTTTTCAAAATTTGATTTAGTTTTACTTTCACTAAAAATACGTGGCAACGCCTATTCAAGTGGTTTTCGATAAACTATAACTAAATTTGCAATATCTCTGGTTCTAATAAATGATTTTTAATTTGTTAAAGCTTATGCTTTTTGTTATTTCATAAGGCTCAAAAAATTATTTAAAAAAAAAACTAGTGTGGCAGTCAGTGGGACTGCCGGCAGAAGTTATACTTCTATGCACGCGCATGGAGTCATAAATTTGTATGCGAATGATTTAGCAAACTCATTATATGATATTCGTGGTAAGCGACCCCAAAAACCTACTAGTACCGTGTGCACACTCTTTTTGTATCGAATTTGCATAAAATTCCTGGAGATGAGGTCCGTCTTAAGCACCAGTGTTTCGAACACTATCGCCATTATTATAATCGTATTTAGCGACTCAAAAAACCACATAGTACCAAGTGTGCACTGATTTCGTACAGAATTTACAGAAAACCCCAGGAGAAGAGGTAAATACCCTAGACACCAAGTGCCGTGTAGACTTTCGGAATCGTGATATTCGTGTTCAGCGACTTCAAAAACCCCGAGTATATAAATTGAACCCATTTTCAGCAATACTTACCGAGTTGTAAGTTTTCGCTCTATTGTCTGTTCGGAATGTACTTTTCGAATGCAGAAATGCAATTTCCATTTTTACATTATAAAATACAGCGACAAATTTCCTGATACTTTAACGAATGCAATGCAAAAAACGCATTCCGATCCATCTTACGTTACAAAATTCGGAGGTTTTGGTGCTTTATTTCCTCGACTATTCGTAAAAACTCTTTTTATGTAGCCAACAACCTCAAAAGCATAGTGCAGTATATACTGCAACCATGTGACAGTATTTTAGACTACAATACAATACTCACTACTGAATATATTATTAATAATATTATTAATATAAAATACTAAACTTAATATGTTAACTTACGTGACAGAATTATAAAATAATCTGTCAAATAATCATGTGGTCCGTCACTATGATATTCATACATTAGTTTAGACTGTTTTTTGTATATCTATCCCTTTTCAATGTACTGAATGTTGAAACGGTATTCCAAGGACTTTATAGTTATGACTAATAACATGTGGTAAATATTTCATCTTTGTTTTTACCGACCAATATACCTTTTATGTGTTTCTGTTTCTCTCTTAATCATACCAATACCAATATACCAATATGTAATGATTTTTCCCATTTAACTGAACACAAATCTTTTCCACCGAGTGCATGAATAAGTATATAACTTCAAAAAATGTATCTCTGTTAGTTTTCTAGTTATAATTGTTTAATAACAATTTACCCGACCATTTTTTGGAAAACCAGGTTTCAGATTCGGATTCAGTGAGAAAAAATACGTAAGAAAAACATTCTTGATTATCAGGAGGAGAAATGGGCCACGCGTGGAAACCTCCCTAGCTGCCGGACTACTAAGTCACTTGGATTGTTAGAAAACTAACTACTTGGAAATATATCTCTTGGGATTTTTGAAATTTAGAGATTGGTCAAACAAGAAAATGTCAGTAATAAGGAGAAATTGGAAAAGTGTCGCATCCGCACTGCTCAAAGTTGAAATCTTTTCCTGTAACGCCTCTAACATGTTTGAATTTCTCCTGAATGTGATTTTTTTCTTTATGTAAAATACTTATCTATGTTAGTCATTGTTCTCACTTTTAATAGTACACCAAATACCATTAAGAGCTTCACTTTCATTGAAATTCACCTTTAGTTCCTTTTTTTTTTGTTTTAACTACAAAACACAATTTAGAATTTCAAAAAAATCTCTCAAAATAAGGATACAATTTTTTTTTAAATTTAAACAAAATGAGATTTGAGATTTTGAAAAACCAAAACAGTTATTTTGTTTGATTATATTACTAATATCGGAATGATTGAAAATAATTTATTTAAAAAAAAATTGTATAAAGCAATCCAATTAAAAAACAAACTATCTAGGTACAAGACCGTATTATTCAGTTGATGAGTTTTTCAATGAATTAAACGATTAAAATCAATAACAGGGGATAAAATAGTATTATTTTCAGTTGGGTATCACTCTCAGTAACTTCATCTTTTTTATATTTTTAATTATTATCTGCATATTATTATAACCTGCTGATTTTTAAATTCATTCAAATTTTGTAGTCATTATGTTGTTTTTTTTTACTAATTTTCTTTATTAGGTTTGCGACGACGTATGAAAGTTGATATAAATTGTTTGTTTGTATTTGTTTTTTGGTATATATTACTTATTTTTTATATTTTGTTATATTTATATTTAGCTTTGTCCATAAAATTGTATTATTTTCAGTGACAATAAAGCATATTTCTATTCTATTCTATTCTATTCTAGACGGAGTTTGATTATAAATTTAGCACTTATTTTAATAAAATTTAAATTTTCTGCATATCTTTTTTAAATTAACCGAAAAATGTATCTATTTAAATCTATTTAAATCTATTTAAATTTATTTATTTATTTATTTATTTATTTATTTATTTATTTATTTATTTATTTATTTATTTATTTATTTATTTATTTATTTATTTACTCATAAATAAATGTAGGACTTATGAATAGAAAGGAAAACCCATTCATAATTATACAATGGTAAAAAACAAGAAAATTTATAATAGTTTACAAAAATTAATTAAAACTATCATAAAATATTTAAAAAAATAAGCCATGAAAACTGTTAAAATACGACTAAAAATCATGAATCATGATGAATCCAAAATAAAACTATGAAAAAAATTACGTAAGAAAGTTACGTAATAAAATCATTGGAATTAAATAGAAATACGCTAAAGGTAAATTATCTATTATAACCGAACAGAGTACAAGGATTTTTAAAATTTTTAGAAAATTAAATAAACGGAACAAAGTCAATAGCTTAACACAAATTTTAAAAATTTAACGCAGTTCCCGCCACCTACGTGCTATTTTTGAACTAAACACAACGTATTCAGCGTAAGTGAGATGGCGCTTGTATCCAACGTATTGATTTTCATTTTTTTGTCACTTCCTCGGCAAATACGCTTCTAACGACAGTCTTTTTTACAAATACAAAGGTGCTCCATTAATACAGTGATACACAAATCAATAATTATATGCAAATTTTTGTTTAACTGTGTATAATATTATCTGTTAATATCACTAAAATTCGCTATCAGTAGTTCAAAGTGATTAACGCTAACTTCAGAGTATAACAAAGTTACTTGTATTCTAATGTTCGTTGGAAATTAACTTTATTCTCTGAAATGAAAAGAAATTCTACGATATTAAGGTAGTGGCCCAAAGGATCTTTTTTATTATTTATCATGGCTCAACAGATAAGTTCAGAGGTTTCTGAAGGAATTCATGAATTGATAACAAATGTAACCGGATTTCAGGTAGATTATTTTAATACTATATGTAGTCATAATTTAAGTGATACATTAAATAAATCTACTTAATAACATCGTTCTAGTTTAAAGGTAAATCTATCCGATAATTCTTACAATGCAGAAAATAAATTAGATAGTGTTTACTTGGTTAGAAAATTTGTTTACATTCTGTATTTTGTGTTATAGATTGACTCGTTAAGTTTAAAACATCTCATTTTCTAATGCCTTTCTCTCTTGTTTTGAACTTAACAATAATTATTCTTATTTATACCTTTTTGGTGTAATTATAATGGTGGTTTTGTTATAGATTTAATTTTATTTAAAATTGCAGAATAATTCTACAGAATTTATTACAATGCAGAAAAAAATCCACGATAAACTCAAAAAATCGGATACAATGTATTTCCTCAGAAAGGAAGAATTAGATAGAAGTATATCTGGAATGGCAGATAAATTTAATTTCCATGGATTCTTTTCGCATGCTAAAGCACTTCAGGAAGCGTATAAAGGATATATATCAAAAAATATTACAAAATCGGAGTTAATTACTCGTTTAAATGTGGTAAAATTGTTATTGTGCATGTCGGAAAAACCCACTGCCAAGTTTTTAGAAAACCCTAAATATTTTGAAATTAAGTCTGAACCAGAAGAAATTGACATTAACTGGGGTGAATACCTCAAAGAAGGAATAGATATATCACTACCACGATATGATGAAAAGACAGTGAGTATTTAATAAACTTAGAAAATAGTATGTTATGCATCACTATGTTTTAGAATAAATTAAATTATTCCAGGAGTGTTCAGAATGGTCTTCATCGGAAGAAGAAGACGATGGCAGTCATAATTTAACACCACTAACTAATAAAATGGATATTATATCTTCCGATGACCAAGAGATAGTTATGAATTTAATAGCAAATAGAGAAGAACTTCTTAATACCATACAACATACCTGGTACAATTCTGAACATATTTATGAAAAACCAATGAGTGATATGAGAGAGGCAAATATAGGAATACTGTGGTAAGTTTACTTTTATTATTTGCCTCTGCAAATTTTAAAAAAAGTATATTTAATATTTAAAAGCCCTTACAATTTATTTTCTTTTCCTGTTTGCGTATTTTCTTGTTAGGACAGATACAAAATTATATTATTATTATTATTGTAGTTCTAGAAAATATATTTGGCACTGTCTTATCATAATTAACGTATTTGTATTTTTAGAGACAAGAAAATCTCTAAATAAATAAATAAAGAAAATAAAGAATAATACCACAATGAAAATATCAGAAAGAACATAATATTAATTGGTCGTTAAAAGTTTTGTCTTATTCTGTTTATAATTTTAGGGAAGAATATTTACAACAAGAAACAATGGGTTTAGTTGTGATTCAAAGATCAAATGTTATTTCGGAATATAAAGTGATTAGAGAAATCTTATGGCAACTCTCTGGAATACATTCATCCACAGTATTTTGTTTAAGTGGAAATAACCTTATTGTCAAAAATAATATTACCATTCCAAGTTCCAGACCGGTAAGTTTATTTGTAATATTTTATATTCTTTAATTATTTTGAGACCCAATTCAGGTTACTTTCCAAAAATTTATCCAACATCAAATACTGCCACACATTCATCTATTAAAATTCTTTAGAGATTTCTCTGAATGTATGTTGGTTAAAAGTGAAGAAAGTTTGATATCAGTACCTGGCGTTTATAGAGGTTATAATTGTGGAATTCAGAATTTAATCAGATCTGTGTATTCTAATTTGGATGAACTGGAAATTAAAGTTAGAGACCAAGGTAAATATTTTAAATGAAATTTTATGTCATAAATTAATTTAAAATTTTTAGAATCAAATTATACATTAATAAAATTCGCAGAAGATCTCCAAACAATATTAGCACCAATAATATCGTTAAAAAAATTACATGATGAAGTTGTTACTGATATAAACAGCGAAGAAAACAGTTTATGTGCGTCAAAATTATTAGTTCGTCTACATAATAGTCTGCACTTTTCCACAAATAAATTAGATCAAGATATTAGACTTACATTGTATCTAGAAAGTCTGAATCATTTTTTAACTTCGATTGATATATGGTTTACACAAAATGATTTTAAGGATTACACTGAGGAATTTTTAATTGTTAAGTAAGCTTTTTGAAATTGTGTTAAAAAATATTTACTACTAAGTCAAAACGATATATTTTTTATAACGGTAAGATTCACTATCTTCATCACTAAACAGGCACATCCAAGTTGCTGTAGATGGATATTCTTCCAACCTCTACAAGATCAACGCTGGAGTTCCCCAAGGATCGGTTGTAGCTCCTACTCTATTCTTATTACATATTAATAATCTACTAGAAGCCACTAACAACCCGATACATGGTTTTGCAGATGATAGCAACCTACACTGTAGCAAAGCACACAACCGTCCCATACTTCTAGATATTCTGGAAGAGGACAGAAGATCCACAACGGCTTCTGTTAATCAAGATTTGAGAATTGTAGACGAGTGGGGAAGAAAGAATTTTGTTAATTTCAACGCTCCCAAGACAAAGATATGTTGCCTATCCAACAAGAGGCAAACCTGCAACTCATCCATTACAATCAACGATCAGACACTGCTAGCGGGCGACTCCATTACGCTGGTTGGTATAACGATCTCCCAGGATTTACTATGGGACGAACATATTGCATCCATAGCAACTGCAGCAGGAAAGAAATTAGGCTTTTTGTTTAGAGCACGGAAATATTTTTCTTCACCCAACTTAGCTACTCTTTACAAAGTCCAAATACGACCCAATCTTGAATACTGCTCGCATGTACGGGGTTTGGCGGCTCCGTCAAGGCTCCGAGTTCTTGATGCAATACAGAGAAGAGCAGTTCGACTAATAAACGACACTAGTATCACCAAAAACCTAGCCCCATTATCCCACCAAAGAGCAGTGGCTGATCGTTCCTTGTTTTACCGATACATAAACGGATTTTGCTCAGAAGAACTCCGCTCTATAATGCCTCCACTTGTCAGACCAGCTAGAGCAACGCGACGTGCTAACTCCATGCATCCTTATACTGTTCAATGCTGGACATCTAGAACGGATCGATTCGATCGTTCCTTCATCCCAAGGGTCTCCAGATTGTGGAACTCCTTAACTTCCCACGTCGTCCTAACTTGCAGGCCTTTAAATCCCAAATTAATAAATTGTCTCTTCTGCCCCAATAGATGTTCTTGGTACATTTGTATTTAGGTCTATACCTACGACGACATCCTTAATATAAAAAAAAAAATCAATAGTAAATTAAAATCGTTTTTTAATAATTGTATAAGAAAACGCACATATCAAAATTGAACACTTTTACAAAGTAGTATTTATAAGAGATAAAATCATATTGAGCATTGCATTCTAGAAAATAAGTATAGCTACAAAAAAGTACAGTATTCAATTCGCCAAAATAATTTGTTAAACTCAGCTTTTTAACGGTTTATAACTCTGTTTCATTAGCAGACAACATCATTTTCTTTAGCTGTTGATTAATTTTTTATTATGCTTGACTCCAGAGAATCTAACCTTGATACCAAACGTATGTCGAGTACAAAAGTATACTATTATGGCATTGCAGTGAATACTTCTATAATATTTAAAGAAGTTTCCCCAGATATGTTTTAATTATTTTATTAATTTTAGTACAACCGATCGTGAGAACTGCTACTTAAATTTTGTTGTATCTGATAAAATTGATACAACGATTAAAAATGATTCATTTCTAAAACTTATCACGAAAACTGCACTTAAAATAGGGAGAAATCTTTATTTATTAAGATTACTAGGTGATTTTTCTGTAGTAAACGAGAATGCAGGTAATATACATAATATTCTTTTACAATTTAAATGTTAATAAAAGATTAATTCAGATTCTTTAGAAACAATCTATGACGAATTCGTACGAAGATCTCTGGAGGAACTTTGCAAATTTTTTGGGCATGCCGCTAATGATAGTGATATATTTTCTAATAAAGTCAACAATTTATATACAGAAGAAGATGATGAAGAAGATAGCTCAGATAGCTTCATGTACAATTATTACGAGGTTTGTCCAGAAAATGCAAACAAACCAATAGAAAGGGATAGATTAGAAAATTTAGTTGACATTTCGGATGGATTTCTTATGATGGCTTTTGAAGATTATTTCAAGGATCAGTCCAAAAAACCTAAAGTTAAAACTTTAACTCTTTACGAGAAGTAAGTAATTTTTACATTATGTACGTATATTCTAAAGGTTTTATTTTTAGAATATCTAAAATAACTACAACCTTTTTCCCAGTTACAAACTTTTTTGAAAAAATTCTACACAGCATTTTGATTGAGAGATTTAATGTATCTGGTCTTAGAGTAAAGAACATACTCGTTGAACGATTTATGTTAGATAAACAACTACAATTCTTTAGACATATATATTTGTTCTTTGATAATATTATATGTCCATTTTATCGAAGATTTTTTGCAACGGTAAGTTAAAACAAACAGATTTGATTTATGACATAATTTATTTAGTTAAAAGATTGTTTTGACCAATACCATTAAAGTATTGGCCATTTTTACTTACTTGACATCAGTTCGGAATAACTAAGTTGTTGACTGGTTAACTCATGTTAAGTTTTTCAACCACGAGATTCATCTTCTGTTCGCTCCTCTAGCGGATATGTCGCCCGTATCATACAACTTGTAGAACAAACATTCTTGTTAACTACGTTAGATTATTTCCTTCTATTATTCTTTATTTTGATGATAGGTTTCAAGTTCTTTTTTTATTTTTTATTCTTTCTTGGGACATTTTAAGATCTTCGTTTATATCTGTACCTTACGGTTCCTGACAGAAGTTCACTTGTTACTATTTCTTTTGGATAAATATTTTTTAGTTTTCTGAAATCGTATCTTTCGTTTTTTTCTTTACTTTCATCAGCCTAATTGCCATTCTTACTATCAGCGGGTTATGGTCTGATTGCCAATCTGCTCCTGTATAGATCTTTCGTTCTTGATACTTTTTCTACACCTTTGATTAATAAAGTCTATTTAATTCTTATTTTTCCATCATTTGTTTTTCCTGTACATAAACTTATAGGATGTTGTTGAAAGACATTTTTCTTCATAATCAGACTATATTCCTTTGCAAATGCACTTAGAGTATCAACACGTTCGTTCCTCTGGTCCAATCCAAAGTCTCCAATGTACTTTCCAGTTATTTTATTTCCAAGCTTACCATTAAACTCTCTCATAATTATAGTTACATCAGGTTGTGGCATGCGCTCATCCAGTAGAATTTTCGTAACCTTGAAAGAACACCTTTACCACGAATTTTTGTAACATATACAGCGTTTGTATTTGTTTGAAGTTATCGTTATCTTCAAAGCTATAGATTGTAATACAGTGTTTGCATTTGTTTGAAATTGTCGATATCTTCAAAGCTGTAGATTGTAATAGAATCTGACATTTTTTCTGTGAAGAAACATTTTACACTGCTCGTGGGGTCACTAGTCCATAACAAAACGTTTTATTAGTTGTTTTGTGGAAATATAATACAAATACAAAATGATTTAATAACATATACAATTGGTGTTCTGTTTATAAAATAAAGTAAAACATAGATAATTGTTTCATAATTTTTTTTTTTTGAATTCACACACCGATTTGCTACGATTACAAATTTAATTAAAAAACTTCACAACATTAGGGATTTGGGTATTCAAGTAGATTACAAACTGACTTGTTTACTTCACATAAACTCTATTACAAATAAGGCATATAAAACATTGGGTTTTATATTTTTACATTTAAAGGATTTTAATTTTAAAAACATTGTATTGTACTTTATTCTTGAAAATGATTCAGTTCTATGGTCTCCTTATTATGAATGCTACATTCGAGAACTGGAATGCGTACAAGAGAAATTTTTGTGCTTATAAAAAGGGTGTCACCCGTGATCAATACGATTATAACGATATAGAGAAATCTTTGAATCTTCAAACGTTACAACAAATGAGAATAAACTCGGGACACGATCTTTCTTCACTAAATCATGATGGGAAAAATTGATTGCACCGATTTGTTAAAAACAATAACTTTAAAAGTTCCTGTTCGCAAAACGAGAAACCTGAAAACGTTTGCGTTCCAATAACTACACATTTTAACTCCGGTCAACAGGTTGATGCGTCTGAGCAATACATTTTCTCAGGAGATTGATCTCTTTTGTATGAGCACTTACACTCTGAAAACTTTTCTTAAAAAATTCTCCTAAAAATCCGTTCCAAAAACAAACTATCAATTTTTATCTTTAAGAAAAATTATCTTGTTTTTACTTGTCTGGAAGGTAGCCTCCAAAGATGTATACATGGGTTTTGGTTTTAAAGGTACAAAAATGACCACCCTTCAAACTACTCCTCCCAAAAACAAACTATCAATCTTTATCTGTTAAGCAAAAAGAGATCTATGATGATAATTCTTGAATTTTTTTATCTAAAAGGTAGTCTCCAAAAGATAGATCTTTGGGTTTTGCTTTTAATTTACTTCTCTCAAAAAAGTTTCAAAAACAAACTATCAATCTTTATCTGTTAAGGAAAATAATCTATGATGATAATTCTTGGTTTTGCTTATCTAGAAGGTAGTCTCCAAAAGATGGATCAATGGTTTTTTTGCGTTCAAAGATAGAGAACTGACATTCAAAGAATCTACTCCTCCCACAAATGTTCTGAAAACAAACTATCAATCTTTATCTGTTAGGAAGATAATCTATGATGATAATTCTTGTTTTTGTTTATCTAGAAGGTAGTCTCCAAAAAAGGGATGAATGGTTTTTACGTTCAAAGATAGAGAAATGGCCTCCTAACAATCTACTCATCCCAAAAATGTTCCAAAAACGAACTATCAATCTTTATCTTTTAGGAAGATAATCTATGATTATACTTCTTGTTTTTGCTTATCTAGAAGTTAGTCTCCAAAAGATGCATCAATGGCTTTTGCGTTGGCTTTTTATTTTTCTTAATTTTTGTTATATATGTTTCTACTATTTTATTTTAACTAATTTTGACTCTTACATGATCTTATTTTATCGTATTATACTTTATATGTATTTTCTTTGTGATTATGACTACTTTTTATTATTGTACTTTGTGTAAGTAACTTATTTATTTTAGTAATGTTTCATTATGTATATGCATGTCAATTTTATTAAATCTTTTGTAATTTTGCCATTTGATTAATTTTAGTCTTCCCGTAAAATTTTTAATTAAATAAATAGTGCAAATGCGAAAAATTCTATTAGGTACTTGCTTTTTTTATTTTTAGGTTTATTCTGAAAGCAAAAATTGGGGAAATGACACTTGGCTGACATTTCATCTACAGGACATAATATTGGATATATATCCAGAATTCTATCAAAAATGTTCAGTAATAGTTGATAAAGACTGGAAAACCTCTGCAAATGCTATAGATGTAGAACGATTAAGTATACAAATTGATGTCCAGTGGCCTTTAAATCTTGTTATTAATAAATCTTATATGAAGCTCTATAAAGACATATTCAATTTTATATTAATCGTTAAATGGGGATTATACAAATTGAATCATCTGTTGTTTACCGGTACGTTATTTTTTTATTCCAGAATGACTTGTATAGAATTTTTTTTTAAAGTAAAAGGTTGTGACAAAAAACAGACACATTAGTAAGGGAAACTTCCCCTGGCCTGTCTATTACTTTTAAGTAAGTCAAACCTCTCCTTATTTTACTAATTTGTTGGTGTCTGTTGAATATATGATTTGCAGTTCATCAAGTTCCATTTATCTCTTTATTTTAAGTAAGGAGATACTGATTCAGTATAAATTGATTAAAAAACGTATAGAACTTACAAAATAGGATGTAAAAGTTCTCATTAATAAATATTGTATATAATGAACGGTATAGAAATTAACATTCTTGTTTTAGATCTAGAACCAAAAAGAAGTCGATACAAACACGGAAAAATCCTACACAAAAAAGAAAAAAGTTCCAATAAAATAACAATTATGAAACTACAGTGTTTAAAATTCTCTCTTATCAACCTCTTGACGAGCATACACCATTACATATTTTCCTTTATTATTGCTAAATGCTTGCAAAAGTTTGAATTAGATTTTGAGAAAGCTAACGATTTGTCATCAATCTTGTCATCACATGCAGAGTTTATTAAAAACTGTAATACTATGATTTTGGAAATTAAAAATTGTGGTAAAAACAATGACTCATTTAATAATGTAAGTAGAAAAGTTACAAACTTGATTTGGAATATGTAAAATTGCATTGTTGTAATTTGTAGGTGAATGTGTGCATCAACCAATTAAAAGATATGTGGTATAACACAGAAACCGCATCTCTAGACAGACTGGATAAAACTAATACTCTTTACAAAGAATGCTATAACGCTGTCACTCCTATTATATCGCCAGTCTATTTATTTGATTATTGATATGTTACTTACATTAAGATGGTGTTAAAAAAACTGTTGATATTTATTAAAGTTTAATATTTGTATATATTAGTCATTTATTTAAATATATATAATATGTTACCGTTAAAACCCGATTTTACTAGGAAAAACTAGTACTAACCAAGCTCTTTAGACAATTCTCATTTTAACTAGGTAAAACTAGAATTGTCAAATAATTTTAGTTAAAACTAAAAGTTCTAAAAACTGAAAACAGTTTTACTGGTAAAAACTAGTTTTTACTAAATTGCTTTAGTAAAAATCGTTGCGTAATATCCATTGCTAGAAAATATGTTAATATAACAATAGGGTACCGGACAGTAATCGAAAAAATCTAAGATGTGTTTTAAAATAAAGTTTGTTATACAACATTATCACTCAATAAAGATTTTTAAGAAATAACAATGATTTATAATTTTAAATCAATAAATAAAGGTGCGTGACGTCATTTGTGAGTAGCCATAAGTAAACAACACTGCTTTGTATGTTATTTCGCGTTTTTCTACGATTTATTTGCATTTTTCTAAAAATATTTAATTGTAATTAGTTACGAATTGAGGGACTATAGTCATAACAGAAGTTGTCGTAAGTGCTTGAAGCCTTCTGTTAAGGTTTTATCATGGAACAAGGTTATACAAAAGCCGACAATAGAAATCTCCCAAAAGTTGATATTTTCATAGTCGGCAGTTTCTTTGCCACTAATTCCGACTTTTGTTGTGCTGAATTTAGAAATGTGAAAACATTTGTGTAAGTATTTCTTGTTTATGCACACGTAAAACATTCTAAGTAAAACATAACCTATAACACCTACATTACGTACCTACACACTAAATATGATTATTTGTGTTGAGGGTTGTGTAGTAACACTCTAGGTACAGAACTTACATCAAAGTGATCTTCACACAAGTAAATTGGTGAAGTAACAGACATTCCATCGCACTTTCGTCTTGCTAGGTCTATCCATTTCTTTCGTATGTCTGGTTTTCGAGGTACATCGATGAAAATTTTATTTGGCGTAGTTACTGATGTATTTCCACATCGAGGTACAACACACCAACGATATCTTTTTCGGTCCATGATGATTAAGAAACACAAAATACTGAATTTATCCAAGCACTGATCACTTTTAATATGGCTCGTAGTTTGTTTACCTCACAAATGACGTCACGCGATCTGAATTGACATGAAGTGCTGTTTTCGCGGCAATTTTAAATAAATTATGTTCTTGACGTTTTCAAGTACTCCAGAGGATTTATTTAATTAAAATATTATTTTTTATGGCTATATATATGAATAAAGATTATTTTTATACACTATCTGAAAAGTTGTCCGGTTCCCTATTGATATGATAAATTCTTTTATATCAATCTATGAAACTTGTCAACGAAAAAAGAGTAAGAAAAAAAAGGGGCTTGTTTCTAAACCTATTCTTCATTCAGAAATGAATAGCCGCTGTCAGGTGGACTTGATAGATATGCAATCGCAAGAGGATCAAGGTTACAAGTTTATAATGGTTTACCAAGACCTCCTGACAAAATTTGTTTAGTTAAGGCCATTAAAAAGTAAGAGGGTGGAAGAAGTTGCAAATCAGTTAACAGATATATTTCTAACATTTGGTGCGCCATATGCATCTTACATTTAGATAATGGCCGAGAATTCGTTAATACCATAATAAACGAACTGGTATCACGCTGGCCTGAAGTAAAATTGGTCCATGGAAAACCAAGGCGTAGCCAAAGTCAAGGTTCGATGGAGCAAGCTAACCAAGATATTAAGAAAATGTTGGGAGCCTGGATGCTAGATAGCAACACTACAAAGGTATTGCGTTTGTGCAATTTATGAAAAATAGATCACTTCATTTTGGCATATCGAGCTATGTTCGGCATTAAACCTCGAGTAGGGCTTTCGACTTCAAGTTTACCATCAGAAGTGTTAAACAAATTGACTGATGAAGATGACCTACAAAGAGTTATGCAGGATTTAAATTCAGAAAAAGAACAGAAAAGTTCGGTTGTTGAAGAGGCCGGTCCGAGTGAAAGTCGTCAAGTTTCGTTAGCTAGACAGGAAGCATGTGAAAATTTAAAAAAGCAAGCTAAAAAAAAATTAAATTGGTTTTTGATGCCATTCATCCTCCTGTGGAAATAGGTGATAATATAATTCTACCGATTCCAGAGGTTGACAGGGCAAAAGCTGATATGAGAAATATTATCGGAGTCGTTATTGAAAAAAATCAAGAGGACCTTCACAAAATTGGAACTAAATATGGAATAGTGGATAAACTATATTGCAGGTAATTACCAGTCATGCTTACGAGTAAATAATGAGTCACAAATTTGATAGTTATCATTTTAACTTATATTGCTTGTTTATGTTGCATCACGTAAACGTCCATCTTCTAAAAAAAAATGGCACCCGTGAAACCGATTCATAGACAAATTATCTCTGAACCGATTGCATGTAAAATGAGTTACGAGAGATTTCATCATTTCCATTTTTGGCTCGTAATATTATAATATATACAGCTTCAGAAATGATTATAACACAATTACTGTAAAAATTGTACAAAACGTGATAAGGATATGGATGGCAGATTAGTTAAGAGAGTTTACATAAATTAAAAAAAAGGTGTGTGTGTGATTCACACACGATAGAAGTGAAACTTCAGTAAATCGACAAAAGAATGAGATGAATATATGTATATAACAAGGGTAGGATACTTACAAAGTTTATTTGTTTAAAAATGAAAGTATTTTGATTAATTTTAAAAGATATTTTATTTAACATATGTTACACATTTCGGCATTAGTTTTCGGCATCTTATAAAATTTATTATTTAGCACATCAAGATATAAAAACACTTAAAAACACACTGTTAAATAATAACACACCACGCTGACATCTTACTTAAAAGCTGTAATACGCAGCCGCATACAGTGTAAAGTAGTATTAGCTCACGTACTTTTCACATATACTAACACACGTTAAATGCTCAAATACAAGCAAGTATTAAACAATGTGCAATATAAATACACACCGACATTTGCTCTCTCGCTTTGGCTCACTAATTACAGGCGACTATGCTCAGAAGACGGGTGTGGGGACGCTACGAAGTATGGAACAAAGAGGAGAGACCGATAATAGAAAATAGTATGTATATTTCTGTCTCATTCTTTGCCGGCTTCATCCTACACATTTTTGTATTTGTGTCTCTTACCTGTCGTTTTTTCCGTTGCATCCGGTTTGAAATCACAACGATTCTAAAGAAGTTTCACTTCAAAAATGGATTGTAATGATGTAAATTTGAAAAAAAAATTAAAAAGTTTAGAATTTAAAATAAAAAGAAAACGAGATAATAAGAAGAATTAATAAAAAAATATATCTAAAACACAAAAAGCAGGAGCAAATAGAATAAAAAGCTAGAGTTAACAGTAAAGGATCAGAAAGAAGGAAATATTAAGTAGAGGAGCAGAAAGAAGAACCTAGCAAGTAGAGGAGTAGAAAGTAGACCAGCTATTTTTGTGTATATTTTTGTAATAACAGCAGAGTTCCTTTAGTGCATTATTCACAACTCGGAGATTTTATTTATTGGAAGTTGTCCCTCCTTTGAGAGGACTCTAAGCAAACACTTTAACAATTGTCTACATTATTGTCAACGTAGAAGAACTTAAAAGTTTGGGCAGAAAAGAAATTGGGATCAATTTGAATTGAAAAAAGGGACATTATAAGAAGTTTTCTGACGTGTAAACTGCTGTTTAAACTGGAGAAATAGGTATTTTGCTTCAAATTTTCACCACTATAACGGGAAATCGCTTTCGACTACAATACATGCGTTTCAGCCGTTCATTGAAAGAAAAACGGCCAGAACAGTCTAAAAGACACAACAATGTCATTTTGTTGCACGACACCTGCCGTACTTACCAAATGTTACACCCTTTGATTAAGATTTCTATCGTTCGATGGCCCACAGCTTGTGTTAGAAGAAGTTCACATCTTACGAAGCGTTTTTCTGACACGCTATTCGTTCTCTGTCCGAAAGATAGGGAAAAATAGTAAAAAGCGATGGGCAAAATTTTCATTTAATATTTTTTTTTAAACCGGCCAGAAATACGACTTTCCGGTTTATTTTTAGTTTAGAAAATCTCATTTTGTCGGACCAGGCCAGAAAATAAAAATAAGTCCGGTAAAAGCTTTTACCGGACTATCGCAATAATTTTCAGGCCCGGACCGACAAAATGAGATTTTCTGACCCAAAAATAAACTGAAAATTACTAAAATCTGGCCGGTTAAAAAAAAATATTGTACCTACGTAATACGTCCCAAAAGTGCTTTTACTGGACTCGCCTGCGGCTCGCCCTGCAATTGCCCACTCGTCCAGTAAAAGACCACTTTCGGGACTTGTTATGTAAATTACTGTTTGACTCTTGTTTAAAATAAATATATTAACTAATTCATAAAATGTTTTTTTCGTTTTTTTTAAATTGTTAATAAACGTTTACTTAAGCCATTTATAACTAATCATTGTAGAATGTTGTGTATGATCTTAATTTGATTTCCCTACTTCATCAACTCGTATTTATAAGACACAAAATTCGTTAGAGAACGAAACTTTCAAGACGTTACAGCAATGGTAAAGTGCACATCTCCGAAGTTTTAATCTGCTTTTCATTTTATTTTATATAATACGTAATTAATTCGTCTGTTCATAATTTGTTCATTTAAGCTTGTTTAAGTTCTCAAATAGTGCTTTGTGTTAGGTTTTAACGAACATTCTAAGCTAAAATAAATATTTGCTCACACTGAAACGTGGAAGGCGAGTGGAATAATTCCAAAGTAGAAAATGAAAATATCTGGAGAATAAATGTGTTTGTTGTACTTTATATAAGAATTTTGTTGAACTATGTAATTTCAATATGTTGGTGGATAGAATTTACTCAATTTAAACAAAAGTACCACGTAGATAAAATTTCAGGGTAATTTTTGGAAATTAATCAAAATTTAAAAATCTAGATTGTTGAATTGTACAATTTTGTCAAAGTCCGAAACAAACCAACAATATTGAAAGAAAAACCTAGCCAAACAAAGAAAAAAAAACAATTGAAGGAACCAAACACAATACATGTGAAATATAAAAATTAAAGATACTGCATATAAGTAAAAAGAATTCTGAAACGTATTAAAAAAAAATTACAAAAACTTACCGAGAAAATAGAAAGGCCCAAAATCAATGGTAAGTACTTCCCGTCAAATTGTCTCAAATTTTGTGAATAGTTTTAAGTAGAACAAAAGCGTCAATGGGCACCTAACTCAAACAATAAGGACAATTTTTGAGACATAGTGGTTTGAAGTTGGACCAAAATAGTGATTTACTGAACAGGTCAACAATTGATATACTGATCATTTCTAAATCTCACTGTTAGATTTTTCCCAAAAACCCCAGACGTGCGCATGATTTATATTAATATTTGACTATGTCTGACCAACAATCACAAGACTTTTGCGCGCCTATTTTTGTGATAGTGCGAGTACAAATGAAATAATGCATGTGAACAAACATAGGAAATGCGGAATGGAAAGAGGCACAAGACAAGAAAAACCAGGACACAATTATCCGAGACAAGAAGGAACAAAGCGTCCCGATGAAGTAATTTTACAAAAAGAAGCCCAAAACTTGAACAGCCGTATAAAAAAGCTAACATCAGAAAGAAATCAAAAAGTATTTGCAACACATGAAACAAGAACTTAAAGAGGAAATGAACGATATAAAAAAAGAAATTTGTGATCCAAGATAGTAAGCAAATCTTACTATGAGATATAAAAACATAAGTGAAACAAAACTATTCCAAGATAAAACATTTCAAAGATGAGTTAGCTTAGGCAAGATCTGAGTAGGCAGAGGAGAAACACAATCTTGCAAAGAAAATAGAAGAAGTAGGAGCAAATATAAAAAAAGATAAAACAAAAATTTAAAATAAATCTAGTTATAACAAGAGCAGATTGGACTGAAATTAACAACGTCTACAACATAAAAAATACTTACTAGACATCGGAATGGTCAGAAAAAATCAGAATTCTAAAAGAAAAAAGAAGCTTAGTGAAAAATATATTTTTATAGAAGCAGAACTAACAAAAAAGAAAAAACCATACAGTACCAATAAGTTTCACACAATTTGATCTTGAAACACTTTAAAACGACCATAAAATAACCTCTGGGTGACCATGTCAGAAAAGGTAAAAATGTCGGATTCGGATTCAGAGACTTCGAAAGCTGTTACTTAAATTTTTTCTAATTTTTAAATCATTTATTCGTACTTTACCTTTTAAATGACCTTGAACCTGATGTGATAGAGGTCAACCGAGCACGGATTCGGAATCAGCGACCCCAAAAACCGAGAGTATCTTGTGGTTATTGACAAAAACAGTGGGATCTAGAAAAACTCAGTATATCACATGTTGACCAACATGGTCCAACTACAAAACTCTTTATCTTAAATATTTTCCATTTGTGAGCTTGGTGTTTATTAAGACTTTTGTTCTACTTACCTAAAACTATCTATCAACAAAATTTCAGACAATTTGCTGGGGAGTATTTATCCATTGATTTTGTGCGGAGTCCTTTTAAAACAAAAAAAACTGGAAGAGATAAAATAAACAATATTGTCGTGTATCATATTAATGAAAAATATCTGTAATTTTCCAATTATGTTTATTACACTTTTTATGGTATATTATTATTATTTTCATATATATATTTAATATAATTATTTAGGGTAAACTACTAATATGGCCGTAATAAACTTGTAATGACCAAACTAATGCAGTTTCTCTATTTTAACATAACATTCCACCATAAACATTGCTATGAATTCAAATATGCATTACGTAAATGGAATAGTTCGTGTCAAATAACGTACATAAACTAAGTTTAGTCAAGCTCCCTTAAAACTAATATTGTTGGATTTAGAAATACGGGCAGCGGTGGATTTACACTAGGGGCAGTCGGGGCTAGTGCCCAGGGCGGCAAATTTTCTAGGGCGGCAAAATTTGGAAAGTGAAAAAAAAATTTTTTATTGTCATCAAAATTTCTCAATAGAAATACAGTGAATACACTGATTTTAAAACTCTCTCGACACAAAATAACTAAATATAAATAGATTTTCACGTTTCATTTATTAAAACAAACTAATAATGCCATTAGAATAACGTTTATTTCAATCTTATGCCACGCTCTTTGGATTTGAAATATAATTAAAAAAAAAAGGTTTCTACCTTAGTGAACTAAGCAGATATCGATTTAGTCTTAAATTTATAAAATTCAAACTATTATTAATAGATGGCAACTTAGGCACTTTGTGTTTTCTAGATATGTATATAAATGAATACAAAATTACTTAAGGGGTAATAAATACATTAGATAGCAATAATAGCTTAATAAATTGTATGTATTCAATTGAATACATTGTGAGCGAAAGGGTTAATTAATCATATATATTATTTAATAGATGATTCAAGAAATTTGACTCGTACAATATTTGTAAAATCGAAGTTTTGTAAATCATAATTTTGGCACCTTGTGTGAAGATTTGAAATGTAATATTACATTTTTTAATTTGCTGGAATGACAAAATTTAAAGTTGTTTTTTTTTTGGAAAAATTAAGAATTCTGGACATAAAGCTGAAGATTTGCTAGTTGCTGTATTGTCTATTCTTGAGTTTTTTTATCTTGACCTCGCAGACTGTCGAAGTCAGTCATATGATAATGCTAACAATGTATTAGGGATTTATTCAGGTTTACAGGCAAGAATCTAGCAGAACATGCTCCTTGTGCTGCTCATTCTATGAATTTAGTTGGAGTTCACGCAGTAGAATGCGCACCAGAAGCTGCTTCATTTTTTAATACAGTACAAACTTTATATAACTTCTTTACTGCCTCAACGCACCGCTGGGAAATTTTACAATCTCATACCGGAAAAAGAATCGCGTTAAAATCTTTATCTGCAACCAGATGGTCAGCTCGTTATGAAGCTGTTCATGTACTTAATCAATATTTCAACGAACTAATCGAGACATTGATTATTATTGAAGAAGATAATGACGAAAATGCAATTACAAGACAAGAAGCTAAAGGTATTCAATTGGAGCGACTTGAAACAGCATTTATGCAGATACTTTGGCATTTTTTACTCTCACGATTCAATGCTGTTAGTCAAAGACTGCAAAAAGTTGATTGCAGCATTGCTGACGTGATCGATGATTATCATGGTTTGATTAAAGTTGTTGCTGATACGCGAAATGAATTCGAAATCTATGAAAAAAATGCTTTAAATATTTCAGAGATTAAAGAATATAAAACAATAATTTCTAGATTTCTGGATTTTGAATTACGAAAAACATGTGTTGCGTATGAAAAGATACAGGAAAAGTTCTCAGTTATAATTGAATTTGGCAATTTGGACAATAGAGAGATTCGTAAACGAGCTGGATGTTTAAGAAAGTTTTATTCTTCTGATCTTGAGTCCTCATTGGATGACGAATTAGTGCACTTCCATGCTTATTGCACTGAAAAAACGATGGAAAAAAATTCACCTTCCGATCTTCTGAAACTTTTGCGAGCAAACGACCTTTACATTGAATTTCCGAACGTAGAAATCGCATATCGAATATTCATTACTTTAGCTGTAACAAACTGTGGCGCAGAACGATCGTTTTCTTGTTTAAAAAGGGTTAAAAACTACTACTACGTTCTACAATGAGTGCAAATAGACTCAATAGCTTAGCTATTCTATGCATCGAATCAGACGTACTTCAACGTTTAGATTGTGAAGATTTAATCGACCAATTCGCAATTCAAAAAGTCAGGCGTATTTGTCTGTGATAAAATTATTATAATATAATTATAAGTCAAGCTGAGTGCAAAATCTATAGCTCTACGAACAAAAACAAATGTTTTTTTATGTCATATCAAAGTATATAATATACAATAAATTATTTGCAATACATAAGATATTTTAATTTTTTATAAGTAAGTTATCAAAACTACATAACTTTTAGTGATATTTCAATGATGGGGCGGCAGTTTTTTTAGTGCCCAAGGGCGGCAAAAGTTTAAATCCGGCCCTGAATACGGGTGCTGTTATACACTATAAAAGTTGTTTATTCACCAACAGAATTCTCGAAGCTGACTGTTTCAAGATTAAAATAGATCAAATACCGATTTGTCGCACACAAATTGTGGTATAATCGATTAAAAACAAAAAAAAAACACTTTACAGTCGTGAGACTGGCCAACAGAAGCTATTTGTGCAAAATGTGTTATAAGAGCTCTATTTCGGTTTTTCGTAACATTTTTCATACTAATAAGTCTTACAACTTACAATAAATATTGCAATGCTTTTCGTTTTATGTTGAAAAATATAATTACAGAACATTATTATTTTAATATTTAAAATGACTTGTATAAGTTTAAAATTTAATCTATGGTATATTGAAATGGATATTATTTTTTAATGTTTTGTTTATACAATAACACTACGTGAGACAAACTCTTTGGTTGTTAAAAAAGAAATGGTCTTTAAGCTTGAAAAGGATGATAAATTAAACAAGATCATCATTTAATATGTTATGATTTGATTGGTTAAAAAGATTTTTGTATTTGATACCTAATAGGTAACTGTCTCTATATATGTGTTTTAAAAATTTTATTTCAGAAAGGTGTTGGTATAGTTTTTTTTGGATATAGATATTTGGAATTTCGAGTTTGGTTAATTATTTGAATGTTATTAAGAAACGAAATGTAAATAAAATTGAAGATTAATAAAAGAGTTACTATTAAAAAAAAAGGTGTATAATAAAAAAAGAAAAACATAGAAGAATCTTGACCCTATCAGCCTGAGCAAATAGAAAAAAAAAACAAATTGGCGCCCAACGTGGGACCAAATAACGAGAAAGCAACCAATCAAGATGACAAACGATTCATGCCGCCAAATAAAATCTTTTGTCGGCATGAAGTGTGATTGCAAAAAAGCGAAAAATTAACTTTGAACGAAACTATACACCTTAAAAATGAGTTTGAAGTAAGTCTGTGTTCTGTGAATAAAGATATTATTTTCTCCGGTCTAGGACAATTTGACGCGACCGATTCAACGCCGGCCATTCGACGCGGAGATAATTCAACGCTGGCCCTTTCGACGCAGGGCGGATTCGACGCAAAGTTGTCATAATATACGCCTCTCAGGTACCTCTAGTGGCGCCACCAAGCGGACTGCCGCGACATGCGGTTGGGTCAATCGGCTGTCATAAGTGTCATATGCTATGTAATTCCAGCGGAGTGTGTGCTATTAGTCCAAGCGGCGACCGCTGTAAAAAGGTGGTGAACCAGTACAAGTAAAAAAATATATTCTATTACTTTTTGGATATTAGATGAATAATAGACCATCGGTCTGGTAGTCTATGACGTGTCCAATTTTTTCTTTTTAATAAAATTTCTATTTAAGTTTTTTGTAAAATTGATCTACATAACTTAAGCATAATTTTTTAGTTTACGATGGCGTTTTGACCAGATAAATATAAAAATTCAAGTCTGGTGTTCTTGTTCTTGACGCAACTGTTTGGCAGACCACCGCCAACAAATTTATTTTAACAACAAATTTTCTATACAAAGTATAAGCAAAAATTAAACGTCAAAATTTTTATTTTTCATTTCTCTTTCGAATAAAATTGGTCTGGCACGTTCATACTTGACCAAAATTCTTCCAGACCAAGATTAAGTAAGTCCTTCTCTACTGCTTGTAAAACGCGAGTTTTTTTGTTTTTAACATAACTGACATTTAATTATGTCAAAATGTGATGTGCGTTTTTAAATGACGTATACGTAGCTACATATTTTTTTTATTCAAGTAATTATTCAATATTTCTCTTTGAAGAATATATTATAGGTACCTACAGCGGAATCATACAAAAATATTTTCTTATCACTGTACTAAAAACGAACAGATCACTTTTAAAATTGTTTGAAAAATTGTTAAAACTGATTAATTGTTAAAAAATTTCTGAAGTTCTTAGGTTGTAAGTTAGAAAATCGTATATACATAATATAGAAGACAATTGTCGTATACTCGTAATAGTAAAAGGAGTTCAAGATAATTTATCTTTTTCATGACTTACGGTCTTAAAATTTTTCTACTAGTACAACTAATGTAGGTACTGTTTATTAACCGTACTCTTTTAGTTTGTATTTGCCACTACTTAATTTTAGTCTCCTTAGGTCATTTTTTAATAAATATATTTGATTTTAAATGAACGAATATCCTGTCAACTTCAATTATTTCTAATAGGTACTACTTCAAAAAATATTCACAGACAGTTCTGTAAGAACAAAATAAATCTTTTACAGGATTCTTTGTGGTTTGAACTAGTAATTTTCTGACAACGTCGATGGTTCGATATGAGTTAAAAGCTTATTGCGGGAATGACGAAAACGGTCATAATTTTGACGTCCCCGACGAAACCGAGCACTCGAAAGTTAAAGTTTTAGAGCAGAAATATCAAAAAATACTTTTTTCATCTCCTTCACTAAAGAAAAAATAAGTTATAAACGTAATTTATTTTAGTCAAATAAATGAAAATAATATAACAGAACAAGTAACAAAAAAATTTTTAAATTTTAAATTCTTCGTAATGATAATAAATATAACTTTGATTTTTAATTAATCATTAGTCTCGTCTTCTGAATAATTACCACGATTTTGGAATGACAAATCTTCATCATCTGGGATGATACGTCATTTCAAAACACGCAAATCACATTTTGACATAATTAAATGATGTCAGTTATGTTAAAAACAAAAAAAAAATCGCGCTTTACAAGCAGTACAGAAGGACTTACTTAATCTTGGTCTGGCAGAATTTTGGTCAAGTATGAACGTGCCAGACCAATTTTATTCGAAAGAGGAATGAAAAATAAAAATTTTGACGTTTAATTTTTGCGTATACTTTGTATAGAAAATTTGTTGTTAAAATAAATTTGTTGGCGGTGGTCTGCCAAACAGTTGCGTCAAGAATAAGAACACCAGACTTGAATTTTTATATTTATCTGGTCAAAACGCCATCGTAAACTAAAAAATTATGCTTAAGTTATGTAGATCAATTTTACAAAAAAATTAAATAGAAATTTTATTAAAAAGAAAAAATTGGACACGTCATAGACTACCAGACCGATGGTCTTTTATTCATCTAATATCCAAAAAGTAACAGAATATATTTTTTTACTTGTACTGGTTCACCACCTTTTTACAGCGGTCGCCGCTTGGACTATATAGAACCTATATAATATTATGTGCTCAATTACTCTAAAAGTAGCTAACTATTTTTTCCAAATTTTGTAATCAATCTTAAAGAAATCTTTTTTTTATGAAAGTCACTTCAGAACGTCTGTGAAATTCCCTACAGATCTGCTAACAGTAATGAAAATGAATTGTAGTACCGATGGTAAATTGTGGGAACCATCGAAAAATTCAACTTTATGCAGTTTGCATTTCGAGGGAGGAAAGAAGTCGGAAGATCCTCGACAAAATGCATATAACCCGACCATTTTCACTGAGATTTACAAACGGAAGCAACCAAATACATCAGGTCGTGCTGAGAGATTAACAAAGCGGAATAAAACTGTAGAAAATTTACAGAAATCTATTTCTGATGCAGGTACTATTTTCATTTCGGGATAAACTTGAATTCACTTAGTAACATAAATTAATTGAAAAGAGAGCAAAAGCTTTTTCCCTTTGCTTAGCGATTTTTTTCGGAACCTGTCAAGTTTGACGGCCTGAAAATGATTCTTGATCGTGATGTCCATTTTCTCAATTGAGAATTAGCGGTTTTTCAACTAAATTTTTTAAATAACACTCATTACAGAAGAGTGATTTTGCATGATAAGAATAGGCAATACACAGCACCTGACTCAACCTAATGCGACCTTGCGCCACGAGGTAGCGCTGGCGTCGCAAAGTCGAGATGCCTGAGAAGCGTATGGCTAATCTCAGAGTGTGTTACTTTTTGTTTTTTTACCGGTAATGGTCATTACAGCCTCTGGAATGGTTTGAAGATTCCTACCTAGGGCGCCCTCAAAGACGAGGCAATGGAAGACGTCAGCCTTTATTTCCCACATTATTTTGGTCTGTCTACAACCGTGTCATAAATAATATAGACAGAACAAATAATCACGCTGAAGCAGCCCCAGACGATTGCAAAACGAACTTTCCATGGACCATCCAACAAGTTGGAAGTTTATTGATGCCTTGAAACGAGTACAGTCTGGTAGGGATCTGTATTACGTGCAATAACTTTCCGGACAACAACCACCAGTTAAATTAAAGAAGCACCGAGAATGCCACGAAAGAATTGAGACCTTAGTAAGAAAATATGCAAATCGTAATATTATCGATTTTTTACGAGCTTTATCTCATAATTATGTAATGAATGTTTAGCGCAGCTCCATTAACCAACTTGATTTTAGAATAGTACGTAGTTTTAATGACGTTAGAATATTAACTTTAGGATAGAATGTACACTTATAAAAGAACATTTCAATGAAAAATAAATTCGTTTTACGAAACACCTCTGTGTTTCTATTATCTCCGAATGTATAAGTATTTCGCCTTCTATTTCGCGTCGAATCGGCCCTGCGTCGAAAGGGCCAGCATTAAATTATCTCCGCGTCGAATCGGCCGCGTCGAATAGGCAGCGTTGAATCGGCCGCGTCGAATTGTCCCATTCCGTATTTTCTCTTGAGAGTTAATAGAAGAAAGTAAAATTAAATGATTAATATTAATTCATTTTATTATCCAGGAACCATAAATCCTAATAGGTTATTAGTTCAAATTGGAGTTGCCAGACGGTCAGAAAAATTGTCCTAAACTATACTGCAATTGCCAGACAATAGTTTGTGGAATGTAATTACCGACGTTCTGCAGTTGCGAGACGATTAGGGTCGAATGTCAAATATATTTGAAACAGGCATTAGTACGAAGATATAATGAGATATAATATAGTAGGTAATACTCGAGAGTAAAATTAAACATGCTTAACTAAATTCATTCGCCAATTTATTAAAACACATGCACATTACAAATTACATTTTATTTTTTTTAACATTTTGTTTTATTAAAATAAGAAATAGCCTTAACATACTCATACAATTTATCAGAAGATGTGGTCAATCCTAAGCTATTAATTTTTTGTTGAATAAACGTCGCTTTATTCAAAGATTTGATATTTTGGCGCCGAACAACTTTTAATTGAGAAGATCTCATTCTGACATAGGTACCTACGTATCTATTTAAAAATCTAATAACGCTTTTACGAATATAAAAATTTGTGGATATGAGTTATAAAACGAGCTGTTGAATTTCGAATGAAATGATTCACATGCATTTTAGTCGTAAAAAATAAATCCACTTCTCTAGATACCCATAAACTTGGAGAAAATCTAAAATCTTTAGATATCTAGTTATCTACTAAATAATCACATAGTTGCTCAGTTTTTTCATTTTCAGGTTTTTGACTTGCCATTTCAATTTCGAAGATATCTCGTACTTCATTAGGATTTAAATATGACAAACCAAATAAATGAGTAAGCCATTTTCCAATTTCCGATTTTGGTTCAGTAAAATAAGAACTTAATCCAAGTTGTTGAATTTTTCTATACCAGGCTTGTCCTAAATGAAACGACAACCCCGCAACTGTACTTCTGGCCATACAGATAAAACTGCAATATGGATTGCCATCTCAAAATCAGAAACAAACATTTTTGGGGTAAAAGATTTACTATGTGAATTTTTAAATAATGCCACAATTGTTTGAAATGCTTTTTTGTAGGTTTGTGTATTTTTATCTTTTAAAAGACAAAATACCAATGGAATGTAACAATTATTATAAAATCCATACAGGGTAAACAATTGAGTAAAAAAATTGGTACAGTAATTAAATGTACCATCTACATAAACAATCTACTTAAAAAACTCAAATTTGTAAAGGTCAAAAACACAATTATATTATTTGTACGGTCATTTTTCTGCAAAAACTGTTCACCTCGGTTAGTGACTGTTTCTATGGCATCCAAAATGTCGTGGACATCTTGTAACGACTGAGGTAACGGTGGCTGTGCTTGTCTTCTGCTTTTATATATATTATTTCGAACATTGGCAATATCTTTGGTAGTCAGTTCTGCTTCATCTCTATTCTCTTCTAATTCTTTTCTAATAATTTTTATAGGTTTTTCAAATATATCTTGCACTGCTTTTCTTTTGCATGAATTGCTTACAATTTGAAGAAAACAGATAATAATTTATTTTAGAATGATAATTTATACCTGACGATTTAAGGTTTCATCAATCTCGTGCGATTGATCACCGATTTTATGATCAAAATTATAATTCTCACATTTTGGAACATCATCACTACTACTGTAAAATTTTGCACGACACTTTTTTTTGCAACATCGCCATGTTTTCAATCCACTTGTGGCAATGTGTTCGCAATAAAATTTATATCCGTTCACAATTAACAGTTTTTTACCTTTCTCACTGAGCATTTCACTAACAGCATAAGTAGACATTTTAGACTCTATGGTTTAAAATAAACTAATTTTTGAAATTTTTTGTCCATAACTAAATTTATGTACGAAATAAATAACTATCTCTTTTCAGGTGTTCTGATCTTAAACCCCCGCAGTATTTATAGACCGTCAGCCCATGGTATAAAAATTGAACGATCCTTGACCGTATGCCCTTTGAAGATTCGACTAGAATATATGTGCCAATTATGTTAAATTTGAAATGGAACTTGCATCCTGGTTCTATCCGCTGGGTGCGAAGGATAGGGTGGGAGAACCATGAATCGATCGCAGCGCTCACCGTGGCTAAAAAGGGAACTTACGGCGGACGATTAATCACTTTTTACTAAGGATTTTACATGGATTTCACCTATTCATGCGTCGATTTAAAAAGTAAATAAACCTTCGTCACGAAACCTGCTGTACATTCAACTGCAACAACCATGGCAAAAATAGTGATCAGAAATTCTATAAATTTCCACAAAAAGTTGGAAACGAGAACAACGTGTGAAGTAGTGGATAATCGCTATCAAGAGGAAAAAGCTAATAAGCTAACTTAAAAACCAACATTTTAAATATTTACTATATTTAGTAGATACCTATGTTGTAGGAAGCATCACGTTTTATTTTTACGTCTTGCACATGTTAAGCCAAAACTAATTCTTTACCTTTGTTGGTTGTTTGAGGTTGGAAAGTTATGTCGTGAGTGATTGCTTGAAAAACAGTTTTAATTATTAATTTGGCCATGTTTAACTGAAAATACACAAAACGTCTGCATTATTAACGGCAATATAATCATATTATTATCATCTATAATGCGATAATCGATTACATTTATTTATTTTTTTAATTACTTCACGTGAAGTCCGCCGTAATAAAGCCCATCTATACTACCTAAAATTTAATGATTTTGACATTTTAGACGAAAAATAAAAAAGATAAATATTATTATCGACGCTATAGATTTACATGATCAATATATTTGGGTAAAAAACTAATAAATTACGATGTTTCATTGGAAATAATTATTTGTTTACTTACTTTTCGTAATGACAGTTAGCCATTTGATATTTCAAAGTCCGCCGTAATTGTAAACGCAAGGTGCCGCTGTCATCGCGCACCCAGCGGATAGTTGCAAAATTCCGGAAAATGTTGAAACAAAATTATGATAAATTTTAACAAAAGTTGACCGTATGCCGAGGTAATGAGAAGAAAGTTAACGAAAAAATAATCCAGCGGAAAAAGGTCGGCATACGTGTAGGGTGGTCCCAAAGGGATGTAATAAACCCTTGAAATTGCAGACAATTGTTATACCTTCTTTATGATAGCTGACCGTATGCCTCTAAGAGATTTTTATTATTTATGACGTACCATATACTTATGCCTAACGGCATACCGATCGGCTGGTTCCAAGTGGTTCCTAACCTCTAAAACATGTGTCGAAAATTTTTTATTCTATTTTATGACTCTTAACCGTAAAAAATCTACTTAAAATAGAAGTTTACATTATAAAATGACCACTTGCAAAAAGGCATAGGTACGGTTATCCTAGTTCCTCACCTCAGAAATGTATATGAAAGTTGTAAAAATTTAAAATGATTTTTCTATGATCACTATGACCGTATGCCATTAAGTTTATCATTAGACAATACTAAAATCTAATGTATAATGAAAGAGCATACGATTACCGTGGTTTCTAACCTCAAAAATTAAAATTGAAGTTGAATATTAATTTTTGACGATCGCTGACCGTATGCCATTATGTATATCATTAAATAATTGAAAAATTAAATACCCTGTCAAAGGGCATACGTTACCTTAAAAATTCGAATATTATTCGTCGAAGCTTGGTTGCGTCTAATACATATACACAATCACTTCACATACACACTAGAGATGCTCGTTCGGAGTAATAGATCTTTCAGCTGATAATTTTGGTATGGAACCACTATAACCGTATGCCCTTTTGCAGGGTATTTAATTTTTCAATTATTTAATAATATACATAATGGCATACGGTCAGCGATTGTCAAAAATTAATATTTAACTTCAATTTTAATTTTTGATGTTAGGGACTGCGATGAGCGTATGCCTTTTCATTATGCATTACATTTTAGTATTGTCTAATGATAAACTTATTGGCATACGGTCAGTGATCATCGAAAAGTCATTTAAAATTTTTACTTTTTTGATACGTATGCCACTACTTTAGGACCACTCGATCTGTATGCCAAAGCTACATATTATGATAGCATTAATTACAATTTATCATATTTGCTAATGGCATATAGTTAACGATCATAAAAAAAGAATAAAAATTTTTCCAAACATGTTTTAGAGGTTGGAACCAGCCGATCGGTATGCCGTTACGCATAAGTATATGGTACGTCATAAATAATAAAAATCTGCTAGAGGCATACGGTCAGCTATCATAAAGAAGGTATAACAATTGTCTGCAATTTCAATGGTTTATTACATCCCTTAGGGACTACACTACACGTATGCCGACCTTTTTCCGCTGGATTATTTTTTCGTTAACTTTCTTCTCTTTACCTCGGCATACGGTCAAATTTTGTTAAAATTTATCATAATTTTGTTTGCAACTATAGAACCAGGATGCAAGTTTTATTTCAAATTTAACATAATTGGCACATATATTCTAGTCGAATCTTCAAAGGGAATACGGTCAAGGATCGTTCAATTTTTTATACCATGGGCTGACGGTCTATTATCTGTAACGGATTATGGATTATTATAGGTAGGTATATAAATTATTGATTATTTTTATTATTGTTAATATTGAGCGTTATTTATTGTAAATACAAATTATTTCTTTTCTATATTTATATTTATATCGTATCATTGTTTTCTTTCGTTCTTTCAAACGAATAGGCTAGTTGACTCTTTTTTAAACTAGGTCCTAAATAGTTAATATTTGTGCTACTAAGGTAAAAAAAAATATTACTATATTTTTTCAACACCTATGAAACCACAAAACTGTAATTTAAAATCCATCTCTTCATGTAGGTGCGAAAACGCTGTCCGCCATTTTATGACGTCATACGAATTGTAAACAATCATTTGACATATAAACAGGGACAATTTTCCAGTTTACTTTACTTTAAAAACATGATTTCAACTAATTTCCATAAAAAATACAGTAATTATCGTTATTGCATCGTCCAAGAATGCAAAAACACATCAAGGAATACAAATATATGTTAGTTACATTATTCAGAGGTTACGATACTTATGACATAAATGAGTAGGTACTTTTGAATCCCTTCTGAAAAGAATAAATACACTCATTCTTCCTTTTTATGTCTACTATTTAACAACTGCACTGTACTTACATAGAAGTCTTGACATTTCTTAGCTCGGCAGAGCAGAAATCTGGATTTAAGGCAAAGAAAGTACGAATCAATTTTTGGCAAATTTGTGCTGTCTGCTTATGTGATACCAACATCCATATTGAATTTATTATTGTTTTTCAATAAAGCAAATAAATTAAGAACGTGATAAGAAATTTTTATCGAAATATTTATACTTGTAATAACACCACGTCAAATTACTCGTTTTGTTTACAGTTTGTATGACGTCACAACATGGCCGACAGCTTTTTCGGCGATTCAAATTAAACACATTTTTTAAATTGAATTTTTAAATTAATCTTACGCATTTAGTTATTAAGATATATTTCGTTTTCTTAAGCTAAATACTGTAAGAAATACTTATTTATTGTATGAAATTAGTTATGTGTCAAGTTAGCCTATTGCGATTCATTGTGACTCATTGAAATTTAAGTATATAATTCTTAATCATTAGACTTTGGGTAAAATTAAACCAGTACGAGTTAAAGAGAGCTATTGTGCAGTTGGAATAAAATCGTTTGGATAATTTTGTAGTTTTATTCCGGACTAACCGTTACATATCGTTATAAACCCTCGTCTGGCAATTGCAGTATAGCTTTTGACCGTCTGTTAACTACAAAACCTAATTTGTTCTTAATAACAATTTGTGCCAATCCCTGTTTAAAATATAGCTGTTGTTTGGATCCTTGCCGTCTGGCAAATGCAAAACTCCGGTTCAAAGTGCGCTAAAATAATAATATTAATTAAAATATTGCACAGAGTGCACAAAAATAATATTAATTAAAACTTTTATTTCCTAATTGACAAAGTGACTGTTTAGTTAAGTGTTTAAAGTAAATTTTAAATCAATATTACTTAAGTGTAATTTAAATGAATAAT
Source organism: Altica lythri (assembly GCA_964028335.1). NCBI lineage: Eukaryota > Metazoa > Arthropoda > Insecta > Coleoptera > Chrysomelidae > Altica > Altica lythri. The sequence continues at coordinate 33,449,060 of OZ034805.1, forward strand.
AACAAAATAAACAATGGATTACGTTAATACAAAACAAAAAAATCAACTCTTTAATGGGAATATGCACTGCATTTGGAAAATCAGAATGCGTCAACTACTTTCCGACTTGAAAGGACTAGAAGTTATTGACTCTGAATTATCTGTAGAAACGGATCTAGAAAATGGAAGAAAAAGTAGCGAACAGCAAGAGGTTTAATTATGGATTAATTAACTGACTCAATACTCAGTATCTTAACAACTGAAATAATTTCAAAAGGAATTTTTAAAACTCTAGATGAATTCTATGAACGAAAAAGTGTCAATTCGGAGAAAATTATTAACACGAAAATTACAAGGTAATACCTATACCACTCATTAAATATTTTGTCAAATTTGAAAATTTAATTGCACGATTAATTACTACAGGTGAAAAAGTATCTGAATCCGAAAAAGTAGCTCACATAGTGATAACGATATCCAAAGATTATTCTGCAGTAATTAAAACTCTCGAAACATTATCTCCAGAAAATCTGACACTAGCATTTTTTAAAAGTAGATTGCATGATCATGAAGTGAAGTTAACAGAAGAAAATACAGTGTGAAGGTGCGTTAAGCTAAAGTTAACCATGAAGATTTTAAAAAGAATCTTAATTTGGGTTGGAAGAAAGTCGTAATTGGAATATAAACAATAGCACAAATAGGGATAACAAGTGTAAACCCAGAAACAAATCAATCACTGTTGTCTATCTCTCCGTCCAACGCGGTTCGTATATACCGAATTAATTCCTTTCTGGAAACATTTACACAGATTCCACACACCAATCCTTCTAGAACGGAAGAGTCTCGAAGTTCTAGATCAATTCATCAGATTCTCCGTACGGTGACAACTTACAACTTACTTCACTGTCAGGTCCGGCTTGGCTCGTAACAATATACTATAATCAAGTAAATATTGCGATCAACATATTCGCCAAGAAGCTTGGAATGAGATTAGTAGAGAACTTTATATAACAGGTACATATTTAGATTTATTGTATTGTATTATTCATAATTGCTTTTGATAAAAATTAGAAGATAGATATTATATTTTAATTCTTCTTCTCCGAACACTATTTTTTTGCCTAAGTAAACAACAATTATCTAAATTAAAATAGTTCTTATAATTCCCTCGAACTTCGCAACTGAAATATCTTTTATAGGTTTTAAACTTAACAACACTTGGAGATGAAATTGCGTTAATTAGGTGTCAGATTCAAACATTTTATCTTTGCATAATATGTTATGCAGGCAACACGATGTAAGGACATTTGTGTCAACAAATTCGGGTTGTACTTCAAAACAACCACCTACATTTTCCAGTTCTTCCTATTCCGAAGAAGCAATTGGGCTATCAAATTCATTCGCATCAAAAAACAATTACTTTACTGAAAACCAATGCAATACTCACGAAAATTCTGTTGGATGTGATAGCAGTGCGTTTCTAAGCGACATATTACCATAAAAACATGATAATGTGATGCTTACGTGACGTGACGTGATAGTATCCTGTTTTCACCTTAAATGCTTTTAAGGAAAAGCGTTTAAAATATTCTTCCACGTCTAAGCCTTAACTATCAAATTATAAGAAAAAAAGGCAAAATAATTTACTGTTAGCAAATAGTTCTTATTAAAATAAATATTCCAATTTTTACAACAATAATTATAAACAGTAGTTAAACTATTTTTGATGCTAACAGTCTTAAACCATGGATTCTAACACAACTTCGTTAAACACCGCTACAAATCATACTCTGTTATATCATAAATCCTCATTCTTCTTTTATCGTAATCCCACAATTTGATCTGCTTTAAATTTACTATAGTGCATTACAAATAAAAAGCAACAGATAGTTTAGTTTATATCCTTATCAACCAAAATAGGCAAAAATAGTTATTTTAAGAAAAGCTGCGTAGGACTGAGAACCTGGAATTTATTTTTTTGGATGACAAAATATATATGCAAGATGTCCTAAGTATATATTAACGGATACCTTACAATTGCATTAAATTGAAAAGCTTTTTGAGACAGGAGTAAAATTTAATCAATTTCATCGTACTTGTAGTCGGTTCGATACTTATTCTTATTGGTTAACTCAATTAACTTCTGTATTTCCCGGAATCAGTATTGAACCTACATTTATTTCAAGATTTAATGACAATCAATACATCAAAGGATGTTGGTCAAGAGAATACCTATTTATTTATTTATTTTAAGATACTGGAATCTGAGCGGGCCAAGCCCAAACTTTAATGTCAATATAATATAATAAGTAATTGATAATAAAAATAATAATGTTTATTACCCAGCATACATAATTAATAACGTACATTAAACAACAATGTAAGCAATATACCAATAGGAAATAACATAAGGATCACAAGGATATAATCCGCACGTTAGTAATTCAGCTATTCCTAATGAGTACAAGATTTAAATAAAATTACATAACTGCACAATTCAAAATATATAACTGATAAGTATTTAAAAATCCATAACACTATTTTTTAAAATATTTTTTTTAGTTTTTAATTTCTAACATATTATGGATATAAGATCTGTGAAAGGATATTGAAACCATGTTTTTACTTTTACTTTAAACATCTGGAAAGAGTTTACAAATTTTATTCACAAGGCAACAGATTGATTTTACTAGACCCAAGAAATACATGACCTCTTTCTCTTTGGTCTATATCTGGTTGGATATTGTCACATACGTTGAGAGAGCAGTTTTGCTCTAGATATTAATTTATTAGTTTATATTTTACTGTATTGTTTTGTATTACATTTTACCAGGTCAAAGTTTTTGCGTTAGATCTCGACATGTGTTAAAATAGTTTAATTTTTATTCTCACATAGAATATGAATTGGCTATAAAAGCAAGTTGTTGAGGTCGGACACGGGGAGTTCAGAGTCTGAGGTTGTCTGTAAGGGTCACCCGTCCCTTAAACAGACCCTTGGGTCTGGGCCGTTGTGATTCTTGACATATTTGCGTAAGTAAGTGTGACATGCCACCATGTAATTTATTTGGTAAGATTAGATAAGATTATTGTATGTAGTTATTTATTGTTTGTTTCTACTACACCATAGATTAGCTGTGATTGTATTTGAACATAATAAATTATTTTCATTGATCTACTTTTTTAGTCAGTCTAGTATAGTGATAATCCCATTTCATTTGACTATTAATATATATTTCAAGAGACTTTACATTGGCCTTACTTGGTATTTCAAAATCTGCTTCAGGTGTAAGAACAATGAGCTTTTTATAGGTTGGCAAATTGTTAGAATAGCTGATAAATGGAATGAAATGAGTTTTTTGTGTATTAAGATCTTAAAGAAATCTGTAATATTTGTAAAGTTTCTTTCAATCATCCGCTTCATATGCTTACAAATTTCAGATATTTAAGAAACACTAAAATAGTAGTAGTAGGTCTGCCCATAAAAAGAAAAGCAAAAATGTTTTTCGGTTTGTCAAACTTGTCGGACTGTATAGTTTTAAACTAGTGAAAACTGGACTAAATAAAGTTTGATTAAATTACGCAGAAAGTTGCAGTGTATTCAATGAAAAATCTTGAATCGTGAAACTCAATATAAATTCAAAGGGACTTGTAGATCAACCAAAATCTGTGTCTAACGAGGATTCTTTTACGTTGGTGTTAGATTTCGTTTGGCAATATAAATTGTTTGAATATTCCCCACACCTTTCTCTAGAGCAAAAACTGGAATGTTTTTATAAAATGTTCAGATACCACTTTTGTGCACTCTCCTAAATTGGTTTTAAAGTTTGTGGAAAGTTTTATTTATAAAAGTTAGAAATTAGACAAACAAGACTTGAAATAAAACCATTTCATATTTCATATCCGACAGGATATCTACCTATATCCGGTAAGGCCTTTAACCATTTATGAAATAGATGACTAAGCGGTTAATAGGTAGTTGTTTTTGATCATATCTTGATTCAACTCATACCGCATATGACACTTTCTTCATTCATATATGACGTTAATGAGAAAGAGATTATTTCTCAGATTGACAAGAAAAACATCACACGCAAGTCACTCTTTTGAGCCATGTCTCATCTTTTTATTTTTTTAAAAGCGCCACCTGCTATAGGTAGAAATTGCAGATTGGAACCCTCCTGAATGTGGCATTTTTTCGATTTCTCCTTAATTTAGTACTAATTTGTAAATTTCAAAAATCCCATCTTAAAATAATCAATTTACTGAACATTTGGGGCTCAAAAAAGAAATTTAGAGTTTGAGGTTTCAATTTTTGATTTGACAAATAATTTTTTTCTCATTAATATCATAAATATGTACTTAAGAAGTAAATAAGTAAATGTTATATGCGACATATGTGGACAAAATGGTTAAAGGCGCTACCGTCTATAGGTAGATTTCGCAGGTTCGAATCCTGCTGAATGTGATTTTTTTTTATTTTCTTCTTAATGTCAATTTTTGTTTGTTTAATTACAAAATTTAAAAAAAAAATATAAAAGATTTCTCAAAATAATTAGTTTACCATTTATTTATAGTTTTTATTCTTAAGGTATTAGGATTAGATGGTTTTGAATTTTTTAGTAAGTAGGTATATTGAATATTCCGATATTTAATATAATTTAATTTTTTTACATTATAGCCATTTTAAGAAGGTATGTTTTTATTAACATATTGAAACACTTATGGGGACTTTTACACAATTTATTTACAAAATTGTTAAGATACACTGAACTCTGCTGGATAACGTCTAAACTGCTTGACAATACAATGAACTCTTGTGAATATTTGAACTTGAACTGACGTTAACTGCCCATACATCCCCTTATATACAACTTTATTTAATCTAGTCAGTTTGTTTAGATCTTTCTAGAATTTTCTAGAAACATTAATTAATCTAGTCAGTGTGTTTAGAAGTTTCTAGAATTTTGTATAAACATTATTTAATCTAGTCAGTGTTTTTAGACGTTTCTAAAAATCAACTGTCAATAACAATCTTTCAAATTAAGGTCCCTTCCTTTACGGTTATCCCGTTACAATATTATAAGTTTGGGATAAGTTCTCCGTCCTTTATTTGCTACTTTGACAGACTGCGTGGACAGCTAAAGTATGCGATTCCATTGTACATTATGCAGCTTCGATTTACCTACAGTTAGTAAATACTAGTGATTAAATATTCAAAAAGCTCCTAGATGTTTTTGCCTCTTTACACATGTAATGTAAACAGAGTTTTAATTGTACTCATTAAACAAACACTACGTGAGTTTTTGCAATTTGGTTTTTAGATATTATTTGCTTAAAAAGACATACTTTGCCTACCTTCTATCAATTTGAAAACAAATTAAAATATAACATCTGTTTGAGGATTGTGTTTTCAAAACCCTACTCTCATAAAAAACAGAAGATGATTTCTTCTGACGGAATATTTTAAACAGATATATTTTTATCTCAATTTCTGTACCTACAAACTACGTTACGAAATCATAACCCTAGCTCACAAATCTTAGCACAACAATACAAAATAATTGGACCGAGAATGGAGAGAGGTCAGATGTATCTCACGAAATGTTTCTTTTATCCTGAATGAATCCTTGTATCTCGTAAGCGACTCCGGTAGTATTATATATTTTTTATAATTCACGTTGAGAAAGTTTCTATTTCCACACTAAAAACAGTATCGAAATAGATTCATTGTAACACTGTTTTTGGTAAAGTAGTTTTCAACATAAAATAGTTGAGAGTTAATCGCAGAAAATAAACTAACTAGGTAAGACCTCCCTATTGTGATGGGCAATAAACAAACAGGTAACCGATTATCGATAAGGGCCGGACTAAAAATTATATATTTAATGTAGTTACTATAATAATAATAATAATAATAATAATAATAATAATATTAATAATAATAATTATCGTCTTTTATTATTTCATACAATTCAATATAAATTTACAAATTAGGCGATATTTAGCAAATTGCTACTCTTACATACAACCTACTTGCAAATATAACCATATGCAATTTTTAGAAGGAAATAGACAGTAAACTAAAGAAATAATAAGAAAGAAAAAAAAACTAATAAAACATGTAGTGTCTTCCACGCCACGGCAAATCCTGTCAGTCAAACAATATTATCTTAAACACAATACCGAAATGACATAAAATCATTATCCTATTTTTTATTGCTCACTGCTGCACACTTTTATTAGAAAGTTTTTTATATTTTCGCCGTGTTCTGTGTCTCTATGTCATTCCGTGGAATTTGTAATCGAATTTAAACCTATTTCCCGACTACCTAGAGCTCTGAAATTTTCAGGATAGCTAAGAACTGGATTACAATGCATGTTTCAAGTGTATTTAGGCATATACATAGATTTCGAAATTTATACCGAATTGATATTAAACATGATCTAAGTTGTGTATAGATAATATTATTTTGAAAGTTATTAAATAAATCGTTCGTAGCGTAGTTGGTTAAGCGGCGGATCAGTCCACTTGTGACAGTTCTGTTATGTTATCATAATGGGATCGATTACGCGACAGAGAAGTTTTTTTTCTTTTTTTTTGTATTATTTTAACTGGTAATAAAATAAACTGTTTTAGAAAGTTTTTAGATACAACTACCCTTGATTTTGTTAACAAGGAAACAATCTTCTCTATGATCAATCACAGCGTTGTATGACTTAATATTTTTACAATGTCAGGGATGCTGTGCATTGTTCAGATGACACAAAATATGACCTATAAATCAGTAAAAAACTTTCTATTATAAAAAGTTCTTTTTGTAAATTGTGCTTATTTAAAAAATAGATCAAAAATACTGTTATAGCTGTCGTCTTGAAAACTAGGAGGCCAAATAGTTTTGTAAATATATTTGTTTTACTTTCTGCTTAAAGGTGGACACTGAAGACAATTTTACTGTTATACTGTTATATAATTTAACAGCTACATAAGAAAAACATCTTTTAAAAAAAGTACTTTTAAAGCGAGGAAGTGCCAGAAAATTGTACCCTCGAATAGGAATATTATGTACGTCCGAACGATATAATATTTTTTCTCTTAAATACACAGGGATCCCAGTTAAAAGTAAACGGTGAGTAAATGTAATTAATTGTTTTTCCCACATATTAGACATGGGCAACCACTGAAGAACTTTTAATTTGTCAGACACCGGTTCATATTTTTTAATGCCAAATACAAACCTACCGCAAATTCTTTGCACTCTCTAAATTCGATTCCTTGTAACAACATCCAAGCATGGCCCATAAATGGTACAACCGTAATTAAAAATGGAAAATATCAGAGATTCACATAGTGATTTTTTTAGATTAAAATTAAGAATATCTTTATTTGCATATAAAATGCGCATAGCAGCGTATCACCTTCGTAACAAACCAGAAACATGTTCATTAAAACGTAAATTAGAGTCCAAAATTAGACCTAAGTTTTTTGCAGATGATGTATAAGGAATCTTTTCATTGTTTATAAGAGGGCAGAAGTTATTATTAACATATTCTTGACATTTTTTTGCTGATCCAAAGAGTAAAAAATACGATTTTTTAGCATTTATTGTAAGACTGTGAGAAACTGCATAGTCAAATATCTTATTTAAATTTTGATTTATTGTTAAGTTAGCCTGATGCGCATTACTTGGTTTAAAACTGTAATATAGCTGTATGTCATCAGCATACCCCTGCACAGAACATGATTCGAGCTTAGAGACTAGGTCAAAGGTATAAATAAGAAAAAGCAAGGGTCCTAATATAGAGTCCTGAGGTACCCCGGTGTATACTGAGGATGAGTTTGATAATTTTCCATCAAAAATAACACAATGTTTTCTATCAAGGAGATACCTTTAAAAAAACTTTAACGGGACCTCACCTTTATAACTTGCTTATGTATAATTTTTTCCAAAATTTTAGAGAGAATGGGCAACAGGCTTATTGGTCGAAGGTGAGAAAGCTCCACAGGATTGCTTGTTTTTGGAATTGGGAACACATTTGCTTGTTTCCAAGATGCGGGAAATATCCCTTTTTCCATACAAAAATTGGTAATATGACAAATTTGTGGTAAAATATGTGGCAAACAGTAACTTAACATGCGAAGAGACAAAGCATCGCTATCTGCTGAATTAGATTTTATTGAAAGAAAATAATCACGAACTTCGCCCATAGTAGCTAGTTTAAAGTTAAATTTATTCTGAGTCAAACAAGGGAGTTGCTTATACATTTCTGCCGTATCTCTACAGTTGGAATTAATTTTATTAACAAACTCACAAAAGTAATTATTAATTTCTTCAGAAGTTGCCAAATTGGGAGGTATTTCTTTATTTTTATTAGCTCTTATCCCCATAAAGTTTAAAGCCTCCCACCCCTTTTTGCTACCTAGTGAAAACATTCGACTGGCATAATTTTTCTTTTCACGCCAAATGCACGTTAAAACAAAATTTCTAAGTTTCCTATATCTGGCTCCATCCACAATAGACTTAGAGCGTTTAAATTTAAGTAAGTCTTTATCCCGTTCCTTCATCATCATTTTTATAACATCTGTCAGCCATGGAGCTTTAGGCTTACTTACCCGAATAACACGTTCCGGTGCATGCGCATTAAATAGATTAATAATCTTTTCCGTAAATAATTGAATTTTACGGGTAGAAAAAATAAGACTACAAGATACCAGCTTATGACCAGAAAAATGTATATCCTTTACACTTACATCGTGGCATTTATCAGGGTCACTTACAAATATTGGGTCCAATAAAGATTCACATACCGGAGTGCTCCTTGTTGATTCTTCAACAAGCTGACTCAAGCCAAATGAACTTAAACATGCATGCAAGGGGTTAGATAAATTAAAATGATTTACATTGGTGTCTCCTATGAGAATAAAGTTGTCTACAGTAGGTATAATGCTAGAAAGGATCTCATCTAATTTTTCAATATTTAAAAAGAATTGCTGTTCTAAGACAAACAAGACTTCAATGATGTTTTTAAAACCGAAAATGCCTAACAAAAATAAAAATATTTTTTTTTTAAAATGACTTACTTAGCTTTCGACAACCAGATCGATTGTCGTTTTCAAAGATGATAAAAAATTTTACTGTATACTTCTTAATGCAAGTTTGTGTTTTAAATTTTTTCAACAATACACAGGTATAACAGATGGGGAAAACCATTTTTTATAATTTACGTTCACAAAGTTTAAATTTCGACACTAAAAACAGTATCGAAATAGATTCATTGTAACACTGTTTTTGGTAACTTTTTGTTTTACACAATTGGTTGCTCTGCACTGATTGTCAACGAAAGAGTTACGGTAGTAAATCAAGAAGTTTGTTGTAGTAAATTATTAACTACATTATCAGCGTTATTGATAAATTCGGAATATTTTATACAAATTTGACAAACATTCAAATTTAAAATCATTAAAACTGACAAGTGTCAAAAGTTTCAAGATTGCCAACATAAATAAATATTTTGAAAAACTCTCATTTTATTTATATTTTTATACTTTTAAAAGTTCATTATAAAAAATAGTATGTAACACTCGAATTACAATGACGGTTTTTAGTAGGTACTCGTTCTTTGCGAAACTCACCGCTTCGCGGTTCGTTTGTAACACTTGTATTACAATATACTATTGAACCATTACACAGATATGGTATTAAACAGATTAAGTAAAGGAGAATGATTTACGTCTAGTTGGTGGTTTAATAAAATATTGGAATTTTTCCTTTTTTGTTAATTTCTAATTATTCTAATAGATTTCATTTAAGACTTTTATTTTCAACGCGTAAAATTTCGAAAATTTGGTTAAAGCAATGGTTTTCTTTTAATAAATGTTTTGCATAGTTTGAGTCACTTTTAGATTTATCTTATCAAAACTACGTTTATGTTTGGAAATATGGGTTTTGAAATTTCTATAAGTTTTACCTACGTATGTTTTAGGGCAATCACTACAGTTAAGTTTGTAAGCACCAGATTTTTGTGACTTATTAATTTTGGATTTGCTGTTTTTAATGTATGAGCTTAGATTATTATTCATTCTAAAAGACACTGTTAAGTTATAATCTTATATATACTTATATAAACTTATACTTATATTTTAAGTAATATTTTAAGTAATATTTTCATAGATAAGGTGAAAACGGCTGTTTATACCTGCTGTTTATTGCCCATCACAATAGGGTGCACTTCCTTGCCATTAGCTCTGAACCAATTATCTTGAAAAATACTATAACTTATGGTTTTACACAGTTGGTTGCACTGCATTGATTATCAACAAAAGATGAAAGAGTTCATGTAGTAAATTATTAACTACATTCTAGGCAATATTGCGAAGTTCAGGATATTTTATACACATTTGACAAACATTCAAATTTAAAATCAATAAAACTGTCAAGTGTCAAAAATGTCAATATTGCCAACATAAATAAATAATTTCGAAAACCTCCAATTGTAATTTAATTTATTTTTTTACACTTTTAAAAGTTCATTATAAAAAATAGTATATAACACTCGAATTAAAATGACGGTTTGTAGTACTCGTTCTTTGCGAAACTCTGCGCTTCGCGGTTTGTTTCACAAACTGCACTGGTACTACGAAACTTGTTATTGTAACACTTGTATTACAATATACTATTGTAATTTTACTTCTGAGTTGGTGACAAAGAAGTTGTTTAAAACAACCGAAATCTCTTGATTTAATTAAAGTTTTGTGATCTGTCAGATAAGATTAATGGGTGTAACAGAATATCAGGCATTGCGAACAATTCTGGGATGTATGAAGTCCACACCTACTAATCTTCTTCTTGCGGAATCTTCGGAGTTAGCAATGGAGTATCGCAGAAAAATGCTGGCTGCTAAACTTATAAGTAAAATATGTTGTTACATGGAACACCCCTTGATTGACATTATAACACAAATTAGGACACACTGCGTAAGGCAGAAATAATATCTCTATGAAGGCAGACCGGGTATTGGAAAAACAAAGACAGACCATATTTAATAGAGGCATACAACAACATTGAACCATATTTAGACTCTATGCTTAGACAAAACAAACTCCCCTGCTTTACACACAATTTAAAATATCAGTACACCCACATTCCGACTCTAGACATGAAGATATCCAAAAACGATTCAAATAAAAACGTGGTATACTTAAGTGTTTGTGAAAAATTTAACAAAACTCATAATTTCATTTTTACTGATGCTGACTCGAATGGAATGGGAATATTTATTTCATCAATTAAATACCAATTTTCTGCGAAATTGCCAGGCCTCATGAATATCTGTAATTCTGAAATGATAGCAATTAACAGGGCGATCGATACATGCTTGAGTAGGAACATGAAAAACAATATAATATTCAGTGACTCGCAAAGTGCCATAGCCAAATTATCTGCCACCAAAATGAACGGGAACTGGGAAGAGATCACCTTACAAACAAAAAAAAGTATTATTGACAACATTAATAGTAATAAAGTAATCTTAGCATGGATTCCGGGACATGGCAATATTACAGGAAATGAAACGGTAGACCAACTTGCAAACATTGGCAGGATTTTAAACGTTCCACTTTTTTTATTTTTTGGTCTATGCGTTCCACTGGATATCAAATTAGACAGAGATAATATATACAATAAATTAAAAACTGACATAAAACATAATCACAACAAAGTTTGGACAGAGATCACTAAAACAAAAGGAAAAAACTACATCAATCTTGAACCAGTTTTTCCAACTACGCCATGGTACAAAAAAATTCCATTTAAGACATCTAACTACAATTATAAGACTAAGAACTGGTCATTGTTTGAATGCCAAACATCTCAACAAGATAAAAATAAAAGATTCTCCTAACTGCGAATGTGGCCAAGAAGAAAGTATCGAGCATATACTATTCACCTGCCCTATTAATATGTTACCCAATATAGATATGTATTATGAAATAGCCAAAATGGGAATTAAATGTCCATACAATATGAATGTCTTGCTAGGAAATGTCAACATCAAGATTTTAAAACTCATTTTAAAATTTTTAGAAATCAATCAAATACTTCTGTAGAAATAGTAACTATAGTAACTTTAACATTCCAAAGTGGATAGTGGATGGGGTATTGAATCGACCCAGATACATCCTCGATGATCCGGGACACATATCAAACTAAATGTGCTGGCCAATTGTGACAGGAGTCCAAAGGCCATTAAGAAAGAGAGAGAGAGAGAACAGAATAACCTAAAAACAGTCTTTCAAGTTAAGGTTCTTTCCTAATTCAGTTATCCCAATACACCATATTCCAAAGGGAATTGTTAGCAATAAAAACAATTAATAAATACCAAATATCATAGCAGTTTTAGAGAACTGAAAAATTAAACTTCTTAATACACAAAGTTTTTAACAGTTCTTTTCTATATTATCGCCGTCATTTTAAAGAAATGTTAAATATATAATTCTGGTGACGCGGTGTTCGTTGCCAAACTCATCAAACTTGTGTGCATATCAGGTAGAATCGTTTAATATATTTTCTTTCAGATACCTAATTGTTAAGGGTGGTCCAGACTTACCTAATCTTTTATTTTTTATAAAAAATTTGTTGTTTTCATTTTTACCCCATTACGATCTTACCTTATTTTGCCATAGCTATTTTCTTTTTTTTTTATTTTATTCACAGATCTGCAATAGGGTTAAAGGATGACAATCGAATATAATAATCGTAGTACGATAAATTTTCATGTAAATTTTATAATTACAATTTTTTTTTATTATATTTTTTTTCTCAATTTAAATTCCCCCGCAAGGTGCCTACCGTTGTCACCTCTTACCCATCAAACATCCCGGAGTAGGGATGAAAACGAAGCTGGTCTCCTGTTTCACTCACTAATGAGTTTACGTCTGTTTTATTTGTGCATCTATCGTAGCAGTAACTGTTTTACGTATAATTTTAATTTTTGTGTACAACTCTGTGTGTATGAATCCTTATTCTAAACGGCAGGACTAATTTTGATATTTTTTCCGTATGTGTTTAAATTGATACAAGAATGGTTAAGATTTACTGTTTGGTCCATTATAAAATTTTAATTATTTTTCGCTTATTTGTTTTTTTCGACGGTAAGCGACAATACCTCTTGGTGGCATTTATTGTTTATTTTTTAGGAATTCCTAACAAACGGTGGTTAAAGTTAATTGATGTAACTCTCTATAACCGTGTGACATCCAGGTTGGGTAGACACCTGGTAGATGGTAGATGGTATTTTGTTTTCTAGATTATTCAACACCTATTTTCAAATAAATAGAAAAAAAAGAAACTAAAGTAAAATGAAAAAGAAAAACAAAAAATTGGCACAGTTAATATCTCACGAGCAATTTTTACTTAATTAAGTACTATGATGCCTCCGAAAGAATGCGCAGTTGGTATCTCATATAAGTACTTAAACCAGCAATTCTTACTAATTTAAGTACTATGAAGACACCGTATTTAAGGTGGCGCAGTTGATATGTCATATATTTAATACGAGCAATTCTGCTTACCACGGTAAAGTGACACAGCTGACATATAATTTATTTAATCGATAAAATACAAAAAACAACGAAAAAAAAAGTAAAACTTGAAAACTGACAAGAAAATGTGATGAAAACGACAAAACAAAAAAATATTGACAAAATCGTTAAAATTTGAAAAAACAAAAATTGAGAAAAAGATATCATCAGTGTTAAGCGATACGAAGTTCGTAGGGATAACTAGTTAATTTACATAAAAAACTACTCCTAAAAGTCTTGTGCTTTGAGAAAGTACTGTTTTTATGTTATCCTGTATTTTTAATAATGTTGGTTTCTTCATGAGATGAACTATCAATATCACAAGCAAACGTAATGGTGTTCTTTTTACAGGCTGACGTATAACAGTTTTAAGTGTGCTTTTAAATTATTATTTGTGCTAAAAAGGCAATTTATCTGTTATAGCTGAAATTTTACCGTTATCCGTAATATGACATTTCGCCTTTGCAACATGTTCATTGAATACAGTAAATTACGTTCCCGCTCAGGCAGACACCCTAGTGGTTACAGGGGGTAGCTGTATGTGGTGAAAGTTGCCAATTTTTCAGGTAATTGTCGTCATTAATAATAATGAAAAATTTTTCAATTGAAGGTATTGATACAATTCGAAATCCCGACGAGCGGATACCTGATTAAATACAAAGGAGGTGGCGGACAACGGTAAAGAGGGCCAACATTTGCGCAAAAAATCGTCGACGATAATATGCCCACCATTTCTACCGCGTAATGTTGAACCCTTTAGAAGCCTAAATCCGAAATGTTGGACAGCCAATTGGATACAAAGAAGATAGCGGACATTTCGAATTTATGCTTCTAAAGGGTCCAACGTTACGCGGTAAAAATGGTGGGCATATTATTGTCGACGATTTTTTGCCCAAATTTTGGCCCTCTTTGGGCATGTCCGCAACCTCCACTACCACTCAGGTGTCTATAGTAGAACCAGAAATATAGTACGATTATGTCTTTCACTCGTTGATTACTTTATGACTGGGTTAACCTAACCCCTAATAAAGGTAACCCCAACCGCTTGTTTAAATTGCATCTTGCACGTATTTGTGAAGATGGTCCGTAATGAATTTAAATTTAAGCTTAAGTCAGATAGAAAGAATGTATTTGATAATATTTTATTTTTACTTAGAAATAGGTACTATAATTCTGGTTATCTTTAATGACTACAATCAATAGAAGGTATCTGCCGATATAACAGGGTCTATTGTTCCTGTTCAAAACAAATTTTAATTCCAAATTTGTAGATAATGCAGAAACAGAACTTTCTAACATTACAATAAATATAATCTACTTATTTGGCAGAAGCTATTCGCATAACGTTTTTAATATTACATCTATCGGTTTCGTGTGTTTCTGTGTTCCGAGTAATTTTGGAAGTGTTGTTATAATAAAACAACAGTTCTTCAAGAAAAGAGGAAAAAGACTTTCTGTTAAAAAATGATTTGTATTTTGAAGAATTCTATACAAAAAAGCAACTTTTGGAACTTTTGGATGTGTTAAAAACACCACAATTAAGATTATTTGGCACGAATTAAAGAGTCATGTAAGAAAACAAAATACTAAACCTTTGAATATATTCAAAGTACTAAAACGAAGTTTTGTAATCATACCATGCATAGACATAATTAAGGAAGTATTGAAAATTTCTGTAGGAAGTTCGGCCAATTATGTGCGACATGTGGTGATGGAAGAAAACTTGTATAGAGAGCGATAAGTGCCGGATTTAATTATCAATCTTGGGTAATGACGATGAAAGTGATTTACTTTTTATGAAATAGATATGTAAAATGTAAATGTAATTTTTTTGAGAAAAACTGTTATGTTCATATTTAATTATGTTCCTTTTTAGGTGTACTTATACGTTAATTCTCAACCTATTCCTGTAAACTAAGTGAATGGTACTTTACGATGATAAACAACTAACAACGAAAAAAAAGTTTGATTAAAGTTTTTTTTTGTCGAGATAATTCAGTAAATTTGAAAAATGCGATTTTGGCAAAACTGGAAGTGTTTCAAAGTTATTTCTACCGTTATAATATATTTTTATTTTTTTCACTATTTTTTTATTTTTTGTCAAAGTAATTAAATTATTATGTTTAATGGAATTTCGCTCGAGAGTCATAAAAGTGGACGAATGTTTTCCTACCGAAGTCAGTGTGTCAAACCTATAATCGTGCTATATTTCTGGTTCTGAATTTTGAATTGTATCAACTGCTCCAACTGGAAAAAACTTCATCCATATTATTGTGAGGAGAGTTTCCCGAAAAATTGGCAACTTTCACACCTTATAGCTACCCGCTGTTCCACTAGTGTGTCTGCCTAAACAGGAACGTAAATACCAGTATTAAATAAATAAATCGCAAAGGAAAAATGTCATATTACAGATAACTGCGAAATTTCTGCGCTAGCTCTTAAACCATAGCACTTCGATGCATCCAAAAATATTGCCAGTTAAAGCATTAAAGATACCGAACAAAAATCTGTATATGTTTTGAAAATACTAGATAACCCAGGATTTTTTTAAAACTTTGATAAAATCTTAAAATGTAAAAGAAAATAGGGACTTGTATGCTTACCAAATGATAAGAATTCAGTTTTCCCAGACAGCACAAGATGTCTTAGAGACATCCAATTTAGGTCAATTTTAAGTCTTGACGCCTAAAGACTTAAGGTAAAAGGGGTATACATTGACACATATTTATACAACATTGACAGAGCTTTCAAAAATATTTTATGAAAAATATTTTTTGACTATTGATTATAAAAATTAAAATGGTGTAGATTATTAACTGTATTTGAGACTATTGTATCACTTTATTTCATTGAAAATATTTTTCCTTGTTGCCATTTTATTTTTTTTTAAAAAACGCCTAGATGTCAATGATACCCTACCTCAGATGTCAATGTATTCCTGAAAAAGTACAACATACTATGACATACTATCTAAAACACATTAAACACATTCAAAACATTATTTTATGTCAATGTTGCTTTTTATTAATCTAAGATAGACACATATGTAGACACAACAATGGTCAAACTCGGGTAACGAATAGAAATTTAGATTTATTTCATGTTTTTATTAAAAAATTGCGAAACACTTAAACAAGAAAGAATGATAAAACAATAAAACTGAAAATATACACCTTGTGTAACTAATAAAACTTATAAAGTTAAACAGAAAGTAAAGTAATATCACAAATAAGTACAAAAATTCTCTTAGAAAATAATAAAAGTAATTAAAACTAAAACTGGATTTTATTGAACTGTTATTCCATTTGGAAAGTTAGTTATTTTAAAATAATTCATCCCTCTTTTAATAAATGGATCATCTAAGCGTAGCTGAACGTCGTCTAGCTTAACAGTATCTTGGTCTATTACATCAGGGTAAACAAAATATAAACCTTTTTTTCGTAAAAAGTTCACTTTAATTTTTTCTTCATTTAACAACTCTTCGACTTGACCAATGTAGCTAACCGAGCTGTATTTAACAAGAACCCACTGTCCCTTTTCAACCCGAATTAGGTTATTTGTCGATGTCTCTGCACCTTTGCCAACTTCATTTGTGTTATTCGAAGTGCTATCTTTACTAGTAGCTGCTTCATCACTTAGAGCAGTTTCCTCATCAATTTCGTTTTCAGCAGTAACTAAATCTTCTACTTCATTATCATCATCAATCTCTATTTCGAGAGAAATATCACTATCAGAACTTGAGGTTTCCATCAATAAATTATTTTTCCTTGCAATTTTTTCCTTTTTGTTTCTTGTAGGTATGTTTTCCTTCTTCGCTTTATTTTTTAATTTTCCTACTTTCTTAGTTTGCTTTTTTTCTTCATTAGTGCGAATTCTTTTAATAACTTCTTCACTAGTGAGAGTTTCTGCGAATTTCCTGTTTATTCTATTGCGTTTTCCTAGAGTTTTTTCCTTTTGATTTTGGACTTTTAAAACTGTCATTAGGGCTTGAGTCATCTCATTTGCAGCATTTAAATTATCACGTACTGGTGTCTCTACATCTGCTTCAGTGTTTGAGTTGTATAAATGATTTTTGTCTTCAGAAACAATTTCTGCAATTTCAACTTTTCGCATCATTTTTTCTTTAGACTAAGGAAATATTCCGCTACCTTCGAATCCTGACACTGCGTTGGCTCTAGAGAAACATCTTGATTCGGATAATTTTTTTATGAATGAGGGAAATATTATTTTGTCGACGTTTTTATATCCAGATTCTTGGTAAAAATCTCTGAGGACAGTGCGCCAGTAATTTTTTACTGATTTGTATACACCCGCATCTAAGGGCTGCAACAAATGAAATGTATGGGCTGGCAAACAATATAATTAAATATTATTATTCTTTGCCAGTTCAATTAACTCTAGAGACACATGCGAATTATGGCCATCCAAAATAAGTAATTTTCTGCCTTCTAAATGGGACGTTTCCTTTATAAAACATTTTTCAAATCAATCTAAGAATTGTGGAGCCTCCATCCAGCCAGAAGGAGAACAATTGTATAAAACCCTCTCGGGACCATTAAGGCGCCAGGTTGAGTATAGGTGTAAACCTTTGTAATTAATAAACATTGGCAGAAAATCGCCTATTGCATTGCAACACATAAGTACTGTGTATATAGCCTTTGTTGTACTTCCTACTAGTTTCGTAGGGTTTCTAGAACCTTTTTTACACAAAACTTTCTGTGTACCTGCGTCAGTTTGGAAACCTGTTTCATCAGCATTAAAAATATTTTGAGGTTTATTTTCTAATCCCAATCGTTTAATTAGACTATCTAATTTTTTATATGCGTCTTCCATAACTTTTTTAGTACCTGCTAAGGCACGATTTCGAGGCAAGTTTTGTGCAACTCTTCGAGATATTTGTTCCTTCCATCTACTTTCGAACATGATGCACCAGTCCAAGCCAGGTATTCCATTCCTGAAAGGATTAGGCCTGTCTAGCCTCCTACCAACTTTCTGGCATTTGATGCCCTTACAATGGTTCATTAACGTAGTTCTATTGATTCCGTAACGCAACGCAACGCTTTTATAACTTTGTCCGTTTTCACATTCGTTTTCTATCTAAGTCATAACTTTTATATTTTCTGGTACCCAGACGTTTCGGTTTTTTACTCGGCGCATCTGAAAAACAAAATAAAGTATTAATTTAAAACAGAGAGATCACATTGACCGTGTCAATTTTACCCCTTGCTTTAACATTGACACTGTCAATCTTATTCATAAGTTCAACATTGACACTGTCAATCTTATTCATAAGTTTAATATTGACACTGTCAAACATAACCTTAAATGTAACAATTTTTGGGTTTCGGTCAATATTTTATTAATTTTTTTTTTTTATTAACACTACATAATGTTTCGGCAATTATGCCATTTTCAAGTGTTAAGGACAACAGAATGACATAACCTTATTGTGAAATTTTTAAATAAATCGAAAATAACAACATGAAAGTTAATTATGAAGAAAAACACGTTATAAGTAATTTAGTACTATATATTTACCTTTTTTTATAAATTAAGATCACCAAAGAACACATAAATTAAGAAGTTTTGGTTCCGAAATTTTTCACACTTTCAACATCTGATCAAAGGTTGCCATCTTAGAAATACTTCAAATTATTTTACTGTGTTGCCACGATGCGGATAATGTCTAATATTACCACTACTTGCTTTACAGTTGACTACATTGATTTTTAAGGCTTTAGCAATGCAAATACAACATTTCAAAATAGTTCTGTCAATGTTACCCCCATGTCAATTTTGGACCAGCTTACCTTATAAAAGATATAATAAAGACGTCTAATACAGACGTCTCTTAGACGTTACACAAAGATATCTTAAAGATGTATTTTTTAAATCTTTATTGGACCTTACTCTTATGATAATTTTATTCTTATTTTTAATATCAATTTAAAATTTACCGATACTAAACAAATTAATTATGCAAATTTAATTATTTTTTTTAAATAGATACATAAATAATTATTTATATTAATTTGAAATTTATTTTATTCGAATAACATAATATATAAATATAAACAAATAAGTTTTTTAAAGGGGCGTGAAATTTTAAAAATATAAAAAATAAAAAGTTTAAATTTTTAAAAAGAATCACTCCGAGAGCCGATTTGAACCCGGACCTCCTGTATCAAAGGCAGATACTATTTCCACTGTGCTACTTCAACAATGTATGAGTTAAGTACTTGTGGTAAACTTGTACTTCGTCCATTATCTATACCGAAGGTACCCGGCTAACTCCGAATCAGCTGTCGCGTCCGCGTGCCTTTGTTCGGTTCATACCGTAAAAGTAAAACATAACCTTACTTTACTTTTCAATGTGTTGGTGCCGAGGTGGCTTTGATTTGCTTTGTTTGAATTTAGTATTGTGGTGTGCTTGTGGTTTTATAATTATTAACTGATTTATATACTATTGATTTCATTTTTTTAAAAAGACAATACAGTAGCTGTTAACAATAATTAACAAAGTTTGTTACCAAATTTACATATTTTTAAAGATATAGGTAAGTTGTTTTTTTAATATGATTATTTCTAAATTTTAAAATAGTGGATTTTTAATTTAAGGTATGAAACGCAATCTATCAAAATATTATATGAGAGCTAAAAGGGTCATTGATAAAAATAAAGATGATTTTATTAGTAATAGTGATCATGATACTGAAACTCCTTCTAAATCTGCAAAACAATGCAATGTAATAGTAACAGGTTCTAATAAACCTGGATGTAGTGGTGTAATCACAGTTGTTACATTTTGATAGTGAACATGAAAATATATCCAATGAAAGTTCTTCATTAACAAACGAGCAGGCACTAAAATATAGTTGGCTAGGAAGGAAAAATAATCGTCCATGTAAAGATACCAACCTAGCAAGGGTTATTATTCGTAAGTGTAAAAATTTTTATTTTAACTTTTAAATAATAGCTTTTCTAAATAATTAACGAACGGGAATATGCAGAAACAGTTAAAACATGAATTTTGGAGGAAGAAATCAATGGAAGATAAAAATAACAAAAAATAAATATTTTAATAAGTATCAGAAATTTTGCATTACATTTTAAGCGATTTAATAGAATGTATATCTAATCTAGTTTGGTTGGACAGGTTCAGCAGAGTTAGCAGGTTTCGACAATATAAAAATAATTGAAACATCTATACAAACCTGACTAAGAAGAGCTTCGGACAGAAGAATGGCAAGGGAACGGCTAAATAAAACGTAATAATGATTGTTATTATTTTAAGTTTATTTTTAATTTTTGTTTTTTTTTAATAATTTAATAAAGTTTAGTTTGCGCAAGATCTTTTTTTTTATTTATAAAATTTCAAAATAATAAATGTACGGCTTAAAGAGGCCCGAAAAAGATATCTTGACGAGGTCTGAAAAAGACGTCTTTTAGACGTTACCTTTTTTAACATTCGACGTCTTTGAGACGTCTTTAAAATGTCTGGCAGGCGTCATAGGACATCCAAAAGTTGTCTTAAACATCCATGTCAGACGTTGTTTAGACATCTTAGAGATGCCTTTGTGCTGTTTGGGTTTATTTTGGTGTTGGAGACCTGATTTCGAAAAAAAGACTAATAAAGTGAAGAAGTGGAATTATTGGTAACCTTTATCCCTACTGTTTACATACAAGCCTAGATAAGTATTTAGATCGTATATGTACATATGTATGTTGGAGTATCCTGTAGTACCTACTACATGCTACTGAAGTTTGCAAAAAATGACGTTTTCAATTACCTTAATCCAAATTTGGATTTAGTTTCATTTTTTTACTAGTAAAATTGTTTATTTATATCTAACAGACTGATGGACAAAAAGTTTACGTTCGTTTTACAAAAGAAAACTTTTACATTTGGCTTTTAATTTAACAGATAAATAACAACAAATAACACAGGTACAAAAATATGTATTACTAAAATTTAGACGTTGCAATAGAATTCAATAATTGGATGTTTTTACAAAAAATTACTTCGACTGAATATATTAAAAGCATTAGCCCTCTTACCACAAATATATTTTTACATAGTTTGTAAACAGTCTTTATCAACTTTTGATACAAGTATTTCGAGTCCTTCACATTTGAAACTTTCTTGAAAAGTTTTGAGGAAACCTCTTTCTGTATCTGTATGATTGCAAAGTATAACATTAATACCATTTTGAGTTGCTTCCAAAACTTCATGATGCAACATTTCTCCTGTCAGATATAAATCAGCTAATATTCCACCTAAAACTGATGCTCCGGACCCGGCACAAATAGCTACGGTAGATATAGGACTTTCTAGATCTCTATGTTTAGCTATGCCAACTCGTACATACGGCACTCCAACATGTTTTTTAACTAGTTCAATAGCAGTTTTTAATGATATTGCATTTTTCAGGGTTATATATCGGCTCACACCATATGTAACATTAGTATATGATTTATTTTCTTTGACAGATCCATTTGATTCAGTTTCAAAAGTCTTAGCTAACCAGTCGTGCAGTCCATTTTCCATTGCATCCCATGTCGTGTGTGGACTGAAAACGCCTATGTCATTTTTAATACATCTTGTAACAATTCTTTCTTTCCAATCTGCTTGAGTAATTGTTTTAAGTGGTTTAAAAATATTAGGATGATAAGTAATAATTAACCCAACTTGATTTTCTACCGCCTCCTCAACTACATCTTCCGTTAAATCGATAGTTAGAAGTGCTTTACTCACTTTAGTTCCGGACGATGGTTCAATCAAAAGTCCTACATTGTCCCATGGCTCTGCTAATGAATATGGGCCGTACGATTTTAGTTTTATAACGACTTCTTCTAGATTTAAACCCATTATTGTATTAGGAGGGCAATACTTAACAAAAATTTTAAATGTCAAGAATGACACATTAAATTTTAATTATTTAAATTTATAGACAAAAGAATAAAACGTAAGACGGAAGACGTTTTGTGAAGTTTATTTTTTGGTCTGTGGTGAAGTTGGACCCAGTTTTAAAAGTGTTTATTTACTTCAAGTTTAGGGGTTGAAAAAATCATAATTTTGCTTAATAACATCTAAAACTAAAACACTAATCTTGAAACCAAAAAAGTTTTTACTATCCTTTTTATTGGCTTAAAAAAAGCAAAACCATGTTTTCATATTTATTCGAAAACTATTGATTTTAAAGAAAAAGAAAGTTTATGCCAAAAAATAATGAGAATCATTTTTTTTACAAGAAAGGCAAATAACAATAAACAAATCTTTACCTTATCTAGTAAGAATTAAATGAAAAAGTGGTTTTTAAAAAAAATCAAAAATTCAGACAAAAATTAATTTGTATAATTTTAAAGAGCTCATATTGTCTTGCCTTCGGATAGAAGCTCTTCCCGCCCAGATCGTGCTAAAGGCCGAAACCTAACCAAATGAAAAATGAAATAAACAACAAAAAAAAAACAACAAGTAAATTAACAAAGCAACAAGCAATAACAACGAATAATAAATATATGAGTAAAAAGTAGGTACCTAACTGAATAGAATAATCTTAACTAGTCTTTCCAACTAAACTATATGATGGCATGTCACATTCATTCACAAAAATACGTCAAGAGAAACAACGGCTTAGATACAAGGGTCTGTTAGGCGGCTCGCACACCGGAGCAATATGCAACTAGCAACTAGCAATGTGCAATAAGCAACAGGCAACATATTTTGTTGTACTTCGCACACCAAAGCAATAAAAAATTACTTGTTGAAAATGTCGTCTGATGAAGACGAAGTGATAATGTGGCAAATTTTAAGGAGAACGAAAAGAAAAAGGAGACGATATTGGATTCAGCCAGCATTTAAAGCGTTGAGTAAAAATGGAGCCAGTATATGTGCTCAAGAATTAAAGACGCAGTTTCAAAACTGTTACCGAATGCGTCTGAGTACTTTTAAAACGTTAGTTCAGCTGATAGCACCTCATATTACTAAACAAGACACCAATTACAGATATGCGATCAGCCCACAGTAACAACTTTTAATCACATTAAGGTAAGATAAATAAATAAAACATACTTACATAAAAAAGTATTTTATTGAAAAAACTAAAAAATATAAAAAAATTATATTATTGTTCTGTTAAAGACGAATTCCTATTGTCATCAACTGACATGTTGGGTGAAAAATAAAAACCCTTAATGATCTAACACTGCTTGATGAACGAAATATTGGCAAATTATGGGCGATATAGTTGCTTTTCAACCGGCACGTCGTGTTGCTAGCAACATATGTTGCTCTAGAAAGGCGATAGAGATATCGTATTGCGTCGGTGTGCGAGTTCAACAAAAATGTAATGGAAAAACGCATTGGCGATAATATTGCTTATTGCATGTTGCTAGTTGCATATTGCTCTGGTGTGCGAGCCGGCTGATAGAGACAACCCACAGACAGACAACCTTATAATCCAGACTCCTTGTGTCCGATCTCAACGGCGCTTCTTTCATATTCTACGTGAGAATAAAGATTAAACTATTGAAGTTGGACTAGAGATTTAAAGTAGTGACTTCGACCTGGATAAATAAAATATAAAATAGTTCAATAAAATCTAAAACTAATAAAACTGCCCTAACATTCGGATGTGACAATATTTGATATGATAATCTAGACTTCTAATATGAATTAGGTAGGTACCAAAATATTTTAAAAAAATATGAACTTTGTTGTAATGATCACATAATACAGCCACGGTTATAGTTTCCCTCATTATTATATTCTATGGTTTCCATCATCAGCTCATTAACAAGAAATGTTGGTTTCACGACACTAACTCCCAACTAACATACAAAAAAAAACAATGATATAGATCCTATTATCAGATCCTGTCCTGGTGATCATGGGATCATACGTTCTCAAATAAACAATGAATTTTCTAAATTGGTCAATGCGTTTTAGAGAAATCAGTGAACGAATTGAGAACTTTCTTCTTTTTGAAGTATATTATAAACTGAAAGGAAAATTTATAAGTTGTTAATTAACGAGTCCAGTTTTAATAATTTCACTCACTACTATAAAGATTATACGTTAAGTGTAAACAGGGCTAATTTTATCGCTTCTTGCTTGAGAGTAGCCTACTTCTACAATAGACCAAATCAGAAATCTGGGTTAGCAGTCGTCGGGAGTTTCTATATACGGGAATCGGTTCCTCAGATTTTTATTTCTAGTCTAAACGTGTTAATAATGTTGCAGCAACAATTAGGGTTTACTAAGTATTTCTACTTGTTATGTTTATTGGATAGTCGAGCTAGAGAATAGTATTATTGGAAAATATATGGCCAACTAGCACAAATTTCGATCCAGGTTCGAAAAATTTTGTAAGCACAATATTGATTAATCCTCCTTATTATCTGCTCCCACCTTTTCATATTAAGCTTATGTTAAAGCTGTTGATAAAACGGTACTTGTTTTTGGTATTAAGGAGAATAGTTCCAAGCAATAAGTGACGTTAAATTGAAAGAAGAAATTTTCGATGGAGCTTATTTAAGGACAAAAATTTTGTTGACATCATAAATGAATGTGAAAAATTAGCTGGCCAAAGTCTTAAATCTGTTTGTCAAAACTTTTTAGGAAATAAAAAAAGTACGAATTACCAAAATTTTGTGAAGTAACTTCTGGTAAATTTGAAAAATTAAGCTTGTTTGATGAATCTTTTATTACATTTTCTACACCCCTATCTTAAATATTTTTCTCAAAACCTAGGAGACTATAGTGAAGACCAATGTGAAAAATTTCATCAAGACCAAGTTTCATTAAGGCTTATTATCAAGGAAGGGTGGGTGTTTAACATGATAGCGGATTTTTGCTAGATGTTAAAAAAAACAAATTTTTCCAAAAAAAGAACGCTAAATGCGCTGCACAAATTGTTTGAAAACACAAGATTGCAATACAAGCGAAAAACAGTTTGATTTTTGGTTATTCTTATAGTTGTTTACAAATAACTTAAAATTTTTATCTCTTATGGACAACAAAGACGATATATTTGTATTACGGGATTCAAAATTAATAAGTTCAAAACACTCTAACACTCTTTATTTCTGCGATTTTTAGCTATTTTTAGTTTATTCAAAACTCAAGCGTGATAGAACAAAACAGATTCTGGATTTGAATTCAGGGCAGCATAAAACCTTAAAAAATTTGTCTGGTCAAAAGTACTGATCACTTTTTTTTGTCTGCTGGTATAATTCTTTAAATACGAAATAAATGATTAACAGTATTAAGTCTTCAAGAGCATTGTCAGGAAGGTAGTCGAAAATTTTAACAGATATTTTATCCCATCCTTTACAGTTTTTAGTTTTAAAATCACATAACATTTTTTTACTTTAAATTGTATATGTAAGAGTAAAATAAAGGCTATTAGACCCTGGGCCCACATTTAAAAAAAATCATAATTACCCCTCACATGAGACTTCGTTTATTCAATTATTTGTCATCTATTTGATGTTTTAAACAAAATATCACCTCCATTGATATGTTCTAACAATCGGAAGTTTTGTTTATGCAAAAAACGAAAATCATTTTGTCGGACAATTAAAGTGGGTATTTTTGCGCCAAACATAGCAAAGTTATGGAGTCATAAGACTTACACTCTCATGGCTGATTTTTGCAGCATTGTTTGATAAAATTACTAGTAATATTGTCAGACAAATTTTTAAGGGCACTCCAGCTGTCGGACGCTCCAAAGTCGACGATTTCATGCGGCCTCTATATGTATTACCTCCTTAAAATTTTGATTTGTTACTTTTTCTAGTGATACTTATAACATTTGAACCAAATAATAATAAATTATTTTTTCTTTATAAATATGTTATTTACAATTTATAATATCTATCCCCACCGTTGGATACATTTTTTTGTTAATATTTCCGTTTAAAAATTGTATAACTTTTGAGATCGCTGTTTTTTTTATTTTAAATACGAGCACGCGGTCAAATAGACGACTTTTCACTGAATTCCATAGAAAACGCCCCCGTCCGAAAATTTTCCGCAAAAGAAAAGTTGTCTGACTCGACATGAATAATTAAATAAACGAAGTCTCATGAGGGAGGTAATCATGATTTATTTTAAATGTGGGCCTACTGTGTGTCTACTTGGATACCTACTACTAAAGTAACTTAAACGATCAGTAAGAGATTTATTATGAGCTGATAATACTTTTGTTCAATAGGCTCGAACATATTATGTTCGAGCCTATTGAACAAAAGTAATCATTAAAATTGTTTGAAGAAATTAAAGAAACTACAGCAGTATAAGTCTTACCTGTTAAGTTAATAATAAAATCGACCAGGCTTTCTTTTTTTTTTTTATTTTGAACATTATTTAGTTTATTGGAAAGGTATAGATTTTTGGCCGCCCTAACAGTTTTATTATAACTACATTTTTTATAATTTTTTTGCTGGAACGTCTTGAAAAACAGAATACATATGGCGCCACGTCATTTTATTACAAAAAAATAAAACATCACTTTTTTGTTGTAATATTTATTTAATAAATGGGTTACTTCTGTTCAAAACACCGCTTTGTTAAAAAAATGTTCAACAGCAGACAAAATCTATATTGAATTTTTCACAAAATAATATTCGATTAAACTAAAATCAGTTCACAAAAAAACTTATTGCAAAATTATACGGTAAATCAGAAATTCTGATTTATAAAAAAACAGTTTAAGTTAATTTTCGGGGAATTGAGGGTAGTTTTGCAATGCTGAAAATCGACTATATGTTATTTTTTCGAATAACTTATTTAGATTAAAAATAAAATAAAAGTTCTACAATCCCTGAGATATTGTAAATAGTTTAAAGGCGCAATGTTTTTAAGGTCCATATTCACTTTTTACTGAAAATAAGAGTTATCGTCACCAAGACTTCTAACAAGACGTCAAAATTTACCTCAACTTAATAAAAATGGATTCAGTTCTAAACCATACTGGAACGGGATCACCGAATAAGGAAAGGACATCTACTTAAAAGATATTTGAAAATCTTTTAGATTTAGTTATTAAGATAAATTATGTTACTTAAAAATGCTAGAATGTTTGTTTTTATTAAATACGGTGTATTAGAAGTTAAGGGGAGTTCAAATAGTTTAAACAGTTCGAATAGTTTATTATAAATGTAAAACTGTTTAGACGTTATCCAGCAGAGTTCTGGTGTACCTATCTTTTTACAATTTTGTTAAATAAATTGTATTAAATTTTAAAAATTTCAGCAGCAAATGGCCAACTTGCGAGACGAGCAAAATCAGCAAGTGGCCAACTTGCAAGACGAGATCAACCAACCAATGCACTTCAAAATAAGGAAGCTACAACAAGAACAGGAAACGTGTCGCCGAAACCAAACCATCAACCACGACGACAGAGATGCAGAAAGGATGGAAACCTGCCACGTAAACGTCGAACGACGAGCAAACGGGGAGGCGACCCAGGTACGGACGACGATAAAACCCCCGACCTTCGACGGGAAGACTTCCTGGGCAAATTACCTGATACAATTCGACGCAGCGGCTAGAACGAATGGATGGTCATCCCAGAAAAAGACTTTGTCTGCAAGGCGAGACTCTGGACGTTCATTATTCATTGAAACCGGACAGGCTAAGGTATTGGTGAATCGTCTGGAGATGCGATATGAGCAAACTCATCTACAACTGGTATACCGAATGCGGTTAAAGAGCCGGAAGCAAAAAAGCGGAGAAACTATCCAGGAGTTCGAGAGGCAGAAGTGCCAAGAATGGTACGGTTTGCACATCCAAATGCAGCGGAAGATTTAATGAAGGTCATGGCGTCTTCAAAACGCTGAGTTGCAGCGGTGTGTACGGTTGGTGCGGCCGAGGTCTCTTGTGGACGCCTTGATCATTGCTCTGGAGTTCGATGCAGCGATGGAGGCCTCACGTGAAGTTGCTCGACTAAGGGATGTAACCGGTGGCTACGACCATGCCGTTTATTCGGTCAGCGACGTCGAGGTGGTAGTGGAGAGCTTAACAAAGGTATCTTTAAAAGGAAGGCATCCAGTGAGGTGCAGGATTTGCGGCAAACAAGGCCATATAAGAAATAATTGCCTTCAAAAAAATCTCCTGCTGAAGACCCTCAGCAGCTAAAAAACCCAACAGAAGTCGACTCCTGGTGGGCGACAGCGACCCTAAACAATTCCTAACCCCTCACACCATTAAATTGGCAACTCTGCGACACCATGTGGGCAGCTTACATGTAGATGACCTTCTTGACGAAAACAACTTTAGCATGCTGGTAGACACTGGAGCTACCAAAACTATCATCCGACAAACCATTATAATGCGGTAGAAGAAATTGCCTACCAGTTGGAGACTGCGTACCGCAACCAGAGAATCTGCTAGAGTCTACGGTGAGGTACAAGCGACGCTACAGTTTGGTTTAACCTCTCTTGTTCACTCGGTGCTGGTGGCTGACGTTGACAAAGATACTGTTCTGGTCATGGACATTATGCTCCAATGTGGTTTCTGTGATCTTCGCCGATGTATCCTTTGTAGTGGTAAATTACCGGCGAGCTGCGAATGTGTCTTAACAGCGCGGTTAAATGGACTGGAGCCAGATAGAGCATCAGACATGATAGAGCCAAAGAACCATACCCATGAATTGGGAAAAGGACTCCTTGTGGGAAAGACTCTTGTTAGCCTATGATATTGTTTGTGAAGATTCATCTCAGGTGCACGAGCACTTCATATTTTATTTAAAGAATTATATGAAAAAGTTGTTCGTAAAGTTAGTGCCGTATTGGTTAACAATTCAACAAAAACAAATTTCTCAGCGTAAATGGAGCGTTTTATACCGAATAAAACCGATTTTGTGCGTCGTTTTATAAGTCAGACTGATCTTCAAAAAAGGTTATGACATCAGTTTTTTGGGATGCAAAAGAGGTTTTGTTGAGTGATTATCCTGAAAAAAGTAAAACAATTAACTCTGAATATTATTGCAACCTTTTATTGCGACCAGTTGGAACACCTCTCGTATTCACCAGATTTGGCTCTCTCTAACTATTATCTCTTTAGAAACTTAAAACAGTTCCATCGTGGAAAGCGTCTTTCGTCGAATGAAGAAGTTATTGCAGCCGTGAATCAATATTTTGCAGAGTTTCCGCAAAAAACATTACAGAGATGGTAATAAATAACTGGAGGATTATTGAAATAAGTGTGTTCCAGCTGAGAAAAATTATATTGACTAAAAAAAAAACTTTTTAACCAACCTGCATTTTGACTTCCAAATTGGATTTCATTACTATCAAATATAATAACTTTCTTTATTTATAAATAATCGCTAAATCTTACATGCTATATAAGTAGTTTAAATCTTAGTTAAACTTAAATGCAGTGTTTTTTCATCTTAAGTTATATTTAAAACATTTAAAATTGAAGGTCTTAGACCAAAGTTATATACTTTTTAAAAATGTCAATACGAATCCATATTTAAGTTTGACCTCTTGTAACATTTATCAAGACGGTGAAAAAATAACAAAAAAAAAATAGTTTGTCTTTTTTTAGTAAACAAGAAAATATCAAAATTTTAAGTAAACCACTGATTTTTTTGCTGAAAGTTGTAAACGTCGTTAAAAGTTTTTATAAAGATTACTAAGATTTGAGTTTAATTAAACTATAAACTTTTAAAAGCTTTTGTAAAAGGTTCTAAACAAATTATTAATAAAACTTGTATGCAACGTTGAAAAATGTTGAATATAGCATATTAATAAACAGTTAGTACAGATTTTAACCTAATAACTTAAAAAATTGTAAAGGAATAACATGTTTCACATAAAAATTATGGGACAATATCTTCAATTTATTGTCAAAGTCTCTGGATAACAACATTTTTGTAAAAAAAAATATTAAAATCATATTCAACTTACAATTCTTTTGTTATCAACGGTGACATCTCCGGGAATTGCCGGTGAGAGATAACCCATATCTCCTTCCGCAACATACTGAACTCCTGGACCCAAATGTACCATTGTAACTAATTATTAATGTTCCAGAATACGGGTGTGATACAAGATTAGCACAAAAACCACTCAGAAGATCTAGAGATTCGAAATTTATTAATTTTACTGCGTTTTACAGAGTTGCAAACTATAGGTACCACAAAAGAATCAGTACTAGATTATGTTGAAAATTACTTACAAATTTTAATGTGATATGATAATATAAAAATATATAATAATTATAAACAGATAATGAATGTTTCTAACTATTTTATGCAGAATTAGTTTGTATAAATGTAATGATTTAATGAGCTGCCTAAAAACATGAGCTAATTGTGTAACGTATTGTTATATTATTGATTTCAACAATAAGATGTGAGAAATCGTATATTTCAGGACAAGTATGGAATGCGATATATTTTACGAGACGAAGGCGAGTATGAAGAATAGACGAGCGTAAAATAGCTATTCCATACGAGTCATAGAGTTAACTTTTTCTACTACTACTTCAATTCCAATTTTTCCAAATTCTTACTAAATTATATTGTACACAATTAAATATTTTGTCCTTTAGATTGACACGTACTACTGTGAATTGTCGATAAGATTCCATGTTCGTGCGGATGGACCTATGTTATCTTAATGAATTGCTAACGGCGCGACGGCAGGTTATCGCTTTTATTGTATTATATTACCGGGTTTTGATCTTTACACGTTTGGGTTTCATATTTTTATAGTTTCAGAAATACTAGGTTTCTCCAAGTATTGTCGTCGAAAATTTTTGCTGTTAGTGTTATGTTTTTTGTTTTATAATTACTGTTATTTTATATTACTAAGTGAAATAACTAAAAAGAACAGTTCGTACCTGCTGTTATAATATAGGTCCTATTAGGGTAACGTTTCGGCTTAGGTAGTAAGGAGTAAGATTAGTCAGTCTCACTCAGTCCGCATGAATTTGGAACAAATAATACTCTCGTTGTAAAGTTCAATAACTTTTCGGTGCGACTTTTTTTGAACTAATCAATTTTAAGAATATATTTTTTTAATTAGCTAGTAATATTTTACCAATACTTTCTTTAGCATTCTGTTATATCTAGTAGGGTCTTGTAAAATTTTATTTTGATAGTTTTGAAGTTTATTTTAATTTATTTAAGATGCCTATTTTACATCAACTTGCACAGTCTGCCAAAATAATCATAGATAGTCAAGACCCAAATATAAATTGACCTACAACCAACTGTATTTTAAATGAAACCCATTATTTTAATCAAGTTTAAAAACGTTAAAAGTTACGACAGAAAAACAGATTAAATTTATATTTACAAACTTTTTGTTTGACCCTGTATATTTCGAAAAGTATCAGTTTTTTTGAAAAAACTCAAGAATACTTTTTTATGTAAAATCAAATTTTACATCAAAAAACCCCAAAAAATTAAATTTTAATTAAAACCTTTAAAAGTTATGACAGAAAAACTGAGATCAAATTTATATTTACAAACTTTTTGTTTGACCCTATATATCTCGAAAAGTATTAGGTTTTTTAAAAACGTAAGAATACTTTTTTGAGTAAAATTTAATTCGACATAAAAAAACATCAAAAAATCTTATTTTAATTAAAAACGATAAAAGTTATGACAGAAAAACTGAGATTAAATTTATATTTATAAACTTTTTGTTTGACCCTGTATATTTCAAAAAGTATTAGTTTCTTTGAAAAAACTCAGGAATACTTTTTTATGTAAAATTAAATTTTACATCAAAAAACTCCAAAAAATCTAATTTTAATAAAAAACTTTAAAAGTTATGACAGAAAAACAGATTAAATTTATATTTACAAACTTTTTGTTTAACCCTATATATCTCGAAAAGTATTAGTTTCTTTAAAAAAACTTAAGAATACTTTTTTGTGTAATATTAAATTCTACCTTAAAAAACATCAAAAAATCTTATTTTAATTAAAACCGTTAAAGGTTATGACAGAAAAACTGAGATTAAATTTATATTTACAAACTTTTTGTTTGACCCTGTATATCTCGAAAAGTATCAGTTTTTTTCACAAAACTCAAGAATACTTATTTATGTAAAATTTAATTTTACATTAAAAAACAATCAAAATCTCATTTTAATTAAAAACTTTAAAAGTAATGACAGAAAAACTGAGATCAAATTTATATTTACAAACTTTTTGTTTGACCCTATATATCTCGAAAAGTATTAGTTTTTTAAAAAAACTTAAGAATACTTTTTTGTGTAATATTGAATTATACATCAATAACCATCAAAAAATCTTATTTTAATTAAAAACGTTAAAAGTTACGACAGGAAAACAGATTAAATTTATATTTACAAACTTTTTGTTTGACCCTGTATATTTCGAAGAGTATCAGTTTTTTTAAAAAAACTCAGGAATACTTTTTTATGTAAAATCAAATTTTACATCAAAAAACCCCAAAAAATTAAATTTTAATTAAAAACTTTAAAAGTTATGACAGAAAAACTGAGATCAAATTTATATTTACAAACTTTTTGTTTGACCCGATATATCTCGAAAAGTATTAGTTTTTTTAAAAACGTAAGAATACTATTTTGAGTAAAATTTAATTCTACATAAAAAAACATCAAAAAATCTTATTTTAATTAAAAACGATAAAAGTTATGACAGAAAAACTGAGATTAAATTTATATTTATAAACTTTTTCTTTGACCCTGTATATCTCGAAAAGTATCAGTTTTTTTTGAAGAAACTCAAGAATTCTTTTTTATGTATAATTAAATTTTACATAAAAAAACTCCGAAAAATCTTATTTTAATAAAAAACTTTAAAAGTTATGACAGAAAAACAGATTAAATTTATATTTACAAACTTTTTGTGTGACCCTATATACCTTGAAAAGTATTAGTTTCTTTAAAAAAACTTAAGAACACTTTTTTGTGTAATATTAAATTCTACATCAAAAAACATCAAAAAATCTTATTTTAATTAAAACCGTTAAAAGTTATGACAGAAAAACTGAGATTAAATTTATATTTACAAACTTTTTGTTTGACCCTGTATATCTCGAAAAGTATCAGTTTTTTTCACAAAACTCAAGAATACTTATTTATGTAAAATTTAATTTTACATTAAAAAACAATCAAAATCTCATTTTAATTAAAAACTTTAAAAGTAATGACAAAAAAACTGAGATCAAATTTATATTTACAAACTTTTTGTTTGACCCTATATATCTCGAAAGGTATTAGTTTTTTAAAAAAACTTAAGAATACTTTTTTGTGTAATATTGAATTATACATCAATAACCATCAAAAAATCTTATTTTAATTAATACATTGACGAATACACTCTGAATGTATTACCTATCGAAATACGGTCATGCCTGTCCTTAATTAAAAAACGATTAATTAAATATGTTTAGCATGTTTCATTTAATTTTTTATTAAATAAATATTATCTAAGTAAATAGATTAAAACGTACAGAATACGCGTATACTTTATTGCCTATGTGTTTTCGTTCATGGCTTTCAGGCAAGCAGGTGTAAACAGGTAAATTAATATAGGTGGCTGCACTAATCTGTTTATTCTTTAAATTCTTTATGAAAATTAAGATTCTTTAATAAAAACGCAATGATATTGTCACACACGATGATAGGGCAGTTTTGCCCTACGTATTAATCTATTATTTTTATATTTTACTGTATTGTTTTGTATATCATTTAACTATGTCAAAGTCATTACTTTAGATCTCGTGCTTAATTTTTTTTTTAAACCGGCCAGAAAGTAATACTTTCCGGTTTATTTGTAGGTAAGAAAATCTCATTTTGTCGGACAAGGCCAGAAAATAAAAATAAGTCCGGTAAAAGCTTTTACCGGACTCATTTACAATAAAGTAGTTAGTCTAAGATAGCGGTCAATTCTATGGTAACCGAGTTTTGTATATATTTAAAACTATAAAATAACTTGACATATTTTGACGTTTAGTTGAAAACGTGAAATTTTGTATAAAATGGATATTTAAAATGATGCATTTGATTGTGCATTAATGAAAGATGAAATTATATCAGATAAAATTGTTAAGGCGGCCACCCAAGCAAGGTTTGTTTAAAAAAATGTTAAAATTAGTTAATAAAGTTATATGTAAGAACCGCCCTTTGTTTGGCCGTTGTGACCATCTGGTTATCGAAACTTCAGAACAGAAAATTATTTTAATTTTGTTAGGTATTTTCAGTTTTAAAAAAACGCCCCTTCACAAATTTGACATATCTTTCAAGATAAATAAGCAAGGGTCATTTTTAAAATATTAATTTATCATTTTATTATTTTGATTTTAGTGGCAAAAGTTTCCCAATTAAAGAAGCAAATATATACAATGATGCCACAAACAAGTTAAAGACAATATTTAAATATTTCTCTGTAGGTTGATGCAGTCCTGAATATTGGCAACCCTCATATATGCTTTAAAATCAGCAAACGAAAGATTGTCACAGTACTTACTCAAAGAGTATAGATCATTAATAAAAATACTAAATAAAAAGGACCCAAGTGAGAACTTTGAGAAACACCTGATACTCTTCGACCTAAAGTTTTTAATGCGTAAAACTTGACGCCTGTGACATAAATAAACGGCGTAAAGAGTTATTTGAGTCTAAAGATTACGATACAACTTGCGGCGAAAGAGATATTAAGTTTGCTACAAAACTATAAACTAATCTGTGTTTTATTTTATTAATTTGGTTTGACAAGACTATTTCCTTAATGGTTTATTGCAAGAAATACTATATCATTGCGTTTGTTATTATGGTAGGTGTACACGCTTAACAAGACTCCGCAAGCATCCACAAGCTCCAAGCCTTTAGAAACGCTTGAATGTCATTTACACGCTTGCTAAAATGCAATAAGTTTGGTAGGGAGATGGTGGATGTTAAAAATCCATAGAAACCGTAACAGGTAAATATAAACGGCGTGAACTCATGAGCGGCACTATACGTGCGCCAACGTTTAACTACGTCGCAAGCGCTTGCCACAAGCTTCCTCTGATCTGTGTTCAAACACCGACACTGGGCTGGATTGACAAAAAGCTCTTTCCATCTCACGCAAGCCAAGCCAAACACCCCTTTTATATGCTTGTGTTTGTAGAAGCTTGTTGGGACTTGCCAAATATGTAAACCTACCATTAAATAATCTTTTACTTTCATATTAATTTACCTGTTTAAACCTGTCTTCCCGGTAGCCTTCACGGAAAACACATAGGTAATATCTTATATAGATATATTTTCATGTCTTAAACTTTAAATTTAAATTACATGTATTGAATAAACAAATAGATGAAACATGCTAAAAAAATTAACTGCGTTTTGAATTCGAAATAGTCATAATCGTATTTCTATGGGCAATACATTAACGACATATTCGTCTATGTATTAAATTTGATGAAAAATGTGTTTCATTGAATATGTGTGTGTAGGTCGTTTGGTATCCGGATCCTGTACTGTGTATTATTCTCGCACAATATGTGGAACTGACATCGATTTCATGCTTAAAGGAAAGTAAAGAATAGCAGTTTTCTATTGTAGTAGTAGAAAAAATTATTTACCAAAAACTTTATGAATAAGTGATGTAACAAGTTATTATGATATATTATGCACTATCCAAAGGGTTCCTATAAATATATTTCTGTGACAGGTGAAGGTAACAACAAATTATAAAGTTTGGATTATAACTATAATATATTTTTTTTTCGAATTGAGCTTTTTCTTTCAACTGGTATTAATACATTTTTTACTTAACTATTAGAAGTGGATTGTCATTGATTTTTATGACCACACAAAACTGTTGAAGTGTTTCTGCGATATCAGTTACAGATTAAAAAAAAATGATTCTAGAATTGATTTGAGCGTATACAAAAGTATAAATAACTTGCGAATTTGAAAAACAATATAATACTCATATCGCCAAAATTCTTGAACACCCCTCGTAAATTTTACAATGAAATATTTATGATAGGTATTTTTTTATTTTTTTTATATCACCAGGCATAAAAAAATACAAAAACATTTTCCTTTATTTTTAAATAACAATATTTAGAAAGAGGTTTCTTTTGATTTAGCACGCTGAATGCAGGTAGTAAAATTTCGGTGTTCAATAAAACAATTAGTACCTTTGCATGCTATAATAGGGTTCTGTCAAATCCTAAAATCATAGATAGATTAAGGAATAACCCGCACTTCAGTTAACTGAATAGTACGATAGTACCAGGAAACTAAGAGCGTTGAATGGAGACGTTGAACTAGTCGTCATATGGTAATAAATTCAGGAAAAGATCGGTATCTAGTGGGTTATGTTGAATTCCAACCCTAAAGCTCTCTGCATACGAGTCGCTGCTTAATGTGCCCGACTCGATTCCAGTCGCACACGCCTCTTCCCTCCACTTAGGTTTCATCTTTAAGACATTAGCTATTTTTGCGGAGCAAATCCTGGACATATTCAGAGTAAGAACCGAGCATGTACTGGATGTCCTTAACGCGCAAGTCTCTCTATCCGCTGGGTGCGCGATGACAGCGGCACCTTGCGTTTACAATTACGGCGGACTTTGAAATATCAAATGGCTAACTGTCATTACGAAAAGTAAGTAAACAAATAATTATTTTTAATGAAACATCGTAATTTATTAGTTTTCTACCCAAATGTATTGATCATGTAAATCTACAGCGTCGATAATAATATTTATCTTTTTTATTTTCCGTCTAAAATGTCAAACTCATTAAATTTTAGGTAGTATAGATGGGCTTTATCACGGCGGACTTCACGTGAAGTTATTAAAAAAATAAATAAATGTAATCGATAATCGCATTATAGATGATAATAATATGATTATAATGCCGTTAATAATGCAGACGTTTTGTGTATTTTCAGTTAAACATGGCGAAATTAATTATTAAAACTGTTTTTCAAGCAATCACTCACGACATAACTTTCCAACCTCAAACAACCAACAAAGGTAAAGAATTAGTTTTGGCTTAACATGTGCAAGACGTAAAAATAAAACGTGATGCTTCCTACAACATAGGTATCTACTAAATATAGCAAATATTTAAAATGTTGCTTTTTAAGTTAGCTTATTAGCTTTTTCCTCTTGATAGCGATTATCCACTACTTCACACGTTGTTTTCGTTTCCAACTTTTTGTGGAAATTTATAGAATTTCTGATCACTATTTTTGCCATTGTTGTTGCAGTTGACTGTACAGCAGGTTTCGTGACGAAGGTTTATTTACTTTTTAAATCGACGCATGGATAAGTGAAATCCATGTAAAATCCTTAGTAAAAAGTGATTAATCGTCCGCCGTAAGTTCCTTTTTTAGCCACGGTGAGCGCTGCGATCGATTCGTGGTTCTCCTACCCTATCCTTCGCACCCAGCGGATAGACATACCTACAAATCCTAGAAATATATGTAGCTAAAAATTTTCATTTCTAGGAACACTAAAAACTTCTAACATCTCTTCTAAATTTTCACCGCTTGAACTGAGGTTCATCATCTAATAAATTATTTAAAAAAAAACAAACAAACTAAGAATTATGAAAACTAATTAAAATTTAAAAATTTTATCTTTTACAAATACACAAAACTTGAAACAAAGTAATTTGAAAATATAAACACAAAATTTTTAGGTTAAAATCTCTTCTGAAAACAAATATCCCTCGTTAGAACCTAGAACACATCGAACACGTTATGGGTATATTCGGAATGTCACCTAAGTCCTCCGCGAACACTGAATTTTATATCCTGAGCAAAATACATTTACTCCGCGAACACTTAAATTTTAATGTGCGCATGCGAATTCCCTCCGAATACGTTCTGGATACGCTCCGCAAAAATAGCTATTGAGTTACGCAGACTAGAATCCCCGTTACTGTCCCACTGTATGGGCAAAGGCTTCTTCTCTTTAACTACCACGCTTGCTCACTGCGGGTTGATGATTTCAGACAATTGGGTCCACGTTTCATCACAATGTTTTTCTTCATCGTACGTGCGTGGTGTCTCCGAAAAGACACATCGGTAAATGGCAGGATTATTCGGGATTGAACCCACAACCTCCTACAGGGTATTCGAAAGGTTTTAAAAATAGAACATCATGAATTTGTCACACCTGACAAAGCCAAGTAACAACTTAAAGGATTAAATAAAATCTTTATTAAAAAAATTGTAAGCAACTAGGCATCTGATTTCGATTTCCTTGAAGTAGGCTCCAATTTCAAATTACTTGCTATTTTAATCTTGGATATTAAATCAAGATTTCGAATGTAAGTAACTCAATTCTTTTACAAAGATAAAAACCATTGTAGTCGAGTTCAAGAAAATCGAAATCAGGCTTTTAATTTTTTTAAGAAATAAAGGTTTTATTTTTTGCTTTTTAGTTCCTTTTTCTTTTTTTGAACGGGTTTCATTTAAAAACAAAAATAATATTTAAAGAGAGATGCCATCAAAAAACCTGGAACTAGGTAGCAATTGGGAATACAGGAATACAGTAGAGATTAAGAGTATTTAAAAAAAACGAGGCCAGCAAACTATAGAGACATGAATCCCATTGAGCACATGTGCGATTTCGTTGAACAAAGAATCTCAAACAAACAATCTCCAGAACTCACACTCGCGACCGAAGAAAAATAAAATAATATTTTTCGTTTTTATTGTTTTTTCTTGTTCAGTTAATATTTTCTTTAGCCAATTTACATTTGACACAGAAACAAATTAAATGTACTTTGTAATATACTTCTTGACTTATAATAATAGTTTCTCATAACAAGAATTTTGGCGATTTGTTTATTTTGTTTCAGCTTGGTTCGTTTTGTATTTTTCTTTTTCCAGTTTTTTTGTTATTACTTTAAATTTTATTTTACTTTTTTTTCCTGACAGACTTTGTCGTTTACCAGTTAGGTATCGATTTGTTTAGAATATGACGTTAAATCGTATTTTTAGGATCAAGAGTTAGAAATTATGTGACATAATAGCTATTAAAATTATGGATTAACTCAATTAATATTATATTGAGAGATAGTGCATAACATTTTGTATGTAGGTAATTTTTATATTACACTAACACAGTCCTTTTATTAGTGGATCATCTGATTAGAATATTTAAAATTATAATATAATAAATGATAAATATAGTATTTATAAATAAAAACTAATATGCTTTTGTATTTAAATGTATTATTTTTTAGCCTGGTCTGTACGAATTAGCACAACTCTTTTTTTTATGTCACAATCTGTAAATATTTTAACACAAATATAACAAATAGAAAAGACTATGAAGAACTGAACTATATTGTTCCAATTAAATTATATTACAGAAATACTTAACTACTTTTAAAAACAGAATTTTGTTTGTATGGATATTTCTTTTAAAAATAGTTTTTTATAATTTCTTAAAAATTGTAAATCATTTCTCAAGGGTTTTATTTATTACTAGTAGACCCGGCGAACT
Source organism: Altica lythri (assembly GCA_964028335.1). Classification (NCBI taxonomy): domain Eukaryota; kingdom Metazoa; phylum Arthropoda; class Insecta; order Coleoptera; family Chrysomelidae; genus Altica; species Altica lythri. Next base: position 33,489,089 of record OZ034805.1, read on the forward strand.
TCGTATCTCTTTTTCATATTTTTTTTTTATTTTTTACGATTTTTTATTGCTTTCAATGTTTTTATAGTTTTGTCATTTTTATCATATTTTCACATTAGTTTCCGGTTTTTACAATTTGTTTCGTTGTATTTTATAATTTATCTATTAAATAAATTAGATATCAACTGCGCCATCTTACGGTGGCGTCATAGTACCTAATTAATTAAGATTTGCTCGTTTAAATATATAAGATATTAACTAAGCCGCTTCACGGTAACGTCATAGTATTTAATTAAGTAAGAATGGATGGTGTGGTCATGGTACTAAGTTTAAATAGAATTGCTCTTTTACATAAATGCGATATGAACTAAGCCATCATATTTATTAAGTCCTTTATTAAGTAATAATAATTATTCGTTAAAATGTATGAGATATCAACTGCGTCTCCTTACGTTTAACGTCATGGTACTTAATTGCTTGTTTATATATATTTAAGATATTTATTACCTTAATAATCAAGTAATTGTTTTCCTAGTATTCCTTTTTTTCCGTATTTTTTTTGTTTTGTTTTTTTTTGACTATTTTTCAGTTTACTTTAGTTTTCATTTTTCTATTTATTTAGAAATTGCAATAAAACGCCATATACCGGGTATCAGGTATCAATAAGCTAGATATCCAAACAAATTATCTTACATCGGCATCTATATTTATCATCCGAAACTTGCTACGAAAGAACCTTGTGCTTTTTAACATATTGAGCATAAGCAATATCCTCATACGCAGAGAGCATTGTGAAATGGTAACCAGACACCACCTGTGCCTCTCACAATAAGATTTTATTCTAAAACGCTTCCACATGGCTGTAATAGTATATTACTTTACAAGTGGAGTCAATTGCATATTACAGCGAGTGTGTCCATGAGCGAACCTGCGAGCGAATGGGCTAAAAAAACGAGCTAAATATGCAATTTGTTCCTCGAGTGAAGTACTATGCTTTACCCACGACTTACCAAATGGTTTTGTATAAAACTAAAAATAACAAACGTAAAATCTAAATTTTGGCATAAGTTATCAAAAATAATCGATTTCGCAGTTGTCTAATCTGTCTGAGAAATGTCAAATGTTAGTTTAACTTAATGTAAACTGTAGGCAACCAACATTACTGGTTCAGTTATCTAACCAATGATAAATGTTAATTCAGTGCATAATACAGGTTTCTATTTACTTACTCCACCAGTAAAGTAAATGAAAATATAAAACAACTCTTCAATAATTTGACACTTATTCACAGAGATATAGGTTAAATAATAGTACCTATATTACTTTACGAGTGAAGTAAATTGTATATTACAGCGAGTATGTTTGGCCCATGAGCGAGCTTGCGAGCGAAGGGGCTAAGGAAACGAGCTAAATATGCAATTTGTTCCTCGAGTGAAGTACTATGCTTTACCCACGACTTACCAAATGGTTTGGTATAAAACTAAAAATAACAAATATGAAATTTAAATTCTGGCATAAGTTGTCAAAAATATTCGATTTCGCAGACAGTTCTGTCTGACAAATGTCAAATGTTAGTTTAATTTAATGAAAACTGTATGTAACCAACATAATAATACAGGTTTCTATTTACTTACTCCACTAGTTTAGTAAATGAAACTATAACACAACTCCTCAATAATTTGACACTTACTGACAGAGTTATAGGTTAAAAAATATGCAATTTACTTATGAGTCGTAGTTAAAATTATTTACTGACTGTCCTTGTTTTGAAATTTTTTAATTTAAATTATTTAAATAGCCAGTAAAGTCGACCACTAACGTTAAGTCACATCCCCATTTTGGGTCACTCAATTAGTTAAGCTTTTATTTGCGAAAAAACATATTTAACCTATTTACGTCGTTTTCTCTTCTTCTTTATATCTAGCGCCAGTAAAAGTGCAATAGCAATCAATTCATCGTCGTCGTCCATTTATGCATTCACAAAAACGTCGCTATTCGAACTGATATTATAAATTCTTAATACACAAAAAACGGATGTTTGTGCTAGGCACACGAAATTCCGAATCTGATTTCCTGATCCGGAAACTGAATCAGGAAACCGAGCGTTTTCGCCCAGCCTTAAGCTCGTAAAACCGTTTCACTATTTTCTCTCTGTTTAGCCATTTAATTTTACAATTATATGTTACGTCGTCATGTTCGGCTGTTGTTTCATTCAAAAAATGTTTTTAACTGACGATAATTAAACCCTGATGGCCGAATAAAATTGAAGGTTTTTACTACCATATTCATAGCATTCTGGAATCGAAATTACTTAGAAAACAGAAGTTCTTTTGATGGATGATAAAATAAAGGCAATCACATCATGTTCCGTACATATTTGTTCAGTTTCTTTTTACTTAGAATTCCGATGAAACACTTACGTTAGACGACCATAGAAGGTATACTATATTTCCATAGCAAGGAGAACCTTTAGAGCATCTTTAGAGCTTCATTCAAAATCTTCTGTTTTGTAGTGGTTCCTTTAAGCAGCTGCAAAGTAAGCAATTCCCCAATACAGTAGACTCTTCAATATCTCGAAAAAATATAGCCAGTTTAGCTGTGTTCTACAAAATGGTGTTCTCGTCTAATGCTAAGGAAAATGATTTAAAACAGCCGTACGGCTAGTTTATATATTATTGTTTTTGTGTCATTAGACATTTATATACGTCTGACAACAGTTGGTATTAACAAATACTTTTTTTAATTAATTTTTACACACAAAACGCTGCAAGGTTCTATCATACTCTCCTTGATACATTCTCCTCTGGCAAATGGTTTTAACGACTTTGCCGCTTTTGAACTAACTATCAAAGCAGCTTTATAATCATTATTAAGTTGTGTTATTTGTTTATGAAAAATATTTCTTTTGTAAACAAATGTAGCTGAAAAAACATAATTCCTTGTACACCTATAATTTAACACATAATTGTAATGGAAACTAAGACTTGCCATTAACTTTTAAGGTTATAATATTTTACGTATTGCATCAACTTAAAAAATAAAATAGAATGCAAAAACCAATACTTATTAGGCAAAGCAATAAAGCAATAAACCTAACAATTTTCCGCAGGCAAACCAATCAACATGCACTCTTTTGCATTCGATTTGGGAAAGCGTCAGAAAAGTTTGTGAACTTAACCGGTTAGGTACAAACGACATTTGCATTTTGTGCATAGTGCATATCTAAGCTAAAGAAAATGTACAATTTGTAACTCGGGAAGTATCGATGGAAATGTATTCAATTTTTTTACTCGGGAGTTTTTGAGGTCGCTGAACACAAATTTTATGACGGCGATAATCTCCGATATACCTGGTACCCAGAGTGAACCTCGTCGCCTGGAGTATTACGATAAATTCATTCAAAATCAGTCAAAAATCATTAATCTAAAGTTTTTGAGGTCGCTGATCACGAATTTCATGTCGGCGATGGTCTCCGATGTACCCGGCGCCTGAAGTTTTACGATAAATTTATTCAAAATCAGTCGAAAATCATTACTCTGGGGTTTGTGAGGTCGCTGGACACGAATTTAATGCCGGCGATGGACTCCGATGTACCGGTGTCCAGGGTGAACCTCTTTGTTTGGAGTTTTACGATAAATTTAAATAATTTTAGTCGGTAATTACTACCCGTTTTTTTTAAGGTCACTGAATATAAATTTTTCAATCGCAAGCTTCCTTAAAATATTTTTATAGTGTGTAAAACAATTATCGAAAAGTTTTTTCGTTTTTAAACCAGTTGGTAGCATTTATGAATTCTCTTCTTCAGCAGTTCCCGCCCTTTACTTGCGCACACGCTTAGTGTAGTATACCGATACCTCCAAGCTGCACGTTTTTCTATTCGTGTTTATTTCGAGTTTTAAATAGTTAAACAAAAAAAAACATTTAAAATGTGATACAAAGTAAGTTTTTAATTTTGGTGCTGTAGAAAAATAATTTATTTTATGCTTATTAGATTTGTTTATTTTAGAATAAATAAGACTTTAGTATTACAATAGGAAGCTGTTTTAAGAGTGCATTTAAGGCATTTCCGTCACCTACAGCCTAGAGCTGGTTTTTTATAATTTTGAAAGCGGGAAATTCTATAACTTCTAGTAAATTATCTACTAATTTTTAACAAATTTAACATAAAACTCCAGGTGATGAGGTTCACCCTAAGCACACGGTACATTAAAGATGATCGCCGTCATAAAATTCGTGTTCAGCGACCTGAAAAACTTCCGAGTAATAATGATTTTCGACTAATTTTAAAAAAATTTATCTTAAAACTCCAGGCGACAGTGTTCATTCTGAGCACCAGGTACAGCGGAGACCATCGCCGGCGTGAAATTCGTGTTTAGGGACCTCAAAAACCCCCCAAATCATGATTTTCGACTGATTTTGAATAAATTTATCGTAAAACTCTAGGCGACGATGTTCACCATGGGCCCAACGAATATTGGAAACCATCGCCGGCATGAAATTCGTGTTCAGCGACCTCAAAAACTTACGAGTAGAAACACATTTCCATTGATATTTCCCTAGTTACCAATTTTACATGTTTCATAGCTTTGAGATGCATTTTGAAAATGCATTTTTCTTATGCACAAAATGCAATTGCCGTTTGTACCTAACCGATTAATTTCACAAACTTTTTTGACGCTTTCTCAAATCGAATGCAAAAAGGTGCATGTTAATTGGTTTGCCTGCGGAAAATTGGTAGGTTTTGAGCTTTTTAGTGCTTTATTGTATCGCCTATATAGGTGAGTGGCCATACTAAAAAAACTGTATAGCAATTTTTCCTTATGCAACGAATACATTTATTAAAAAAAGTAGAAAGAAAAACTTCAGTATTTTCATAAAAATCTTTTTTATATATGCTGAGCTAATGCAATTTTAGATTCCAAAATAAATTTGAAAGGGAAATATGCTGCATATGATTTCGTTCTATGCAAAAACGCCCGTAAAATTTATTGAAATCTATACTATAGTGTTTTGTAATGTATGTGTTATAATCAAGTTGTTTTTAAAGCAAAAAATTGTTTATCTACGGCAATTTAGATAAATGAATAAATAAAATGTTAAATAAAAATTTGACTAAATTCACTGTTGTTAAATTTTATAAACTAATAATAGAGAAAATTTTATTGTTTTTATCTTTTTAATAGTTATTTATGATATAAGTACATTTTTAAGGCACGCATGTGAAGGTTTGCAGAATGAGCGAAGCGAATTCTGCAATTGACATGAGTGCTTTAAAAGGTACTTTTAACACGTATATTGTCGTATATCATACAATATTTTTTCTAGAAACGTTCAAAAAATGCAATAATACAGTTTGAATTAAATTTTAAAAACCTTTATTAATACATCCAAAGGAGATAATTTTAAATTGCATCGTATATTACGTACCTTAGCAACCATTGTTGATTTAATTGTTTACGAATATTTTGATGCATCTGTCAGACGTTTGTTAGTTTTATTTAAAACGTAGTTAGGGTTGTAGATTTTTCTTAAAATGGAAGAAAGTAATGAAAATTATCCATTTGAAGACATAGAGGCGGCGGCCAATAGAGCAATCCTCGATTTGTTGCCGAGAAAATCCAGGGTTCAATACGATATAGCCTATAATAAGTTTCAGAAATGGTGTGAAGCACAATGCGTTTCTGGAAAATATACTGAAAATGTATTTCTTGCCTATTTTGAGGAGAAAGCAAAGGTATGGAAGGCATCATCTCTGTGGTCAAATTATTTGATGATCAAATCTATGCTACGTATAAATAGCGACGTAGATATCAGCAAATATATTAAGCTTATCGCGTATTTAAAGCGTCAAGCAGAAGGTTACTGGCCAAAGAAATCAAAAATCTTGACTGAAGTCCAAATTGACCAGTTTTTGAAGTCTGCATTAGATGATGAGTATCTTCTAATGAAAGTAGTTGTGATTGTGGGAATATTTGGTGCCTGCCGCAGGCAGGAGCTTTGTTAATTGACTGTTGGCGATATGGAAGATATGGGTACTTTATTAATTATAAAAATACCAGATACTAAAACCAATGTTTCACAAAGTTTTACTATTATTGAAAAAATTTATTTGGATCTTTATCGAAAATATGTGGCTCTTCGACCAGCAAATGTCGGACACCGGCGATTTTCTTGAAATACGTAAAAGGTAAATGTACCAGAAATTCGGTTGGAATAAATTCGTTTGGAAAAATTCCTGCTGCTATAGCAAGATTTCTGGAACTTCCAAATCCGAACCTTTATACGGGAGACTGTTTTCGCCGCTCTTCAGCGACCTTACTTGCCGATGCTGGCGCAAATTTGACGACAATTAAGCGTCATGGGGGGTGGAGATCTTCTACCCTTGCTGAGGGGTGAATTGAGGATTCTTTGGAAAATAAGAATTTGATTGCCCAAAAACTGTTGACAGTACAGCGAACATTACCAACAACATCAATCCAACAACAAACATCCGAAGATATTGTGGCGTCAACCTCGACTGGAAATTCCATTTTTTCTGCGCATCATTCCTCCTTATCCACGGAAAATGGTAAAACAGCAGTACAGGAAATTAATTTGTCAAATTACACAAATTGTACTATTAATATTAATGTTAATAAATAAAATCTAAATATTTTGACGTTTGCTTTCAAAATTTGACAATTCACTTTTACCAGCAGTGCCATAAACATTTTAAGGCACTCAGTGCTATAAAGTGATTTTAAGGCACTCAGTGTCTTAAAGTGACATTTTTAAGGCTTCTACGGAGTGCTAAAAATGGCATTTTTAACACGTTTGTAGAAAAAAGATTTTAAATGAGCGTAATACAAGTAATTTTTAAAATGTTTTGTTTTGTAGAATGTTTTTGTAGGGATTATTGGTGGATATGGAGATTAATATAAATAGAGATTGTCAAGAATTGTTATTTTGAAAAAAGGTTAAAAAAAGTAAAATTTAATTTATTTGAATAGAATATTAAAAGTTAAAACAAAAATATAATTTCAAAAAATAATATTAATAAAGAAAATGAAGAGTAAACACAACACATAAAAGAAAAGTATTTAGAAATAAACCCAGAGAATAAAAGGAGTCAACGGATTTAGAGAGAAGCAGAACCAAAACAAGAAAAAGAGAAAACTAGAAAATTTTTTGAAGTTATAGTTCTACTCGTGCACTCGGTGGACGAAATTTATTTGGGGTTAAATGTGAAATCATTACATATGTTATGGTGTGAGTAAGAGAGGGATAGAAACACATATAAGGTATATAGGTCGGTGAAAACAAAGATGAAATATTTACTACATGTTATTAGTCATAACTAAGTCCTTTGAATACCGTTTAAACATTCAGTACATTGAAAAGAGATAGATATACAAAAAACAGTCTAAGCTAATATTTTTTTATAATTCACGTTCACAAAGTTTCTATTTCGACACTAAAAACAGTATTGAAATAGATTCATTGTAACACTGTTTTTGGTAAGTTTTTGTTTTACACAATTGGTTGCACTGCACTGATTGTCAACGAAAGAGTTCAGGTAGTAAATCAAGAAGTATGTTGTAGTAAATTATTAACTACATTATCAGCGTTATTGCTAAATTCGGAATATTTTATACAAATTTGACAAACATTCAAATTTAAAATCATTAAAACTGACAAGTGTCAAAAGTGTCAAGATTGCCAACATAAATAAATATTTCGAAAAACTATCATTTTATTTACTTTTTATACTTTTAAAAGTTCATTATAAAAAATAGTATGTAACACTCGAATTACAATGACGGTTGTATGTATGTATGTATGGTGTTAGGGGTGACAGATACACTGCGACCTATAAGATCTATTGTGTCCCCCTCTTCTTGCTATATTTCTGATGGTTCCTCAGACTTATAGCAGCTCTTCTAGTCCTATCTTCCTTAAAAAGTTTAGGATATCATTGGGTTTTAAATTAGGTAGTTCTTCCCTTTCTATTTCGTATGACCCTAGGTATTTGACCCTAGAATTACTTAATGCCATGCATTCTGAAAGTATATGTATTGAGGTTTCGTCCTCTACCTCACAGAATCTGCAGTTTGCTTCATCTACTAATCCTAGTTTCTTCATATGTCCTCTTAATCGACAGTGACCGGTTAGTATTCCTGTTATAATTCGGAGGTTTTTCTTACTTAGGTTAAGACAGCTGTGAGATCTCTTCTGGTTATAGTTTCCCAGGAGCGTCTTCGATTGTCTTAGTCCTTCTAGATCATTCCAGTACTTGGATTTTTCGCTATCCATTTTTTTCTTTAGTTTTTCTAGGATTGTACTACTGCTGATCCCACATGATGGTTCTGGTCCCAGGTATGGGGTTTCAGCTCCTTTTTTTGCCAGCTTGTCTGCTGTTTCATTTCCTTCTATTCCTACGTGTCCTGGAACCCATAGGAGGGTAACAGTGTTATTCTGTCCTAGTTCATTTAATTTGCCTAGGCATTCCCAAACCATCTTTGAATTGATTGTATCTGAGTTCAGAGCTTTGATGGCTGCTTGACTATCTGACATGATTACAATCTTCTGTCTACGATAGTTCCTTTCAATGTTAAATTCTATACATCTTTCGATGGCACGAATTTCCGCTTGAAAGATGCTTGGGTACGTACCCAAGCTTTCTGAGTATTTGGTTCTAGGTCCAAACACCCCTGCTCCTGTTCCTTTATCTGTCTTGGAGCCGTCTGTATACCATTTTATGGCGTTTTGGCTTAGCCCCAATATGGTGTTTTCGTCCCATTCAGATTTGCTTCCCAGTTTAGTGGTAAATTTCCTTACAAAGTTAAATTTCTTTGGCATGTCATCTTGGGGCATTTCCCAAGTTTGATCAAGTTGAAGTGATCGAGGTTTTTCCTTGATTATTCCTTCTTTGATCATTCTATACATTGTTTTCTTCCTAGCATTTTCTACTTGAATATGCAGTGGCGAAAGATTTAGTATTACTTCCATTGCAGCAGTGGGACATGTTCTCATTGCTCCAGTGATACATGCACAGGCTAGTCTCTGAATCTTTGAGAGGTTTGTCCTCGTAGTGATCAGATTAGCTCTTGTGCCCCAAGCTACTGCCCCATATGTGATGATAGGTCTCACTATTGCTGTGTACATCCATTGCAATGTCTTTGGGTTACAGCCCCAATTTTTCCCAGCAATGTTTCTGCACACCATAAGGGCTTTTGTAGCTTTGTGTATTATTTCGTTTTCGTGTTTGTTCCAGAGTAACTTATTATCTAGGATTAGCCCTAGATATTTGACCTCTGTCTTCCACTCAACGGTATTTCCACCTATTTTTATAGTTTTTAGTTTAGGTTTCTTTTTCCTTGTAAAGGCTACTAACGTGGTCTTGGTGGGGTTGATATTAAGTCCCACTGAATCACACCACTGCTTTGCTGTGTTCAGTCCTCTTTGCACTATGTCGCAGAGGACGTTTTCATATTTCCCTCTTGCGAGGATAACTACGTCATCAGAGTAACCCTGGCAAGGTATACCTAATTCGGTCAATTGCCAGAGTAAACTGTCTACGGTGAGGCTCCACATAAGTGGGGATGCAACTCCCCCTTGCGGACAACCTTTGGTCGTATTGATGGAGATAGTGTCTTGGCCTACCTTCATTTCTGCGATTCTTGTAGACAGTAATTGCGACAACCAGGTGGAAGTCGTTCTATCTACTCCTCTATCACTGAGTGCTCTTTTGACAGCCTCGTGTGGAATATTGTCAAAAGCCCCCTCTATGTCTAGAAAGGCACATACCACGGTTTCTTTTGTGTTTAGAGCGTCTTGGATTTCGTCAGTCAATTGTATCAACGCGGCCTCCGTAGATTTGCCCGTTTGATATGCATGCTGACGAGGGTGAAGTGGCACCTGCTCCAAGACTTCTGTTCTAATATAGTTATCTACAGCTTTTTCCATCGTCTTGAGAACAAACGATGTGAGGCTGATTGGTCTAAGGGATTTAGGGTGTGTAGTGTCCCGTTTCCCTGCCTTGGGGATGAAGGTGATTCTTGCCCTCCTCCACACTTCTGGTATATATCCCAGTTCAAAACTGCTCCGACTGATTCGGATCACATGAGGAATGATTGCCTCCTGCCCCTGTTGTAGTAGGGCAGGAAATATTCCGTCAGTTCCAGGGGTTTTGAATGGCTGAAAGGTGTTCATAGCCCATCTCAGCCGTTCTTCACTGCATATGTGTTTTGCCATTGCAGTGTCTTCCCTGGTTGGTCTTCTAGTTTTGTTACAATGACGGTTTGTAGTACTAGTTCTTTGCGAAACTCACCGCTTCGCGGTTCGTTTCACAAACTGCACTCGTACTACTAAACCTGTCATTCTAACACTTGTATTACAATATACATTATACGAGTAGTGACGTATTGCATTGTGTTTGACAGATTGTTTTATTATTCTGTCACGTACGTTTACATATTAAGTTTAGTATTTTATATAAATGATATTAATAATAATATTCAGTAATGAGTATTGTATTGGGCGCATCCGACTTCTATCACAAACGAAAATTTTACCTGATTTTTAAGACTTAGGGATTAGTAAAGAATCCAAACCCTGCCAGGAACAATTACGTTTACTTGTATTTAGTATTAGGGATTTAAAGATTTAATACCTAAAGAGTTTCCAAAAGTGATCATAGGGTAATATTAAGCAGGAAAAAGAAGTTAATTGTTTATTACTGACAGTTTATTTTCTACCTAAACTGAGTTAAAATGTATAACAGAGCATCAACCATGTTTAGTGTAAAAAGAAATAAGTTAATTGTGTTGAATATATCTAAGATTTCCAAAGCTAATACTAGCAAGTGTGGAAAAATTCGATGGATTAGATAAGATGTTCATTGGGTTAGCTGTTAGCCTGTATCACTGCGACCTTTGCAGATCTATTGTGACCACCCATTATCTCAAGAATAGGATTAGAGAACCTTGTCCAGCTCTGCCCTCTTAATGAGACTTAATAGACTTGACAGTGGCCACTCCGCATATCTTGGATATGTTTTATCGCTAAATGTACAGCTAGAGTAGTAGTAGAGGTCAAAGAAGAACACAATTATGGTTTTAAAAAGAAACTTGCAAGAAATGCAGCAAGTAATAGTGTAAAAAGGAAAGCAATTTGTGATCAGTGTAATTTAGAATAATTTGGTGTCATATCGGTAAACTACAAAATTTTGCGTAAGTATTATAATATGGTTGAAATAAAAAAAAAAAACAAATTATCTTTACGTTTCTGATATTTATTTATTTTTATTTATTAAAAACTAAACACATATATTTGTTAAATTTAAACAATAGATTGTAAAATCGTGAGTGCATACAACCACATGCTGTTCGGGTAGGCAAAAAGGTCTCTTTTATTGGTCTTTTATTGCCCTTTCACTGGGCCCAACTAAGGGGTGACGCGAAAGACTCTTTAACCAAATATTCTATTCTATTTTAGCTAAAAACAGTCTAATTAAGAAAATATGACAAAAGAAATAACAAACACAATATTTTATTAAAGGAACAAACTAAAAATTCTATAGAAGTATCACCTATTTATTGCAACAATTCAAACTGTGGCGATATTTTGAATTCCATAACAGTTTATTTTTAACACATTTCTTTAAAATGCATTTGGTTTTACAGTTACATTTTGAAAATCCCTTTCCAGTTCCCACAGATTGTTAAGTGGCCACTTTTCTGATGCTTAAACATCTCTTAAAGGTTATTGGATTTTAATTTAATTTTATATAACAAATATAAACGTATGACTGGTTTTGAATCATTTTTCATAGAATTAGACGAGAGCACCGATTTTTCGGACACAGTTCTACTAGCAATTTTTATTCATGGTTATTATTACTTAGGAATTGCTTGTTTTACAGCCACTGAAAGAAACAACTGCAGGAAAGGACATTTTTAATAAAGCTCAAATGGTAGTCAGTTTTTGCTTGCAATGACAAAAGATAGTTGAAGTATGGTCGGCTTACGTAGAGGTTTCATCGCAATTAATATGAAACAGCAACTAAATTAAATATACAAAAAGATAATTCGTTACTATTTTATTGTACTAGAACTAACTAATTCTATTCGATTCCATAATGTTATAAATCTGGTAATATTCGATTTCGACAGCTTAACTATCGATATGGTCTGGTTGGATGAAACATAAGCCGAATATAACAACGTAATTTATTATTCTGAAGCCAGATAGTGAAGTAAAGGAAAAATGCCGAAACGGTTTTATGGTCGACTTTACTTGCTATTTGAGTGATTTTTTAAAACAGGGACAGATAGTTAATGATTTGTAAAGTTATTTAAAAGCGTTACATAATAAAATCCTCTTGTGGCATGCACAGATCCTGTCTAGAACAGTTAGTTTTTCGCCACGTATTCTCTGCGTATGAGAATATTGCTTAAGCATAATATGCTGAAGAACTTATGTTACTATCGGAGCAATTTTTAACTATATTAAGCGATTTTAAAAATATAAGAGACTGTTTCAATATATTTGCTACTTTTAAGAAAATGTAGTTTAAAAAATGCTTGCAAATGTAGTTGATCGAGATTCTAAACAACTAAAATCTAAATTCAAAGGTGTTAAGTTGTAAAAGGCTTTGAAAAAAAAAACATTTTTCGCGGTTTAGAAAAGTCGATATAAAGTAGCAGGTATAAATGCAAACAGTTTTTTTCAATGGTGAAAGTTATATTTTTGAACACTACTTCACAACAATTCTTTAAAATTTTAAAACACGTCAAAGGTTGCCCATATAATGTATCAAAATTTGTTTTATTATAAAAAACTAAATAATTTAAAAGTGCTGTTCAATTCCATCAAATTTGAGTATGTGGTCCGTTTCCATTTTTCACCATTTCCAATTGGTTGAAAATTGAGTAAAATGAACATCCATTTTTACATTTACAAAGGTCACTGTTGCGCGGTAAAATCCGAAACAATTTCACACTGATCAATTCTAAACTTCTATTTATACCTACGTATTGTTTGGGATTATCACGAGTATTCAGTAATATTAAATAATTGAACAGCTTTAAATACGATGATATATAGAATAAATATAGTTTTGTAAAATGCTTACCGTATATTTTAAGGTAAATTAAATTTAATGATAACAAATTGAGCTACTAGTCTAGCGCCAGCTGTAACAATCTAGCATTTTTAAATCTGATGAGACCCAAGTTTTTGTTACCTATTTATTGAAGTTATAGTTCTATTTGTGTGCCCGGAGAAAAAATTTGTATGTGATTAAATCGGCAAAATCATTACATATGTAATGGTGTGAGTAAGAGAAACAGAAACACATATAAGGTATACCTATTGGTCGGTAAAAACAATGATGAAATATTTACCACATGTTATTAGGCATTACACCTTTTCGACATTCAGTACATTGAAAAGAGATAGATATACAAAAAACAGTCTGAGCTAATGTATGAATATCATAGTGACAGACCACATTATATTAACAATAATATTCAGTAATGGGTATTGTATTGTAGTCTAAAGTACCGTCACATGGTTGCAGTATATCCTTTTAAGGTTGTTGGCTACATAAACAGAGTTTTTAAGAATAATCGAGGAAATAAAGCTCTAAAATCAGCAAAACCTCCAAAATTTGTAAAGTAAGGTGGTTTGGAATGCGGTTTTTTGCATTCGATTCATTAGAGCATCAGGAAATTTTGTTGCTATTTTTCATATTTCTGCATTCAAAAATTGCATTTGAAAAGTGCATTCCGAGCAGACAATAGATAGAAAAATTACAACTCTGTAAGTATTGCTGGAAATGGGTTCAATTTATGTACTCGGGGTTTTTGATATCGCTGAACACGAATATCATGATGCCGAAACTCTCCGCGGCACTTGGTGCCCATCGTGCATGGTATTTACCTCTTCTCCTGGGATTTTATGAAAATTCTATATATACATAATCAGTGCAAACTTGGTACACGTTTTTTTTTTGGGTCGCTGAATACGAATATCATGATTGCGATGGTCTCCGAGACACCTGGTGCTTAGGACGGACCTCGTCTCCAGGAGTTTTATGCAAATTCAATACAAAATGAATGTACACTCGGTACTATGAGGTTTTTGGGGCCGTTGAACACGAATATTATATAATGAATTGGTAAATCATTCTCATACAAATTTCTGCATCCGGGCGCGTACATAGAAGTATAACTTCTACCGGCAGTACCGCTGACTGCCACACCCGTTTGTTTTTTTGTCAATGGTGGTTTATTAATAATTTAATTGTTAATATATACACTATTAAAGACAGAAGAAAATTAACGGCAGAACACATTTTGTTTCTTTGGGAAAACACAAATTAAAAGATAAAATGACGTTTCGTTAGTTAAGATCGCAACAATTAAACTTTTCGTCACAGCTTATTCAACTGTAAATTGGCGTTGATAAGTACAATCGATCTTTATATCCTCTCAATTTTAAAAGGTAACACATTTTACTGTAAACAATATGTCTTAAATGACTTTATTTTTGCGGCAGTTTAAAATGTCAATTTTCGCTTAAAAATTGCGATTTTTTTTTTAATTATGTATTTGGTATTTACTATAATAAAAGTTGTAAAGTCATTCAAAATAAACATGTTGGGTAGTGGTGAATGTAAGTTCAAAAACTAATTTAGAAACATATAGATATTATTTTACGGTAGCGTCGTAGAACTTAATGAAACAAAAGTATGAGATTCCAATTACGCCGTCTTAATATGACTTGAAAATATATAGATATCAACATCAACTCTGCTAATTTACGGTGTCTTCATAGTACTTAGTTAAGTAAGAATTGCTCATGTAAATATATGAACTGCGCCACCTTAAGATAACTTCACAGTACTTAAATAAGTCTGATTTACACTATATTTTTATTGAGTAGAAAAAATTGGGTCTAGGACAACTCGCCGTCGCCGATTGGCCGTGGCCGATTGGTCGCAGGGACAACTGGCCGCCGATATATGTTTTCTAATTTTTTATTTAAGAAAAAATCATTTTGTATAGTTTGGGTATTAAACCTGATAACATGAAGTGGTCTCTTAATGATAAGACGGAATACTTTTTGGATATGAAATATCAAACTACATATGTTCTTGAAAGAACAAAAAATAGTCTAATTAATAACATATTTAAACACAAAGCTTAGGGTTTTCGATGAAAATAGAAAAAAATTAGAAACTATTGTATATTTAGCAAAGTTTTCAAAAAAAAAATGTTCTCTGATTTAATCTTATTTTTCGTCTTGACAGAAAATGTAAAGTGTAGGAAAGTTTGGTTAAGCAATAAATTGTTAGTTATTTATTTCTATTTGGGTCAGAAAATCTCATTTTGTCGAACCGGGCCAGAAAATTATTGTGATAGTCCGGTAAAAGCTTTTACCGGACTCATTTTTATTTTCTGGCCTTGACGGCAAAATGAGATTTTCTAACCTAAAAATAAACCGGACAGAACTAATTTCTGGCAGGTTTAAAAAAAATTAATTTTCTTAACAAAAATATGCCAGCTAGATTCTTTTTTATTATACCTTCCTACTAAGTTCAAATATTTAATGAAGCATTATGAGAATTTTAATACCAGTAATTGAAATTTTTTAATCCCCACAATTTGTTTACCATTACGGCTAGATCACGAGAAAGTCTTATTAAATTATATTTTAATTACCTCTTATATTAGTATCTATTTAACAAAATCGAAACATTATCTTTTAACAGTACTTTAACTTTTTTATGTCTACTTTAATTGAGAAAAAGTAACAGCATACCTATCACTTTTAGGGGTTGTTGAAAAAAACATCAATACCGGCGGCCAGTTGTCCCTACGGCGAGTTGTCCCTACGGCCACGGCCAATTGGCGACGGCGAGTCGTCCCATTCCCGAAAAAAATACATCAAAAATTTGTGGAGGAAATCAACAGAATTAAAACGGCTACAATACATGAGAAAGTGTGGTAATTGAATTTTATAGTTTAAAAAAGTAACTTTAATTTCTATATGATAATAAAATCATAAAATAATCTATTAAAGTAAACTTTTTCAAATATCTCATATCACCTGCAAATTTAGCATTACGCAATACATTAATTACTGCCGCTAAGGGAGGAATATTTCCAGGACTATTGCCAAGCTCATTTGTTTCTAGTTAAGCTTTTAATCATGCAAGAGCTCTATCTGCTGTATTGAGCCGAAGCGCCAGCTATATTTAAATATTATTAACATACTAATTGCACGTGTTTGTACATTTGTCTGTTCTTTTTTATAATGATAATTATTTAAGGCATTATGATTTCATTAATTATTACTAAAATATTATTTATTTCTAATTCTATCTTGCTAGGCTAAAAAACGTAAAATTTTCAGGACTTATTTGAGTCATTCTAAAGGGAAACAATCTAAACGTCAAAAATATGAATTTATGCTATTTTATTATCAACTAGCAGCCCGCCTTTGCACGGGGATTAAAGAAAAATAACAAAAGCCATTAAATTTATTGGGTCAACGCTTCTCTGTAAACAATATTACATGTTGTTTAATTTTCTTGCAGCAAAATAAATTGATTTTCAGGTGCTCCGACCCGCCTTAGGCGGTTGGCCGTGAGGAAAACCGATCCCTACTAATAGAAAGGTTTGACCTTGAGACTTATTATTAGTAAAAGCGAAAGATGTTTTAATAGGAAATTGAAGCGGTTTAAATGGATTTGGTGGATCAGTTGGGATCATCGGTATATGAGCTAGTTGACCACCTGGTGGTTCAGTTATAATGGTTGCTACAACTTAATTCTCCTTTAATTCCTTTATAAGTAGCCCCGTCCCATTGCACATGCTAAATTTGTGATATCTGTCGTAAATTATGAAATAAGTTATTTTGATAAGGATTAATACAAAGATAAAAACTTTTAAAAAATTAAAAAATAGTTATTGTGACGTAACTATAACAGTTAGACATATGCTGTCGCGGCATTTTTTGCAGATATTTATATATTCTTCAAAATCGTATTACATTATTTTATTCTATAATCAATAGTATTCTCAGCGCACGCGATGTAAGGATTTTAAGGTCAGTTTTAATGGCATTTTAGTAACGATCCCTATTTTTTTTTTTAAATAAAACATAGCCTATGTCACTCGGGAATAGTGTAGCTTGCCAACAGTGAAAGAATTTTGAAAATCGGTCCAGTAGTTTCGGAGCCTATTCATTTTAAACAAACAAACAAACAAACAAACAAACAAACAAACAAACAAACAAACAAACAAACAAACAAAAAATCAAACTTTTTCTCTTTATAATATTAGTATAGATAATATTTCTGCCATAAAATAAAGCACATTTGTGAAATTATTTATATGAACACTCAAACACTTTTTGGATCAGCTAAGCACCTAGATTATTTATTACCCAGAAATCATTTCGCAAGATTTTCAGTGCGTTGTGTCCAAATCTAGCAAATCTACTTTATTACACCATGATGTTAAAATATCCCAACCTAAAAGTTAAGTTAAGCTTTTAATTGTGTTAAACATTAATGACAATTTTAGATGCAAAGGAATTAGATGACAGAGATACACAAAATCTGTTTCACCTATATAGACACAAAGTAGCATCTGTAAGACAGGAAAGCGGATTCACAATTGACACACCTATTAACCGCGAGGGGATCTGTACTATCGCCCACTTTATTTAATGTCTGCTCGGAATCCATCTTTTAAAAAGCGTAGGAGCGCGCAAAAGAAAGGCACAAAAATTAATGCGAAACCTCTCTGTAATAAAAGATACCCTGATAACACAGCAATATTAGCTGACAGTGCAAAAGACCTACAAATGCTAAACAGGCTAATTAAAAAAGGCGACGAGCTTAGTCTAAATATAAACACTGCGAAGACTACGGTTATGGTCATAAGCTGAAACCCGAATGTACAAACAAACATAACCATTTACGGTAAACCAATTGAACAAGTATTAAAATACAAATACTTGGGCTGTTGGATAACGGACAATTTAGACCCAGACCAAGAAATAAGAACAAGAATAGAGATGGCAAGACCAACTTTTCTTAAGATGAGGTACTTGCTAACCGATCGTAGCGTCAGAATAGCAACAAGACTTAGATTCGTTAACTGCTATGTGTATCTAGTTTTTTTGTATGAAGTTGAGGCTTGGACAATAAAAGTAGGTGCAGTGAATTGCCTTAAGGCTTTTGATATGAGGATATTTCGACGTATGCTCAGGATATCCTGAATAGATCACAGCTAACAGCAATTAAAATAAGAAAGACCGCAAATCTAGGACAGATACTTTGGAACTAGAGACACGAGCTCCCTAAACTCATTATGGAAGGAAAAATAAAGGTCGCAGAGGACCTGAAAATTTTCGTGGCTGAAGACCATATGTGACTGGACAGGACTTTGTTTGCATACACTCCTGAGAGCAGCACAGAATCGCAGACAATTCGCCGAAATTGTTAAAGAACCACAAAGTGCTAAAAACGCTTTTGTTGGCATAGACTTATCACTTATCCATATTGAGTGTCTCGATTAAACCTGTTTCGTCAGTGCGAGAGATCGATGCGGTGTTTGCTTCTCTTTTTAATAGACGAAGCATACCGACCACGTAATTTCCTAAATACACTTTACTCGTGGATATATTCATTAAAAGACTATTGGAAACAAAAGCAAACACTGCTTTGACCTTTTTTCTCTCTCGCACTGAGAAAACAAATGCTCTAAAATCTTAGTGCTTTTGTATATGTTAAAAAAAAAACCTAACACGTTCTTGTTTTTTTATTATATTATGATATATACTGTATCCTACTTAAGATATTTTCACGATTTTCGAGATATGAAAAAATCTCAAAATTGAAAATTAAAATATCCCAACAAAAAAAAATATTTAATCAAACTTTACGTCATTTAAAAGCAAGAAATTTGTACTTAAAGATCATTTTCTTATTTTTTAAGAAAAAAAAAACGGACATATCCTAAAATATAATCATAAGCAGCATTTTTGCATTTTAGTTTGGAATACTTTAAAATCCTGACTTCTTAGAGCCAATATGCACCCAGATTTGAATTAAGCGCACCAAAAAACCTTCTGATTTGTATACAGGCCAATCGTTTGGTAGTTGACCTGGAAATTTTGCCTGGGAGTTTTAAAGATTAGTAATTTTAATTTCACATGCTCTTTACGAATTTCAACTTTTTCACCAAGGATCTTCGCCGTTCGCGACTCCATTTTGGGACAATGGTTTATAATAACACTTTTCTTGACAATGTCGCCTTTCCGACACATTAAACCACCAGGGAGCGTAAATGACGCGTGTATTTTTTATCGTGGTGTCCCCTGTGGGCTTCATCTACATATCAAATTTAAGGGTATGGACACAACGGAGACCATCGACCCTAGACCATAGCATAATACCCTGGACCTTTGCTCTGACCCTTGCTCTGACCCAGGCGCACCCGTGGTCACATCGAGGCTTGGAGCATCACACTCTTGCGCCAGTTAAAGCGTGAACGATCCTCTATAAACATGGATTTTTCGACATCCTCTTCTTCGGACGAGGAAGATATTATTTTGAATTCAAGTGCCAAAAACTGGTATCTATATAAAGGATCTCAAAAGACGAAAGTGCATCCCTTGAAGAAAAAACGTATGATGTATGAAAAATTTCATCATCTCTATCAAGATTTAAGAAAAGATCCGGATCTTTTTTTGACTACATGGGAATGAAAAAAGAAACTTTTGATTATATTTTAAAAGAGTACCCTGGTCGAGGGTCAAAAAAATACTAAGCTCAGTTTTTACCCTGGCACCAAGTATCAGACCTTAGCTCCAACCTAAGCGTGGAGCGATGGTCGGTGCTCCGACGTAACCACAGAGATCTAATATCATGTGTTTATTTTTTTTGGTGAGCGGAGCTATGGTGCGATGCTATGGTCGGAGCGATGGTCGGCGCTCCGTTGTGGCCGTACACTTACACAGTCTCCTGCATTTTGCTGTTTATGATTGACCAGGCGTTGTGGGTTCATCTTGAGCACCAATCGAGACGTCGGCGTCGCAGAACGAAATTTTGTCCGCGTCACCTGCGACGCGATTATCAGACACATCGTTTTTGATTTCATCAAACCTTTGCTCGAAAATAGTCACTGTTTTTTCTTCGTATAATCTTAATCGTAACCCGATAGAATTTTTATAGGCACCACTGAAATTTGTACATGTGACGGATCAATTAAACTTCTGACTTTCGGGCACTGGAGCTGAGAACTCGAGTATCGTAGCAGCAATTAGCCCATTTTTTTCATTTAAGAGTCTTTTTTTTCCTTTAAGGGTCTTAGTATTAATAGTCTATGCTTTTGATTAACAAAATACATAAGACAAATGACGCTTTCAAATTTCTGTATTTATTCATTTATAGAGTAGCAACAATTTATTTACTAATGTCTTTCTTTTAACCTTTAAAGGTTTCCATCATATACTCGCTTCTAAATAACGAAGAACATAATCATTTTAGCAGCTGACCTTCTATCGTAAATTGCTTAGAGGATATTCCATCGAGATTTTTCATCGAAAAGTATTTTCATTCTAGCCCAGTAGACAATGAGCCGTGAGAAATCGTGGGATGTCTCATTACTTTGTTTCAACTGGTTTTAATTTAATGTTCTAACCCCTCTACATTTAAAGAGATTGAAAATAGTGTTTTAAATTTGCTTTATACTTGTCATGGATATTAAAATTAGACTCCAATAATATTAATACGAAATTAACAATATTTTCTAATAAAGTTTTAACACGAATAATTAAATAGTTTTTTTTGCACCAACTTTAATTAAATTTAGTTTCGATCGTTTGTTTAAATAAAAATTAAAATCAACAGCAGTGATTAAAGTTAGTTCTTAAAATAGAATTTACTTTTAAATTTCACTGTTTTTTGAAGAGGTATCCGCTTGAAATTGTTAATATATATTTAGAGGTAGCGTATTTCAGAAGTTTTTTAAATTTTTGATAAAATAAAAGCTAAACTTATAAAGATGTACCTTAGAGTTGTTATTAAAGGTGAACTTTGGTTTGACAATGGTGGGTCTTGTAGGAAGGTTGTCTTTTTATTTTTACATATTGCCTCTCAGAAGGCGCCACCAATAAATTTAGCGTTTTATCGCAATACAACAAGTCGTGTAGGTACAGTGTTTTTTTTTGAAATTAACCGAGAACATTGCCGAGCATGAATTTTTAAATTTTTTTGAGAGGATTATCCCAAGAGTAATGTGTCGCTAAAATGGTTTTTGTGATTGGGAATGAAGGACCACAGTAGTCAACTATTTCCCGCTGGTTTTGCGAATTTCAACGTGGTCGCTTTAGTCTCAGCGACGAATCCAGGCGAGGTTCACCCAAAACAGCAGTCACACTGCAAAATATTGATGCGGTTCGTCAGCTAATTACAGGGCGATAGAGGCATCTTTGGGCATTTCAAAGATCTCGATCAAAAAGATCCTACATGAAGAACGGGGTGTTACGAAGTTGGTTTTTTGTTGGATTCCTCATTTGGAAAAGTTTAACAAAGAAAGCTTAAAATATGTTTATAATATTGTTAGTGGCGATGAATCATGAATTTATTCCTACGCACAAAAGTGATCCATTCTCGTTCAAAGAAAATGGTTGCAACATTTTTATTAAAATCTGCTCATTTCGCAACAATTACTTTAGAAGATCGAACAACGGTTACTTCTGATTGGTATATAAACGTTTGTATACCTGACGTTATCGCGAAACTCCGACAAAGCAACACACAACGGCAAATCATCCTACACCAGGACAATGCAAGTGCTCACACTGCCCAAAATGGTATCGAGTTTTTGCAGGTGTCAACTGAAGACTGAAATAACTGTTTAACCAATTGGTTTGAACGTATGCAAAAGTGTACCAGTCTTAGTGGGACATATTTTGAAAAGTAATAAAGTACTTTTAGTCTATAAATTTATTGTCTTTATGGCTATATGCAAAACTAAAAAGATAACCCTTATAAAGGTACAATGAACTTTGGGATTCTAGTTGTAAACATGATTTTTAAATACGGTAAACTTTAGAATTCCTGTTTTGAAAGTAAACTTTAAAGTTCTAGTTGTAGAGGTAAACTTTGGATACGGTAAAGATAACAACTCTAGCTTTGAAGGTAAACTTTAGATACGGTAAACTTTGGATCTTCCCGACAAATCTGGATTAACCCTAACAGAGAAACCATCAACTTAGCACAAAAAATCAATTCATAAAATAATGTCCTGGTAGATATTTAGCCACTGCCGAAACCAATGCGGAATTAATAGCCAGTTAAAATTTGTATTAAAATCTTAAATCCTAATTAATGTAAACCCTTTTGGAATTCGCACCACAGGGTAGTTACTATATTAAAACTAAAAACAGCTTTCTTAACAAGGAGAAGGTATTTTTTAAAACTTACAATAATGTTAAATCCTTGACGATTAACGTAAGAAACACTGTGTTTATTTTCAAAATAGCCAAGGTAACTTTCACTAATTTTGAAACCAAATATACGACAAAATTTTAAACTATGGTAGAATATATTTTTAAATTAAATTAATTGTAAGGCCTTGACCAACAGAAAAAAACTAGTTTTAAAAGCAAACATAATTTAAAATATGTAATTAACTATTAATTTTTCGTCTGACAAATTAATTTTGGTTAATAACGATCTTTAAATCGTTGCAGCACTGTTACGAGTCAAGCCTGGCCTGTCTGTGGTGTGAGGTGTAAGTAAGTCACCGTACGGAGAATCTTCGAGTCTCCGCGTAACTGATGGATTGATCTCGAACTTCGAGAATCTTCCGTGCTAGAAGAATTGGGATTTGTGTAGATAGTTCTCGAAGGATTAATTTTATATATGTACATATATAAGGACTGGTTGGACGGAAGACAGAACAGTAGTTGTTATAGCGATAGTCGGCGATAAATAATAGCGGTATTAGTTGGCGATAAATAGAACTAATTGTATTTGTAGTAGCTGGCGATAAAGTGTGAATTGTTATACGACTTATTTTTAACGACGCTATTTAGTATTTGTAATTGAATTAAAGTTGTGTAAATTAGTTAAACAAAATTGTTATTTAGTTGTATTTACTAATAAATTGTTAAGTTTGTCTGCTGTTATCACTTATCCCGAACCTACCAAGAAAAAATTATTACAGTACTTTTATATAAATTTTAAATAAAAAGGCCACCATATAATGGCCATTTGCAGATCTAAACTTAAAAAACAACAAAAATGGTGTTGTTTAGTTTTTTGGGTGGTTGATGAAGTTGACAAAAAGTAACTCTCACCATCGTGTTTAAAAATATATCTATTGTGGTCAATTAATTTTAATATTAAATCGGAGTATTTTGATGTCTAAATACATTTAAATAGTCGTATTACGACAATGTCAGAATTATAAAACAAAATGTACCTAATCCAAGATTTAGCTCTCATTGCTGTAACTTGTTTATAAGTTCTCTCATTAAACTGGAAAAGAATAGTATTTCAAAGTCGAATCAGTTATCTGATATACCTAGTTTTCTAACTTTGTGAAATTACTGCTCTTATATGCATTGAACATTTTAAAAAGGTATAAAAATACTTCAGTTTAATTTAATAAATTATTAAAAAATTATATACAAAATTGTAGAAAGTAGAAAAAATTGATATAATACATTTGTGGAAACAAAAGAAATTACTTTACTAAAATAAAGCTTAGTACCTGAAGTGACCGAGCGTTAATCAAATAAGTTTTGCAATTATTTTACTTTAGCAGCTTGTGTGGAACTAGCGGAAACCTGATTATTTTTATGAAGGTTTTCTTGAATTGATTCTTGACAGCGAGAACTTTGAAAAACCCGATCTGTTTGAGTTTAATCACAACTTTCTTCAATATGTTCTTCGTGAAGTTTAATTGTTTAAAGGCATTTTTAATAAAAAAACATACTTTACTAATAATATAGCAAACAATTGATTTTATAGTCTAATCTCAAACGCCGTTAAATGACACATATGGGTCAGGAAGAGTCAATTTATCGTAGCATTTTTCTAAAAACGAAACCTGCTAGATTAATTTAACGCTCCCGAAGCCTCCTGAATACTAAATTCCAGGAAAATTGTTTGGAGCAGATTTAGTTAATCTATATATATAAAAATGAATGTTTGTCTGTATGTCTGTATGTATTTAATGAACTCAAAAACTACTGGACCGATTATTCTGAAAATTGGTATATATATGTATTTTTCCACGGAGAAGGTTTGTATGATATGCTTATTGATGCCACTCACCACCAGGTGGCGCTGCAGACTAGCAACTTCTGTCCCGTTCAACCGATTGTCATGAAAATTGGTATGTATATGTATTTTTCCACGGAAAAGGTTTATATGATATGCTCATTGATGCCACTCGCCACCAGGTGGCGCTGCAGAGTAGCAACTTCTGTCCCGTTCAACCGATTGTCATGAAAATTGGTATGTATATGTATTTTTCCAAGGAGAAGGTTTGTATGATATGCTCATTGATGCCACTCGCCACCAGGTGGCGCTGCAGACTAGCAACTTCTGTCCCGTTCAACCTATTGTCAGGAAAATCGGTATGATGATGTATTTTTAACGGGTAAGATGAATATGATATTTGTATTAATGGAAGTTACCACCGGATGGCGCTTTCATGTATCAAATTCAATACTGATTAATAGATATCTACACGAATTCGTATAAATATAAGTTGGAAAAATATATTTTTGGTGCGATAAGTAAAACAAAACTATAAACTTTCTTTCCTTCTCTATCTCTTCTTCTCTTTTATTTTTCTTAAATTTATTTTAGTTGCTGGCGTAGCAACGCGCGCCGGGTGCAGCTAGTATATAATATGAATTGTTTTTAAATATATTTGATACAAGTATTTTAAAAAATGTTCCAAAATAAAACAGTTTTAATGTAATTTTAAGCAATTTAGAAAATATATATTTAAATAATAATACAACAAAGAGTGCAAAAAAACTAATAAAACCTTTTTGTAAAAAAAATTGTTACCTATTTAAAAATTTAATTTAATAACTGGCTATTAGAACACTAACTACATCTATGGGTCAATATCTCTCTGATCGGTTTTATATCAATAAAATTTGAGCATTTAAAATAAATTATGTTATTCATTCGAACAAAGAAACATTTTTATGTAGTTAAACGTGGTTCGATCCTTTTTTTGTCTTACGATTGAAGTAGTTGTTTATGAAAAAAGCTTTCGGATATGTCTTTATTAGTATTTACTTATAGATTGAATTTCTAAGAAAGTTAATAAAGGATTATTATCTAACATTCTAATAAAAAAATTCTATCTATACATGATTCCAAGTTTAAAAATATCTAGTAGCCTATTTTTTTATTTATTCATGTTGGTATTGGTTTTTGTCATGTTAATGTTTCAAAGTTACCCAATCACCGCAAGTCTCAAACTGACAATCTTGACAACAAATAAATATAATTGTTAGTTATATATAAAACATACAATATGCAGAAAAAATTTGTGTAGAGACAAAAAAAATGTATACAGAGATGCTATTACATGTTACATGTTAAGAAAAGACCAGAAAATTTCAAAATATAAATACATATGTACAAAAGATCTCTGAGGTTTTTAATGTAAGTATTAATTGTGTTCTTAAACATTTTTAATTTGATTAATAGTTGTATATGAAGTCAATTTTTACATGAAATACACTTTTACATTATTATACATTCAAATTACCTACTATTGATTTAAAACATTAAACCTAAAAATTCACTGTCACTCAATATATTACAATGTTGCCAGATTATATAAGATAATCCAGAATTAAAAATGTTTTGAGAATAAAATATTTTCTTTAATTAATAAAGTGATTATTATTCTTTTGATAATTAAAATATAATTTGATAAGAGATGGATGAATCGATGTTTCATTCATTGATCCATGACCCATCAAATTACCTGTTAATTTTCTTTAATACGTAAAAAAAACAGTCCCAATTTAAGAAATAAATCAATGATTGTTGTGCAGTACGAAGTTCACCGGTTCAGTTATGTTACTAGATCTCTGAATATTTTCTAATATAAAAGTATATGATGGTAGTACCTAAATCAGACAGATATAATGTGTGCATTGTTTGGCGCATTACTATGATACTCTAAAAATAAATTCTTCATTTCTATCTACCATTTTAATCTCTATTATAATTACTTTTTAAACCAACTTGCGTTTAAAGAAAAAAATTTATTAGAAGCGAAACATTAAACTAAGCATTTTTCATTACCAATGTACTGAAACCTCGACAATATTTTGGATAAAATAAAATATAAAATTTTCTACCCGTAAAATCTTATTACTGGTTCTAGAATATTTATACAGTTGTACATTTTATTTCAAATTTTAATTTTATATTTGTGTTAAAACATTTGTTTTTTTTATACATACAAAGTAGATCAGAGTTAAGTACTGAAATTAAAAATTTGAGTTTAGAACCCAAACATAAAAAAAAAGTTTCGTAGTATTTATGCCTCTCCAAATTTGGGGTTGACGTCAGGTTTTTATTTTGTTCTGAAAACCAAAAAAGCTACAAATATGAACTTTTATTAATAGTCCTGTCGCCAGATCAATCCCACCCAAGTTTTTTTTATGTATTGTGACCTCATGGACACCATTTTTTTGGGTGGGCGGTCGTTCGAGTGTCAGAAAAACAATTATTTTGCAACTAACTAATTTGTTTTTAATTAAAAGCATAATTGTTTTTTTTTTTTTGGACAATTCTAAGCAAAAAAAGTTCCCACCAATTTTTGCGTACGCCTCTTAGTTTCCGAGAAATTTGCGATCATAGTTTCAAAGATAGATTTTTTTGCATTTTTCAATCGTTTATAACTTTTGATCGGGTAAATATTTTTTAGTTCTGCCGACAGCATTTTCAACTAGAAGTATGACTTTATCAAATAAGATTAGTTGTCCAAAAAATTAAACCGACTCGAAAACCAATAAAACCTTAATTTGGTCAGAGGTATAATTATATTTGTATTTATATGACCCTTCTGTAATTTATATAAAAATTAATTCTTAAAACACAAAGTAAGATTATTATATTTTATGATAATTACTATATTAATTTGAAAAATGGATCTTTTATGTAAAAAAATATATGTAACATTGATAAATATACAAATTTAAACTTTTCATATCACGCGCCCTTTTTATTTTTTAACAAAGTTAAATAAACTTGTTTGTTCTGGCGCCTAAAATTAGAGTTCATATATAATATCGTAAGCAATAGTAGCTCATACAGCGTTTGTAATAAAAAGTTTATAATGAACAACGTAATTAATTTGAATCTCTGTATTATTTGCCAAAAAACAACAAAGCGCTCTAACGCTATTTGTTTATAGCGCTATAAAACAGGGAAATCCGTATAATTTTTTGTCAACCAAACGTATTTGATAAAGTCATATTTCTAGTTTAAAATACCTTCGGCAGAATTAAAAAATGTTTACTCGATCAAAACTTACAACCAATTAAAAAATGCAAAATAGACAATTTTCGAAATTTTGAGCGCAAATATCTCGAAAACTAAGAGTTGTAAGAAAAAATTAGTAGGGACCTTTTTTCTTAAAATTGAGCAAAGAACACGATTATATGTAAACTTTTTTAAAAAATATTTTTTTAATTAGTTGCAAAATAATTAACAAATTTTCTGACACTCGTACGACCTCCCACCACAAAAAAATGTGTTCAGGAGGTCAAAATACATCAAAAAACTTGGGTATGTTCATGTAGATATAATTCGCCATGAAATCGATCTATAATGTTTTTATGCAGTAAAAACACTTTAAAAGGTTTATGTTTTAATTATCCTCTAATATTAAGAATGATTTAATTAGCAAGCCTCACTTTGTTTTATTACAACTTATTTATCGAAAATATTTTGTCATAAAAAATACATTTTAAATATAAGAATACATTTAAAATATTTTCGTACTCTTAAATGTGAAAAAATAAAATATTCAAATCCGCACCATCATTTTAACAAGTAAAAAAATTTAGTAGAGAACCAAACTGAAGGCTGCTAATTTCACTTTTTCTGATAAAAAAAGAAAACCAAATAATAATATTTAAATATGTCAAAGTGACTATGTTATAGTATATTACCATTGTATAAAGACTAGTCTTTATACAATAATATTACTTTACGAGTGGAGTGTGTTTGGCCCATGAGCGAGCTTGCCAGCGAATGGACTAAAGAAACGAGCTAAATATGCAATTTGCTCCTCGAGTGAAGTACTATGCTTTACCCACGACTTACCAAATAGTTTTGTATAAAACAGTAACAGACATAAAATCTAACTTTTGGCATAAGTTGTCATAAATAATCGATTTCGAAGTTGTCTAATCTGTACTGATTCAGTTATCTAACCAATGTCAAATGGTAATTCAGTGCAAATTTATAGAAGCGTAACTATTAAAGTATTTACGTCTTTAATTGGGGAACTTTTGCCACTAAAATCAAAATAATAAAATGATAAATCAATATTTTGGAAATGACCCTTGCTTATTTATCTGGATAGATATGTCAAATTTGTTAAGGGTCGTTTTTTTAAAACTGAAAATGCCTAACAAAAATTAAAATAATTTTTTGTTCTGAGCTTTCGACAACCAGATCGGTTGTCGTTTTCAAAGATAAAAAGTTTTTTCAAGTACTTTTTAATACAATGTTTTGATTTTTAAATTTTTTGATTTGTTTCTTTTGGTTTCTATAGATATATAGATTATCAACTCATTCTTTTTTTAAGGTGGTTAGCCAAGATCTAGATAAATCAAAAGTACCGGACACCTCTGTTTAACGGACACCTCCTCTAAACGGACATTTTTTATGACACAAATCATGCAGATGTATTACCCTATACATTTAAACCTTCCTTCAACGGACACTCTTAACAACGGACATGGACACTAAATTATATAAAAAATATATTTCTAACGGACAAATGTTTTAATGTATACGTCCAAATATTTACAAAATTTAATTGAAAACCAATTTCATTTTTGTAAATACCCTCAAATAAAGATAGGCAGGTCACTTAGATAATTGGGATTGAAGGTAACGTAGATAATTAGGATTTTCCAAGAAATTTTGAGCATCTGGGCTTTTTGTAAATGCATAATTTCTGTTTTTACAATCGTTGACAATTATCGGATTGAAGTTTCCCGGGAATATTAATTGTCTATCTCAACACTGACTACATCAATTACAATAACTGAAATAATTTTGAACGTTTTGCGACGCGATATTAATGAAGCATATAAAAAACTTAAAGATATTGAACTTTTTTTTGTGTTACGGGGGAATTCCAACATAGCCCAACAATTATCTCAATCTCTAGATTCAATAGAAAAACAGATTTAAAAAAATAAATTAAGTAGTCTTAAGCAAACCACTATTGAAATTTTGTTTAAATAACAAATAATGTTCATATGTACACATTTTAATTATATACTTAGTGATGAAAACTTGTGTTTTAATTAAGTAAGTACAAATTTCTTTCTCCCTTTACGGACACCTCCATTAAACGGACACTTTATACGGAACCACTGCTGTCCGTTTAAGAGAGAGTTCACTGTACATTCATTTTTATTTAATAAAATGTGTACTGTTTATTTTAATTTTTTTTTATATTTAAAAACGACAAAATTTCTATATACATATTTCTGAAAAAATTCAGAAAATTGGTAATGCTTTTTAAATTAGATTAATTTTTCAAACGAATAATACAATTAGATCACTTTTATCCAAAACAAAACCAATTAATTTAGATCAAAAAACAAAAAATTGTGTGTATAGTGGCTAAATCTACATTGGGGAATCAGGAAGACCTTTTAAAGTTTGCCTCAATGAACACAAAAATTATCTAAAGAAAGGAGATATAGATAAATCTAAGATTTGTGAAAAAGCTGTAAATTTTCTGAATCAGAAGAAAGAAGAAAATTCTATAAAAAAAATTAAAAGAAACAGCACACATTATATTAAATCGTGTGCTTAATAATTTGCAGTTGAATACTTTGAAAGTTCGAAGAATGAAGTCTGATTTATTGTTTTTGCACAAACTAATCAATGGCCTAGTTGATCTACCCAGTTTGCTTAATAAAATTAATTTTAATACTGTTCATAGAACTTGAAATAGTCAGTTGTTGCAAGTCTCTTTTCACTCGACTAATTTATGGTCAAAACAGTTTAATTACGCGTATGTGCAGAATGTGCAATAAATTAGATTTGGATCCTTTCCTAAGTCTAAGTAGTTTTAAAAGATGCCTTAGATGTATTTTTAACAGCTGTGATTAATGTGTAACCATCGGTGATTTATATTTATATGTATTAAAATTTTTTATATGTGTTAATTGTTAAAACTTATATTGAATTATTTTTTTTGTACAAAATGGAGAATTCCGTAAGTAAGTAAATAAATAAATAAATAAAAATAAAAATGAATGTATTTCCAATTTTACTTTCGATATATCTACATCTTCGCTAACCACCTAAGAAAAAGAATGAGTTGATAATCTATATATCTATAGAAACCAAAAGAAACAAATCAAAAAATTTAAAAATCAAAACATTGCATTAAGAAGTATTTGTAAAAACTTTTTATCATTGAAAACGACAACCGATTTGGTTGTCGAAAGCTCAGGGCAGAAAATTATTTTAATTTTTGTTAGGCATTTTCAGTTTAAAAAAAAAAATTGACATATCTATCAAGATAAATAAGTAAGGGTCATTTTCAAAAAAAATGATTTTTCATTTTATTATTTTGATTTTAGTGGAAAAAGTTCCCCAATTAAAGAAGTAAGTATATACAATTATGCAACAAAGAAGTTACAGAGAATATTTAAATATTTCACAAATTGTTTCTGGATATAACTTAAGAAGCAAGTTTTGGGTCTGAGCATAAATTTTTAATTTAATCACTCAACTCTGAAACAGTATATATCTAGTATATACTTTAAATACTTACATAATTATTTAAATAGATTTGTGCTAATAAATCATTATTATAAAATTTTAGTTATTTAACCGACCTACTTATTTAAATTGATTTTTCAGTTATTTTACTTTACTTAATGACTTTCTGTTTCTAAAAAAATCTAAAACTTGTAACGAATTGCAATCTTACAAAAGAATTATGGCTCAGTGCGTATATCACTTCAAAAAAATATTTAATTAAAATCACAGCTCGATAGTTGTTGATCTAATCACGTACCGATAAAAGAAACCGGCAAACTCCAATAGAAGTTGCAGCTGCTGTTGTACAAGAACAGCAAAACAACAGACTAAAACTCCTAAAACGTGGATAGAGTTCGTACAGGATGCCGCGGCGCCGCAACTTTATTTCGGGAAGGTACGGCGCGGTGTATGTCGCAGCATGGAGTCTTGTGGGATTTCAGGGATGTTCAAGGGTTCTAAAAACCTGTTCGAGAATCAATTTATAAGATTTCAAAGGCAGTGGTTTAGAAAATAGATGGAAAACTCTCAGACACAATCAGTATTCTATACAACAAGGTAGTTAAAACAATAGATTTTGTCGTTTCGGTAATAAAGAATTTAGGGTTATTAATAATTATTGTTCATTAGAAATTTTTATACTCTCTAATTAATTTATGATCTTTTAATCTTTTATACGTCTTTACAAAAGAGGTAATAAATAAAGAGTTGAACAAATATCAATTCTAAATGTTGAATTAATTTAGCCGATACTTGGTTTAGATCCATAATAAAAAATATTAAATAAATGAAACACTCACTTAAAAATCCACACTATTATATTAACTAACGACATGTTCCGACGCTCAGCTTCTTCAGGTGAATGGTATTCTACTATATTATTTATAAGTTGTATAGATAATTGGGTTGTTACTTAAAAGTGGGTGTTAATTATTAACATAAATTTTCTAAGAAGCCTCTACTTTGGATTAGTATTAAAAGATATTAAGTAATGGGGAATTAATTCAATTTTTTTGATCGCTTAAAAGTAGGTACATTAGCTTTTTTAGTTTATGTATTATAATACTTTTTGGTAAATTTAATTTAAGACCCTTATTTTCTGTGTGTAATATTTTAAAGTCGTAATTAAAATTATGGTCATTTTCAATTAAATGATTAGCGTAGTATAATTCTGTTTTTTATGGGATTAATTCTGAGACAGCAATTTGTGCCGCTTCCAATACTTCTGCTGGTAAATGTTCATCATTACTTTCAGAGCTCATTTCTAAGTATTTGTTTCTAATTAAACACTTTAGAACAATAAATTTATAACTCTGACACTAGTTTTTATTACGTCGCTACGGTTACGATAGTCATGCAAACAAAAGCACCTAGATAGTCTTGGGTCTTGGTTCAAACATAAAATATCAATTAACGTTTACACATACTTATTTATTAATTTTTTATTTTCAAATGCAGTTTTCGAAAAAAAAAGTTGTTTGCATCTCGAATGCGAAATGCTTTTGCGTTCTTGAATGGGTATTTTGCCTGGCTAAAGCACGGCAAAATAACTTCCATTCTTAAACGCAAAAGGATCATTTCGCATTCTAGATACAAAAATAACTAAATTGGGTTCGGTATGTAAATGATATTTTAACTTGTATTGTAGGCACTAAAAGGCCTTTCTTAATTTTATTAATAACATTCATGACAACATAAAATTTACTATAGAACTAGGAGAATATAATACCATCAATTTTTTTGGCATAACAATTTCCAAATCAAACAATAAACATGTTTTTTCTGTTATCCATAAGCCAACACACTCAGATACACAATACTTCTTGTCACCCTATCCAACACATACACGCTGCATTCCATATTATGATACATAGACTGACACATTTTCTGTTAAACGTAACCAATTTTCAAAAAGAACTCAACATAATAAAACAAATTGCTATTAACAATGGCTGTATTTCAATATTAATAGATAAAATCCTAGAGAAAAAACTATATAAAAACTGTATTCAAATGATTTACTCTATAGAAAATGAAAACAATAATAAATACAAACTCTTAATACATCACGGAATTTGAATTTTTTTTTATAAAAACATATATACTCTAGTCAATATCTTCAAAAACGTAAAAAATTAAAATAAAGGTCCTAAAAATATGAGCGATAGCTCATTGGATTCGTAATGACCTCTAGAAAAATGTTTTTAAAGGAAAAGTGTGCCTGCAAAAAATTGCAATTGTTATCAACAAAATAAGATGAAAAAAAAAGATATTTATGTTTTTGTTAATAACTCGAAAAATATTAATATTGAAGCAATTTTGAAAAAAGCTCGTTAAAGAGGAGGAAATTTCCGAAAAAAATGTCCATCCTCCCGGAACTCTATCTCCATTATTTATAATTTTAATTTGACGTTATTTTATTTTATCTGATAAACTCCGTTTAGCGGTTGCGCGCGCATGCCGTAAAAGCCGCGCGGAGCCCTATTTTCAACGTCAAATTAAAATTATAAATAATGGAGATAGAGTTCCGGGAGGATGGACATTTTTTTCGGAAATTTCCTCCTCTTTAACGAGCTTTTTTCAAAATTGCTTCAATATTAATATTTTTCGAGTTATTAACAAAAACATAAATATCTTTTTTTCATCTTATTTTGTTAATAACAATTGCAATTTTTTGCCTGCACACTTTTCCTTCAAAAACATTTTTCTAGAGGTCATTCCAAATATAATGAGCTATCGATGTTGACTAGAGTAATATTAACTTTGCGCATAAAACTAATAATTCAATAAAAAAAAAATAATAAAAACAACAAAACAAAACAAAATAAATCCGGGGTATACAAATTAACATGTGCAGATTGCCCAAAAAGATATATAGGCCAAACAGGAAGAAGTTTTAAAAAACGAATAACTGAACATCATACCAGTTACCTATATACATAAAAACAGAATTAAACTACGCTAATCATTTAATTGAAAATGACCATAATTTCAATTAGGTACGACTTTAAAATATTACACACAGAGAATAAGGGTTATATATAAATTGAACTTTGAAAAACTTGTGAATTTATTGAAAAGATTGATACTAAATTCAACACTAAAAAAGTTACTTTAAGATCACTAACTGACAAAAAATCAAGAGCAAGTCAACACTTTACTACTATACCTTTATTCACTATTTTATTTTAGTCCAGGAAATTATTTTTTCTGGAACTTTGACCGGCCAGTTATCTGACAAGTTTTTTTATGAATTATGGACCTAAATAACTAAAACAATTTTAGGTTAAAAATGTACTGTTTTGAGTTGTTTCGTAGAGCATTTTAAACCAAATTTTAGTTATATATCTGCACGTTTAAAACTTTAAAAGTTTAGAATGGCGTTTTCTGAATGTTGATTTATCAATTTAGCTTTTCATTTACAAATTAAAATTGGCTCGCAACACTGAAATTAATATTGTATTGGTTTATATACCGCCCGGTCCAACATTGATATTAATGAGGATCATTGCTCTGCTATTGAACAGTTAGCGTGTACGCATACTGATTCCACATTTTACCTCGTTGGTGATAATAATAATCTACCACTAGCTAGGTGAAATACAGAATGGAATAACAAATAATTATTGATAAGCTGCCATAGTGATTATCCAGCAGAAATAATTAACGAAATTTTTCATGACTTAAGTAATTTTAGTCACTATAATCTTCTACTCAATAATCACAATAAGCTTCGGGATTTAATTTTGTTAATAATGGTGGCTTAATTACCTATATATGAACAGGTAACTACTATTATTATTATTAAAGCGGCACGCGCCCTTTTTTATTGAGCTGTAAAACGAAAAAACATGAGACACTGGCGCACCGCTATACCGAGGCTACGTTGTAGGTGCACATTTTGTACGAAAAAAATTATTAAAAACAATAGAAACTAGCAAAACTGAAAAATAAAAATAAAACGGTAAAAACAGTATTAAAAATTTGTTTTTAAGTAGGTAAAAAATTTTTAACAGACAAGAAACTAAACTAAATGGAAAATGATAGAAAAAACTAAAAAAAAAAAATTGAAAAAATGCAAAATTGCAAAATACAACAAAATAAATAATGAAGAAAACAGAAGAAAAAATATAATAAAATCAAAAGAAAAAAAAATATAACGAAAAACGAGAACAGGAAATCATTGATTAATACGAAGTTCGCTGGGTCAGCTCATAGTTAATAAATGCTGTTATCTATTATACAATTTTTATCACATTGATTTGGCATGTGAATTACATTTTGTTAATAATTCTTTAGTTTATAAAAATATCGTAGACATTTTAATATAATGGACTTAACTTTTTTGGTTTCAATAACTGGAATCAATCTCTTATCGGCAATGCAGAGAAATACATAAGAGCTTTATAGAAAATTAATAATAATAGTATTAATCTGTTTAAACCTTTACATAACCGTAAACTTTCTACTTATCCTTTTTTGTACTCCCATAAGCTCACAGCATTAATTAAGAAAACAGCGTATATCAATCTCAATGTCTAATAGACGACATCAGTGCAAAACTTTATCCAAGCAGTGCCATGGTAACTACATGATTATT
Source organism: Altica lythri (assembly GCA_964028335.1). Lineage (NCBI taxonomy): Eukaryota > Metazoa > Arthropoda > Insecta > Coleoptera > Chrysomelidae > Altica > Altica lythri. The sequence goes on from OZ034805.1 coordinate 33,524,746, forward strand.
GTTAACCAGCAGCTATATTCAAATCCAGTTTATTTTTGGAAAGATATATATGTATAGTTGTAAAAAAACTTTTAATATTTTTGATTTTGTTAAATTTAATGACACTAAAGGTAATACATTTATTTGCTTACTTTTTTAGTTAGTCTTAATTATAATAACGATTTTTATACTCCTAATCTTTCTACAGATTTTAATGTATTTAATGAAGGTTTTTCATAAATAAAACTTACAATAAATGGGGGATCGAATGGTATTATTTGCTCTCTTAAGTAGCCGTTAAAGAGACAAGGCTCCACCAAAATTGTTTCTATGTATTTTGACCCCCTGATTACAAATATCAAGGGTGGATTCTCAAAAAATAGTTAGGAAATTTGTTATTAACCAATAATTTGTTACTATTAAAAAATTGTTTTTTCGTAAAATAAAAAATATTACCAAAAAAGCTTTTTTAAGTATTTTTTCATCAGATGCACCGTTTTCAAATTAAAAATCGTTAAACATTTAAAAAATAGCATTTTGGTCATTTTTTAAATTTGCATAACTTTTTATATAATTAATATTTTTCAACTCTGCGATGACTATTTGACACTTAAGATCATAAAGTATGAAAATAAACCGGTTGCAATACGACAATGCAATCATTTTGTTACATTTTAATGCTATAAACAATATGCATTTAATCTCTTTTAACGTACGACGTAGGGTGTATAAAGGGTAAACGAAATCCTTATCTGAAACAATCACTAGAAATAATTTTCCTAATTTTACATCCCAACTAAAGTCAACTGATCAAGTTAAGAAGAAGAATAATAAAGTAACTGTTGGTGACATCTAGAGATTTATAGCATTAGCCAATGAGCGAAATTATGCGTATGAATCCTTATCGTATGAAAATACTTTATTTGATGAAAATGGTTTAATAAAAAAAAAAACAACAACAAAAGTCTTTTAACTCGAGAATTAAAAAATTCATCCTTTGAAGATATTGCTAAAAAATTTATAAATTTGATACAGTGGATGGCAGAATTTCAAAATATATCGATCTGTCATAATTAATTAAGAAATAATCATGTATTTTAAATACTTTAAAATGTTTAAAGTATGCATTTATATAGGTCATAGCTTGGTTTTCAGTAAAGGATTTTCATTTTGTTATAAAATATTTATAAAAATTTATATCTTAAATAGTTTTTTACTTGTTTGACTGCAAAATAATCAATAATATCACCGTTTTAATAAAGCGATTAAATTAAGACCACAAAAATGTCATTGAATGGAAATTACGATAAAAGAAATAAAGTAAGTTTTCTGCATTTTCAAATATAACCAGACATTTTCACATTACTTAATTTTTGCTTTCATTTGAAGTTATTATTGATTGGGAAAGTCCCAAAACATTTAAACAACATAATAATAAACTTTTAAAAACATGCCATCTAGAAAATATTAATTGTAAATCGTATTTTTGAAAACAATGCCAAAATTGCTGTCATCGCTCTGGTCAGAAATCGTCTTTGTTTCATCCCGTGCCACACACTATATTTTTCATATCGCATGCATTGAAACCGCGAGTTTTAATCTCTGTAGCCAGTCGAAGTAAGACTATTTGAGACCAATGCTACTGTCAGTCAGAAACGTTGTGAAAGACTTGAAATAATGACATTTGTTCTGACTGAAAGTTGAATGGGTGATTTTTTCATATCACATGTCAGAATCGCATTTGTAATAACCAAAAGCGAATAAAATCATAATCGTCTGACAGCTGTCGTTAAATCGTTGTCAATATATTACTACGCTATTTGTCTGAAATAGTCTTACTGTGACTGGCTACAGAGATCAAAACCCGCTGTTTTAATGCATTTAGTATAAAAAATATAGTGTGTGGCACGGCATGAAACAAAGACGATTTTTGACCGGGCAATGACAGCCCTAGTCAGAAATCGTCCTGTTTTACCACTTGCCACACAATATACTATTTCTCAGTAGTCTAGACATTCCCTTGATGCATTTTGTTCCAATCTTTTTCATAACCAAAGAATGATTGACAGTAGATTACTATAAAAGTTTACAATTATATTGGAAATTGTGTATGGGGCAACACCATTTAGTATTTATAATCCAATTATTTTAGTAATGAATATTCAGCTAACAAGGATGAAAATTGTTATAATGGCTTTGGACTAACAACGGCCGAAAATGTGGCTCGAAATTGGATATGTATAATCTAGTTTACGTTTACGTTAAACCTTATTCATCCTAAATAAGTTTGTAGAGGTCCTTTAAAGTTGAGTTATAGGGTAAGTCAATGGTAGTTGGCCATAGTTTTTTCATGATCCAATTACTATAAAAGTTCATGTTTTTAGATTGTAATGTTAATTTTTAATTAAACTTTAAACGTCACATTATGGAAAACTAGTTTCTTGTACTAAAATCTATTTAAAACAAATTAAAAAAAAAAATTGGCCATTTCTCCCAGAGCATCTGTTGATTTTCCTTTGTAGAAATGTCTTTGAATTCAGTGCAATTTTCGTACACCCAATGATGACAAAAAATAGACTATAGCCAGTCCTCAATAAGAAGTGTTTTAGAGAACTTAACTTCACATCCTACACAAATGAAGTCCTCATTCCCATCGCCTTTTGGTTCATTACACAATACTGGCAATTCCTCATCATCCCTACTACTTGATATCCTTCCCAAAGATTTTCTCTTTCGTGTTGGAGTAAACTCTTGTAAATAATTGGTTATTTATGATTTTCTTGAGGTTAACGGCAACACTGAGGCAAATCGAATATGCCTGTTAGTCTTAGATACACTGTTGGTGTTGATATGAGAAGTGAGAAGATCTTTTATGCGGTAACATTTGAGAGCTTGTATTTAAAATTTGTTGCTCCTAAGCACAAAAAAAGTCTGAAGTCATTGAAACTTGTTCTAAATTGTCTGAAATTAAACCTATGACACTAGTGGCTGTCTCTTGTTGAATTGTGATTGTAGCTAGGACATAATTATGAGAGGTTGATGCGAGTCCACTTGATTCTTGTATGAAAGCATAATCTGGAATCGTATCCGGATTAAAAGGATAAATCCATGCTCTGTTTAGCAGTGTTTCAAGGTTCTACTACGGCCAGGATTTTGTTTTGGCTATAATCGAAATTGTTCGGAAAAATGAATAAACTATCCCTAACACATTCACGATACTTATAGGCAATAAAACGAACTAAAAAACAAACGATCGATTTTGGAATTCATCCAACCAAATAAAATGATAGAAATGGAAGTTTAGCTAATCGAATGTAAACAAGCTCACAAAATTTCAATTTTGTAGAAAACCAGTTTTTTATATTTGAAGCAAAAAGTAATTATTTATTCTAAATTTGTATTTTATTTACCAAATCTTCTTCAGATACACGATGTAAAGAAAGAGTCTGTTTTTATTAAAAACACGAAATATTTTTTATTCCAGTCGTTTTACGAGACGAAATAGATATATTTAGACAGAAAAAGGCGGTTTATAAGATGTAACACTCCCACATTGAAAGAAAAATGCACACGCATCGCATGACCGTTACCGGCTTATTAAGACATAGATAGGTCATACAGGTACTCAAATAGGCTCATGTATAGGTATAGTTATATAGAATTACGGTTATTGTGGTATAATCATTTTTGAAGCTACGCTTATGCTATAATATCGTGCTGAATATTAATAAAAAAACGACATTAAAAAGCGTTAAACTCATTTATTCTTATATTATTGTGTTTAAAATCTTTAAAGATTGGAAAAGTTATAAAAAATGTTATTTATTTATAATTGTTTGAAAAACAGTAAAACAGAAATCAAACATAGATTTTATCACTCATTTTTATATGTATAGGATGGACGGGCAAGAAGGATATGTTAATTTTAGAAATAAAAAAATAAATCATATCATAATTATACTTATAATTGACATTTTTGGTTACAATATTTAGGCACTGAAAAATCCCAAAAAAACTTAAAAATTAAAAAAAACTAGAATCATTTTGAGATCAAACAACTTTTCAAAAATTTGGGTATTATCCGTTTTGCCCACCCACGGCGCCGGCGGGTAAAATGAATACACCGGTCGGGCCAAATGAATACCTGGGTCGGGCAAAACGAATAATGAAATTTAATCGCAAAAATAAGATCCTCGGCCCGAATATGAAGAACAGGCTTCATGGGTCCACTCTTGGCAAACATCACACTGAATCCAATCATCGATTGGAGGGTGTTCGTACTGTTCTTTGCAAACAGTGCAAAAATTTTTTTTTATATTTTCTTTGCTTTTAGATGGACATCTCTTGGCAGATGTCTTTCGAATTCGAATATTTGATGGACTCGGGGTGATGAAAGAAGCGCTCTTTTTTGCTGTTTTTGCTGCTGCAGCATCCATCTTTTTTTCTGTGACAACTTTATTGGTGAGCTGGTTAAAATTTCAAATTTTTGTTGTTAGTTCGAAGACTGAAGATTTCTTGTCTTTATCTGAACCGGTATTGGCCTGATTTCTTCTAAGATTTTCGAATCAGGTTTGAAGTTATTTTGATTTTTTTTATTGGCGGTGTTTGTATGATAAGAGTCGGCAACTTGGTGGTACACCTGTAGAGGAGACTTTGTCCGATGGTGAACAGCGATTGGCTGATAAGGATGTATTTAGCTTAGCCACTGATGTATTTTGCCTATCTTCTCTTTCAAGACTAATGACGTTAGTTTCTGGTACGATGTTTGCGGCACTTTCTTGATAAACGTCAGACGGTGCAAAATGTTCATCCCCGATAATGTTACTATTGAATGGATATATGCCGCTTGCACGGAATCCACTGATTGCATTCGCTGGTGTAGCTCGTTTCAAATACGCTCCCGTAAAAAGTCTTGCAATGTCATACTGACTGATGATACTGCCTGGATGTTGTTTTTAAAAAGTGTTAATTTCGATCTTAAAGTAAGTTTTTATTGGCCCGTAGACTGCAACGTCTAGAGGTTGCAATTGGTGTGACGTGTGGGGCGGTATTGACAAGAATATGACATTGTTTTACGTAGAAAAATCAAGTGCTTCGTAACTTTTGTGCGATTCATGATTGTCTAGAATTAAAAGTGCGCTTTATGCTCTTTAGTGGGGCGCACTTTTAGCACAAACATTTGTAGCCAGTCTAAAAACTTGATCGAATTAATCCACCCACTAACAGTAGTCGTGGCTTCTGCACCAGGAGGAGCACCGTCTAAGAGCCTTGGATTGAGTCTCTTTCTCTTAAAAATAAAAAACGGCGGGATAAATATTCTTGTGGCAGAACAGCAACAAACTACGGTCGTCAAGACTCTTTCTCATTACTTGAAACAATTCCAACTTGTTTTTTCCATATGTCGATAGTACTTTAGGCAGTTCTAATTCCAGTTTCATCCATGTTAAAAATCATATCCGGTGCAATATCGTTTTTATTCATAACGTCTTCCAATAAATTGTAAAATCTAGTTACAGCTTCTCAATTGAATCCTTTGACTCGAGCTATTGATGTTGATTCAGGAGATCTCAGTGTCCGTGCTGGATGGCGAAGCTTGAAATTTGTAAACCACCCTTTGCCAGCTATATTTCCCGAAAAAACGCTAGTTTTTCCTTTTTTTGTAGCAAATTCTCCAGCTATTTGCAGAAATTCGGTTCGTGTGAGGCCATAAAACAAGGAAACCATTTTTTGAACATACAACAAAAGCTCTTCTTCTTCCTCTGGCGTAAAAACAGATACAAAGCGGCCTAATTTTTTTTAGAAGAACCACTTTTGTGTCTGTGCAAGGTTGCATAAGGAATGCCATACATCTTACTTGCTTTTAACATTGAAGTTTTTTAGCTTCATTTATTGCTTTAGCTAAATTTTCTTCTGACCAATTAGCCCGAGTCCTCTTACGCTTATACGCATACATTATCTGCAAAAAAACATTATTTATTAGTAAAATGAATAAGAAGGACCAAACGGATACTGTCCATTTTACCCGGTTCCGTTTTGCCCGTCGGGTACATTTTAACATAACCTCAACATCAAATTAATACGGTTCATAAAAACGCAAAATAAATAATGCTTTTTTCACGTCTAATAGCATCAAATTTTACTGATAATATTGAAAGACGGATAATATTTAACAAAATAAAATAAACACATAGTACTTACGGTGGTTTTATAATAATTTTTAAAACAAAATCCTTTGCGAGCACGGGAAAAATTGTTTATCTATCTGAACTGTCAATACTGTCACCAGTACACTGTTTTGCCACCACTTGTATGTGGCGCACCAAATAAAATTACATTTTTCTCTATCTATTAGTTCAGCGGTGATCTAGTCTAGACCAAGTATTCATTATGCCCGCCCTATCCATAATGCCCGTCCTTCCCCTAAACGTTGGTTGAAAAGTTTTGGAAGCGATTACCTATTAACCAATAGAGAAGTCAAAATTTATACGCTATTTTAATATTTCGTCTTCCATTTGAATACAAAGAATCTATTTTGATTTGTCAATTTATTCTTTGTTTACAAAGCATTTGAAATTGATGTGTGAGGCTATTTTGTTACAATGGAAACTACCGATTATCGTGCAGTGATACAATTCTTTGTTTTGAAAGGTTTATCAGCAACAGAAATTGATACAAAATAGTAAAAGTGTTAAAGGAATCTGCACCTTCATTTCCAACTGTGCACTGATGGATTTTAGAGTGTAAATTTGGTCGTATATGCGTCCAACATGAACCACGTAATGGACGTCCAAAAAGCGCGACAAATTATTGAGAAAGTCTATTTTATTGTTTGTGTTGGACGTTCCCAGTGAACGGATATTTTCTCTTAACGATTAAATTAAAACTATTAAAGTGGACTGTAAAATACTTTATTTTATTTAACAAAACAAGAAACAAGTGATGATTTAATGACCACGGCTCGCGTCTGAATGCCAGTTGCATTGCTGAGTGACAGTTAAAATTTTAGCCAGGTCAGAAGCGTTACATCAGGCGCGAAAAAATATAAATTCAAAAATATAAATATTCCGTAAAACGGAACATAAGCCGCCGCCCTTGAAAGGCTTGGCTTTCAAATAATCTATCATGAAATAAGAACATAGTAATAGTAGTTAACTGAGAACAAGTCGTTGCTCCAATATATTGATAGCAAATAGCAACAAAATAATTATTAATAACAAATAAGTTCATAGATTTAACAACTGTCAATAGGTAAAGGACAAATCTTTTGCACTGAACGGTTTAGAATGCCACTAGTCGTTCTGACACTAACCACTCTCACTAGGTTGTCCTTTCCAGGATGAACATCAGTTATGCGGCCTAAGCGCCACAGTAGTGGAGCTGTATCTTCATCTTTGAGAATGACAAGTGTACCTATCTTGATATTAGGTACTGACGTAAACCATTTGGAACGCTTCTGCAATGTAGATAGGTATTCTTTCGACCACCTGGTCCAGAAATGCTGGATTAGCTTCTTGAGTAACTCGTACTTGGGAAGGCGATTATCAGCTACGCCTGTTGAATCTGCTTCAGGCAGTGAGTTGAGGGGCGAGCCGATCAGGAAATGACCAGGGGTGAGTGGGTAAAGGTCATTTGGGTCCGAGGACATTTCGGTAAGAGGGCGAGAATTAAGGACGGATTCGATCTGAGCAAACACCGTGCTTAGTTCTTCAAAAGTCAAATGATTCTTTCCTACGATACGAGTAGCATGGTATTTCGCGGATTTTACTGCTGCCTCCCAAATTCCACCTTGATGGGGAGACGAAGCCGGAATAAATTGCCACGTCATATTATTGTCCCTACAAAATTGAGCTATCGAGTTTTTATTCTTTACATCCTTTAAAAAGTAACGAATTTCTTTAATATAATTAGAAGCACCGACATAATTTTTACCGTTGTCGGAGTAAATTTTCTCACAAAGTCCGCGTCGCGCAATAAACCGCTTAAGTGAATTTAAGAAAGCATGTGTTGATAAATCACTTACTACTTCAATATGACAAGCCTTTGTGGCGAAGCAAATAAAAATACACATGTAAGCCTTGATCAGAGACCTATTACGCAGCCTACCATCTTTAATGTAAAAGGGCCCCGCAAAATCAGTACCACAAATTAAGAAGGGTCGATTAGCTATTATTCTATCTGCTGGCAAATCGCCCATACTTTGCTGTAATGGACGAGGTCTACAACGAAAACATACGATACATTTAGATATAACATTTTTCACCTCTCTTTTACCGTTTATTGGCCAAAATCTTTGCCGAATTGCTGCCAATGTAGATTGAGGTCCAGCATGCAATTGCTTGGCATGCTCGTGTCTAATTATTAGCCTCATTAAGTTATTTTTGCCCGGTAATAATATGGGATGCTTTAATCTTTCATCTATATTTGCTTGCCGTAACCTACCCCCTACGCGTATTAACCCGTCCTCTCCCATAAAAGGTGACAAAGAGCGAATGTGGCTTTTCTGAGAAATTTGTTCGCCTTTGGCCAGACTTCCATACTCCTTGGAATAGTGGCGCATTTGAACGGTTTTAATTAAAATATTTAACGCTGAGTCTAGTTCGATAATGCTTAAGTTGCTAGATATATTTCTAGTACGGTCTTTCTTTACGTTGCTGATAAATCTCAAACACCAACCCATAACCCTTTGTAACTTACCCAGGCTTGAATAATTCCCAATGATTTCGAAGGTAGGATGAGTTATCGTTAACCCAACATCCCTTTGCCTTTTAATTTCTGGCAAGTCTTTAACTTCTATTTTCGGATGGTCCACTTCATAACTGGAAGTTTCATAAAAAAATTTAGGTCCATTCCACCATAAAGTTTCGTGTTCCAAGTTTTTTGGCATAATACCGCGAGAAATTATGTCAGCCGGGTTTTGCTTTGACCCAACATGACGCCAAGTTTTAATGTCAGTGATAGTTTGAATTTGATTAACCCGATTAGCTACAAACTGTTTCCAACAATTTGGTTCACCAGCTATCCATGATAAAACTATCATAGAATCGCACCAATAATGTACCTTTATAACAGGATTGTTTAATGATTCTATAACACGTTTCATCAAATTTGCTAATAATACCGCTCCGCATAATTCCAAGCGAGGTAGCGTTATCGGTTTCAAGGGCGCTACCCTTGATTTTGAGCAAACCAATCTTATTGTTATATTATCGTTTTCTATTGTTTTTACATATATACAGGCTCCGTACGCCTTTTCGGAAGCATCTGAGAACCCATGAAGATCCCATGTGCCGTATCCAATCCCGATTGTTCGAGGAATTTGTAATGCGTTCAAATATGGTAACTGGCTTTCGAAGTCTTTCCAAGCTGTGACTATTTCGTAGGGAAGTGACTCATCCCATCCAACCTTTAGTTGCCATAATCTCTGCATGAATAGTTTCGCTTTGACTATTACTGGTCCGATTAGTCCGAGAATATCAAAGATTTTCGCGATCGTTGATAAAATAGAGCGCTTTGTTACTTTCCTGTTACCTTCGACTATATTTATTCGATATTCTAATACATCATTTTGAGATTGCCATAATATGCCCAAAGTTTTTGATAAATTACTATCCCTTAAAAAATGAGTTTCCCTTTCGGTTTTATCTGTTGACAGTCTGTCTAAAACATCCGAGTTATTCGAGTTCCATTTCCTTAACTGAAATCCGTATTTTGCTAATTCGGTATAAGTATTTTTTGCTATGTCCGACACGTGTTCCACTGTATCCCCTCCCGTAATGAGGTCGTCCATATAAAAGTCGCTTTGTATAATACGTGCTATTTCTGGCGATGTGTCCATAATATCTAACGAAATTTGATACAAACAACGCATTGCTAAGAATGACGCCGGTCCTGTACCATAAGTCACAGTGTTTAGTCTAAAATGACTTATCTCACTGTTCTCATCGTCCCTCCACAAAATCCTTTGCAGATCTTGTTGCGACCTTGTTACATTTATCATTCGATACATTTTTGCGATGTCCGAAGTTATGACTATTTTGTGCGTACGAAATCTACATAATATTGAAAACAAATCATCTTGAATAAAGGCTCCCACTTGCAGGACATCATTAAGTGAAATATTTGAATCTGACTTACACGATCCGTCGAATACAACACGCAACTTTGTCGTCTCACTACTTTCATTAATTACCCCGTGGTGCGGCAGATAAAAAATTTTGTTAGTGGTTTGTGGTAAAGTCCCCTGTTCCAATTCTTCTTTACTTATTTTAGTCATGTGACCCAGACTCTCATATTCTTTCATAAATGCCGTATAACTTTGCTTTAATTGGGGGCATTTCTTAAACTTCCGCTCGAGTGCTTTAAACCTCTTTTCAGCGATAAATAACGACTCACCTAATTTATGTAAGTTATCCCGTGTTGGTAAAGTTACTATAAACTTACCGTCCGCGTCTCTTACGATTGTATCGACGAATTTACGCTCACAATCTAATTCTTCCCCGGATAAGTCTACCCTTTTCGGAGTGTCTGTTTCGACGTGCCAGAATAATTCTAGTCTTTGATCTAGTTCCGTATTTGTGACTGCGACATGCGAGATTACTCGATCATTTCGAAAGTTCTGTAATTGCCCCGATATAATCCATCCTAACAGGGATTTTTGTAAAATTGGCAACCCTGTACCGAGCTTTATTTGGCCCACGCATAACAAATCGAAGAAAATAGATGCTCCCAATAATATATCTATTGTTCCCGAAACATTGAATTCTGGATCTGCCAGATTTAAATTAGCAGGTATTTTTAAATTTGTCTTTTCAAATGATCTACAGGGTATCGCGTTGGTTATTTCGTCCAAAATTAAGAAATCAATGATAGCTGTGAAATTGTTGTGAACCGATTTGATTTTAGATTGTGTCCGCGCTTTGATTGAACTTTCTAATTGATTGAAACCCGAAACGGGTAAATCTACATTTTCCGTTTTTAACCCTAACCTTTTTACCAATGACCTAGTCATAAAACATGGTTGAGAACCGCTGTCTAACAAACACCTAGCTCTTTGATACGCTCCGTTTTTATCCAACACTAGAATTACCGCGGTTGATAGTAGAGTTTGCGAGTGTTCCCTACAATGTAAATTTATATCCGTACTTGTTTCCGGCATTAAATTCGGATTTTGATTCACTTCTGTATTTACGTGTACGTTTACTTTGCTATCAGAATGAAGTAAGCTGTTATGACGACCCTTGCACCATTTACATCCCCTAGACTGACAATCTTTAACATAATGATTACTTCTAAGGCAATTTAAGCAAAGCTTCAACCTTTTAATTTCCTCGCGGCGCTGATCTATTGTAAGTTCAACGAATTTATTGCAAAAATATATATAATGTTGTCCCTTGCACAATAAGCATTTCGGAACCCTCTCAGCTACGACAAGCGCCGTTTTATTTTGGTGTTTAACGCCTTTGTCCGATTTATTATACCTGTCAACATATTTGTCCTTTGCCATCAATGTATTTTCCGCATCTACCTTAGCTTGCAATGCTTTGCATCTTTCTAAAATAAAGTTTGAGAAATTTTCGAATTTTGGAATCCCCTGAAATTTTACTATCCGCGCTTGTTCCCATAAATCACGAGATTGTTTATCTAGCTTTCGAGACATTAATAAAATTAACATCCTATCCCATTGATCAACCGGTTCATCTAACGATTTTAGTGCCCTTGTGTGTTTATTAATGTTATCTACCAGCTTCCTTAACTCAATAACCGATTCGCGTTGAATAACAGGTAAATCTAACAAGTCCTTTAAATGATTTTGTACTATACCCGGTTTATCCTCGTATCGCTCTCTTAACAAATCCCATGCAACGTTAAAATCCTCCAAACCATCAATAACCGTTTCCGCGTCTCCCTTTATACATTCTTGTAACCTATAGAATTTTTGAGCATTATCAATTTTTGCGTTATTTGCTATTAATGACTCGAACGTGTTTTTAAACTTAAACCATTTACTATATTCCCCCGTAAATGTAGGCAGATTGAACTTTTGTAATTCTAATTCCGGACCCCTTACTTCTGAAATTTCCCCGTCAGTGCTTACTGACCTTGCGGTTTCCCTTGTTTGAGTGGCTAGCAAGGCCCTCGCTTTGGCTACATATCTATAATATTTGCTTTCAAACTCATCTCGCGCATCTGATGATACTTCGTCTTTTACCAAAGTTTCGATTTCTAATTGAACTGAATTAAATTCACTTAAAAGTCCCTCCGTGTAAGTTAATCTTTCCTTTAACTCGTCTATTTGATTTTCGGAGAATGCATCAACAAATGTTGCAAATCGTGTTAATTGTCCCCGAATAACTCCACGTCGACTAATATACACTCCCGCCATGCTACCGTTTACAAGTACAAGTAATCTGATTATTAATCAAGAACTACTATAATTTCTTACTATTATTTATATTGAAATATTACTAAGCAGAGTCCTATTTTATAATCTTTGTTTACGAGGAATATTACCTATTTGCAACGTTATGTGTTTACGATATAAATACCTATGTTTACGAGACAATACAATACCAAAATTGAAATATGTTTACGAGACAATACAATACCAAAATTGTTTCAATGCTACGATCAAATTCCTGTTAAATAAGCACAACGTATTTGCACAGATCAAATCAAATTTTATATGTGGAATAAATATAAAGGAATCGACTCACCGTTTGTTTTTCTGCTTACACTCACTGCCTACCGCCGAGCCGACCGTTAATTTCTTCAACCACGTGCACTTGTTTTTGTTATTTTCAACGATTTTTACTAACTATTCGGATCGAATGACCATATGTTGGACGTTCCCAGTGAACGGATATTTTCTCTTAACGATTAAATTAAAACTATTAAAGTGGACTGTAAAATACTTTATTTTATTTAACAAAACAAGAAACAAGTGATGATTTAATGACCACGGCTCGCGTCTGAATGCCAGTTGCATTGCTGAGTGACAGTTAAAATTTTAGCCAGGTCAGAAGCGTTACATCAGGCGCGAAAAAATATAAATTCAAAAATATAAATATTCCGTAAAACGGAACAGTTTGTAAGGATCCAACTTTGACTAAACCATAGGCATCTAAGATGAACGAGTCCTCTGTATTTTACATAATGAATAATATATGAAATTTGCAAAGTTAGTGCCACATTAATAAAAAATTCAACAAAAACTGAATCGAAAACAAATTTCTCAGCGTAATTTAGAGCACTGTAAGCAGACTAAAACCGATTTTGTGCATCGTTTTATTAATGTGGATTAAACTCGGATCTACCATCATGATCCTAAGCCGAAACAAAAACGTTTATATAGTGGACTGATGCTGGTCATAATGATCGGCATAAAAGTTATGGCATCAGTTTTTTTATGATGCAAAAGAAGTTTCATTGATTAATTATTTTAAAAAATTAACAATTTAACAATTAATTTTGAATATTAGTTGAATAAAAAAAATCGTGAAAAAGGATCCGGTTTACAGAAGAAAACAATCATTTTTCATCAAGATAATTCACGTGTTTACAAAAGTTAGTTGACGATGGCTAAATTAAACAATGTAAGGTAGGAATTGCTTGAACACTCATCGTTTTACCAGATTTGGCTTCCTCCGACTATTATTTTTTGAGAAACTTGAAATAATTTTTTCTTGGTAAGCGTTTTTCGTCGAATAAAAAAGCTATTGCAGCTATAGAACAATATTTGGTAGAGCTTCCGGAAAATCATTACAGAGATAGTATAAAATTACTCCAGGATCAATGGAATAAGTGAGTTCAAGCTGAGAGAAATTTCATTTCAACTTCTTTAATTTTTGCTACCAAAACTTTTCATTCAACCTGTACCTACAGTAAAACCGTTGGTCAGTTCCACGACGCGACGGCCCAGTTATATTGATGAAGTAATTTACAGCCAGTTCAGACGATATGGATTCAAATGTTTTATCGAATCAAAAAAAAAGAATGTCTAATGGCACATAGTTTTAAATGTGCATGTTCACACGACCTGACCGAATACGAAAAATTTTCCGAATGGGATAAATGATCGAATCGTGTGAACATGGACATTTAAAACTATGTGCCACTAAGCAAATCGTCATTTTTTTCGATTCGATCAAACATTTGAATCCGTCTGAACTGGTTGTTACACCTCCTTCTATTGGGAATCTATAGAACTAAGCATTAAACACACAATATGATAAAAAATATTTTATAGTATGTAGTGTAAATAGTGAATTTAAACCAATCCCAAAACCACTTAAATACAAACAAAAATTTTATTAACATTAGACCATACACATACCAATGCACAGAAGATTTATATACATATCTATATATTAAAAAAAAAAAGGTGCCAAGTATGCGTACTTAACACAAATTAATGGGCATGTACGCAAAAAGGATATAGAGTCACAAGTAGGAATGGTAACCGCAGACATGCATGTTTCTGGCTCGTTAGCCGTCATATTCTGTCCAAAGGAGATTATTGAATGACCTCATTAACCATATAATTTTTTTAAATTTTTCTCCTCTTGTCCACGCCGGGAAGAGACATCCTTAAATATGTTGTTCCACCCAAAAATAGGGAGAGGGAAAAGAAAATATCAACAAGCATAAATCAAATTATTTTACACGAATACCTTAGTTAATCAAGACCACCTGTTAAAATTTTCCCCCTCTCTAGTTCTGTGGTGTAACCTTTTCGTCAGTGTTCCAAGCGAGAATAGACATATTTGACAAATGACGTCGAACATGAAATGACCGGTTAACCTGAAAAATTTTACGAAATCTAAGAGTTTAATGTCTTAAATTATAATGACATTTTTCACTAAAACTAATATTTAAACATTTTACACCTATAGGATACCTCATCCGTGGACACGCTGTAGTAATGTCCTAATCAATATATTGTGCCCATTATTATTCTTGTTTTACAATCATAGACGAAATAATCTCATTAACTGTAAGTAAGCTTTTTATATAGATAAGGTTTCAACCACGTTTTAATATTGTAGCTTCCCTGATGATGTGATATATATATATATATATATATATATATATATATATATATATATATATATATATATAAAAAAATGATATATCTTGACTGATCAAATATTATAAACAATTTGAAATTTTTTGGGGATTGCAGTCACTTATTAAGAAAAACTCTTATATAATTTCCAAGCTTTCGAAATTTATTTTATTTCTTTTTCAAGGAATCTACAAATAAACAAAATGGAATATAATGGAAAACAGAAAAAATATAAATGTATATTATTAAACTTACTACGTTGAGATTAATATAAAACAGAAAATCAGCAAAATTTGGGAAAGATTATTCATATCTGAATTCTTCTTGACAATCTTATGATTTAAAAATTTTTTATTGACATTAAATATTATTTCCAAAGTAGGACAAATAAATTTAGATACAGGAAGAGAAAAAAAAAATAAAAATTATATATATATATACATATATATACACATATATACACATATATACATATATACACATATATACACATACACATACATACATATAAAATATGTAATAAATAAAATGAAAGTAAAATGACAATTATTTTTATCTATATAATTGATTTTTTAATTTATAATCGAAAGTTAGGATATAATTATAAATTAGTACTCTTAGCAGCATTTATAATTATATCCTAACTTTCGATTATAAATTAAAAAATCAATTATATAGATAAAAATAATTGTCATTTTACTTTCATTTTATTTATTACATATTTTATATGTATGTATGTGTATGTGTATATATGTGTATATATGTATATATGTGTATATATGTGTATATATATGTATATATATATATAATTTTTATTTTTTTTTTCTCTTCCTGTATCTAAATTTATTTGTCCTACTTTGGAAATAATATTTAATGTCAATAAAAAATTTTTAAATCATAAGATTGTCAAGAAGAATTCAGATATGAATAATCTTTCCCAAATTTTGCTGATTTTCTGTTTTATATTAATCTCAACGTAGTAAGTTTAATAATATACATTTATATTTTTTCTGTTTTCCATTATATTCCATTTTGTTTATTTGTAGATTCCTTGAAAAAGAAATAAAATAAATTTCGAAAGCTTGGAAATTATATAAGAGTTTTTCTTAATAAGTGACTGCAATCCCCAAAAAATTTCAAATTGTTTATATATATATATATATATATATATGTACGTGTATGTGTGTAGGTATGTTATTCATCAACCACGTGTCCGGTCGATATAATTTTGTTGCCAAAAAAACCTTTCAGAGAAATCAAATCAATTTTACCGACATAGTGTTTTATATTATACCATTTTAGAGTCGATAAAGGACCAACAAACAAGCAAACATTGCTTTTTTCTTATATTAGATTAACTCCCTTCAAACCAAATTCATTTTTGTTATTATTATATTTATAGTAACTTTTATTTAATAAATATTAAATTATTTGTACAAATATGGGTGACAATTTAAAAATAGAAAATGTTTACACTAAGCTGATATAAAATAAATTTAAAAGTGTTATATGAATAATATATACCTATACCTACGTAAGCTTTAACCCAAAAGAGAATATTATTTAATAACGCAAACATAAGCCTAATATGATTTAAAATTCTAACAATATCTTTACAAAATGTAGTCTATCCATATTTTATTCACCTTTGTTACTGCAGATCCTTTATAATTACTACCAAGATTTAATTTAAGTTATAGTACGGGCGACGTTTTCATTGGAATTATAATAGCGTCATGGCGTTACCCAAGTGTTTTTCAACTAACTTTTAGCAGTAAAAATGCCTTGATTTGATTTTCTTAACACAAAAATAATCTAATTTAAAATATTTCTAAGTAAAAACTATAATAAAATAATAATTTATTACTATATATCTTTCTCCCATATTTCTACAAACCATCAAGTAAAGGGTGCTAGAAAAACGGTTATTTGATTGGTTATTCGTCTCTTTTTATGTAACTAACTTAGAGTGGCAAGTAGAGTAAATTTACCCGTAAAAATATCGGTAGATTAGAGTTTACAGCAGAAGGGACTTGTTCCTAGTAGAGTAGAGTACTATCGCACATGTGGCAAAGTAGCTCTACTTTACTAGCCCTTCAACCTCGAAACACTCTACTCGCCTTCCTATTATACCCGCCTTCCTATTATACCAGTAAACTTTATTTAGTAGAGTAGAGACATAAAAATAATTTAAATAAAATCACCACAATAGTTATTTCCAGAAAATGCATAAATAATTTATAATATCAAAATCTATTTATTTACTTCTTTAGTTAAGTAACTTTTGCCACTAAAAACAAACTTATAAAAAATATAAATCAATATTTTGAAAATGACCCTTGCCTGACCCTTGCTTATTAATCTTAATGGATAATATGTCAAATTTGTCAAGGGTCTGTTTTTAAAACTGAAAATGCCTAACAAAATTAAATAGTTAATTGTGACACAAGGACGGAAAATGCCATTTTGCAAGAGCGAGTAAAGTTGTGTAGCCGAGGGGCGTAGCACCGAGGGGAAACACTACGAGCACTTGCTAAACATTTTGCGGACGTGTAACACACACTATTTTTTGGTCCGACCAATTTTTAATATTTTCAAAAGTTCAAAAACTGTTTACTTTGTGACATACAAGATTAGGTGTATATTGATATTATTGACATCTATTGCACGATTAAAAGAATTAGTAATAAGGAATGATTTTTTGATAATTGATTTCACGATCCTTAATTTTTATACGTACGAATACTGTGCTAATAAGCAGCACAGTAAAAATTGATATATATATAATAATAATATTAATATCTAATAATTTTATATAAAAACAGACAATGAACTATTATAGTTTAATGAGCAATAATAAAATCTAGATATGTATTTTCATAATCGAATGTCAAATTTAAAATAAAAGTTGTGAGAGCAATTAAATGTAAATTTGAATCCTGCTTACCTTTAGAAAAAGTTATTAGTTTAGTATATTATACGCTGTTTTTAAATAAATTTAATTAAAATTTGTAGTAATCATTATGTATTTTTGATGACTCATAGCGCCATCTCTTCAGATAATCTAAAAGCTACTTTGCCGGCTTAGGCCGGAAAATGTCATTTTCCGGACGATTTTGAAGTAATTAATAGTAGTGTTTCTGGACGGAGGACCAAAAAATAATTTTATCTACTCTACCTCATATTATGTATCAATTTTTAGTTCGTGAAAACTGTCATTATAGACAGCAGTGCGTGAAGGATTAAAAGTGTGCGTAAAGTAACAATGTATTTTAAATGGTCTTTACTTTTTGGGACTGTTTTTTGACACACCTTCATATAATCAAATATCCTTAGCATTCGCGTTGCCATGGTGTTGCTATGAGAGCATTAGTTTGGTTAGTATCTTGTAAATGAATTGAAAATAAATTGATTTCTTGTAATTATTTTTTATTTGATTATCGTAGATAAATATTGTATGAAACTGTGCGTGAAATTGACCCTTGCTTATTAATATTGATGAATATGTCAAAAAAAGCTTAGAATCATTTTTAGAAATAGTTATTTATAAAACAATTCGTGCAGTATGCTTTTTGCGCACGCACGCAATGCTTAGAGCACGAGCGAAGCGAGTGCTATATATCGCGTAAGTCTGAGGAATCATCAGACATATAGCAAGAAAAGGGGACACAATAGATCTTATAGGTCACAGGTGTATCTGTTACCCCTAACACCTTACATACATACAAGATGTGATAGTAGCGATATCTTCACCTCCGACTGCAAACCAAAATTCGATTTGACAACAAGACTTTGGCATTGATACTATTAAAGTATTATTACAAGAAACTGTAATATTGTCTTATTTAAAAAAGCGAGTTATCAATAAATATCGTAGAATGGAGAATATTTATTATTCTATCGCTTTACGAGTTTTTGAAAAACATTTTTAAAGACATTGACCATTTAACTAGCCTTTTTAAATGATCTGCGGTTTTTCTGAAACATGTGGTAAATAGAGCCATTCAGCACGCTTCCTTTAGCAACTTTAGCAATATTTTATTTGCTTTATCTCGAATATATTAAAAGGTGCACAACACATATTTCTATAAAATGCTATGTTTTTTATACAAGTGGGTTTTGGCTTCGTAAATAAAACTTTTATTTGGGGTCCCATAAGAACCAGTGTTTTGGCTTTGGACTTTAAACTCAAATTTCGGCAGATTCTATTGCATAAGCTATAAAAATAAGGTCACCACTGAATTCAGCGTAGTTTAAACTATTAAAAATTATATGTCTTTAATTTCTGCACACATGGTACTAGAGCCTCCTTAACGCGGGAGTAAGCGGTAGGAACAAAGAGTTGCACTCGCACCAAAAGCGAGCTAAAAATTGATAGTTTTACAGGATCAAATCAATTTAAAAGGATTTAAAAACCCATAAAATTTTCGTGTATGAAGAATAATATCCTTAAAAATTAAATATAATTTTTTTTATTTAACATTGTTAAAAATGCTTATAGACGACTATTTACTTTTTTATTTTTTTTATTTAACAATTAATTTGTTATATAGTCCATGTCACCGTTTTTGGCCGATGACAGAAATCATACTCGAAGTAAATTTAGAGTTACATCTCTCTCAGATACAGGCAAGTTAGAAATTTAAATGAGGACGTTTGTTTTTTTAATACAACACTTACGTAACTGCATCTTGTTTCACCGGTAGATAAAAAGTATTCAATACGGAAGTCTAGACTTAATTCACATTCCTAGTAACCGTCATGTACGGCTCGTTGTTGAAGGGTTGAATTTAATAATTATTAATGTCATATTTTTGTAGATGTCAAACCACACTAATAGTTTCGGAAACTGACGACCTAATTTAAAAAAAAAACTCTCCGCCATTGGTAACTTGGATGACAGTTTAATCTTATTTCAGTGGTTTCTAATAGCAAATCGGCCAAAAACGATGAAATGGACTAAGGTACTTACGCCTAATAAGGCCCTGTTCTTAAGATGGCCCACTTTCAACATTTTGTACGTTTAAAAGTTCAAATGAATTTAAATTTTGCGCCCATGTTCGGTTAGTGCCATAGACAAAATTGCAACTTTATAAATAAGGAAGATAGTCGTCATTTTTGCAGTGGTTGTCAGTTTTTTAGTGTCGTTGCAAAGGGCTGACGATTTATAACCTTCTAATTTAAAACTTTTTAGTATCTTCTTAAGAAAACAAGAAGTTTTCGTGTATTTTTTTAAATACAGCGTTACTTGGGTTTATGGGCACTTGACTCAACGTAAGAGTTGTTTATATTATTTGTTAATTTTCATTTATAAAAAGTAGTTCTTGTGGCGGGGTAAAGTACCCTATAAAGGCCCATCACATCCTATGAATGATCGGGCCAGTCAAAGATATGAGACAATTCAGATGTTTTTTTGAAAAAAATATTTGGTCTTTAAATAAACATGTTTTTTCCAAAAGTGATTATTAGAATAACGCCACAACATTGTTATTTGTTGAGTCTATTTAGAGGTTTTTGTTTAGTAGGTAAATTAAATTTTGCCAAGTCTAAGATGGCCCACCGTCCAATTTGTGACAAAAAAAAACTTGTGTATCAGACTGATTACCTAAGAATATTATATAATATTAGGTCAAGTTTTACATAAATACTTATTTTTTGTTTTGATAGGGTTTATTGATTACATAATTAATATCGGGCTATGATAAGTGCCTATGTTCCTAAAAAAGCCCACTTTAGAGGTTTTAAAAAACAATTATTATCTTAACGAATTGTTTCCAAACATGTTGATTTGTATGTTTACTTTATTCACAAATAAATTACCTATGTTGTGATAAAGGCAGTTTTCACAAATTTATATTTCTTTTCCAGCTATTAAAATTTACCAAAAAGTGGGCCTTACAGGGCGCATGTACCTTATAACATTGTTGTAAACGATCTAAAAAATATTTTATAAAATTAACGTGAACGTTCAGTTCGTGCACTCTTAAATGAGCCCTTATGAATTATGAAGTTATTAACTGGGAAGTGCTGATATTTGCACTATATTGACAATATCTCTGGTTGAAATATTTAAATTTTATTTTTTCAAACTTTGCTTTATTGTTTTTTTTATTAGGAATTAGAATTATTTGACAAAAATACTTGTCTTACTTAGTTTTACAGTGACAGCCCTTTAAACAATAAAATTTTCTGGCCCTCCAAATTCGTAATTAGCAGGTCAAAGACCCTATATTGTCAACGAAAACGTACCTGGCGCCTGTACTATTATTTTTACAAAAACAGTTATCAGGAAATTAGAACTACCGGACTGAAAACTTGTTAGACCCATATTCTTTAAGTTTAGTTCCTTTAAAATAAACCGGATGCATCTATAAAGTACATCGGAGATTGTTTAGCAACACAGAATATTTCGTGTAGAGGGTGATATATAATCCTAGCAGGTGGTGACCCTACTGTAGCAACATCATTTCATGCAGAGAATTTGACCAAGTTAGCATAAAACGTAAAACGTGTTAAACATAACAATCTCCGGGATGCCAAGTAATCAATTATTCAGAACGATCTTTAAGTTAGTTTAATGTTTCAACAATTTTTTATCAATCTAATTTTAAAACTGTATGCTTAATGTGGAATACCGAGAAATTTCCGAAAGAAAGAAAAAATATTTTTGTATTCTTTTGCAGAAAATTTATTAATTGTCAGTTTGTGATGCAGAGCACTTTCGATTTAATAAGACATTTTCAACGCGGTCCCTATAATTTTAAATATCAGTTGGGAGACATTACTTCATTAAATAAATTAAACATACCTATTTGTTAAAATACAAGACGAAGGCATCTTTTTAAAAAGTTGAACATCGAAATAAACTTTTACATTCGAAATAACATATTGAAAAATCACAAGAGGCCTAATGCAACATGGTTAATAGAAGACAGAATTTTTATTATTATTAAGATGTTTCGATGATTCACTTTTGGCAAGTAGAAGGCGAGAGTGATACTGAGGTTTAATCAAACAACTTTCTACTTGAAGAAACATTCCTAATTTGAATATATGATGTTTAGAAATTTCAGAACTTCAAAGATAACAAAAGCAACAAATATGAAATACATCAGCAAACTTGAATTTGATAAATGGTGTCGAAACCGTGAACTCAAGAACTCAAAACTTAACATCATAAAAGAAATTACCGTTAATAATGTCGATCAAAATTTCATTATAACCATTTACAAAAAAATTCAATGAAAAGGATTCGTCAGCTGGCTTATTCAACTTAACATCATAAAAGAAATTACAGTTAATTATGGCTATCAATATTTCATTATAACCATATACAAAAAATTTCAATGAAAAAGATTCGTCAACTCGCTTATCCAACTTCACAAGAGAACATATCTTTGTTTACTTCTATACCTTTCTTAAAGTAGTATTTGGGCTTTTCATTTTCAACAACATTAAGGTTTTATTCAAAACTTTTAGTTCATTAAACAAAAAACTGGTTAACACAAGAGATTCAATTAAGAAATTATAAAAAAACCGGCAATTATTTGTTAAAATATTGTGATCATGAAGCTACATATTTAGAAAGGACCATTAGAGCTATGGTAAAACTTTTAGGGGAACACCTAAAAAGACCCGATAATCAGCTTTTGGTTTCCATCTTTAATTCCATAACCGGAAACATGACCCGGATCTAGACTCTCAGTTGTTAAAAATAACTTCTACTCGCAACTTCACCCTGCTGGATTTTCATGAACATGTTTGAATCACATCTGAAATGAACAATTTCAATAATTTGCTTAATAAACAGCTTAACTTAAACAGAAACTTCACACCTTTACACAGATTATTACAAGGTCTTCATTCATTGTACGGTTCGAACACCATTCAAGTTTGATTGTCTTTTCTTATCATCTTTGTCGAATTTTGTAATCTTCGAAGAAGGTCTGAGATTTCTGAACGCCAAAAAGTATCTATCCAAATTCGGAACGTCAATTCCATTAGAAAATGGATTAATTCGTAATATTAATTAAAAATAATTAATAAAAAAATTAACTAGCTACTGTAGCAATTGCGGATTCTGAGAAAGCATTTAGTAAGCAATTTTATAATTATCGAGTTAAAAAATTCTTTTAATATTCCTTGCAAATTTAATTGTGGTATTAAAGGTTATTTTATTTTCTTCGCTTTCTACAAACAAATTAGAGCTTTCGCTTATTTCTAAGAAAATCGTTAAAAATAAAAAGTAAAGACGGCTGACTACAAGAATAGAGAATATATAAATTGTCTGATAAATAACAAGCAGATTTTTTCCAGTAAAACTAATTTTAAATTTTGAATTAAGGAGGCCCTAATTTTATAAAAGTAAATAAATTTATAATATGTTTTTTGACAAATTTTCGTTTAAGGTTTTATATATTTTAGCATGAAATGTTTCAACAAGATTGGTTTTTTTCAGATGCTGAAATACAACTATTTACTTATTTATAACCAAAAAAAGGGATGAAATTCATTGCTATGAAATTAAATTCATCATCTGAAAAAAAACATATTATGCTGAAATAAATAAAACATTAAACCAAAGTTTGTCAAAAACATATATTGTATTTAATTTTTCAGTAATCAAATAAAGTTTTATATTGACTTCTAAACTTTCAGCCAAATCTTCATCTAGGTGCAAACAGAAACATTTGAGAATTACGAGTACAGTTTGCTATTTTCATAGTAACAAACGCAATGCGCCATCTGACAAATAAGGTTCTGGAAAATCAATAGCTTTTCCATCTAGCAGCAGCAATCTGAACTAGAAATGAAAATTCTACTGATTCCAAAAGGAAACACATTTTACTTTTAGCAAAAAAAGTTTTCTACATAAATTTTTTTGGTAGTTCGCACCGTATTAGGTTGTTCTAAGATGACGGTAATTGTTTTACCATAAAAAGAACTTACAACTTTACATCTGACTAAAATTTCTCGAGTAAGGCCTAATATATTGACGCCGCTAGTTATGTTTGTTTGGTAATTAATTTAATTAAATTCAATTTTATAATTTAATGTGAATTGTCATTTATCATCGTAGTCTGTAAAAATATAAAATACATTCCATTACTCTCACTATATCCTTCAGGACGTACTTTTTCTACGACGTCATGGCTTGGAATTATGAGAAGGTAAAGTTTTTGATAGAATATTACCACGAAAACCTTTTGTGGGATTTGCGTAATCCGTCATATAGAGCTAGTCGTAAAAAATAAAGGTGTGGGATACATCTGAAAATTATGATTTATGAAAATTATGAAAGATTTGAGGGAAAGATAAATAAAAATTCGAATGACGTTCGATCGGTACAGAAAGAAAAAGTACGGATCCGTTAAAACCAAACAGTGGGTAAATTTTGTTTCGCTTACGTTTCTTGCAGAAGTGGATGCGTCAAACAGAAGTATAGCGAACAATTGGAACAATAGCCAAAAATCTTAAAGTGTACCTAATACAATCCAACTGCCACTGGCACACAAAATTAAAAATTTGTGTCAAATATCGAAATTAGTGGAGCTACCAGAATTAGAAGGTAATCAAATTTTTGTCTACGTGTAACATTTTTAAATAGGGACCCGTGATTGGGTTTTTAAAAAAGAAATCCCGATTTTTATCCAAATAACTGTCTACTCCACATCTTGCAGCTTGGCATTTTTCACCTTCTTCTGGTAATAATTAAGTAAGCTGCTTCAGCTACTGTTTGCATAGACATCTCGGGATTAATTGAATTGAAAAGTTGATAACTTCAAATGACATTATGTAAATAAATAGAGGGGTTTTTCCATAATCATGTGCTGCGGTCAACTAGATTTCCTATCATGGAGACTAGACAAGGAGTACAAACTCCATGTATGCAAATAGGGCTACTAAAATAAGAGGGCGCTGGTGTTCCATTTGTACCAAGATGACGACCAATGAGGACGTAGTTTGAAATCAAATAAATAATTTTTGATTATTTCATTATTCATTTATTTACACAATGAAAAAAATAGTTCGATCATTCAGATATAAATAATAAAAACCAATTTAATAATTCACGATTATTTAATTGTCTATATTCATACCGGTACAAAAGGAACACTAGCGACGCTAGTGGTGAAAAAAGTAAACCTAAAAAAGAATATTGACATATTAATATAAACATAGACTAAATTAATATAAACACAGTTAAGACAATAGATTCTTAAAAATAAATTGAAAAAAAGAATTATAAAAATTCATGTATAGAGTAAAAACACTTAGGTATCTGTTAAAAATAATTTAAGATTTCTTTTAAAACCGTTTAGTTTATTGACCTAGAGAGTTTCAAATAATTAGGCAGTCTATTGAACACTTTTGGACCCATGTAATCCGGGGAGTTGCAAGATATTTGTAATCGGCGATTTGGATAATAAAGAGAGTCTTTATTACTCGTGTAATGTGAATGAAAATCCCCGGAAGTGTTAAAATTTCCCAATTTTTTAAAGACGTTTACACATAGTTCGAAAATATATAAGCATGGAAGCGTTAAGATTTTGAATTCTTTAAAATATGGTTTACAAGAATCTCTATCTGTCAAAAAGTCGTCAACTTCTTTAGGTACTAGGAATGGTAGACAAAAAAAAAGTTTTAAAAATTAACCATCTCCTGTATTCGATTTATAGATTTTAGAAAGGCTTAAATATATTGCAAAAGTAAGCATATCATGATGGATCACACATGTATGGTGAACAATTAATAAAAAAATTTGAGACAACTTTTAAAAGTTCCATCAGGAAAAAGTTTTAAAGTTTTACATAAAATTAATTGTCTTGTATAGTTAACCAAATATTTCACATTCAAAAGAATTTTAATCCTAGTATAAGGGACAACGAAAATGGGATCGTTAAGTTGTATCTTCCTAAAGTAAATAAATGTAAAGGTTTATAAAAGCGTTTGTTTTAGGTTGTAATTTGGAATATCTGCTGTACCTTTAAGTGTCTAATGGGGCTGTACTTCTTAAAGCAGATTAGCCCGTCAGTGTGAAACAACTATTATTAAAAATGTTTAACGTATAGTTTTGAAAATACAAAATTTAAAGATAAATATTCCACTATTTTGTTTATAATGGTTACAAAACTAACGGCAACAATTGCAGCATACCACCCGATTTGCATTTGTGGAATTTTTATGTTTTAAGTTATTAAAAAGTTAGTTTTAATATATTTTATTTCAAAATACATTACAATAAAACGAGAAATTGTGTAATCTAGCTGAAAAATTTTTGCGCACTGTTCTAATGATGTTGCCACATTTATATTTATAAAATAAAAATATTATTGTTCTGAAATTTTTTTATAGTTCAAATTAAAAATTATAATAAGATTTAAAAAAAATAACAATAAACAATGATGGCTGTTATAAAACAAATTCACCCAATACGGCAATACGTTCAAACCGGGTATTGTTTCGAATTACATCTTTAACTGACGAAAAAGTCTCATTTGTCGAAACTGGTCCATCCAGAAAAATTCGTGTATGTATGATGGAAAGAGAACATCTGACGTTCCAAAATCGTAAAGGAGTTTTCTTTTTGCTCGCATCCACGCTTTTACGATATTTTGTGTATGAACATCGTTATTGGAATCAACAAAGCTTTCCTGATGCACAATAATATGATGCTCATACAATACAGATCTTCTAAAAATTGCTTTCTGCTTTCAATTCAGAAAACTCACAATTCTCTTGCATTTCACATATTACTACGTTAATTTTTAAAATTATTTCAGACTTTAAATTAAACCGCTGTAAAGTATTACTATTTTCATAACCATATCCAATGTCTAATTATAAATAATAATATACTTATTTCCAATAAGTAATCTGGCAACTAGGCGTAAAATTTTGTCTGATCCACACAGTGCGTGACTATATTTCCGCAAGACTGCTGAGAAAAATTTAGATTTATAATCTAAAAATAAATATAAATATCATGGGTTTGAAAGCTAAAAATCACGTAAATTACTTTTCGGAATCTGTGCTGCTTGCATATTTTGGATGGTTGTCAAAAAAATCGACGCTATGGTCCATGAATTCGATGTTGAAAACCACTTTGTCTATCAAAGATAATATCGATATCGGTAATTATTCCAAGTAACGTTTTTTTTAACGAAAATCTGATGGTTTAAATGAAAACAAGGCATACTTTCTTAAAGAATGCACCTAATTCCAAATACTTAACGAGGTATTAATGCGAGAACTTCTTAATGATGTAGTTTACCAGCAACTCTAAGTAAATTGCGTATTTTTGAAGTAAAACTTCTTTAGCGACACTAGGAGTAAAAAAGTTATTCTAACGGACGTGACGTCATTCTAATAACAGAAACCGGAAACAAAACCTAATACTGACACGATTTTGCATGGGCGCCGGCAGCAGGGTGCAAGAGGGTGCGCTTGTACCCCCCTGCTATGAAAGAAAATACCTGAATTTACCAGAAAATTACATATTTTTTTATTAAATTATTGTTTGAATAAAAACTAAAGGCGTCGCGGTTGCTGTCCAAATCATTCTACATTCTATATATATATATTAGATCATAATAGTGTGTAGATGCAGATGCACCCCCTGAAAATAATCCTAGCGGCGCTCATGCGATTTTGCCTCCTATATGAAATAAAATTAAATCTGTAATTGTATGAATTGACAGCTGATCATCTTGTCAATCGAAATACATTGTATAAATAGTTTTTTGTGTATAAAGTGTTTGTATTAAATATAAATAAACAATGTGGATTTATTAATGAAGAAAGTGATGAAAAAATATTGATTGAAAATGAGTGAATAGGTAGGTACTCTATATGCAGAAATTTTATTTTTGGTGTGTAATTACACTATTTATACCTAATTATTTATACCTATTATTTATACCTAGCTATTTTCGTTTTATAGACTTAAAGAGCTCAAAAGAAAAATAAATTGTGAACGTCAAAGGGGATATTATAAGCGCCAGAAAGATTTGAAGAAAAATGACAAAAACGAAAAAATGAAGAGACAGCCACATTCATTATGATTTAATTAAGTAAGTTTATATACATACATACATACATATTATGATAGTAAATAATTGTTTATACGGAATCTTTATGTTGAGTAAAGAAGCATGTTGCACGTTTTTGTTCATAAAATAATAATATTCAAAATATTTTAACACTTTCTTATACTTATTTTAGGTTTGGTTAGGTAGCCTTAAAGGCCATAAAACCACTGGTCAAGATGGCTGACCTTTGACCACCAATAACAGATCCTTCGTAGACGTGAAGGAAACAAACTTAACTCAGGATTTTAAATTTTATGGAATATGCTATAAAATGCTACAAAATGAAATGGTTATCTAACTATCGAAGGCTCTTGTGTTGTGATGTATTACAATAAGGTAGATACAGCTACAAAATCACACATTCTAAACGTAATGTGTGTATATGTTTAATATTGTTTACCTATTATTGAAGCAAAACTTCTTTAGGCACGACTAGGGGTAGATTCTAACGGAAGATTCTGATGGAAGTAACTGTATAATTTCAGCTATGGGAGGAGTTTAAATTTCCGAAATTTATTTATGAAATTTTCAAACGGTTTCAAATACATTAATGGTATTTATAGACTAAAATCTATGTTTCACATTTTAGTTATCATAAACCTATTATTTCATATATAAAAAAAATAATGATAACTTTCAAATTCCTATTTCTAATGAATAATATAAATATAACATCTCATTTTTTTTGTAAAGTATATAGGCAATAAATATGATTGAATTGTAATTAAATATTTATTTTCCGATACGTACGTCAACAAGTTTTACTTCAATCTCTGTAGTAAGTGTCAAATTATTGAAAAAGTTGTGTTATATTTTCATTTACTCTACTAGTGGAGTAAGTAAACAGAAACCTGTATTATGCATTGAATTAACATTTGATATTGGTTAGGTAACTGAACCAGTAATGTTGGTTGCCTACAGTATACATTAAATTAACTAACATTTGACATTTGTTAGACAGAACTTCTCATTGAAATCGAATATTTTTGACAGATTCAATTTTTGTTATTTTTAGTTTTATACAAAACCATTTGGTAATTCGTGGGTAAAGCATAGTACTCCACTCGAGGAACAATTGCATATTTAGCTCGTTTCTTTAGCCAAACACACTCGCTGTAATATGCAATTTACTCCACTCGTAAAGTAATATACTATTGTAGGTAGTCTCAGTTTTTGACATTTCGGTAGCTGGTCGTTGCCATGATTTAAAAGATTTTTTTTTAAACTGGCCAGAAATTAATACTTTCCGGTTTATTTTTAGGTCAGAATATCTCATTTTGTCGGACAAGGCCAGAAAATAAAAATGAGTCCGGTAAAAGCTTTTACCGGACGCATTTACAATAAAATAGTTAGTCTAAGATAGCGGTCAATTCTATGGTAACCGAGTTTTGTATATATTTAAAACTATAAAATTACCTGACATATTTTGAAGTTTAGTTGAAAACGTGAAATTTATTATAAAATGGATATTTAAAATGATGCATTTGATTGTGAATTAATGGAAGATGAAATTATACTAGATGAAATAGTTAGGGCAGCCACCCAAGCAAGGTTTGTTAAAAAAAATGTTAAAATTAGTTAATAAAGAGTTCTTGTTATAAAAAAGTAAACTGAATAATATGAAGTTTATGGTACAACAATGCTCGTTTAAAAAAAAATATTGTGCGTAATACGTCCCACAAGTGCTTTTACTTTGGCCCTTGGCTCGCCCTGCAATTTGCCTACTCGTCCAGTAAAAGACCACTTACAGGACTTGTTACGTAAACTACTATGACAGTAAATGATGTAAAAAAAATACCAGCAGTATACACTTGGTTACTATTTCTGCTTTGTTCTATAAATTTTTAAAATATATATGAACCTTCGTCGTCTAGATATGGATAAAATAAATTCAAGATTCTTTATTAAGTACCAGAATGGAAAGTGTACTACTAAAAGGGTTGTTAGAATTTATAAAATAAAAAGTCTAAGCACGGAGGCTGGAAATCTAGTCACGTTGCGGAAGAATATTTTGATCAATCAGCTAAGAGCATAAATCAAATACAAACCAAAATTTTACAATCCATACAGAATACAACTCTCTCATATTACGGCGCATCTTCATCTGAAGTGATATCAGTTAACAATATAGCAGATGTTGAATCGTCTACCTCAATACATAAAAATCTGGATTGTAATAATCTTATAGTTTTGCATAATTGTCCGAATATCACAATTAACCAATATTTAAATGAAAAACAATGTTTAATGAAATTCTGTTATATTCAATTTAAAATACTTATTCTTAAATTTTTTAGTATATTATCAAGATATAAAAAGGGTTGCAGAAAAAGTACAGTGTTTCAAGCGTCGAAAAGAGTTTTTAAAGCTCGTAAACGTTACCATATCTTTCGTCACTCATAAAACAATATACAATTTGGTATCTTTTATCATTTTCTGAATAAATGCCATAACTGGCGGAAATCACCTATGTCTTGTACACTGAAGCTTAACTTAAATACTTTACTCTGATATAGTTGATGGTATTTTTTAAGCAATTAAATCTGTAGTATAAATTTAAATTTTTGACAGTTTTATTTATTTAAGGTTCACCGTACAATTAGCTAACTAACAAAATTGTGATTGGTAATACTTGTTTTCTGCCTCCTTAATCCAGTATAATAGAGATTTTTTCTGTTTTATTTAATTTCAGCTTCACAAAGGTATATCTAGAAGATTATTTACTTTCTTTACGTTCTAACAGATTATATAAGTTCATTTTCACCACGGTATATTCTTTTAGTTCTTGTCTCGTTTCTGAATGCGTTTTACCTTTGTCAACTTCTCTATTACTTTAATTGATCCTTACCTCTCTTGATTTCTTCTCTAGTTATCCTCGCAATGGTTGATGTATTATTTAAAAATTTCTAAATTACTTCTTTTTCTGCAGTTTCATATAGTCGTTAAATTGAGAACATTTCTAATGGGATATAATTATATACGTTGGTGGATTGATCCAAACCAATTAACAGCGTATGAAAGAAATAAAAACCCTTAAGCTCGTGAATACAAATCCTTGACAGAAATTATAGCTCATAAAATACCAGCGTAGGAAAAATTAAGTTATTTGCTTGAATGACAAATTTTACAAGGCGTATACATCCCAGGCCCTGATTGTGTGGTATTTCTTGGAATATCTTCTACATTGATAACCGGACCCTAATTAAATTTCTATGGGACCACACGGAAACTACTTTTTTGAATGCAAAAAGATTTTTTCAAATCGAATTATAAGTACCGGAGATATTCAGTAACGTATATAAAAAAATATGGTTAAACTGAGACCCTTCTCCTTATTTCCTTGAATATCTTTCACATTGATGACCAGACCTTAACCAAATTTCTATCGGACCAATGGGACACTCTACCCTTTTGAATGCAAAAAGAATTTTTAAAATCGGGTTCTAAATACCAGAGATATTCGGTAACATCCATAAAAAAAAATAAAAAAAAATATGTTCGAATTGATAACCTTCTCCTTTTTTGAAGTCGGTTAAAAAGAGAATAACTATAAAAGTTCAGCAAAATATTATCTTTCTGATAACTATTTGTGAATAAGTTATTTCAAAGACTTTAATTTGGAGATGTCGTTTGGCCATCAAAAAGATAACTTTCTGCCGCATGACGTATCTACCATAACCTTAACTTAGGTAGGTATTATACGCTAATTTTTAAATGGCAGTGTCTGCTGCACGGACGTCGGTTCTTCAATTTTTTGTTACTGCACGGATGACTTACTGTGACATTTGACATCAGAAATATGTCTATGCTTTTTAATGCATTTCTATAACCTATAACTACAACTATATATAGGAATTTTTAACTTTACAGTAATTTCCGTGTTGGGATAAAGATTATAAATTATGATTTTAAGACAAAAAGTAAAATAAAATTAAATGTGTATCCTTACTGTTGTTTGACAAAAACAATTATAGTTTTATTAGTAAAACATATGAAATTGTATTGAATTTAATAATTCTTAGTTAGTTAATAGTAGGAGTGAAGAGAGTATCAGTAATAATAATAATAATAATAATACTTTATTGCACTTAAAAACATTTTACATTCAAAATGTACAAGCCAGTCAACAGAATTAAATTATTAGTTTTAATATCAAACAACACATATAGGTATATACCTATGTACATGGTGGTTAACATTTAAATGTAAATATGGTGAACACAGACAGTGACTGTTATTTTATATCGTGTTTACAAAATAAGCGAGGATGTACGGTTCTAGATTGCATAGAACACTAATCGGTGAGTTTTTAATTTTCTGAAAACTGTCATGAGGCTTTAAATGGTTTGGCAAATGATTAAATAATATTATAAAAGCATATAACCCAACTTTTTTTACGAATAAAAGCCTGTGATAGAAAAAGTTTTAATTCAGATAATTTCTTATTAAACTGTTTAAAGTAATGCCTATTATTGAAAACGAACCTAATAGATACATTCGTATATGAACAGTGCAGTTTGAGTAAGCTCAAAGATTACATGATCCTCTGTAGCCCAATTTTTGTAATACACGAACTGCTTTTTTTTAATTTAAATATATGATTAATATAACTGCTATCCCTTATAAAACTATGCCGTATCTTACTCTTAAAAAAGTTTAAAAAACAACTCCTAAGCTCTCTCATTCAAGAACTTTCCCTCACAACTAGTTCAGGGAAGCTTGGAGAAGACAAGAAAAGTGTTCTATCATTTGCATAATTAATTATTGATTAACCTTCGTATGTCAGTGATGCAAGATTAGAAAATAAGTGGGCCGGACACACTGCCCTGTGGACCTACCATAGACACACCCAAGGCAGTTGACCGCACATATTGCTTAGTTTTTTATCCTTAATATTTAGAGCACGTTAACGTCCAGTAATATAATACCTGATCCAATTATGCTAATGGGTCTGTAATTATCAAAACATTTCGAATCACCCTGCTTTAAGCATGGTTTTGTAATTGAAAATTTTAAATTTAAAGAAAAAATACTTTTTTCAATAGACGAATTATAATGAGAACGAGAGGGTCCCACACGTAAGGTAATAGTTATTTGTGACACAAGGACGGAAAATGACATTTTGCAAGAGCGAGTAAAGTTGAGTAGCCGAGGTGCGTAGCACCGAGGCGAAACAATACGAGCATTTGCAAAACATTTTCCGGACGTGTAACACACACTATTTTTTGGTCCGACTAATTTTTAATATTTTTAAAAGTTCTGTTATGTTCAAGACTTGACTGCTTGTGCTACCTGAACTAAGGCCACTGACTAGAAGAGAGCCGAGAGATATAAGCGCCACATTGGATGTTTATTATTATAGTTGTGTTGTTGTGTATTGTATAATAACTTGTTTAATACTTAATATAGGTACGTGTTTAGCTTCAGCAGTTATTAATGTTTTAATTAACATATGTTGCAAACACAACAAGTTCAAAAACTTTTTACTTTGTGACATACAAGATAAGATGTTTATATAAAGATGTTCATAAATTGACATAAATGTCAAATTTTAAAATACAAGTTGTAAGAGTAATTAAATGTAAATTAGAATCCTGCTTATCTTTAGAAAAAGTTATAGGTAAGTTTAGTATATTATACGGAGTTTTTAAATAAATTTAATTAAAATTTGTAATATTCATTATGTATTTTTGATTACTTAAAATTCAAACTCATATCGCCATCTCTTCAGATAGATAATCTAAAAGCTACTTTGCCGGCCTAGGCCGGAAAATGCCATTTTCAGGACGATTTTGAAGTAATTAATAGTATTGTTTCTGGACGGAGGACCAAAAACATTTTTTCAGAAAGTCCGTGGACACCACTACCGCTCTTCCAACCCCAAAAATTTCTTAAAAAAAAAACTGTTTATACCTAATGAAAGAGCTTAATTTGCACCTTTCAAAAAAGTATTTTTCCTAATATGCAGCCTCGTACTTTTTTTAAATTTTGCTTTACTTAAACCAGATTCAAATGCTCATATCTCACTCCCTAAAGTGTATTTCGATATGCACCTTTTACCAAAAATTTGCAATTTTAATTTTCTAATTTGCACCATCGTAAAATTTGCGAAAAACGGTAACTATTATTATAAAAATTAATAAAATCATTTCCTGGCTAATGTACCTACGTTCAGAAATAAATAACTGCGCATGCGTTCACTACCCGCAGCTACTTATTTCTGACAGCAGTCCGAAATTAATTTTATTAATTTTTATAATAATTGTTACCGTTTTTCGCAAATTTTACGATGGTGCAAATTAGAAAATTAAAATTGCTAATTTTTGGTAAAAGGCGGATATCGAAATACTCTTTAGGGAGTGAGAAATGAGTATTTAAATCTGGTTTAAGTAAAGCAAATTTTTAATCAAATTTATCAAAAAAAGTACAACGGTGCAAATTATGAAAAATACATTTTTCAAAGGTGCAAATTAAGCTCTTTTAATAGGTATACACAATTATTTTTTAAATAAATTTTTGGGGCTGGAAGAGCGGTGGTGTGGACACCTCAACATATCGTGAGCTTTTTTTAATTTCAATATTCGTCATTACTCCAAACAGTTGTTGAGAGTCAGTTTGTTGAAATGTGGAATTAGAGTCTAAAAAAGGAATATTACACACATAATCCTGTTAGTGTGCTAATTTGTTTGCTATGATGGCATTAGATTTTCATTAAAAAACTTCTTAAACTGATTCAGAGAAGTCTTCAAAATATAGCTGATTATTTTTGTTCCTCTTATGCTAAGTAAGTTCGCTGGTAATTTGCCAAGTCGTTTTGGATTTATTTTTTAAATTCGTTAGTCTCTATTCAAAATAGTTACTCATCTCATCTTTCAATAATTTAATGTACAGTTTGTTGGGAGTTTTTAAAATGAATCTTAAATTCCGGTAAAATTGGACAATTGTTTTAAAGGAATCATTTATGTCTTTGTAGCTAATAATTTTGGTGTACTAAAAGAAAATGCAAATCTAAAGTTTTGGTTAATCATTACAATAAAACAATTGGTAATAACTGTTAAGTCCAAAATTAAAATTAATTTCAATTAAGGCACGAAGTTCGGAGAGAAGTTGTAAACCAAACAGTGGGCGATGAAGTTCGAGCAGAGACTATAATGAAAAGAGAAGTAATGGCCTTGATAAGAAGTACTAATTCGTTTAGTTTTGAGCTAAAGTCGTATATTTCTTATTACTTTATTTAAAGACGGATAAAACCTTTTTTTGTTTTTCTGATATTTATTTATATATTTATTTGTTTGTGTCGTATAGTGGTTTATAATATCTCAGAAGGAAATAAGTTTAAAGTGAGATGGGGATCTGATCTGAGTGCAATTATGTGGAAAAATCTATTAAAGTTCAGTTAAGAGATAAGAGATTTATTGATAGTGTTGTAGATATGGTGCAAAAACTAATAAAACTTTTTTAAAAATTATTGCATACAAATTGTTTCTTATTGTTCTAAAGCAAAACAATGTAAAAAAATTGGATTTGCAAGTTTTCAAAAAAAGGTTTGAAACGCATTACTTCCAACTCTATCTGATGTTTTGGCATATCGAATGATCCTGGACAGTGGCCAAAAGTTATATTATCGTGAAAAATCTTGGATTTATAAAGCTTACTACAGGTAAATGTCATTCTATATACTAATTACTTTTTATTAATTAGTATAATTTCATTAAATGTAAACTCTAAAAAGCTTAAATTGATCATTTAATGATTCCAATCGAATACAGCTTCCTATTTTAATATTATTTGTAGTACCTATGTTCTATAATTAAAATCAAGCAGCATTATGTTGTTTCTTTTAAAATATGTATAATATTAAATAACATTTTATTGTTAAATTTTACGACGCAAACAATACTAGGTATACGAAGTTAATCATACCAGTAAATCAAAATATAAGATAAAGGTGCTAACTCTCTTCGAAGGGTGCTTCATGGTTATTAATCCGCACAAACAAAGTCAAAGCAATTAATGCTTACATACATCATACATGGGACATAAATTTAAAAATTGAGCCAGCGACAAACTTTAAGTGAGCAACGTCATATCAAAATTAGCAAAATCGCTTTCCTTCGGAAATTTATGAAACTATAAGTAATCAGATGGGTACATCTGATTTAAAAAGTATTACATTGCATGTGAAATCCAAAGAAATGCGATTTACAATTTTACACGCAGGTACGGATAGTGGATTTTTACAGGGATGTGACTTGTTATTAGACTCTTCAAATACCGATATCAAAAAACTATGAACGGTGACATTTTTAATAACTGAATTGTTAATCAACTTATTCTTGCCTGCTCACCGGGCATGGACCATTCAGACTACACCTTCGGAGGATGGGGATTCTGACACAGGAACCCACCTTGTGCCGACTGTGTGAAATGGACGATGAGACGGCAACTCACATTCTATTCGAGTGTGGGGCCTTGGACTATAAACGGTTCCTCATCTTCGGCGACACGAATCCTGAATCTTATCATCACCTTGAGGAGCTAGTCACAGGACTCAAATCTCTTATAAAGGGAACAGCCCTGTGGCAACAGTAACTCAAGGAATTTAGGACACCTGGATTCTAGCCTTCCTGAGGATCAGCGGGATGCTGATTTGCAGCTGAACAAACTAGAGTCCTGCAAGCACGGGTGCATGTAAGGACTTTTGGTGCCGAACGTAGTCACAATATTCCCACAGGAAGCAGTGCTCAAACATGGGGCTCCGCAGGAGAGACCATGCCAGGTTATTTAGATTAGATTATTCTTGCTTTATCCAAGCGGGTAGTGTTCATGGATATTAGATATTACAGTAATGTTTGACTAGCAATAACATCGAATTTGACAAAAAACAGTTATGCACAACATGTCAACCATATAAAAGTAACGATACGACACATGAAGTAGATGAAATATCAGACCTTCTGTTATCTTTTTGATATCTTTTCGATGAGCTCTAATAGATGCTTCTGGATGACTAAAAAATCAGCTTTCTGATTACTTAATGTTATCGATACGATAATTGTTTCGGATGTCTGATCATAAAAATAAGTATGATACCTATATTTTTGCTAAATGAGATGCCTTGCGTGGATAAGTTGTTTTAAGTGTCCTTCACTTTTTAAGCACGATGCATTCAAATTTTAATTTTATTAATTTAAGATATTTCAAAGTGTTTTTATGATTCCAAGTTGGATTAATGGGTTAAAAAATATTGCTTATTTTTGTTATAAATGTTTACGAACCGTGATAAGGCTTAGATTAAATAATCAATCATGCAATTTTAAAAATTAGTTTTATATCTCTAAAAAAAATTAATACTTCGATATTATTTGCGTTATCTTATACACACATTAATACAAATAAAACTACAAGTTGTTTAAAAATAACTTAGATTTCGTAACAAATTAGCTCGAATACTATTTTAACAATCACCCTAAAAATATTTGTGCTAATTTTTGAGTGGAAATTTAGGTATGTTGTATCATTAACTATAGTGTGTTAGGGTGATGAATTTCGCCCTGTATATTTAATCTTATTTTCAGTTGTAGATGCGCTGTTGTCACGTCCTCAATAAAATCATAGTATTTGTGATAATAAAAAAAGTAACAATTCAGCGCCATCAAATCATCAAAATTTAGTACTTTTACAAAAAAAAAAACAAATCACCAATTCAGAAACATATATTAAGATATAATGAACGTATTTACAAAATAATAGTAATTAAATGAAAGCAAACAATAAAAACATTTACAAAAAAAGTCTTCATTTGCAATTTAGTACAAATTTTCCATGTATATATAACGGTATTATAAAATAACAACTTTTACAATAAATATTTAAATTGGACCAGCTATAAATGAGAAAATACAAAATATTTCATTTTGAGGATAACTATTACAGCAGCTATATATTGAAGCATTTTCCGTGGTGCTCCCCAGGTAGTGTGGCAATATGACATATCAATTGGTTTCAGCTATATCGATAAGTAAAACAAAGATAAAACTTTCCACAAAATGATATGTTTTGATATATATTAAGGTTTCAAATCATGGAAGTCCTTATAAATGTGTTCAATAGTTTCAGTGCAATGATTCGACAGAAAAGCAGATACACTAATAGTAAAATAAGCAAAGTAAAAAAAATGAAACATAAAAAATAAAAAAAAAAAAACATAAACAACATAAATAAAAGCAACAGATGTGGTTAAAACTATTGTCACGTTAATTTGTTTGTTATGTATTTTCAATCCACTTCCATAATCAAAGAAGGAATGTTGTCAAGTGAACAGTTTTCCATGTAAGAAGTCCAGTCCGTCAAAATAATTTATTCTGTATGTCTACAATTTTTTTTCCACATGTCTAGTGTAGGTACATTGCCTTAACGCTTCTGTCCAAGTAGATACTGTCTGAATATAAAAATTCAATATTTTTTTAGAGTGCGTATTTGTAAAGCCTCATGCCAACTCTATATTGACAGTGGTATGGAGGTAGTCGAAGTAAATCATGTCCATGTTGCTTTACTTTTTCATCTACTACATATGTCTAATCGTTACTTCTGTATGATGTAGGTATAATTGTTGTTTTTTTTTATTTTTTTATTAAATTCGATGTTATTGCTGCTTAACCACTCCTGCAATATCTCTTTTGTTGCTAAAAATGTAGGTGGTCTGTTAAGTTGTACAGAATGAAATGAAGCATTATTCATGTTTACCACATATTTCTCTGAAAAATTGGATAAAACAAGATACAATCCAGATTGATCATGAATATTTTACAACAAAAAAGCAGACCACCAATTTCCTACAATTGTAAAATTGAAAAAAGGCCAAATAATGCATCTTACCGACTACAGGTAAGGATTGCAGGTTCGATTCCAGCTGGATATGACATTTTTTCGATTTCTTCTGAATAGCATTTTTTTCTTTGTCCAATTTCTAAATTTCAGAGATCCTATGCGAGATATCACAAAATAATTAGTTTATTAATATATACATATAATAAAACTGTAGAAATGTATATGTTTGTGCGCGCATCACATGAAAACTACTGATCCTATTCGAATGCGGTTTTTAAAGACGTATTTGTCTTCTTTTAACTTAACATCTGGTGTATAAAACTTTCTCTCCCCACCCCTTTAACGGGGTGAGCAAAGAAATTTTCATACAAAAATCAACATGCCACGCGAACGACGTCGCGGGTACCTCGAAATAGAACCCAAAAATGTGGTTAGATTTTTTTGTCTGTCTGTCTGTATGTTTGTGCGCGCATCACATGAAAACTACTGATCCGATTCGAATGCGGTTTTCACAGATGTATTTGTCTTCTTTCAACTTAACATCTGGTGTATAAAAATTTCTCTCCCATTCCTTAAATAGGGTGGGGTAAGAAATTTTTATACAACAATCACACGCCACGCGAACGACGTTGCGAGTACAAGTAATTCACAATATATCAATTAGCACTACTTTCTCAAATAGTAGGTAGACAACATAAAAACTCAACAGATATTTACCATGGTATTAAATCACTTTTTTAAATTTTTTTAAAGTTTTTAGATTTAACCAACCTACTATTTCTTTTCGATACCACAAATACATTTCGGTGATTTAACAACGCACTTTATTAAAAAAACTTCGGCTTAAACCAAACAAAAGAGATAAAGTACTTGTCATTATCTCACATCCTTAAAAGTAGTTTATTTCTTGTTCGTGTTAGATGTAGGTGAAAGCACCACGGAATGACTATAATAAATTTTCTGGCTTGGAGCCAACTATTATCATGCTTTTTTAGACTTAGAATGAAGGTTAGAAAATATTTACTCTGTTTTGGCTAAATCTTGCAAACTTAAAGTTAAGTCTTTGCATTAAAAAATTTTTGTATATTTGGGTTTGTGACATTTGTAAGTTAAACGGTTCCTATAATTATACTAGCTGACTCGGAAAACTTTATGCTGCCTAATAGTTTATGATTTTTTTCTTATTATGCACTTTTTCGATTTTTTGTCGGTTTTTTACTTTTTTTTATAGGTACTCTCTTTCTGTTTTTACCGATTTTATCATATTTTCTCGTTTGTTTTGTGGTTTTTACTATTTTTTCGTTTATTTTATATATATTTTGTTAGTTCTATTAAGTATATAGTTTTTTTAATTTTTCATTATTTTTTTTATAGTTGCAATATATTTATCCTCTTTTTCTCCTTTGTTACCCATTTGTAAACATTTTTTGTTTCCTGTTTGTTCTATTTTATCGTATATTCTATTTTTGTTTTTTTTTTTCTATTCCATTTTCCAATTTCGTGTTTTTTTGATCTAATATTTGATTCCGGATACTCTTCCTCAATCTCTTCAAAATCTCGAGGTAGAACTTGTAGTTGACAGTTTGACCTAGTGGAACAAACTCCGAGTGGGCAATACATCTGTAATCGTAAAAGCAAATGAGCATTGTCTTAATTTTTGATTTCATCTGACAAGCTTTGTTAAGACAAAGAGCGTCGGCTGTTTTTCACTGGATTAATTGCTGCGTTGTTTTAAAATTGTATCCATAGTACAATGATTCATAACCACTAATCACTTTTGAAAAAATTCTGCGTCCTCTTGAAGCTGGATTTAAAGTTCTAAATATGCCTGAAATCGATGCTTATTTCTGAGATGGCGAAGGATGAATTTGGATAAAACCCCATTCATGTACAAATCTTTTAATAAAATTATCTGAATTGAACTCAATTATGCTCCAGATATCTCACCGCTACAAAAGCCCTTATGGCGTGCACAAACATTGCAATGGATATACACGGCAATAGTGAAAACAATTATCACTTATGGGGTAGTAGCTTAGGGCACGAAAGCTAATCTAACTACTACGGGGACACACCTTTCGAAGATTTAGAGACTAGCCTGTGCATGCATGACTGGAGCAATGGGAACATGCCCTACTGCTGCAATAGAAGTAATCCTAAATTTCGTTAAGTAGAAAGTGTAAGGAAGAAAACAACATATAGAATGGTCAAAGAAAAAAGCATCAAGGGAAGACCTTACATTAATTTGATGAGACTTGGGAAATGCTCCAAGATGAAATGCACAAGAATTTTAACTTGATGAAAAAATTCACTACAAACTTAGTAGTTAATATGAATGGGACAAAGACACCATATTGGGGATAAGCCAAAATGACATAAATTGTTATACGGATAACTCCAAGTCAGATACAGGAATAGCAGTACGGGTTTTTGGATACTCAGAAAGCCGAAATCCGTACCATTGAAAGATGTGTAGAATTTAATATCGAAAGGAATTATCGTAGACAAAAGATTGTAATCAGGTCATATATTCGCATGCATCCATTAAAACTCAAAACTTGCACACAATGAGTTTACAGATGATCTGAGATACCTAGGCAAAATAAATGAACTAGGACAAAATAAAACTGTAACCTCGCTCATGGGTTCCAGGACACATAGGAATAAAAGAAAACGAAACAGCAGATAAGCTGGCACAAAGATCTGAAACACCACATTTGGGACCGGAAACATCTTGTGGAATCAGCAGTCGTACAGTGTTAGAAAAACTAAGAAAATAAGTGGATAGCAAAAAATCTAAGTACTGGAACGATCCAAAAAAACTAAGACAATCGAAAACTCCCCTGGGAAACTATAACCAGCTATCTAAACCTTGGTAAGAAAAACCTCCTTATTATAACAGAAATATTAACCGGGCACTGCCTATTAAGAGAACACATGAAGAAACTAGGATTGGTAGATGAAGCAAAGTATATAGATTCTGTGACGTAAAGGATAAAACCTTAATACACATACTCTTAGAATGCATTGCATTAAGTTATTCTAGGGTCGAATACCTAGGGTCATACGAAATAAAACAGAAAAAACTACGTAACTTAAAGCCCAACGAAATCCTAAACTTTCTAAGAAAAATATGATTAAAAAAATTGCTATTAGTCTAAGGAATCATTAGAATTATAACAAAAAAAATGGGGACAAAATAGATCTTATAATAGTCACAGGTATATAATAATAATAATAATAATAATAATAATAAATCTTCTTTATTAAGGGCGAAATATAGCCTTAGACTAATCTTACATTTAACCCTTACAAACTAGACTAACAAAATAAACAAACACATATACAATGTAAAAAGCAGAATTAGCAATTATACAAAACAAGAAAGAAAGAAAAACACTCGCTGAGTTGCATTTAACTTTGCAAAATAAACGACCTTATTTTAGACTTAAATTGATTGGGTGTAAGACTCTTAAACTTATTGTGAATTTCATTATACAATACCACGGCATTGTAAGTAAAACTCTTCCTGAAAAACGAATTCAAATATATTGGCATCGTGAGCGTATCCTTATAACGAATATTACGGTGATAAACAGGATTCCTTGTAACAAGTTTCTCGTTTAAACAAGAAGGGACAGACGTAAACAATAGTTTATGTACAAAAGTTACATAATTTGTTCATGCACATATACATACAGTAACCAGGTGGTGGGTAGAAATCAGTTTTATAAAATACTTGCAACAAAAGGTACATTTTAACAACTTAAAACCGTTAAATCATACACTGGTCGTTCCTTTTGAATCTGGAGGAGATTTGATGACGCTAAAGAAACCTTGGGGTAAGAAATCATTAATTGTGGCTGGAGGATATATTGATGAATCAATGAAGCACAGAACCGAAATAGCTTATAAAGTGTTTAAAAGTTGTAGCAGTACATTATTTGAATCCAATTCGTAACCTGGTACCTACATCAAATTCGGGTGTGTTAACAGTAAATATGATTTCCAATCAAGAAAACTCTTCTCCTTTAGCAAAAATTCCAAGGAACGTATCTTTTACACAATGTTCATTCACAAATGGTTATTTTAATATTAAGTAAATGTAATTTATAATAAAATGTTATATTGTAACGGGATAACCGTGAAGGGACCTTAATTTGAAAGATTGTTATTGACAGTTGATTTTTAGAAGTTTCTAAAAATCAACTGACTAGATTAAATAATGTTTCTAGAAAATTCTAGAAACTTCTAAACACACTGACTAGATTAAATATTGTTTCTAGAAAATTCTAGAAAGATCTAAACACACTGACTAGATTAAATAAAGTTGTAATATACGGGGATGTATGGGCAGTTAACGTCAGTTCAAGTTCAAGTATTCACAAGAGTTCATTGTATTGTCAAGTAGTTAGACGTTATCCAGCAGAGTTCTGTGTATCTTAACAATTTTGTAAATAAATTGTGTAAAAGTCCCCATAAGTGTTTCAAATTGGTGTTAGGTGTGGGGTGAAGATACAAGAATGCCTGGAAAAAAGATAAATGAACTATTGGTGGCTGAGCTCAGAAGAGAGCTCGAAGAATTAGAGTTGAAAACTACTGGGAGCAAATCCGTATTGTTGAGAAGGCTCCGTAAAT
This sequence comes from Altica lythri, assembly GCA_964028335.1. Lineage (NCBI taxonomy): Eukaryota > Metazoa > Arthropoda > Insecta > Coleoptera > Chrysomelidae > Altica > Altica lythri. The sequence goes on from OZ034805.1 coordinate 33,568,348, forward strand.
ACTACCTAGCTAATAATTTAGACCCTGACGCTGTGGAGTTTGAAGACCCAAATTACAAAGCGTATTCTGAAATAGCTCAACAACTGGCCCAATTATCCAGTCAGATGAAGAGCCAGCAAGAGGAGCTATCCAGTCAGATTAAGAGCCATCGCGAAGATATGTCCCAGCTGTCGCAATGAATGACTAGCCAACAAGAAGAACAAACTCAACCAACAAGAGGAGCTATCCAGTCAGATGAAGAGCCAGCAAGAGGAGCTATCTAGTCAGATGAAGAGCCAGCAGGAAGATATATCCCAGCTGTCACAACGAATGACGAACCAACAAGAGGTGCTATCCAGTCAGATGAAGAGCCAACAAGAGGAGCTATCACAACGGATGTCTACCCTATTAGATGAGTTATCCAGTTCGTTCTCCCAGCAAATATCACATCTTCGTGACGAGCAAAATCAGCAAGTAGCCAACTTGCATCAGCAAGTAGACAATTTGAATCAGCAAGTGGACAACATGAATCAGCAAGTGACCAACATACGAGACGAGCCAAATCAGCAAGTTGCCAACTTGCGAGACGAGATCAACGAGCAAATGCAGTCTGAAATAAGGAAGCTGCAACAAGAACTGGAATCTAGTCGCCGAAACCAAATCTTCCACCACGGCGACGGAAATGCAGAAAGGAGGGAAACCGGCCACGTAGACGTCGAACGACGAGGAAACGGAGCGGTAACCAAGGTACGAATGACGATAAAACCCCCGACCTTCGACGGAATGACTTCCTGGTCAAATTACCTGAAACAATTTGACGCAGTGGCCAGAGCGAATGGATGGTCACCCCAGGAGAAGGCATTGTTCCTAACCATGGCTCTGCGAGGCGAGGCTTTAGACGTCCTGCATGTATTGACACCGGATGAGGTTAACAATTTTGAGCTATTGGTGAATCGTCTAGAGATGCGTTATGGTCAAAGTCATCTACAACCGGTATACCAAGTGCAGTTGAAAAGCCGGAAGCAGAAAAATGGAGAAACTATCCAGGAATTCAAAGCTGAAGTGGAGAAAATGGTACGGTTTGCGTATCCAAATGCAGATTTTCTGGAGTGTCTGGCGATCCAAACCTTTACCGATGGTCTTCGAGACGCCGAGTTGCAACGGGCTGTACGGTTGGCGAGGCCGAGATCTTTTGTAAACGCCTTGACCATTGCCCTAGAGTTCGACACAGCGACGGAGGCCTCACATGCAGCTGCTGGACTGATGGAAGACACTGGTAACTTCGACCATGCCGTTTATGCCGTCAGCAACGTCAAAGCGGTAGTGGAGAGGTTAAAGAAGTTTTCTTCAAAAGGAAGGCGCCCAGTGAGGTGCTGGAAATGCGGAGAACTAGGCCACATAAGAAATACCCGAGTGGAGCAGAACGAGGAAAAAGTCGCCTTAGTTAAGGTTGTGCCAGAAGACGAGAGCTCTATGCTGAAGGAGCAGCAAGAAAACGATCCCGTTCTAAGAAAGATTCGGGAGTGGAAGAGAATGGACCGTCGTCCGTTGTGGAGAGAGATATCCTCATCCTCTCCTGCTTTAAAAGCATACTGGTCCCAATGGAACTCTTTAATTTTGGACGGTGGGCTCGTTAAAAGAAAAAAGAAAATTCAGAGGGCACAGAAACAAAGAAACACATAGTGGTCCCAAGAAATGCTGTACCAGAAATTTTAAAACAGATGCATAATGATAGTTCTGGAGGACATCTGGGTATCACGAAAACGCTGCAAAAGATCCGAGATATATTTTACTGGGTAAATTGCACTAATGATGTTAAAGATTGGTGTCGTAAATGCACTACATGTGCTGCCAGTAACGGTCCGCACCGAAAACCGAAGGAGGAAATGCAGCAATACCTGGTTGGAAGTCTTTTTAAAAGAATCGCAGTAGATGTATTGGGGCCACTTCCACAGACTAATGTAGGAAACAAGTACATCTTTGTTGTCATGGACTACTTCACTAAATGGGTTGAAGCCTATGCAGTTCCCAATCAGGAAGCCACCACTTTAGCAGATATATTGGTTGCAGAAATCGTAAGCTGATTTGGGGTACCACTAGAATTACACTCAGACCAAGGGAGAAATTTTGAGAGCAAGCTGTTTCAAGAAGTTTGCCAAAGATTAGGCATCCACAAAACAAGAACCACAGCGATGCACCCTCAGTCTCATGGAATGGTGGAACGAATGAACCGGACTATAACCACCTATCTGTCAAAAGTGGTGTCAGATTGTCAGAGGGATTGGGATCGACATATTCCACTATTTCTAATGGCAATTCAATCGGCCATTAACGAATCAACTGGCCAAACGCCTGCGAAGGCCCTGTTCGGATGAGAAATGAGGCTACCATGTGACTTTGTGTTTGGTTGTAAACCTGGTGAAGAAATGGCCCGTGAACAATATGTCACCGATCTTCAGAATCGAATGGAGAATATACACAACCTGGTGCGTGGAAAACTTCAATTATCTAGTGATCGGATGAGCACGCGGACAATGGAAAAGAGTTACCAAGTTGGAGATTTAGTCTGGCTCTATAACCCCCGATGGCGTCGAGGTATTTGTCCCAAATTACAGAAGAACTGGGAAGGTCCTTACACCATTAAGAAGAAGATTAACGATGTCATTTATCGGATCGTGAAAATTCCCAGAGGGAAACCCGTCGTGGTCCATCATGATCGTTTGGCGCCTTACCAGGGAAACCACAGTGGAGATGCGCAGCAACTCCAAGAAGATGGTTTGGCTGGCTCAGGGAGTGTGCGGGATTTCGATGTAAGAAATAACATTCCAGGAGGAATGAATCTAAGGAGGAGGCAGTGTAACGAAAGAACCGTGAAGGGACCTTAATTTGAAAGATTGTTATTGGCAGTTGATTTTTAGAAATTTTTAAAAATCAACTGACTAGATTAAATAATGTTTCTAGAAACTTCTAAACACACTGACTAGATTAAATAATGTTTCTAGAAAATTCTAGAAAGATCTAAACACACTGACTAGATTAAATAAAGTTGTATATAAGGGGATGTATGGGCAGTTAACGTCAGTTCAAGTTCAAGTATTCACAAGAGTTCATTGTATTGTCAAGTAGTCAGACGTTATCCAGCATAGTTCTGTGTATCTTAACAATTTTGTAACTAAATTGTGTAAAAGTCCCCATAAGTGTTTCAATATTATCTAACATTTTCATGAATTATTAACAGCTAAAATAAATATTAAAATGTAAAATACAAATATGATGCTAATATCAAATTAAATTTTACAACTAAAAAATATTAATGATTTAGACAACACATACAACACCACCAGGAGGTAAAAATATTTTTTCCCTGTGGGAAAAAAGCAGTACGTAATTTCATAAAAGTGACACCATGTTACTTGTCAAGAGAGATTAAATGTCATGTTTTTTTGCCGTTGTAGAAAAAACAACATTAAAGATTGTTTTACCTTAGAGTGTTTTTTTTTTCAACAAAATATACAGATTATACAAAACAATTTAAAATATATAAGTAGTTCTTGTAGTAATTAGAAAAAAGTACTAACTAGAAGCAAAAAAAATTCAACCAAAAAAATATAAATATATTAAAAAAGTAATAAAATTACACAATGTTTTAAGATTAGATAAACAATTGGATAAACTTAATTTTATAGAACTGAGGTACATTTTTAGGAGTAGAAAACAAATGATTCATATATACCCTAAAGCATGTAAAATAAAGCAAATAGGTATAATACTGTTTTATATTACATTATAAAAATAAATTACGTATATTTTTAGCTTTTACTTAAAGGAAATATTTCACAACCTATTATCTCGTGCGTCGGTAATGGCTCCCCAGAGTTCAATAATAATTTCATCATTAAATTCAAAAACCGCTAATTCTGAATCATCAATCGCTTCGGCAAAATCCATTGAGTTTTGTTTATCAACAGAAATATCCCAGATTTGAGCAGATAAATCTGAATCATTAATCCCCATAAAAGATTCCAATATGCTGTTTATTTTTTCAATGCCTATATCCATAGCGTCATCCACTTGTCGTATTTCTGCGTTTCCATCTGCTTTAAATCTAAGTGTTTCTTTACCACTACCGAAACTTTTTTTACTTGTCGCACCTTTGGTAGACTTTGGAGCAACTGCTGTAAATCCACTTTTCAATGGTTCTATTAATCTGATGGTAAATGTAAAACCTTTTGGAATGTCTTTCAGAGCTCTTGCAACTTCAAAGTGCCGTTTTCCTACCATAGGAATTCCATCTAATTTTTCAATATGGTCTCCTACTTGAATTTGTGATATTTTATGGATTACTGAACCTTCTTTAATTCTTTTAATAAATGCGTAACCAGCACCATTATCGGTAATTGTTAGTCCTAAAGCATCCTCTGTTTTTATTATTTCAAATTCCTTTGGCCGACCCTTACCATGAGCAAAAATAAAATCTTCTAACCCGATTTGTCCTCCTAGTAGTTTAGACATGTCAGTTTTATAAGTGTTTAGGGTACAAAATAATATTTCTGATGCAGGTATATTGAAACACTGTCCGATTTTTTCATATAATTCTTTGATGTTGGCAAAACCAGACACAAATCCCGTTGGACTTCCATGTGCTAATTGACAGTAAAACTGTAATGAATTTTTCGATACTGGAGAAACTGGAGACACTGGCGGAACCGGACTACTTTCACTTTGTGGAAGATTGTCACCTTCAAACTGTACCTTTGGTTTTTTAGAACCTTTTTTCCTAAACATTTTTTATTTCGTTGTTACTCGTAGCTGGTAATAATTTAATAATGATTCTGATGAATATAAAATGTTATCAGTAATAGATAATTTTTTAGATTATACGAAGGACACAGTATTTTAACTACTGATATGCAGATATGCACAGATAAGCAGGTTGTTATATTTTCTCCTACGCTACATCTGAACTAATAGATACCTAGTAAAATTTAAGATTAAATATATAAAAAAATTGTAGGTATCTGTGATGTGCAAAGATATGATTATACAGTTTTTATTTACTTTACTAATATATATGTATTTATATGCATGTGTTCCTTTTTATTTTATAATATTTGTATTAACAATAAATTTGAGAAATTTCGTCTAAAACACAATGCTAAAGAAGCTAAAGTTATAATGTTAATAATTATGAAACAAAAACGATCTTTCAAGGATATTTTGCATTTTTTCAATAATTTATGACTATTCAAATTTATCTAGTTTTTCATAGATTTTTATTTTTTTCATCATTGATTAAATTTTTTGTTAATTTCTTGATTTTTTAAAGTTTTTTTCCACTTTTCCCAACATTATTTATAAAATAAAGTATAAAAATAAATAGTGTAACAATTTATGATGTATTTTTTTTTTCTAATGTTTAACTCCATAGCCACAACGTCTAAGTATACGTATATACTTGTACGTGAACACATACCTATAGGTAGGTATAAACGTAATAATAAAACGGTCATGAAATGCGCATTTTCTGTTGCCGCCCGAGTGAAGAATAGCCTCTATAACGCTGTTTTATGTCTCTCTTTCTACATTCACTCAGTTTGCCTAAAGTTCTTATAAAAAGAATTATTTTTAAACCATTTAAATCTAATTTTTTGATATTAAAGGTATAACGTTTAGTTATGTTGTAGTACATTACCTCAAGCTTTTCTGTACTATACCCTATTTTTTATTAAGCTGGTATAATAAATCATTCTCGTCGAATTTTAGCATAAAAACTACGTTAAATGTGGATTAAATTATTGGCCAATTCCTTTTTTTCTTATTGTCAAATAGATGTTAAACTAAAATTTATTATTGTAATTTTAATTGATATGGATACTTACAAATTAGGAGTAAGAGCACAGAAATAACGGACATCAAGGTTAATGATGCATTACCTTAAACAAAAAAAAAACAAAAATTAAAAAGTTGTCAGAACAATATTAATAAAATAGGTCAACAGTAAATCAAGCGATTCTTTTTTGTGCTAAATGACACAAAAATATTAAACGTACTAAACATATTGAAACACTTATGGGGACTTTAACACAATTTATTCAACAAAATTGTAACAAGAACTTTAGTTTTACATTGACAATGAACTATTCGAACTATTTGAACTGCCTTTAACTGCCCATACATTCCCTTATATACAACAAATGAACATTCTAGAATTTACGAGAAACATGATCTAATCTAGTCACTATAAACTAGAAATTTATAAAATAACCTAAAAATTGTCTTTCGAGTAAAGGCCCTTACCTTATTCAAATATCCCGTTAAAATACAATGGATTATGTTTATCCTATTCAGATAAATTTATTTTTCTTCCGAAAATCCATACTAAAAATTGGAATAAAATATTTTTTTGTACAACTGTCATTAAAAGTGACACTTTTAATGATAGCAAACAATGTTAAAATTGATTGTTTACATGGCAGCGTGTTAAAAATACCTTTAACACGCTTCAGTTTACTTTTAACACGGTTTAGTTTATTGTCATTGCAAATTCGCCCATTTTATTATCAAAATACGGCAGTTGTACAAAAAACATTGTATGGTATTTGTGTTAAAAGTGATTTTATTTTGTTCGTGAAATTGTTCAATTCGCTTCGGTTATTTCACAAACTTTTTCACTCACAACATAAAACGTCAGTTTTAACACTCATATTATAAATAACTTAGAAAGAACTGCATCTCGGACATGAAATTAGACCTTGTGGTTCTCATACAACTGCATAAAAACATTTCAGGTATAAATTCTAAACCGTAAGGAATGACAAAATGTGAGTACTTAACCCAAGGTACACAGACTAAAGAGGGTTCAAAAGCGGGAATTTAAGCAGTGACGGAAACCGAGGTATATGCAATCTTGCAATGCACAAGGAAAATTAGTTGAGGGCTTACAAATAAAAGCAGTTAAACACATGTACAGATTGTCAGGTGGTTATTAGGTTCCCTAAAGGGATATCCAGACTAGTAAACCAATGTGGAGTAGGACTGTAGATCTTGTTTGGGTGCAAGAACATAGAAAAGTACAAGGCAACAAACAGGCTGTTATACCTACTTGCAAGAAAAGGATTAGTCACAATATTTGATTGTCCATAACTGGCCCTCGGGGTCCCCAAAAAGTACAATACGGCTCGAATGAAACCTGGATCTGTAAACAACATAACAATCAGATGTCTGGCCAAGCAGCACATTAAAAAGACGTGTGCCAGAAAAGCCGAAACACTGCACAAAACCAGCAGGAATCAGCTATAAGTCATTAGTGGATTACTTACGGGCCTTATACCTGACAAGGGGCACCTGAAAACTATGGGACTATTTAATGAATACCCAATCTGCAGATTATGTGACAAGGAACCTAAAATAGTTTAACAAATAAGTACTGTATCAATGCGAAGCACTAGATTGCAGAATACAGTTTTTTTTTGGAGAGTACAACCACAAACAAATGGCATCCATCCATTAGATCCCTAGAAACTAGTAGAGGGTACCGAAATCCTATAGTGGGTGACATGAAACAATGTCATACGGCCTCGATTTTAAAAATAAAAACATAATCGGAGCATACTATTTGTTTGACCAATAAAAATAGTATATTAAAGTATAAGTGCATAAAAAGGTCTTTAAAACACGCGCGATTTTTCAAGCACGACGGCGCAGCAATTAGTTATGTGCGTTTGGTGAAGCAGTATTTATCATTGCGCCCGCAAAATGTAAGTACAGACCGAGTTTTCTTACGATATGATAAAGGGAAATGTACCAATCAAGTAGTTGGTATAAATACATTTGGATCATGTCCGTTGCAAATTGCACGTTATCTTAAATTGGATGATCCTGAGAAATACACGGGACATGCATTTCGACGTACGTCCGCTACCATTATGGCAAATAGTGGCATGACAATAGATCAAATCCAACGACAAGTAGGATGGAAATCGGCAGCTGTAGCGAGTGGTTACGTTGAAGAGAGCATTAACAATAAGAATCATGTTTCAAACGTTATTGGTAGTGCCATTAATGGAAGTGAAACCTCATTGTGTTCAGAGAGTGTTAGCGGTATTAATTTAAATAGCATTTCCTCCGATTTAAAAAATCGACAAATTACTATATCAAACAATACTAACTGCACTATTCATATTCATTTAAAAAATTAAAATTACTGTTAAATAATGTTTGAATAAAGGTTTTAAATTTGTTAGTAATATTTTATTTGACGTTACAAGTATACTCCTGTCAAATCAATAATAAAAAAATTGTCATTTACAATGAACGTTTTTGAATTTGTTATGTTGCCATGGTAACTTTAAAAAACGCGCGTGTTTGAAAGTTCGATTTAAACACGCACAGGCGTGCTTTAAAAAGGCAAAATAGGGTCCCAATAAAAAAAAAATACTATTTTTCTAGAATTTAAAACGAAATTGTTGTATGTATAAGATGAAATGGAATGGAAAAATATTATATATATATATATATATATATATATATATATATATATATATATATATATATATATATATATATATATATATATATATGAACAGTAGTGGTGTTCCGGGTTTCAATCCGTTGGTTGTTTGTGTCTTCACGACGTTTCGCCAACATCTCAGCTGGCATTTTCAAGTGATGCTTCCTTTGCGGCTGCTCAAGTTGAGCAGCCGCAAAGGAAGCATCACTTGAAAATGCCAGCTGAGATGTTGGCGAAACGTCGTGAAGACACAAACAACCAACGGATTGAAACCCGGAACACCACTACTGTTCATTCTACCATCCGTGAAACACTACATCATAACATATATATATATATATATATATATATATATATATATACATAAGTAAAACAGGGATATTGGGAATGCAGCAATACTTAACGTTAATAAAACTCTTTGAGTTGCAATCCAAGCTTTTAAAGCTTTTAAATTATATTTATTTCACGTCAAGGACCTACAATATTTAAATATTAAAGTAGAAATTATAAAGGACAGACAGAAGGACATATAGCAAGATGGCTCAAAAAACTGCAAGAATATGATATTAAAATCGAGCACAGACCTGTAAGAAGACACCGTTATGCTGATGCACATTCCAGAAGCTCATGTCGACCTGATTGTCCCCATTGTATCTGCGTGGAGCAGAACAATGAAAAACTCGTCTTAGTGAAGGTTGTGCCAAAAGACGGGAGCTCTACAATGGAGGAGCAACAACAAAACGATTCCGTTCTGAAAAAAAAATTAAAAATGGAACAGAATAGACCGTCGTCCGTTGTGGAGAGAGATGTCTTCATCCTCTTCTGCTTTAAAAACATATTGGGCCCAATGGGACTCTTTAATTTTGGACGGTGGACTTGTCGAAACTTTCGATGACACAGAAACAAGGAAACAAATAGTGGTCCCAAGAAATGCCTGTTTTGAAATTTTAAAACAGATAAATAATGATAGTTCTGAAAGACATCTGAGTATTACGAAAACGCTGCATAAGGTCCGAGAGAGATTTTACTAGGTAGATTGCTCTAATGATGTTAAAGAATGGTGTCGTAAATGCACTACATGTGCTGCCAGTAATGGTCCGCATCGAAAACCGAAGGCGGAAATGCAACAATACCTGGTCGGAAGTTCTTTTGAAAGAATCGCAGTAGATGTATTGGGGTTACTTCCTCAGAGCGATGTAGGAAATAAGTACATCTTTGTTGTAATGGACTACTTCACTAAAAGGGTTAAAGCCTACGTAGTTCCCAATCAGTAAGCCACCACTTTAGCAGAAATATTAGTTGAAGAATTCGTAAGCCGTTTTGGGGTACCACTAGAATTACATTCAGACCAAGGAAGAAAATTTGAGAGCAAGCTGTTTCAAGAAGTTTGCCAAAGATTGGGCATCCATAAAACTTGAACCACAACCATGCACCCTTAGTCTGATGGAATGATGGAACGAATGAATCGTACTATAACCAACTATTTGCCAAAAGTGATGTCAGAGTGTCAGGGAGATTGGGATCGAATATTCCACTATTTCTAATGACAATTCGATCGGCAATTAACGAATCAACAGGTCAAACACCTGCGAAGGTCCTCTTTCAACAGATTGGCCATTGTCTATATACTTATTTTTTAATTAAGTCGATCGTCGTGGAGCAAGACAGTTGGGATTAAATAAGTAGGTACTGCCCGGTGTGATGAATTGTATTTTATATCGTCCATCGTGGGCCAAATATCCGTTGTTGACAATATGCTTAACTAAACAAAATTAAATAACTTTACAAACCCTTATAAATGAACGTTTAGAGCGAAGTGGGTCGTAGTATAAATTTGTTTCGTGTGGTGAGTGGTTGGTCTTTTGTTTAATGTAAGTTTTGCTTTTATTAAATTAAAACAATTATTATCATTGCTTTAGCTGTACGTTTCTATGATATTAATATTGTTGGAATTCAAAACTTTGTTGTAAGCAATAATATTATTCTCATTAGTCACAGATGCATGTGTTCTAATGATATGATTTTTCAGAGAAACAGTGGTATTAGAAGTGCATGCCGTAGTAAATGTTTGTATCGTTGTAAACTACCTGTACAAGGAAACGATCGGATCGAACAAAATTACTCCTGACAAATTTGTGATAGCATATAAAGGGCACACAGAAAACACGCATTTAAATATTTTCATTGTTTAGATCCTCGAAAAATTTAAAGCCATATGCAAGGAGCGCCAAAAGTTTAGAACTGAGGTAAAATCTATTATTTTAGGAATTAAATTGACTGGTACAACAATTAAAGTAATACAAGCCCCATTACCTACCTTAATCTCTAATCATTTATTCGGTCACTTATTCGACTGTTCAGGTAGCGTTCCTCGATTCCAGAGCACCGATATTATTCAGTTGATTTGTTTTATGTGATAGTTTGGCTATGAAAAATTCAATGTATAGCCAAGAGAGCAAAATGTTGTTAGTTATTAAAAAATTTCAGAACAGAAGACGAGAGTTAATCGAAATTATGGAAAATAACTCTCATGAATCTCCAAAGTACTCCGAGACAAATTCACAAAATTTTTGTGAAATGTAAAGAAGGGGAAATTTGTTAGATTTTAATCAAACAAGAAAATGTCATAAAGGAAAAATTAAAAAAATGTCGCATCCTAAGGGACTCAAACCCACAATCTTTCCTATCGCGGGTAAGGGCTCTAATAACTTCAGCATTAATAATTAGTCGTCTTGAAGTGATTAAGGGCGTTAGCAGCGATTGGTAAAGTTTCAGGTTCGAGTCCTGTCAGCTGCGACATTTTTTTAATTTCTCCTTAGTGTAATTTTCTTGTTTGTTTAATTTGTAAAAATCAAAAATTCCAAGGGAGGTATATCAAAATTATTACTATCAGTGGATATTTCCAAAAAGAGGTCAAAACTTATAGGTGGAAAATGAAGTAAAAATAATCAAGAAGTGGATGCAGCTGATTTGAGTAGGTAGTTCCTACTAGATACATGTAATTTGGTTCCCATTTTAATAAGAGTTAGAAATAATATGTAATAAGGATCCCAAGAATTTAACGGTAATTGGAAATTGTTGGTTACCAACATTTTTAAGTTTACCTGCCTTTTGTGTAAACCTCTATTGGTTTAAATGTTTTTCTGTACCAGAAATATTTCTTTAATTTACCTCGATAAACATAGCTTGGATTTTTCTACAAACTTTATGAAGATTTTCTTCTGATACAAGTAACATCAGATGTCGTTAAACTGGATGGCAGATTGTGTTGAAGTATTATACGAATACGATTGTGGCTGTTTAATTTCTTCACATTTGCATCATGACAATGTGTATATGTATATGTTTTATTACTGTTACATTTTTACCTTCTTGCAAAGTACCGATGAATAATTTTTGAAAACCATACTTATTAATGTCTAAAACTAATAACTGTTTTTTTCGTCGATTTAAAATTATTTCTGGATTCATTATAGAAATTACCACAACTTAAAACCCAAGTTCAAGGAAGGTAGGTACTGTTTGAGTAAAAAAATAAATGAAGATTTAATATTGCTTTTTTATCGGTAGGTACCTGCTATAACCTATCTATATAGCTGTGTTAATGACAAAATTAATATTTAAGATTTTTCTTTTTAATCGTACTACAAGCTGGGAATCTAATTACATTTGTCCCTTTTTTTGTTTGGAAACGAAATTACATATTAATAAGAACTATCAAGTACAATATGTTACCTGGTAGAAACCAAATTACCAACATCCAGCTGATTTAGATTGCATTCGCCGTAACATTTGTAATGCAAGAAGAATATGTTTGATTCTTATAGTTGGCATGAAAATTAATAGGGTAAGTTACTTAATTATTGCCAAGTATCTCTGTTTGGGCGGGATTTCGGGATTTTTTAAACAAATATTTTAGCTAACTAACGGATGATAGACTATTGGAAAAGAACATTTCAGGCACCAGTAGACTGTAACATTATTTCGTTTGCTTAAAAAAACTGGCTAAAAGATTTTTCCATTTGATCCTAAATAGATATGTATTAGAACAAAGTAGATAAGTATATAGGTATTCATATAAGTTTCGTTAATATGGTACTAGGAAATTATTGAAATATTGGCTGATATGTTAATTTTTGGAACGAAGTTCCGTTTCGGGCGTTACGACCAGTTACGACTGAGGCTAGAGGTTAGCCGAAAAAAATTCAGACCAAAAGTTGTCACGTCACGACACACGCATGTTTCTTTGTCTGTCTGTCTCTCTCTCACAGACCAAAGAATAAAAAACTCTCTCTCTCTCTCATAGATAGATATATTACAATTAAAAAGACACTATTTTAAATTAAAAGAAAATGTACATTAAAAAGAAAATACTGTAGAAAAAAAAATTACCTATCTTAATATATATAAATTACGTGTCACGTTGTTTGTCCGCAATGGACTCCTAAACTACTAAACCGATTCTAATCAAATTTGCACACCGTGTGCAGTTTGATCCAACTTGAAAGATAGGATAGCTTACATTTTAATTTATAGTCGCAATATTATTTTATTGCAAATTATTTGTTTGAATTAATATTATATTAAATAAATATGATAATATCATTTTGAAAGTCTTCATGTAAGGTCTTAGTAGCTAATTTGGATCAGAGGCTGATTAAGACATTTCGGTTGGGTTATCGTAATGGTATCGATTACGCCAGAGGAAAGTTTTTTCTTTTGTTTTTACATGTGAAAACAGTAATTATTATTTTCATTTTAACTGTTAATAAAATAAACTACTTTAGAAAGTTTTTAGATACAACTACCCTTGATTTTGTTAACAAGGAAACAATCCTCTCTATGATCAATCACAGCGTTGTATGACTTAATATTTTTGCAATATCAAGGATGCTGTGCATTGTTGAGATGACACTTAAATTCAGGTTTAATTATTGAAAAGTTTTAACATAAAAAGTTGTGGTATGTGCTTTGAAACTATACAGTTTAATAAAAAGTGATAAGTGATTAGTGGTTAGTGATTAGTGTGTTATCAAGTAAACGGTACCTAAGTGTTAGTTAACATTTAATAGAATTAACTTACATTTTATTCAAATTTCACTGAATTCATTAATTAACTTATTCTTTAATTTAATTGTAATCGATGTTAATGAACGCCAATTTGATAATGAAATAATGAACCCACCTCAATTATGAAACGGTACGCGTTTGTTCATCAAAAAGATCACCGGTAATATTCTTGAAGCAACCATTTTAACTGGGAAGTTTAAAGGAAAAGTGGTCCTGTTGCCACTTATTCCAATGATACCGTCAGATTCTACTATACCCTTTAGAAGGCTACAGTTTCCAATTCGTTTAGCTTTTGCCATGTCGATAAATAAGTCGCAACGTCAAACAATGTCCATTTGTGGTTTAGACTTGGACAATCCATGTTTTTCTCATGGGCAACTATATGTTGCATGTTCACGTGTAGGGAAGCCGTCGAATCTGTTTGTGTTAGCTAAAGACAGGTTAACCAAAAATATTGTGCACCGATTAGTGCTAAATTAAATTGAAAGTAAAAGTAATTATGTATAATTTAAAATAATAAATATTATTGTTAAAGATTTAAGACTATCTGTCCTACCTACCTCATTCATAAGTTAAATGTTACATGTTATTTACTTCGTAATGTCACATAGGTGATATGGTAGTTTTGCCCTACATATTAATTTATTAGTTTATATTTTACTGTATTGTTATGTATTACATTTTACCAGGTTAAAGTCATTACGTTAGATCTCGGCACGTGTTTAAATAGTTTAATTTTTATTCTCACGTAGAATATGAATTGGCTTTAGAGGCAGGTTGTTGAGGTCAGACACAAGGAGTTTGTAGTCTGAGGTTGTCTGTAAGGGTCACCCTTTGGGGTGTCCCTAAAACAGACCCTGGGATCTGAGTTATTGTGACTCTTGACGTATTTTCGTGAGTAAGTGTGACATGCAACCATGTAGTTTATTTGGTAAGACTCCCTATTCATAATGTTTATTACTCATTCTTATTGCTTATTTATTCGTTAATATATTTGTTGTTTGTTTCCTGTTGTTTATTTCATCTTCCCCTTGGTTAGTTTTCTGCCTTCAGCAGGATACCTAGCCAGGAGTGCCTTTAGTAAGCTACTCCTTATCCTATAACACTAAGGCACATTCTCCCAAATCTCTCCAGGCGTGACAGTAATATACTCATTTGTTAGAAACTTGAATAAAAATAATAATAAATTTTAAAATTCTTGTGTATTGATTTTTGCTTAATATCAATCCAGTGAATTTTTATACCAGCTTTAACGTTTCCGTCTTCATTCGTAAATAATAATTTCATTGCATTAAGGGGTTGCAGTAGTAGAAAATCTGTCATGGAGGTCGCCATATTTTTTACAAATGGCATCTATGTAAACAAGCATGGTGGTCCCCATGACTGTTGTTCTCCCACTGTTCCTCTTAAATAGATTACTACAATGTAATATAACAAAAACCTTAGCCACAGCAACGCGTGGCCGGGTCAGCTAGTAATAGTATTATATTTCATCCTGTTTTTATAAATTTATAAATTCATAAACATTTTAAAAATAGTTCGTAACTTGACTAGTTAGGTACGTCAAATTACCTTAACTGTCAGTTACTGTCAAATATTTTAATTTTAAAATTTTGTATTAAATTGTTAATTCCTATTTTAAATTAAATTAAAATAAAAAGTAACTCTAGGTAGATGTATGTCATCTAAACCTCTGGTATTTTATAAATGGACACTTTTGTTATAAAGAAACGAACTGTTGAAAATATTCAAGTGATTACTTTTTTCTATTTTGCTTTAATAGTGTAGTGTCGCGACTTTGTTAAGTTTATACAGGTTTTTTTAGATAATAAATAATAAAATAATAGAAAATATTAACAATAATGTATCCTGACAGTGTTTCTGCACAAGTTCCGGATATTGCTGATAGAGTTAGGTACGTATAGATTTTATACAGACAATAATAAAGGCTTATGTATGTATAAACGCTCTGTTGTGTTTACAAATTACAATTCCTTCACTAATTAATCGAAAGAAACTTCGTTCCATCTGGGTGTCCCTTGACACCTCTCACTTTTTTTTTAACCAAAAATGGCCATTCTTAAAGGCTTTTGTTGCCAATAAAAATATTGGAATTTTATTAGTCAAACTGGAATTTACATACCTATAGCATTTTTTTAGGTCAAATGGAAAAAATATTACGTTCAATATATTGTGCAGGAAAGTTTCTGCATACATTGTATATTTAAACCAATGAATAAAGAAGAAATTTTTATATGAATTATTAAAAAACAGTCTATATCAAAACTTTTATTTTATAATTAAGAATATAAAAATTAAATTAAGTTTCGAGTAAATGTTTAACAGATAAAATAATTACCAGAACTATAGCAATTTGTAAGCTTTTAAACCAATTATTTTACTGATAATACTGCACAAATGAACTTATATGCATATACTCAGCAGACAGTTCTAGAACAAAGGATTTATATCTATCAGCTAAAATCTGCACCGCAGTACAAACTAACTTAAACAAAAACTATCCACAATTGCTCGTTATGAACAACAATTCAACAACTGGAATTTCAACAAACCGGATATGTTCAGCAGACCCAGAAGGAATTCTGTGCCAGAACTTAAGTGGTAAAATGACAAATCGTCCATACGTGTTATACAAGCGTCAGAGTGCAGCTTTCATACAGATAATTGTGAATTGTCAAAGAAACCATATTTCTGTGTTAATAAATTTATATCCTGTATAAGAGTAAACGTTACGCTTTTAGTTTTAGTTACAGTTAGATATTTATATACAGTTCACGCAAATAAATCAGGTAATTATGAATTGTCAAAGAAACCATGTTTCTGTTTTAACAAATTTATACATATTATATATAAAAGTAAATGTTGTGCTGTTAGTTTTAATTACAGTTAGATAGTTAATATTTTATTTGCATCAATAAAATGAATAGTATTAATAGTTATTTATGTATCAAGGGCGTAAAACAGGCGTTTATGGACCGCAACGTGTAAATAAGAGCCCGAGCCGCAGGCGAGGGCTATTAGCACGTAAGGTCCATAAACGCTGTTTACGCCCGAAATACATACAAACTTTTATGCACGACCGATTTAATAATCATTTATAAAAAAAAATTGCACTGTCAATTGAAAAAAGTCAACTGTCAAATGGCAACTGTCAATTGACAAAAGTCTACTGTCAAATGCCAACTGTCAACTGTCAAATATCAAAAGTCAAATGGCAACTATCAAATATCAAACGTCAACTGTCAAGTTTCAACTGTCAAATGCCAAATTTGAAATGTCAAATCTCTACTGTCACATGTAAAATATTATCTGTCAGCTGTCAAATATCAACTATCAATGTTAACGATTCTTTTAATAATAATATTTTTATTTTTATTTTTTTGTGAACAATTTATATAAATGCCATTTCAACTTGCATGAATTTTATACCTCAAACCTCGGTATTATCAACAACTTACCCTGTATAACCATTCACCTTATAATTTGTATTCATTCGTTATTTCAAATAAATAATTTGATTGAAAGTAATATGCACAGAGTCTAGAGATAATATTTTAAAACAATAATCTATATATAGTTGATTCAAATAGAAGTGTCATCAAGTAGTCTCTGGAAAATTCAAATTTGTAGTGGCAGTACCCACGTTTAGTGAAATTTGAATCACAATATTAGCCAGCTTGTGATCATAATATGCTGAATATAACTATAAACATTTTGACACATCGCGATGACATATAATTCCCTAACTAAAGTTCTGGTTCCATTGAATCTAGTAATAAAGTTAAAGATGATCTCACACGTACCCAGCCCACTTGATGACACTTCTATTTGAATCAACTATACCTATGTTGTCGTTACCCTAACAACAAAGTCAAAATTTAGACTCATTGTCAGTTTGGATCATTGCAAGTATTTCAATATTTAAGACAAAAAAATTACTTTACCGCCCGCCATTTACACTTTATCGCCCGGCGGGCGGTAAAGTAGTCAACGGGCGCTAAAGTGCCACTTTACGCCCGCTAAATGTATGTAATAATATGTACTTTACCGCCCGGTCGTGCCTAAAATTATTTATTGCTTCTCTTGCTACAGATGCAAAAGCGTGATTTATTAATGTACCTGTTTAAAAACTATATTAATTTCAAATGTCAATTTGAATTGTTATAAAAAAAATTGGTATGATATATAAATATTTGCATATTAACCCTTTAGTGTAAGGACATAAACGACAGAGGTAAGTCACTTTATGGTATTGTGCACCTTTGTGAACTCTTGAAGTCAAATTATACTAGATATGTAGTGTACAACTGACATATCAAAATAAATCCGATATTGACAGGTGTCTGACGAAATATCTTTGTCAGGTGACCGTTGATTAGCATTTAAAATATCTATTCTATCCCGTGACCCAAGGAAGACCGAGTAAGCAATTTATGCTTATCAGTTAAAAAGGGCTCTGCGTGAGTAAGAGGTCACCACACCCATCAATAATAGTGATCTGGAACGGTATACAACAACGATACACAACAGAATTATCGAGGCAAATAAAAGCTCTTGGTTCCTGAAGCTGAGAGATAATATTGAAAACAACCCCACCTCTTGGTGATGTCCGGAATTAAAACCCCAAGGCAGATGACGAGAAGTGCTTTTAACAAGGCTAGTAGTACAAAACTCATCGAGGATTGAAACTTATTACCTATTATTTCACCTTAAACAATACAAAAAAGTCGTTAAACAAAAACACTGTAAAAAAATCAAGAATATTCCAGAGGAAGCGAGACCAAAGAGAGTTAACAAAGGATCCATACCGAGGAATAGGAATACTTAAAAAACAGGATGGTAGCCAAATTACGAATCAGGAAGAAAGTCTTAATCTCTTGCGTGAAATACACTTACCTGTTTCCGTTGCCACGGTAGAGGCAAAGTAGGACGAGAAACACCACATACTCACTTTAGACTAATTTTTACCGAAAACAAAGTTAAATGGGCAATATCTAGCTTCTCCCCCTTCAGAACAAAGGGACTGGACGGAGTTTATCCAGCCCTGCTGGCTTATTCATAGCTATAGAGAGAGTTTTTGATAAAACTACGTTCCTTAAAATAATGCACTTGCTTACTGCCCGAAATGTGCCTACAACAGTAAGCGCGTGGATTCTCAGCATGCTCTCCATGCGTATAATAGAAATAACAGTAAATGACGGCAATATACGACGCAAGGTTTCGAGGAGCTGCCCACAGGGAGAAGTTTTATCACCTCTACTGTGGATCACGATTCTGGATAGCATCATATACCGCCTTAATGATCATGATAAAATCTATATAGTAGCCTACGTAGACGACATTGTAGTTTTGCGACAGAATGCTAGTGGATCTCAACATATTAGATTAGAGACATGGTGAAAAGAGCGATCGCTGTCTGTTAGCCTCAAAAAGACAGAAATGGATCTCTGCACGGAGAAACAGAAACCTAGGGTATTGAAAGCACTTACCTTTTAGCGTTAAATTAAGCTTTACTACAGAAGTGAAATTCTTAGGTGTGACCCGTGACAACAAGCTGACGTTAAACTTACACATAGAAAAAATGGTTAAAAAAACACATATATCTTAAAAGCAATGCCATCGAACCCTAAGACTGACTTGAAGACCATCATTCAAGCCCAGCATGTGGATCTACACGGCAATCATAAGACCTATGCTAACATATAGTGCTGTCGTGTAGTGGCCGAAAGTGCAACAAACGATAGCTAACAGAAAATTAAATCAAATCCAAAGATCAGCATGCTTTTTCGTAATAGGATCCATGCGAACCACACCGACCAGGGCAAGGGAATAATACTTGGACTCACCCCATTAGGCATATATGTTAAGAGAGTAGCTAAAATGACCAGGTTCGCTTTCGTACGGTTGGTATTGAACCCAATACAGGGACTGACACCCATAGGGACAGTCTGTAGAAAGAGCCACTCTTAACAGATAGTGGACGCTCTAAACGCCTATACGGATGGATAAAAAATGTAGCAAGGTGTGTGATGTGTAATATACTCTAGATCACTAAGCCTAAAAATGAAATGGGATATAAATGGCTTGTCAATTGTAGTCCAGTCAAAACTTACAGGCATAACATGGCTGCAAATTAATTCATCAATATTAACGTCACAGGAAGGAATGTAAACATTTACTTAGACTGTCGTCAAGACCCTGTATAGACCACGTATTACTTTAAGTTTAATACTAGAATGTCACCACACTCAAACTGAGGCCAGCCAGAATAACTTGGTCACTTTGAGAAGGACATGGGAACTCTAAAGGCAACCGCATTGCGGATAATTTAACAAGGAAGGCTGCGGGCCACAAATATGTTAGCCCATACCAACTTACCAAGCTTACAATGACCGCTGTCGTGGACGTCACCAAAACTTCATACAGTGCTGGGATGAAACAACGAACTGTAGATTGGTCATAGGAAACAGTAAGAAATTTAAAGGCATTGACCAAATAAATTTTTCGAACAGTGGTGGGAATCTTAACAGGTCACTGCCAATTGCAACATCTTTTCTAGAATAAAATTAGCAGAATCGTACTTATGCAGAGGGAACAGTAGATGATATACGGTGTGACTGCTCTGCTTTTTCTAAAATCGGAAGATCCGTGTTTGACGCGTACTGGCTTACACCAGCCGATGTCAGGGAAATCCTACTCGAGAGTCTCATCACCTATTTTAAATCTTTAGGCCTGATGACAGCCTAAGATGTGGATATCCCTACACATGAGAGGATGCACAATGGGCCATATGTGGCATGTGGCTGCATTGCCGATAGAGCACTTGCTCATCCCTTTCCAATTTTCCAGCTCCAGAAGGTGCATGGTGACTCTCCTGTGGCCTTATTATAATTTGATCTTGTTCTGACAATGGCATCCATAAGTCTGAAATTTGCATTAAGCATGTGCGCAATAAATGGACAAATAAGTCAATATCATGCAAACCGTTATCGATGATTCTTTTTTTATTGGAAAGGATGTACTCTAAGGGTGGTTTAAAGAGAGTTTTATTGGAGTTTAATTATAAGATTTATAACAAAGTATTCTCCTTAAGCACATATAGTATGGCGTTGTTTGTATACTTTCTAAAAACTTTCAAAATTTTAAAATTATCAAGAGAAACGAAACAAATCGACAGAATTGAATACTAAAAAATTATTGTTTAGTTCGATAACAAAAAACGAATCACCGATAAAGAATTCCAGAGTCATTATTCTATATAAGAACTTCATTTATTTGTAAAGTAAAAAACAACTACATAAGAATAACGTATTAAAATATTAGAATTTAAATCTTTATCAACTTTGTTCGAACTTTTAACTTTTAAGTTAATTTTTTTAGGTGATACCTACTAACAAACACTTATCTTATATTTAGAATTTTTTCACAAGATTCACTTAAACAACTGTTTCCATCGTAAAACAGATTTACAATACTTCTTTCTTGATTAAAAATAATATACATGCACACTACGTTAATCATAAATAATTAATTTTAAAATAATAAAAAGATTTTATTTATGAGCAGAACTAACCGGAAAGGTATTGACATAAAGGTGACATATTAGTGATTCTATATATAGTTATATTTTAAAGCTAGCTGACCCGCGACGTCGTCGTTCGCGTGGCGTGTTGATTGCTGTAAAAAAAATTCTCCTCCAACCCGTTAAAAGGGTAAGGGAAGAAATTTTTATACACCAGATGTTAAGTTAAAAGAAGACAGATACATCTGTAAAAACCGCATTGGATTAGTAGTTTTCATGTGATGCGCGCACAAACATACATACATACAGACAGACAAACAAAATAAAATTAATATTTTTGGGTTTGATATCGATATACCCGCGACGTCGTTCGCGTGGCGTGTTGATTTTTGTATAAAAATTTCTCTCCCAACCGGTTAAAAGGGTAAGGAGAGAAATTTTTATACACCAGATGTTAAGTTAAAAGAAGACATCTGTGAAAACCGCATTTGAACCGGATCAGTAGTTTTCATGTGATTCCTGCATAAACATACAGAC
This sequence comes from Altica lythri, assembly GCA_964028335.1. NCBI lineage: Eukaryota > Metazoa > Arthropoda > Insecta > Coleoptera > Chrysomelidae > Altica > Altica lythri. The sequence continues at coordinate 33,589,986 of OZ034805.1, forward strand.
AGACAAAAAAATCTAATTAAATTTTTGGGTTCTATATCGATGTAGTAACATTCTCCGATAATTATTTTTTAAATATCTTTAATGTACAGAATTTTTATTTCTACAATTTTGGGTATTATATGTATAGATAAATAATAAACTACAATTACATTTATATTAAATAAAATTATTATGTGTTTTGAAATAAAGGAAAACCTTAACTAGAAGTAATTTCATGTTTTTAATGAAGTTGGTATTAGCTTGTTATAACTTTAGTATAAATAATATGAATACACCCACATTACGCCTGTTTTTAATTAAATATTAAATATTCATGAATTTGAAAATGTGTTTAATTTATGAATTTTAAATGAGCCTTAGATTATGTATTACAAAGTACATAATCTAAGGCTATGAATGAAGTGTGTTGCCTCGAAACCAGGATCCAAAATATAAATTTTTGTTACTTATAATAAATCTTAGCCGACCTTTATGTGCCACCAAACATTTCGATATAAATTAAAATTTTGAAACAAAAACGAACATGTATACATATTTTAAAAATGGAAGCCGTCTGACGTACAGTCACCACTCGTACTGTAGTCTAATTATTATTTTATCTTCTTTTGTTTCATGTCACCCTTTTCAGTATCTTAGTACCTACCCTATATTAAACTCTATAGGTGTAAAGGCTGGGTCCTATATGTTTGTGGGGCAACAAGTTTCCAAAAATTGAAATCTTCTGCGATCAATTGCTTTGCTTTAATACATGCGTTTAACTATTTTAGGTTCCCTGCCGCTAATCTGCATCTTGTTTTTTCATACTTTCTTTTGTATATATATTATATATATATGTATATATATATATTATATATATATGTATATATATATATGTATATATATATATTATATATATATATATATAAAGCAATTGTTTGGTAACGGCTGAATAATTATAGAATAAATAAATAAAAAAAAATTTGGGTTTACAGGGATGCAGCCAAATTTAGGTATTTTAGAAAGATTCTATTCTTACAAATACCAAGCTTTCGAATTTATTTCAAATTCTTTTTCAAGGCTATAAATAAAGAAATTGGTTATAAATTGCTTAAACTTAAAAATGTAAAAATGTACTTACATTTTTAAGTTTAAGCAATTGTAGTTAGTAAGGTCAGAAAAAATGTTTTTTAATATATCTGCTAAAAATGTTGATATGTTATAAGTTGTGCAATTAAGAGAACTCACTATGAGTCTAAGAGGTACATTTAATTTATGAATGGATAATTAAGAACTTAGAGTCAAATTGGAATTTGATTAAAAATCATTGTACTATATCCAAAATCAATTTCTTAACCCTCATAAAGTTTATATTCTTAAACACCTACTTCAGTTTCAACAACAAATTTTATCGACAAATTTCTAGAACTCCAATGGGTTCTCCGATCAGTCCTATATTAGCCATGATTGTATTAGATGATTTGCTTGACCAAGTAATTTCACTTTTACCATTTGACTAACCATTCCTTTACAAATATGTTGATGATATAATATGTGCGGTTTCACCTACTAAGACTGAAACGACATTAAACATCTTCAACTTGTTTAATAAACATTTGCAATTTACCATTGAAATCAAAAAGGATAATAGTGTACCGTTTCTGGATACACTGGGGATGAGAAATGATAACAACATGATAACTCTTGATTATTATCAACAACCCACTTCATCGGGTAGATATCTAAACTATCATTCTAATCATTCTAAAAGTCAGAAATATAATACTGTAATGGAAATGAAAAAGCGAATCACAAAAATATGTGAAAAAAATTTAGTACATAAAAACCTATACAAATTGTATAGTACTTTTATCAATAATGGTAACCCAAGCCATATTTTAAAAAACTCATCTTTAATACAGATTCTTATAATGACCAACGAGATAAACCCACTGATGAGTTTATTAACTTCAAAAAGCTACCTTTTATATACGGTTTAACAGATAAGGTTATTTCATTATTTAAAAATACCAAAATCAGTCTCAAAATACAATATAAAAAAGAATTCAATCCTATTTACCAAAACTAAAGATCAGACGCCAATATTGTACAATATTAATGTTATGTACAAACTACCATGTCAAAAATGTGATAGCTGTTATATATCTGAAATACAATGACATCATGGCACTAGATACGAATGTATTAATTTTGTCTGTATGTAAAAACAGTAAGAAAACTTAAATAAATTGGCATATTGTAAAGAAGTGTTAATAATGCTAAACTACAAATAAATTAAAAATAAAAACTATCAACATTATTGCTAAAGAATTATATATACCTAAGTAATATACTCTGATTAAAATCAGGTACAGTAAGAAAAAGAAAAAAAGTTTTATCTTATAATAATAGTTATTTATGATATGAGTGTTAAAAGTGAGGTTTTATTTTGTGAGTGAAAACGTTTGTGAAATGGGCGGAGCGAATTGAACAATTTCACGAACAAAATAAAATCACTTTTAACACAAATACCATACAATGTTTTTTGTACAACTTCCCTATTTTGATAATGAAACGAGCGAATTTTCAATGACAATGAACCAAACCGTGTTAAAAGTAAACTAAACCGTGTTAAAAGTAAACTTGTTTACATGGCAACGTGTTAAAAGTATTTTTAACACGCTGCTATGTAAACAATCGTTTTTAACATTGTTTGCTATCATTAAAAGTGTCACTTTTAATGACAGTTGTACAAAATAGTTATTTATGATATGAGTGTTAAAAGTGAGGTTTTATTTTGTGAGAGAAAACGTTTGTGAAATGAGCGGAGCGAATTGAACAATTTCACGAACAAAATAAAATCACTTTTAACACAAATACCATACAATGTTTTTTGTACAACTTCCCTATTTTGATAATGAAACGAGCGAATTTTCAATGACAATGAACCAAACCGTGTTAAAAGTAAACTAAACCGTGTTAAAAGTAAACTTGTTTACATGGCAACGTGTTAAAAGTATTTTTAACACGCTGCTATGTAAACAATCGTTTTTAACATTGTTTGCTATCATTAAAAGTGTCACTTTTAATGACAGTTGTACAAAATAGTTATTTATGATATGAGTGTTAAAAGTGAGGTTTTATTTTGTGAGAGAAAACGTTTGTGAAATGAGCGGAGCGAATTGAACAATTTCACGAACAAAATAAAATCACTTTTAACACAAATACCATACAATGTTTTTTGTACAACTTCCCTATTTTGATAATGAAACGAGCGAATTTGCAATGACAATAAACCAAACCGTGTTAAAAGTAAACTAAACCGTGTTAAAAGTAAACTTGTTTACATGGCAACGTGTTAAAAGTATTTTTAACACGCTGCTATGTAAACAATCGTTTTTAACATTGTTTGCTATTATTAAAAGTGTCACTTTTAATGACAGTTGTACAAAAACATAATTTTAGCATATATTTTTTCAATGTATTAGGTGGCGTGTTTAAGAACCTGTGTAGGTCTTTAAAAAAAAATAACATTAGGAGCCCTTCATTACAAAATAGGATGTTTTCTTAAATTTTTTTATTAATAAAAAAACCATTGCGTATCCATCGCTGAACGAACTCGACAGCAACTGGTTAGACCTTAAAATTGGAAAATGTAATTTAGTTTTAAAGATACCGATAACATCATTTACTAAGTCCATGTAAGATAAAAATGTTTTTGTTATTCTCTACGTTGTTGTTTATCATCTAGTCAGGGGCAATAACTTTCTATTTAAAAATTTCAATTCTTTTGAAAAGGTGTTAAATTTCTTAGCAACGAAGCTAGGCTGCACTATGATTTGACCCCTAATATTATGTATACCCTTTTCAAAAATTATAATATCAATTTTCGCATTTAGCACTTTCAACGATAAATTTTCCGACCGACGAATTTTATATTTAGCTAATTGATAAAAAAAAGTTTTTTTCCAAATTGGGACATCTATTAACAAAGGATATATTTAATAACTGGTAAGATTCGAGTATTGATAAGTTCACTTTAATCAAATAATAATGAAGTGTAATTGGAGACCGCGTAGGAAAATAAAACCAATTATGGGCAAATGCCTAACTCATGTATCGCGTGCCAACATTCTATTTGTTTCCATTATAACCAACCGAAATAGAGGGAAAATATAAAGGTTATTGTATATTAATATATTTTATTTAATATTAGAAAGCACCTTAAAAATATGAAATAAGTTGAATCATTGTTCTACAATTTTCTTTATATATCTTTAGGGTTAGTAATTTATTGATCACAGTATGAAAAAAATCCAATCTTTGGAAAAGAGTAAAAGACTGATAATGTGTTAAACCTCGACAATGTTTTATAGAATTAACAGGACGCCAGGGGATACTTCTAATAAGATGGTCGATTTCCTGTTAAGATATTTTATCCATGCTTTAAGATTTGGTGTCGGTAGAGTCTGTGAAGTATAAAATAAACTGAGTAATCTCCTTCCCATACGGTACAAGACGTGTTCTTTTGGAGAGAACAAATCGATTTTAAAATAGGCTAACGTAATTCTGGCTACATGTGGCTCCATCACCTACTGGATATAACGAACGGTGGTTATGTTGAATACCAAATTAATCTACTTTCGTAAGCAATAGCCCTTCATACCATAATTGCATATGATTTTTACAAAAAAATTAAAATATTGTCTTTCACCCGCCACCTTCTAACCCTTACACAGTCATAACGTATGCCCAAAGAGAGTGTGGATTCATTACTAAAACTAATGATATTTTGTTCAAGGTCTCAATTCAGCCTTTTTCTGTACAAATCCATGAATGGGACAAACTAAGAACGTTATAAGGTAAGTTTGAAACTACTGATTTGGCAATAAAGACCCATTGGTTCGCAACTGAACTTGTGAGTGCGTAGATCCTTTCTGTACCTCTAGCTCTTCGAGTACGGTCTTCTTGATTTCATACATGACATCAATTCGCCACTTTATTACACTTTTGTGCAACATCGTGGCTATTTCTTTAAGGAAAAACCAGCCAATCTTAGGTAAACTCGCCAAGCTGTTAAAAGTTTTCTCGTCTTCTCACCCTACCTATAATAAACAAATTAAAGTAGCACTTCACAACTTTTTGTATAACAATCAAATAAGAATTGTAGCTACAAAAAACAATAACGACTTGCTTATTTTTTTGTTATACGAGACGACTACACAAAACCACTTTAACACACATGTGTGTGTGTGTGTGTGTGTGTGTGTGTGTGTGTGTGTGTGTGTGTGTGTGTGTGTGTGTGTGTGTATGTGCGTGCGCGCGCGCTTTTGTTATTACTATGTAAAATAACGTGTATGTCGCAAATAACTATTATTACGTGCAGGTTCGTTACGTGTTAGTGCTCGTAATTGGGTATTTACTTATAATTTAAACCGCTACGTAATAGGTAGGTATGTTCTTAGTAAAGAAGTAGAAAAACATTTTTTGAAATAATATAACCCAATGAATATTTTGCAACCTATGGTGCAATATATTTTATTTATATTTATTAATACAAATAACATAAATTAGCTCTTTCTCTCTTAGATTATTAGATTAGATGTTTATTGGGTTGGCTGTTAGCCTGTATCACTGCGACCTTTCTCTCTTACTCCTGCACACAAGATCTATGAAGGAATTTATTAATCCTGGTGGTCCTAATAAGAATAATAGGAAACTGTTATCAAATTATTGCAATGTCGGCCGTCCTTGATATGTGTGCAAAATTTTAAATTAATCAGATTTCTAGAATAATGTTTTAATAAAAACTAGTTATCTCAATCAACAAATTTTAATTTTAATTTAATATACACAAAAACTCCTATAAAATATTAAAAAACGTAACATCCTGTGCTGTACACAAATATAAAATTATACATTTTAAAAAACTTTGTTACAATATGATAGGATAATAAGGTCTAATATTTTAACACTTCTAAATAATCAAAATAGGCGTTTAATTTTGGTAGTTCAGTTTAAAACTTTATATTTGCATTAATTATGCCCACGCTTTAAAATTGCAATATATTTCTTTATTTAACAGAGATCAGGGTACTCAAAATAATCTGAGTTATCCTCTGTCAAATGGAGACATTCTTCAAGAAACTATTTGTCGCATTTTAAACATTGTTTTGTATTCTTTATCCTATTTTTCTCAGAAGCGTAAAACTACTATCTAAATTCGTATTTAGGTATTTTTGGGAGTTTGTTTCTTCGGTTAAATCTGTAGGCCTTGTTAACCGTTAGCACCGTGTATAAAGAAACACAGAAAAGTAGAACAATTGATTTGTGCTTAAATATTTTGGTATAACAGGTTGATAAATGTATGAGAAACAAAAAACTGTAGTGCAAAATTATATACAAATGTCTCATATTACAAAAATTAATTAAGAATTAGTAGGACGAATTATTATAATTTGTGCTGCAAAACTGCTTATTACAAACAAATCACACCACACAATCTCACCACATTGGCCAAAATAAACGAGTGACAAGCCGTGTAATCTTTGTAGAGCAAGCCATATAAGAGTTTTAGCTACCTATGAGTGTTCTCTTGAGCGGAGTCGAATATTTTAAGTTGCATTTTTATACTCAGGCCTTACTACCCGACAGGCCTTATTAGCCGCATTTACCATACTTCTATAATAATTATTGATGCTATTCTGTCGATGTCAGGGGCACTATTATTTTATAAATAATAGTTAATAATTCCTTTAAATCCATTGTAACAAATTTAGTGCTCTGTTTTCTATGTCACTTCGTAAATAACACCAATAAAAAAAAAAGTCTAAAACATAATTGTGCAATAAATTCTTGCATAAGCATTAATTATTAATTATAATCGCTTGATTTAAATTTTACTCGTTTTCTGATACATACTTGATTTGAAATTAGTTTTTTTAGAAATGTACCTAGATAAAATTTATTTGCTTAAATAAAGATATAGACTAATAGTTTTAATCATACTTTTTATTATTACCTAAACGGTAGAAATGTAGAACAAAATTACGGAATCCGACGTAATTTGCTTTGTGAACAGCAATACAAACAGAATACACAATTAATGCGATTAATGAAATCTAACTGAATTTGTAATGAACAAATGATGTTTTTTAGTATTATAGACAAAATAACTTTTAGAAGCAAAAAAATATTGTACGAAACTTATAGAGCTATTGATAGTTACATCATACTTAGTCAGACTGCTATAGACTAAAAATGTTTGCATTTTAGTTTTTTTTTTTCTCTGGTAGAATAGAAGTCTTAATGTGTAAGAAAAAGCGCACTGGATAGTATAATATACTTCTATACTTTCACCTTTGTCATGTCTCAGCCTATTTATATAAACGTTTACGAGGAGAAAACATTAAACTGGCTCGTAAGTAACGTAGTTTTCTTTGTTGGTAGTTTCTTTAAAAATTTTCTGTTGTTGTCTGTGTATATCCCGTAGGTATTTACAAAGCTAATAAGAAAATACGTTACCTTCAGTGGACAGATGGTTTTCAATTTCTACTACAAGTATTTCCCTTTATGTTGAATCTGATTTTGCTTCCTACAGGGAAACCTCTGCTGTATAAAAAGGATGGTGGAGATTTCTATCCTACGCCTAGGGATATTTTTGCTAAGCGACTTGGGAATTTCGGAACTTTATATATTATATGTCTTAGGTTACGAATATTAAACGAATGTTATTTGTTGTTGGTGTATCTACAACTTTAACAGTTTTAATGTACTTAAGTTGCTGTTGAAAATAACTTAGTTTAGATTTTATTAAAAAACGTAAATAGCTGTAGAACTATATTTTAGTTAATTATATTACATAAGTATTACATATTCATATTATTTTAAAATAAAAAATGTTATTAAAAAATTTCGACTGCTAATAGCTACTAAAAAGTGAACAACAAGCTCTTTAATTTAATGCGAGAAGTATAGAGTGCTCGATCTATTATATTTAACTATTTCAATACATAGATTAAATATATTTAATACATAAAATATAATTTATACGATATAAATTTATTGCAAGCGAAGACAATGTAGTAACGGGTTTACAAAAGGATTAATTGTAGGGATAGTTTTTTGTAGATTTGTTTGTGTTCACCAGAAATAATTTTAAAACGCCTAAATTATAAACTCAATTAAGAATATAGAAGGCTAATAAGTGTTGGTTCGCAATACAACAAATTATAAAATCACGAAAAATCACAAGACAAACGAAAATAAAAATCTACAGAATGGTAATTAGACCAATACTTACCTATGCATGTAAAACGTGGATGTTAACTAAACACAATGAAAATCGATTAAGGGTACATAAAAGACGTCTTCTACGAAGAATATATGGTCCAGTAAAAGATGTGATAACACAGCAATAAAGAATAAGAACAAACGTCGAATTAACATAAATAAATAGAGCTCCAGATATTAAAACCAAGCAATAAAAGCAATGAGAATGAGATGGACATGTAACCAGACAGGATGACGATAGACATATCAAATTAGTGTGGAAAGAAACACCAACAGTAAGAGACCTATTGGAAGACCACGACTTAGATAGAAAGATAACATAATCAAAGATTTAAGAGCCATTGGAATAACGAATCCGCTAGATCTAATGCAAGATCGTAAGAAATAAAGGCGTGTTGTTTGGTAAGTCAGGACCCCACAAAGGTTGTAGAGCAACTACGGATTAAGTGATAGAAATTGGAGATCATTTTTCACCTTCTAAAGAAAATGTTAAGATTGACTGTATTAAGTCATTTCAAAGACTTTTTTCTTAGGAATTATTCCAGGAAAAATAAAAAAATATATTCTGTGGACACGGAAAAATGATTAAGAAGAAAAGAAATTCTAGGTTGTAAAAAGATACGAAAGAGTCGTTAAACCAATAATATTGATTTTTGTTAACTTTTAATTTTACTTGTTATACAGTTCCCTAGTATTTATAATTGTAAAGGTAAAAGTAATAATACAAGGTCTTGGCATTTTGTAATTAGATATAATTCAATTTATTTATAAATCCAAACACTGGTTTAGAAAAGGATTAGATACAATATTAAAAATTACAATTATAAAGTAAATAACACCGTTTATCTATATGATATAAATAGCTTATCTGCGATAGTGTTTTATTATTACCTGACAAATTTCCAAAATTATGTTATTTTATATGCAGTAAAACCCAGTTCTGTTTCTCGTAAAAATTTTATAGCGATTTTTATTAGCCTTTTCCAATTTAAACAACAAGCTGCATCGATTTAAACAAAATTCTATGTGAAAGACTCAATCTGTTTTATTTAATTTTATATATATTCTCTAACATTTTCTTGTTTTCAGATGAACATAGTAATAGTAACTTTGGAAGAAGTTTGTGCAACAATAAAACTTTTACTAACTTGTACCTTACGTGTATACTGAAAATTGTATAGGCCTAAAGTAAAACTTTTAACTGACACAGGTTGGCGATGAAACAACGCAAAACGAAGGTATGTTAAAAGTTTTGACACGATTCTGGTAAATATAAAGTTAAATTGTTGATTGAGTTTAATATGGGAAATTAAGTGAATATGGTTACAAAATTTGTAATTAATCAATATTTGATTAAATTATACGACAGATATGGAAAAAATTTGGAATTCATTAAAACAAGCTAAAAACATTTCGCGAACAAAAAGTAATAAATAACACATATAAACATAAACATTAACCTAAATTATGTGTAACAATAAGGTTTTCTAAAAGGTCTATGATATTTTTGCTTTATCTTTTGGGAGCGTTTCTTTCTTGCAAGGTAGCGTATGTTTCTTAATGATACTATTTGAATGAATTCTGCTTCCTCTTGATTTTCATAACATTGTATAATTTTTATTGTCATATTCTTAGCTTTCACATGCTTCCGGGTTATCAGGTACCTACAATCTTTATGAAAATGGGATTTAAACGCATATATCGTTAATTATAATAATCTTCGCTTCACCGTCAAAGTAAATGATAATATCGTTGAGTGGAAAACAGAGCTTAAACATCTAGAGTTAACCCTAGACAACAGATTACTCTGGACAAACACGAAAACGAAATTATATACAAAAAATACAAAGGCCTGTGTGATGTACAGAAACATTGCAGGAAAAAATTGAGGTTGTGATCCAAAGACGGATGTACACGACAATAGTTATACCAATCATCACTTATGGGGCAGTAGCTTCGGGTACGAGAGCTAATTTAACTACTAAGAGGAGAAACCTCTCGAAGATTCAGAGACTGTGCATGCATCATTGGAGCAATGGGAATATGCCCCACTGTTGCAATGGAAGTAATTATTTATCTCGTGCCACTACACATTTAAGTAGGATGTGAAAGGAAGAAAACAAATTACAGAATGGTTAAAGAAGAAGCAATCAAGGAAAAACATTGATCACTTCAATTTAATTAAACTTGGAAAATGCCCCAACAGAACAGGTTAAAGAAATTTACCTTTGTGATAAAATTCACTTTAAGGAAGTAAATTTAAATGGGACCACACATTGCGGATAAACCAAAATCCCATAAAATGGTATACGGACGGCTCCAAGACAGATGAAGGAACAGGAGCAATGGTTTTTGTATCTATAGACAAATACTTAGAAAACCTGGGTGCATACCTAAGTATTTTTAAAACCAAAATCCATTCTATTGAATAATGTGTAGAATTTAATATTAAAAGGAACTATCGTAGACAAAAGGTTGTAATTGTCTCAGATAGTCAAGCAGCCATCAAAGTACTGAACTCACACAGAATCAGTTCAAAGATAGTCTGGGAAAACATAGGGAAGCTAGAAAGAAACAAAACAGCAGATAAGCTGAAGCCCTATATTTGTGACCAGAACCATCTTGTGAAATTAGCAGTAGTACCTACTTACAGTCTTAGAAAAAGTAAAAAAAAAAAGCAATAGAGAAAAATATAAGTACTGGAACGATCTAGAGTGACTAAGGAAACCGAAGACGCTCCTAGGAAACCATAACCAGTTTTAATGTTTCAGCTATCTAAACCTAAGTAAAAACAGCCTATTTATTACAACTGGAATATTAACTGGACACTGTTGATTAAGAGGACACATGAAAAAACTAAAATTGGTAGATGAAGCAAAGTACAAATTCTGTAAGGAAGAGAAAGATCTACCTTACTTAAAGCCCAACGATATCCTAAAGTTTCTAAGAAAGATAGGTCTAAAAGAGTGGCTATAGCTCTGAGGAAACATCAGAATTATAGTAAGAAAAGGAGACCTTACCTAATAGATTTGATAGGTCGCAGGTTTATCTGTCACCACTGATTACGTACATACACATACCTGTTTTCTTGAAACCTTTAATTATCCTTTGATCTTTAGGCTGCATCGTATTTGCAAGCAAACAGTATTAGTTTTTTTACTATCTTCGATCTTGTGTTAAACGTCTTTTATTATTGGTACCTACCTTTTTTATTTTAATATTAAATTTAACAATCTTCGATATTTGGTTTTATTTTTAATATTTTTTTTTCTTGTCATACTTATAGGTGGTTTTCTTTGTTTTCCTTACTTTATGCTTTTTGAATTTTCGCCTCCTAAACACTCTTTTATGATTGTTTCGATATCATGTTAAAAGCATTCCTATTTTTCAGCCTTAAAAATCCTTTGATAAATTTGTTTGCATTGAATTGCTGTCTTAGTTGAGAGTTAGCATTAAGTGGTTTTGATAAACTTGCTTTTAAGTTTTTGTCTTTTTTAAGTCATGAATTCCATTTTCATCCGTGTCCATTCTAATATACTCGAGACTGTGTGAATATTTTCCAACGATAAATTGACATTTTTCTTATATTTAATCATTTATCACTGTTTTTTCTTTTTTTGATATTATCTCCATATATATACTTGGATTTTTCTCTAATGTGTCTTCAGAATCAACTTTCATTACCATATTATGATAAGTAATCAGCAGATACCTTTTGAGATTATCAGTTCCTGGAGATTTCGCTAGGCGTATATATATTCATATTCAGTATTAACCGTTGTTTAAAACCTAATCCTTGGTAAATGATTTTTTTTCTTGTTTTTGTTACTCTTATTAATCTTATGTCTAGTCTTTTAGTGTATTACGTACAATACCACTTGACGAGTACTTCTATTTATTTCGCAGCGGTTAGCGGTTAGCCCTAAAAAGTTCTTAAGTGATTTTATCTAGCTTAGTCGTTTTTCGTTATTCTAGGTTAGTGATGACTTTGGTAATTTATATTTATTTTAATAGAGTACATCGATCGAAACGCTAATAAATTATTTATCTAGGCAAAGGCCCAGGCATAGCAAATTCACAGACAGCTATAAATTCCCTGGTGTAGGTTGACTCAATTAGTTTAAATTTTCTTACTATACGCCTACTGAATAATTGGGTATTTAGGTTCGGTTTCTGATGGTGCGGTTTTATAAATAATTCTTGGTGTCTGGAAGGGAACGTTTATTTGGCATTGAATTGAAATATATGCAGGTAAAATATCAAGAAGGGAAAACATATATGTAAATGTTAATCTGGAATTTATTGCTCAAAGATTTTTTTTTGATGATTATTAAAAGTTGGCTTTTCCACATCCAAATCCCTAATAGAAAGTTCGCGTTTGTCACTCTTTATCGGCAAATTGTTTACTTTCTGATTGCTAATTTTAAATTAAAATAAATAAATAAAAAAAGGTACGCCTTATGGTGTATTAAAATAAAACTACTGAATATTTTATTTGACTATCTGATATTTTAAGACATTAAAATACAATGATTTATTAAAATATTTTTTATATCACATGCATTGAAACAGCTAGTTTTGATCCCTGTTTTGCCTGTCGAAACAAGACAATTTCAGACCAATGCAATTGTCAGTCAGAAGCTGACAGTTGTTTCTGTTCCAGGGAAGAAACAACGTTGTTTCTTCCCTAGGGCAGAAACAAATGTCATTATTTCAAGTCTGATTGACAGAAGGTTTCTGACTGACAGTTGCATTGGTCTGAAATAGTCTTACTTCGACTGGCTACAGAGATCAAAACTCGCTGTTTCAATGCATGTGATATGAAAAATATAGTGTGTGGTGAGGAGTGAAACAAGACGATTTCTGACTAGGGCGAGAGTTGACTGCCCGAGCAAAGCGAGGGCTGTCATCGCCCGGTCTGAAATAGTCTTACTTCGACTGACTACAGAGATCAAAACTCGCTGTTTCAATGCATCTGATATGAAAAATATAGTGTGTGGCACGGGATGAAACAAAGACCATTTCTGACCGGGCGATGACAGCCCTCGCTTCGCTCGGGGCGTTAATTTTCGCCCTCATAAATCGTCTTGTTTCACTCCTTACCACACAATATACTATTTTTTTAAATAAAAATTAAATCTATAAATGTGTATGATAGGCAACAATATATACATATTTGCTGACATATGAAATTGACAGCTTGTCAACCAGAAGACTTAAGTTTTTTTAAGCGGAAATATTGTTTAGAATTATTTTAATAACTTTAAAACACACTAAATTGGCAATGAATTATGTACTTCTCCAGAAATTGTTGAATCCGCAAGAAGTAGGATCAAATTTAACTTGCTTCCAGAAAAAAAAGATATGAAAAAGAATGCAGTCTATTCGTTAGTTGGTGTAAGTGGAAATTTTTTTAAAATACTCAGAAAATGTACTTTTAAGTTATTTTGGAAATAAGTTAAAAAATTTTAAAACGTCAAAGCTCTGGTCGAAGTTTTCAATTTTGTAGCAAACTTTAAAACTTAAAAATAACATTAATATTAAAAAAAACACAGTCAGTGGGACACAAAGCAAATATCTGAGACGTGAACGTGGTATTTAGGAGAACATACAACAGTAGCGTGCTTCAGCTTTGATCTTACATAAGTATTAAAGAGTAGCTTAACAGTATCATTATCTACAAAAATTTTCAAGTTTCGAACAACCAAGAGCCTTATATGCATCATTCGAGATTTTTTGTTTATGCTGACTGAATCGAAAAGGATTCCTAAATCACTTACTAATTCTAATTTTTGAATAACCGAATCATCTAAATGATAATTAAAGTTATAGATATTGAAACACTTATGGGGGCTTTTTACACAATTTATTTACAAAATTGTTAAGATACACTGAACTCTGCTGGATAACGTCTAACTACTTGACAATACAATGAACTCTTGTGAACACTTGACTCGAACTGACGTTAACTGTCCGTGCATCCCCTTATATACAACATTATTTAATCTAGTTAGTGTGTTTAGAAGTTTCTAGAATTTTCTAGAAACATTATTTAAAATGGTCAGTTGATTTTTTTACAAACTTCTAAAAATCAACTGTCAACAACAATCTTTCAAATTAAGGTCCCTTCCTTTACGGTTATCCCGTTACACTGCCCCCTCCTTAGATTCATTCCTCCTGGAATGTTATTTCCTACATCGGAATCCCGCACACTCCCTGAGCCAGCCAAACCATCTTCTTGGAGTTGCTGCGCATCTCCACTGTGGTTTCCCTGGTAAGGCGCCAAACGATCATGATGGACCACGACGGGTTTCCCTCTGGGAATTTTCACGATCCGATAAATGACATCGTTAATCTTCTTCTTGATGGTGTAAGGACCTTCCCAGTTCTTTTGTAATTTGGGACAAATACCTCGACGCCGTCGGGGGTTATAGAGCCAGACTAAGTCTCCAACTTGGTAACTCTTTTCCATTGTCCGTGTGTCATAGTACCTCTTCATCCGATCACTAGATAATTGTAGTTTTCCACGCACCAGGTTGTGTATATTCTCCATTCGATTCTGAAGGTCGGTGACATATTGTTCACGTGCCATTTCTTCACCAGGTTTACAACCAAACACCAAGTCACATGGTAGCCTCATTTCTCTACCGAACAGGACCTTCGCAGGCGTTTGGCCAGTTGATTCGTTGATGGCCGATCGAATTGCCATTAGAAATAGTGGAATATGTCGATCCCAATCCCTCTGACAATCTGACACCACTTTTGACAGATAGTTGGTTATAGTCCGGTTCATTCGTTCCACCATTCCATCAGACTGAGGATGCATCGCTGTGGTTCTCGTTTTGCGGATGCCTAATCTTTGGCAAACTTCTTGAAACAGCTTGCTCTCAAAATTTCTCCCTTGGTCTGAGTGTAATTCTAGTGGTACCCCAAATCGGCTTACGAATTCTTTAACCAATATATCTGCTAAGGTGGTGGCTTCCTGATTGGGAACTGCATAGGCTTCAACCCATTTAGTGAAGTAGTCCATTACAACAAAGATGTATTTGTTTCCTTCATCGGTCTGTGGAAGTGGCCCCAATACATCTACCGCGATTCTTTCAAAAGGACTTCCAACCAGGTATTGCTGCATTTCCGCCTTTGGTTTTCGGTGCGGACCGTTACTGGCAGCACAGGTAGTGCATTTACGACACCAATCTTTAACATCATTAGTGCAATTTACCCAGTAAAATCTATCTCGGATCTTTTGCAGCGTTTTCGTGATACCCAGATGTCCTTCAGAACTATCATTATGCATCTGTTTTAAAATTTCCGGTACAGCATTTCTTGGGACCACTATTTGTTTCCTTGTTTCTGTGCCCTCGGAATTTTCTACAAGTCTTTTAACGAGCCCTCCGTCCAAAATTAAAGAGTTCCATTGGGACCAGTATGCTTTTAAAGCAGGAGAGGATGAGGATATCTCTCTCCACAACGGACGACGGTCCATTCTCTTCCACTCCCTAATCTTTCTCAGAACGGGATCGTTTTCTTGTTGCTCCTCCAACATAGAGCTCTCGTCTCCTGGCACAACCTTAACTAAGGCAAGTTTTTCCTCGTTCTGCTCCATACGGGTACAATGGGGGCAATCAGGTCGACATGGTCTTCTGGAAAGTGCATCAGCATTACGATGTCTGGTTCCAGGTCTGTGCTCGATTTCAACATCATATTCCTGCAGTTTTTCGAGCCATCTTGCTATCTGTCCTTCTGGGTTCCTAAAGCTAAGTAGCCACTTTAAACTAGCATGGTCTGTTCTGATCAGGAATTTTCTGCCATACAGATATTTATAAAAGTGTTCGACGGATTTTACAACTGCTAACAGTTCCCTCCGAGTTACACAGTAGTTCTTTTCAGCTTTCGATAAAGTTTTGCTGAAGTAACCAACCACTCTTTCCTTACCGTCTTGTAGCTGTGACAAGACGGCTCCAATTCCCACATTGCTGGCGTCGGTGTCCAGAATAAGCTTACCATCAGGAAGTGGATAAGCAAGAACCGGTGCTGACGTAAGCTGTTTCTTCAATATTTCAAACGCCTTTTGACATTCCTGATCCCAACAGAAGGACTTGTCTTGTTCTGTCAAACGTGTCAAGGGTTTGGCGATGTCTCCAAAATTCTTGACATATCGTCGGTAATAGGAACAAAGACCCAAGAAACTCCGGAGCTGATGTTTGTCGATAGGGATTGGCCATTCCTGAACGGCTTGTATCTTAGCGGGGTCAACAGCAACGCCATCCTTGCTTACGTTATGTCCTAAATAGTTGACCTGTCTCTGGAACAAGTGGCATTTCTTAACATTCAATGTTAGGTTAGCGTTCTGTAATCTTCTAAAAACTTCTTCCAGGTTAGATAAATGTTCCTTAAAGGTCTTACCCATTATGATGATGTCGTCTAGATACACTAGACAAGTTTCCCATGATAAACCCCGCAGGATGTTCTCCATTAGTCGTTCAAACGTCGCAGGAGCATTACATAGGCCAAATGGAAGGACCGTGAATTGCCATAACCCTGATCCACTGGTAAAGGCAGTCTTTTCTTTGTCTGCAGGATTCATCTTAACTTGCCAGTATCCGCTTTTAAGGTCCAAGGTAGAAAACAGAGTAGAACCCGCCAAAGCGTCGAGGGCATCATCAATCCTTGGCAGAGGATAACTGTCCTTCTTAGTGACATCATTTAGCTTTCGATAGTCGACACAAAACCGCATTGATCCGTCTTTCTTTCTCACTAATACCACAGGAGAAGCCCACGGACTACTGGATGGTTCGACTATGCCATTTTGAATCATTTCTTTAAGGGCTCTGTCTGCTTCTTCCTTTTTAACTTGAGGCATCCTTCGGGGTACCTGTCGAATCGGACGTGCATCACCAGTGTCAATTCTATGTTGTACAACATCAGTTTTTCCCAGTTTACTTTTAGAACCAAATACAGGTTTATAACGGTAAAGTAGATCTCTTACCTGTTTCTTTTCTAATTTTGACAAAGAGGGGTCTAATTTTGTCATAAATTGTTCAATTTCGTTGGTCTCATCTGTTTCCGTAACATTTATCTTGTGGATTATGGCCATTACTGGTTCTAAACTTCCCATTTCCGTGTCCTTTCGGAGAAGAACTGGATGATCGTTCAAGTTGATAACTCGGATGGGTACCTCTTTGGCGGATCTAACAAGAGTCTTATCCACAAGGAGTCCTTTTCCCAATTCATGGTCATGGTTCTTCGGCTCTATCATAGCTGGGGCACCATCTGGCTCCAGTCCATCCAACCGCGCTGTGACGACACATTCGCTGCTTGCCGGAAGTTCGATATCATCGATTAGCTTAATCGAGGCATTGTCAACTTGTTTTTGGTGTAGGAATATTTCTTCATTACCAGTACGAAGGATACGTTGGCGAAGATCCAAATGAAAACCACAGTGGAGCATAACATCCATGCCCAGAACAACATCTTCATCAACGTCAGCCACCAGCACTGAGTGAACAAGAGAGGTTGAACCAAACTGTAGCGTCACCTGTATCTCACCGTAGACTCTAGCAGAATCTCCGGTAGCGGTACGCAGTCTCCAACTGGTAGGCAACATCTCATTTCGCATAATGATGGTTGGTCGGACGATAGTTTTTGTAGCTCCAGTGTCTACCAGCATGCTAATATTCTTCCCATCAAGGAGGCCATCTACATATAAGCTGTCCACGTGATGTCGTAGAGTTGCCAATTTAATGGTGTGAGGGGCTTCGGGAATGTTTTCCTGCTGCTGGGGTACTTCAGCAGAAGATTTTTCTTTTTGGGGGCAAGTATTTCTTATATGGCCTAGTTCTCCGCAGTTCCAGCATCTCACTTGGCGCCTTCTTCTTGGAGATAACTTCATTAATCTCTCTACTACCGCTTCAACGTCGCTAACGGAATGAACGGCATGGTCGTAGTTACCGGTGATTTCCCTTAGTCGAGCAACTCCACGTGAGGCCTCCGTCGCCGCCTCAAACTCCAGGGCAATGGCCAAGGCGTCCACAAGAGTCTTCGGCCGCGCTAACCGTACAGCGCGCTGCAACTCGACGTCTCGAAGACCATCGGTGAAGGTTTGGACTGCTAGGCACTCCAGGAAATCCTCCGCTGCATTTGAATACGCAAGTTGTACCATTCTTGCTACATCCGCTTCAAATTCCTGGATAGTTTCTCCATTTTTCTGTTTTCGGCTCTTTAACTGCATTCGGTACACCGGTTGTAGATGAGTTTGACCATAACGCATCTCTAGACGATTCACCAATAACTCGAAGTTGTCAGCTTCATCCGGTGTCAATGATTGCAAGACGTCTAAAGCTTCGCCTCGCAGAGCTACGGTTAGGGACAATGCTTTCTCCTGGAATGACCATCCATTAGCTCTGGCCGCTGCGTCGAATTGTTTCAGGTAATTTGACCAGGAAGTCTTCCCGTCGAAGGTCGGGGGTTTCATTGTCGTTCGCATCTGGGTCGTCTCCTCGTTTCTTTGTCGTTCGACGTCTGCGTGGCAGGTTTCCATCCTTCCTGCATCTCCGTCGCCGTGGTGGATGGTTTGGTTTTGTAGACAAGCTTCCAGTTCATGTTTAAGCTTTTCTATCTCGGACTGCACTTGCTGGTTGATCTCGTCTCTGAAGTTGGCCACCTGCTGATTTTGCTCGTCTCGCATGTTGGTCACTTGCTGATTCAAGTTGTCTACCTGCTGATTCAAGTTGGCAACTTGCTGATTTTGCTCATCACGAAGGTGTGATATTTGCTGGGAGAAGGAACTGGATAACTCTTCTGGTAGGGTAGACATCCGTTGTGATAGCTGGGACACCTCTTCGCGCTGGCTTCTTATCTGACTGGATAGCTCCTCTTGTTGGCTCGTCATTCGTCCTGATAGCTCCTCTTTCAGCTGGGACATATCTTCGCGCTGGCTTCTTATCTGACTGGATAGCTCCTCTTGTTGGTTCGTCATTCGCTGTGATAGCTGGGACATATCTTCGCGCTGGCTGCTTATCTGACTGGACAACTGGGAAAGTTGTTGAGTTTGTTCTTCTTGTTGGCTCGTCATTCGTCCTGATAGCTCCTCTTGCAGCCGGGAAAGTTGTTGAGTTTGTTCTTCTTGCAACCGGGAAAGTTGTTGAGTTAGGTTTGCTTTTTGAACTGGGTCTTCGAACTCCACAGCGTCAGGGTCCAAATTATTATTTACGTAGTACTCACGGAGCCTTCTCAACAATACGGATTTGCTTCCAGTAGTTTCCAACTCTAATTCTTCAAGCTCTCTTCTGAGCTCAGCCACCAATAGTTCATTTATCTTTTTTCCAGGCATTCTTGTATCTTCACCCCACACCTGACACCAATTTGAAACACTTATGGGGGCTTTTTACACAATTTATTTACAAAAGTGTTAAGATACACTGAACTCTGCTGGATAACGTCTAACTACTTGACAATACAATGAACTCTTGTGAACACTTGACTCGAACTGACGTTAACTGTCCGTGCATCCCCTTATATACAACATTATTTAAT
The DNA here is from genome assembly GCA_964028335.1 of Altica lythri. NCBI lineage: Eukaryota > Metazoa > Arthropoda > Insecta > Coleoptera > Chrysomelidae > Altica > Altica lythri. Next base: position 33,609,789 of record OZ034805.1, read on the forward strand.
CTAGTTAGTGTGTTTAGAAGTTTCTAGAATTTTCTAGAAACATTATTTAAAATGGTCAGTTGATTTTTTTACAAACTTCTAAAAATCAACTGTCAACAACAATCTTTCAAATTAAGGTCCCTTCCTTTACGGTTATCCCGTTACAATATTTTGATTCAGTTTGTAACTTATAAAATTACATTTTGTCCAGTTTATTTATACTCGATTTCGTTTACACCAAGAATTCACTTTTTTTAACTCAGATTGCAGTTTAATACAGTCAGAAATATTATTTATTTTATTGTATACCTATTTTTAGATCATCTGCATACAGTAAATAAGGGACAGATATATTAGATACTATGTCATTAATAAACATGATGAAGAGTAGTGGTCCCTTTACTCAACCTTGAGGTACAAAACCACACGAATTTTTGATCATAACATTCAACATAGAGAGATCTATCAAAAAGACAACTGCGAAAAAATCTAATAAGAGTTGGAGAAAAATGTATGCTATAGTCCATTTCATCGTTTTTGTCCGATTTGATATTAGAAACCACTGAAATAAGATTAAACTGTCATCCAAGTTACCAATGGCGGACAGTTTTTTTTCTAAATTAGGTCGTAAGTTTCTGAAACTATCAGTGTGGTTTGACATCTACAAAAATGTGACATTAATAATTATTAAATTCAACCCTTCAACCACGAAGACTAGATACCAGGAGTTTACACGGTATAGGCTTTTTCATAATATTTCTGGTCTCAATAATCGGGCCAGATCATAGTTCTATTTTTTGCCACTGGCGGCGCGAGGAACATTAAGAACCGAACCGATGTTTATGACATTTATGACATTTAAATTTCACGAAATTAAATATATGATATTAATTTATTTAAAATTACTTGTAATAAAATCAATAAAAATAAATGGAAAAGTATTGTGCTGTTTATGGTTGTGTTAGTGGCCGAAAGGCAGATGACAGTGTAAAAAAGTGGGTATATTCAAAGCACCACAAGTGAGTAACATCAAAATAGTATCTGTTTAAAATTTGTGTGCGATTGCCAAGTAGCAAAGCCATATACTTAACAAACAAGGACATCAATAATTAATTTATAAATTTGTGTAGTTTTTAACTAATATTTGAAAATTTTTGTGCATTTTCATTTATCTTTTGAAATATTGTAATTAAATATTTTTTTTTGAAGGATGTAAAATTGCGCAGTAAATGAAGTTATGCTCTGGGTCAAGATTTGAAAGCTACCAATTGTGTTTGCGAATTACATTTTAATCCAGAGCATGTGATTAAAAGTCATCGAAAGATCTTAAATATAATTATATTTAAAGAAGTTATTTATGTATACATGTTTTTGAGTTTATTTTATTACAATTTTTTGAGTTATTTTTTTAGTAATCTTTTACATTTATTTTATCAGATATCATTTTACAGTTGTTTAAATAAATGTATGTATAATGTGTCGTATTTTATTTTTAATATGTGGAACATTACCAATAAAATAATGCATCACCCAGATTTATACATAATATAAACGTTACGTGATATGTTTAATACCGATGTTCGAAACGTCGATGTTTTTCTTTCGATGCATCGATGTCTATCGCTTTCGATATATTGATGTTTTTCAAGAATTTGCCATCCCCAGACAAAAGAGCCCGTGTATAAGGAGATAAAATATATGATTTTTAAAATTTAATATCTAAGTAACTAAACGGTGAAAATTTTTGAAGTTTTCACATTAGATTCGGTTGAACCTCCTTAACTCGCGCTTACTATTAATAAAAAAAATATTCACTCTAATATAAATAATAATACGTAATACATAATCGTAATACTGAAATTAATAGGCATTTGGCAATTTTTTAAAATATTTTAACTAGTAAATTTTTTAAGGCAATTTGTAATTACCTACTTACTTTATATTTTTGCATTTACAGCACTTGAAAAGTTTCTAAGAATTTCCTTAAACTTTTATTTAATTCCACGTTTCTCAGAATATTTTTTCCAGAGCTGTCAATAGTAACATAACTTCCCGCGTAAGGATTTAAACGAGCCACTTAGTAACACAAGCGCACTCTACCGGCAATAGTTCTGTCCCCTAAATCGAGACCATTTTTTTAACATTACGTTTAAACTCCTGGTATCTAGTCTTCGTGCCTTCAACAACGAGCCATACATGACAGATACTAGGAATGTGAATTAAGTCAAGACTTCCGTATTGAATACTTTTTATCTACCGGTGAAACAAGATGCAGTTACGTAAGTGTTGTATTAAAAAACAAACCTCCTCATTTAAATTTCTAACTTGCCTGTATCTGAGAGAGATGTAACTCTAAATTTACTTCGAGTATGATTTCTGTCATTGGCCAAAAACCGTGAAATGGACTATATTTAGTTTTCTTAATAAAATATTATTACCGAGTTTGTCAAAAGCTTTAGAAACATCCGTATAGATTACATCTACCTGGGAGCCGGAATTCTGCAGAAATTATATAGATTTACCACAACACAGTGCCAAAGGAATGACACAACGTCGCTTATTTTAAGAATATTCTTAAGGAAGGTGCACAACATAAACGATATAAACGATTGTCAAAATTGCACATTTAATTTTAATCTTGCAAATAATAAAATAATAAAATACGAGAATCTATTGTACATTTCATGACATAGTCAGAGAAATTATTAAAAAATATTACAATACATATAGTCATAATTCAACGTATTAAGGATAAGCACAATTTACAAAAAGAACTTTTTATAATAGAAAGTTTTTTACTGATTTATAGGTCATATTTTGTGTCATCTCAACAATGCACAGCATCCCTGACATTGTAAAAATATTAAGTCATACAACGCTGTGATTGATCATAGAGAAGATTGTTTCCTTGTTAACCAAATCAAGGGTAGTTGTATCTAAAAACTTTCTAAAACAGTTTATTTTATTACCAGTTAAAATAATAATTACTGTTTTCACATGTAAGAACAAAAAAAAAAAGAAAAAAAAACTTCTCTGTCGCGTAATCGATCCCATTATGATAACATAACAGAACTGTCACAAGTGGACTGATCCGCCGCCTAACCAACTACGCTACGAACGATTTATTTAATAACTTTCAAAATAATATTATCTATACACAACTTAGATCATGTTTAATATCAATTCGGTATAAATTTCGAAATCTATGTATATGCCTAAACACACTTGAAACATGCATTGTCATCCAGTTCTTAGCTATCCTGAAAATTTCAGAGCTCTAGGTTGTCGGGAAATAGGTTTAAATTCGATTACAAATTCCACGGAATGACACAGAGACACAGAACACGGCGAAAATATAAAAAACTTTCTAAAAAAAATATAATATAAGAAAGACACAAAAATAACAAAAAGAGAAGAAGCACTAGCAGTTATTATTTTTATTTAATTTCTTTTTTTAATAAATGTGGCAAAAGTGGAGTGTCACCATGGTCAAATGTCATTCACTTCAAAAAATCAAAAAGTGGTTTTCTATTTCTTCCATATTATTTTTTAACCATTTGATTATTTTAGTAACAAAAGCCTTTTTTGTAATTATTTTTTTAATTTCTCTAGGTACTAGATTGTATAGCTTTAGTCCGACAAATGCAATGTGCCTTTGACAGCAAGCAAATTCCATTCTTATGATATTTATAGAATGATTTGTCATAGCTCTAGTAAAAATATTTTGTTCAGTTTAATTCTTGTATTTATTGTTAAAATACATATATTTAAATATGTCTGTGAAATATATTTCTTTTAATGTAAGCATTTCACTCTTTTTAAATAAATGAATTGATGGATATCTTTTAGGTTTTTTTTTTAATATTATTTTTAGGATATATTTTTGAGTTATACTATTTAGTGCAGAGGTACACGCACATCCCCAGATTCTCAAGCTATAATTGAGAAGGGACTCAATTAATAAGGCTTTGTATATTATAAATATAAGTTTATTTGACATAAACTCCCTAAGTTCTTAAAACTTATAGTTTTCCTTAATTTTGTAGTTACATATTCGGCATGTACATTAAATTTGTCTATACCCCCAAATATTGCATATTTTTTGTAGATTCTGTGGTTGTGTTACAGTTTGTAATGATTACGTTTAAAATTGTTTTGTAATTTTAAGTATTTTATTTTCAACTAATATTTAATAAAGTCTGCTTTAATTTTTCAATAATTCTTTTTCTTTACCATTCTACTTAACGAAGGTTGGCAGCACGTTTTAAATCGTTTCTCTGTTTTTAATAGTATAAAAATGTTCTACTTGGAATAGGGAATAATCTTGTCAACATTTTTGAAACTCTAAAATGTTTGTTATAAATAAAACATGAACCTTTATCATAAAAACTTACCATTAGACATACATTTCTGTTGTTAACAAATAAATTATTATATTATCGAAATGATTACAAGATGGCATCATCAAAAAAATTTGGTAAATGTTCAATTTTTAGAATAACCTGCTACAATTTTACTTAAATTTCTATTTTTAGATTATTTCTGACCCAAGACTATAAATGTCATCTTAATTTGGTTGTCTATATAGGCAACATAAAATCGTGATGGTTATAATCCCAATATTACGCATAAAATACATTTTAAAATAAATAATTAACATTTGTTTTTCTTTTGTAATTTCATGTGATCGTAGAAAAAATCTTGTGTGTAAATTCGAGCAGAAAGTTCTTTACCGCTTTTGATAAATTGCTTTTTATCTCAAGCGGCAGAGTAGCACTTTCTGCTCTTAATACACAAATAGCTATTTTAATATCTAGCTACACTTTGCTCCATCTCCAGGTATTCAACGTTTACTAAAGCTCAAAGTTCAATATTTACATAACGTATGTTATCTTTCTGCGCTTTTACTACGAAGTCAAAGACAATAAAAAACAAGAAACGTAAACAGTTTTTGATTACAATTAGAGATATACAGGTATAATATAATAATATCATCAAACAGAACAGTTTTTAAACTTTTTTATTGGAAGAAATGTTAAATGCTGCTACTAGGATTTATTCTTAATAATAAATCACATGTCTCTTGTATCAGTAATATTGCTAATACTAAAATTACACCTAAAACTTATTCGTGAATATGTTTTACAAACTTCACGTAGCGCTCGTTTTATACGTGTATGAAAGTTCACTAAATTGCTTGGCAAAAAGAAGGTGGACCAAACTTTTAAGGTTTTAACAATTCAACTTAACTTTTGTATTTTGCAACGTTTGTTCTCTATTTAAAAAAATAAGAACAAAACGAAAAGCAGAAACTACACATATCTCATTTACCAAATCATTATAAAATAATAAAAAAAAACACGTTAAACAAAAATTGACAATTGCCTTAATTTTTTCAATGCATCTGATATGAAAAATATAGTGTGTGGCAGGGGATGAAACATAGACCATTTCTGACCGGGCGATGACAGCCCTCGCTTCGCTCGGGGCGTTAATTTTCGCCCTCAGAAATTGTCTTGTTTCACTCCTTACCACACAATATACTATTTTTTTAAATAAAAATTAAATCTGTAAATGTGTATGATAGGCAACAATGTATACCTACATATTTGCTGACATATGAAATTGACAGCTTGTCAACCAGAAGACTTAAGTTTTTTTAAGCGCAAATATTGTTTAGAATTATTTTAATAACTTTAAAACACACTAAATTGGCAATGAATTATGTACTTCTCCAGAAATTGTTGAATCCGCAAGAAGTAGGATCAAATTTAACTTGCTTTCAGAAAAAAAAGATATGAAAAAGAATGCAGTCTATTCGTTAGTTGGTGTAAGTGGAAATTTTTTTAAAATACTCAGAAAATGTACTTTTAAGTTATTTTGGAAATAAGTTAAAAAATTTTAAAACGTCAAAGCTCTGGTCGAAGTTTTCAATGTTGTAGCAAACTTTAAAACTTAAAAATAACATTAATATTAAAAAAAACACAGTCAGTGGGACACAAAGCAAATATCTGAGACGTGAACGTGGTATTTAGGAGAACATACAACAGTAGCGTGCTTCAGCTTTGATCTTACATAAGTATTAAAGAGTAGCTTAACAGTATCATTATCTACAAAAATTTTCGAGTTTCGAACAACAAAACCAAGAGCCTTATATGCATCATTCGAGATTTTTTGTTTATGCTGACTGAATCGAAAAGGATTCCTAAATCACTTACTAATTCTAATTTTTGAATTACCGAATCATCTAAATGATAATTGAAGTTATAGATATTTTAATTCAGTTTGTAACTTATAAAATTACATTTTGTCCACTTTATTTATACTCGATTTCGTTTACACCAAGAATTCACTTTTTTTAACTCAGATTGCAGTTTAATACAGTCAGAAATATTATTTATTTTATTGTATATTTTTAGATCATCTGCATACAGTAAATAAGGGATAGATATATTAGATACTATGTCATTAATAAACATGATGAAGAGTAGTGGTCCCATTACTCAACCTTGAGGTACAAAACCACACGAATTTTTGATCATAACATTCAACATAGAGAGATCTATCAAAAAGACAACTGCGAAAAAATCTAATAAGAGTTGGAGAAAAATGTATGCTATAGTCCATTTCATCGTTTTTGGCCGATTTGATATTAGAAACCACTGAAATAAGATTAAACTGTCATCCAAGTTACCAATGGCGGACAGTTTTTTTTCTAAATTAGGTCGTAAGTTTCTGAAACTATCAGTGTGGTTTGACATCTACAAAAATGTGACATTAATAATTATTAAATTTAACCCTTCAACCACGAAGACTAGATACCAGGAGTTTACACGGTATAGGCTTTTTCATAATATTTCTGGTCTCACTAATCGGGCCAGATCATAGTTCTATTTTTTGCCACTGGCGGCGCGAGGAACATTAAGAACCGAACCGATGTTTATGACATTTATGACATTTAAATTTCACGAAATTAAATATATGATATTAATTTATTTAAAATTACTTGTTATAAAATCAATAAAAAGAAATGGAAAAGTATTGTGCTGTTTATGGTTGTGTTAGTGGCCGAAAGGCAGATGACAGTGTAAAAAAGTGGGTATATTCAAAGCACCAAAAGTGAGTAACATCAAAATAGTATCTGTTTAAAATTTGTGTGCGATTGCCAAGTAGCAAAGCCATATACTTAACAAACAAGGACATCAATAATTAATTTTTCTACAAGCATGCGTAAAACAACACTTTCCCGCACGCATTTTAATTCAGAAAATATCTCTTTCCCGCACGGAGTGCGGGAATAGTTATTTACGTAACGAGTTATGAAAAGTCCAATTTTGTTTAACGAGTGTGATGTTGCAGCAAGAGCGTAGCGAGTGCTGCAAATGAACACGAGTTAAACAAAATGGCGTTTTATAACGAGTTCCGTACAAGATTTTTTATAATTTTGACGAAATTCCATAATTAAAGAAAATCATAATTATTTAATAATAATTAAAAACAATACATCTAGTTCTCGTGTTTATTTTGCATTGACACCTTTCTAATGACAATTCTATTTAATACAGATATAATTAAAAGGTAAGTTTCTAATATACCTAAATATTAAGTATACCTACTTATTTAATTTTTTGTTTAAAAATGTCTGCTTTTAAATATTTCTTTAATAAAGTTAGTATAAAATATTTCTTAGTTGTTTACTTATATTTGCTTTATATTTTTCGTAACTTGTTTTGAAATGAACTTTTCAAAACTAGTTACGTAAAGTTTTACTTTTCAAAACTAGTTATGAAAAGTAATGACTTTCAAAGCTGACAGCAGTTTTGAAAAATGTCACTTTACTTGTCAAAATTATAAAAATACTTTTTCCCGCACGCATTTTTTTTTATTAATTAGAGATGTTTTCCGATAACCTTTTTGACAAATTATTGTATTATTATCTTTATCTTGTTGGACTACATACAAATAGTAAAAAAAATTAAGATTATTTTACATGAAAATAGGGATTTATAAAATGTTTGTTTTTAAAAAAATCATAATTTATTAAATCACCCCTGTAACCTTACTCAAAGCAACAACAAACTCACCTGTTTAAGTAGGGTTGCTATAGCTACAGTCGTGTATTCATTGACACTATGAAAGATTTAATTGTCACAATCGCATCTTTTCAAATATCTAAATAATTTTCGAGGTGATTTTGCTTGTAGAAAAAATACTGATCCTAACTCTTGCGGAAATTAACTTTCCCGCACTTAACTGCTTGCCCGAACTCCGCTTCGCGTCGTTCGGGCATCGGCAGTTCGCGTGCGGGAAAGTATAACTTTCCGCACTTGTTAGGATAATAACTATTATAAATTTGTGTAGTTTTTAACTAATATTTGAAAATTTTTGTGCATTTTCATTTATCTTTTGAAATATTGTAATTAAATTTTTTTTTTTGAAGGATGTAAAATTGCGCAGTAAATGGAGTTATGCTCTGGGTCAAGATTTGAAAGCTACCAATTGTGTTTGCGAATTACATTTTAATCCAGAGGATGTGATTAAAAGTCATCGAAAGATCTTAAATATAATTATATTTAAAGAAGTTATTTATGTATACATGTTTTTGAGTTTATTTTATTACAATTTCTTGAGTTATTTTTTTAGTAATCTTTTACATTTATTTTATCAGATATCATTTTACAGTTGTTTAAATAAATGTATGTATAATGTGTCGTATTTTATTTTTAATATGTGGAACATTACCAATAAAATAATGCATCACCCAGATTTATACATAATATAAACGTTACGTGATATGTTTAATACCGATGTTCGAAACGTCGATGTTTTTCTTTCGATGCATCGATAATAAGTCCACCGATGTCTATCGCTTTCGATATATTGATGTTTTTCAAGAATTTGCCATCCCCAGACAAAAGAGCCCGTGTATAAGGAGATAAAATATATGATTTTTAAAATTTAATATCTAAGTAACTAAACGGTGAAAATTTTTGAAGTTTTCACATTAGATTCGGTTGAACCTCCTTAACTCGCGCTTACTATTAATAAAAAAAATATTCACTCTAATATAAATAATAATACGTAATACATAATCGTAATACTGAAATTAATAGGCATTTGGCAGTTTTATAAAATATTTTAACTAGTAAATTTTTTAAGGCAATTTGTAATTACCTACTTACTTTATATTTTTGCATTTACAGCACTTGAAAAGTTTCTAAGAATTTCCTAAAACTTTTATTTAATTCCACGTTTCTCAGAATATTTTTTCCAGAGCTGTCAATAGTAACATAACTTCCCGCGTAAGGATTTAAACGAGCATCTTAGTAACACAAGCGCACTCTACCGGCAATAGTTCTGTCCCCTAAATCGAGACCATTTTTTTAACATTACGTTTAAACTCCTGGTATCTAGTCTTCGTGCCTTCAACAACGAGCCATACATGACAGATACTAGGAATGTGAATTAAGTCAAGACTTCCGTATTGAATACTTTTTATCTACCGGTGAAACAAGATGCAGTTACGTAAGTGTTGTATTAAAAAACAAACCTCCTCATTTAAATTTCTAACTTGCCTGTATCTGAGAGAGATGTAACTCTGAATTTACTTCGAGTATGATTTCTGTCATTGGCCAAAAACCGTGAAATGGACTATATTTAGTTTTCTTAATAAAATATTATTACCGAGTTTGTCAAAAGCTTTAGAAACATCCGTATAGATTACATCTACCTGGGAGCCGGAATTCTGCAGAAATTATATAGATTTACCACAACACAGTGCCAAAGGAATGACACAACGTCGCTTATTAGAAAGTTTTTTATATTTTCGCCGTGTTCTGTGTCTCTGTGTCATTCCGTGGAATTTGTAATCGAATTTAAACCTATTTCCCGACTACCTATAGCTCTGAAATTTTCAGGATAGCTAAGAACTGGATGACAATGCATGTTTCAAGTGTGTTTAGGCATATACATAGATATTGAAATTTATACCGAATTGATATTAAACATGATCTAAGTTGTGTATAGATAATATTATTTTGAAAGTTATTAAATAAATCGTTCGTAGCGTAGTTGGTTAGGCTGCGGATCAGTCCACTTGTGACAGTTCTGTTATGTTATCATAATGGGATCGACTACGCGACATAGAAGTTTTTTTTTCTTTTTTTTTTGTTCTTACATGTGAAAACAGTAATTATTATTTTAACTGGTAATAAAATAAACTGTTTTAGAAAGTTTTTAGATACAACTACCCTTGATTTTGTTAACAAGGAAACAATCTTCTCTATGATCAATCACAGCGTTGTATGACTTAATATTTTTGCAAAATCAGGGATGCTGTGCATTGTTGAGATGACACAAAATATGACCTATAAATCAGTAAAAAACTTTCTATTATAAAAAGTTCTTTTTGTAAATTGTGCTTATTTTAAGAATATTCTTAAGGAAGGTGCACAACATAAACGATATAAACGATTGTCAAAATTGCACATTTAATTTTAATCTTGCAAATAATAAAATAATAAAATACGAGAATCTATTGTACATTTCATGACATAGTCAGAGAAATTATTAAAAAATATTACAATACATATAGTCATAATTCAACGTATTAAGGATAAGCACAATTTACAAAAAGAACTTTTTATCATAGAAAGTTTTTTACTGATTTATAGGTCATATTTTGTGTCATCTCAACAATGCACAGCATCCCTGACATTGTAAAAATATTAAGTCATACAACGCTATGATTGATCATAGAGAAGATTGTTTCCTTGTTAACCAAATCAAGGGTAGTTGTATCTAAAAACTTTCTAAAACAGTTTATTTTATTACCAGTTAAAATAATAATTACTGTTTTCACATGTAAGAACAAAAAAAAAAGAAAAAAAAACTTCTCTGTCGCGTAATCGATCCCATTATGATAACATAACAGAATTGTCACAAGTGGACTGATCCGCCGCCTAACCAACTACGCTACGAACGATTTATTTAATAACTTTCAAAATAATATTATCTATACACAACTTAGATCATGTTTAATATCAATTCGGTATAAATTTCGAAATCTATGTATATGCCTAAACACACTTGAAACATGCATTGTCATCCAGTTCTTAGCTATCCTGAAAATTTCAGAGCTCTAGGTTGTCGGGAAATAGGTTTAAATTCGATTACAAATTCCACGGAATGACACAGAGACACAGAACACGGCGAAAATATAAAAAACTTTCTAAAAAAAATATAATATAAGAAAGACACAAAAATAACAAAAAGAGAAGAAGCACTAGCAGTTATTATTTTTATTTAATTTCTTTTTTTAATAAATGTGGCAAAAGTGGAGTGTCACCATGGTCAAATGTCATTCACTTCAAAAAAATCAAAAAGTGGTTTTCTATTTCTTCCATATTATTTTTTAACCATTTGATTATTTTAGTAACAAAAGCCTTTTTTGTAATTATTTTTTTAATTTCTCTAGGTACTAGATTGTATAGCTTTAGTCCGACAAATGCAATGTGCCTTTGACAGCAAGCAAATTCCATTCTTATGATATTTATAGAATGATTTGTCATAGCTCTAGTAAAAATATTTTGTTCAGTTTAATTCTTGTATTTATTGTTAAAATACATATATTTAAATATGTCTGTGAAATATATTTCTTTTAATGTAAGCATTTCACTCTTTTTAAATAAATGAATTGATGGATATCTTTTAGGTTTTTTTTAATATTATTTTTAGGATATATTTTTGAGTTATACTATTTAGTGCAGAGGTACACGCACATCCCCAGATTCTCAAGCTATAATTGAGAAGGGACTCAATTAATAAGGCTTTGTATATTATAAATATAAGTTTATTTGACATAAACTCCCTAAGTTCTTAAAACTTATAGTTTTCCTTAATTTTGTAGTTACATATTCGGCATGTACATTAAATTTGTCTATACCCCCAAATATTTCATATTTTTTGTAGATTCTGTGGTTGTGTTACAGTTTGTAATGATTACGTTTAAAATTGTTTTGTAATTTTAAGTATTTTATTTTCAACAAATATTTAATAAAGTCTGCTTTCATTTTTCAATAATTCTTTTTCTTTACCATTTTACTCAACGAAGGTTTGCAGCACGTTTTAAATCGTTTCTCTGTTTTTAATAGTATAAAAATGTTCTACTTGGAATAGGGAATAATCTTGTCAACATTTTTGAAACTCTAAAATGTGTGTTATAAATAAAACATGAACCTTTATCATAAAAACTTACCATTAGACATACATTTCTGTTGTTAACAAATAAATTATTATATTATCGAAATGATTACAAGATGGCATCATCAAAAAAATTTGGTAAATGTTCAATTTTTAGAATAACCTGCTACAATTTTACTTAAATTTCTATTTTTAGATTATTTCTGACCCAAGACTATAAATGTCATCTTAATTTGGTTGTCTATATAGGCAACATAAAATCGTGATGGTTATAATCCCAATATTACGCATAAAATACATTTTAAAATAAATAATTAAAATTTGTTTTTCTTTTGTAATTTCATGTGATCGTAGAAAAAATCTTGTGTGTAAATTCGAGCAGAAAGTTCTTTACCGCTTTTGATAAATTGCTTTTTATCTCAAGCGGCAGAGTAGCACTTTCTGCTCTTAATACACAAATAGCTATTTTAATATCTAGTTACACTTAGCTCCATCTCCAGGTATTCAACGTTTACTAAAGCTCAAAGGTCAATATTTACATAACGTATGTTATCTTTCTGCGCTTTTACTACGAAGTCAAAGACAATAAAAAACAAGAAACGTAAACAGTTTTTGATTACAATTAGAGATATACAGGTATAATATAATAATATCATCAAACAGAACAGTTTTTAAACTTTTTTATTGGAAGAAATGTTAAATGCTGCTACTAGGATTTATTCTTAATAATAAATCACATGTCTCTTGTATCAGTAATATTGCTAATATTAAAATTACACCTACAATTTATTCGTGATTATGTTTTACAAACAAACTTAGGAATTTATTTAAGCTCTTCACGTAGCGCTCGTTTTATACGTGTATCAAAGTTTACTAAATTGCTTGGCCAAAAGAAGGTTGACCAAACTTTTAAGGTTCTGACAATTCAACCTAACTTTTGTATTTTGCAACGTTTGTTCTCTATTTCAAAAAATAAGAAGAAAACGAAAAGCGTAAACTACACATATCCCATTTACCAAATCATTATAAAATAATAAAAAAGATACACGTTAAACAAAAATTGACAATTGCCTTAATTTTTTGTTATCTTTTGCTAAGGATACCACCTATAAAAACACAAAATTGATCTTGAGTAAAAAGTTTGACATAACACAAAATCTGAATATGAAAAAGTAACTTTAAATAAAATTAACTTATTCACGAAAAAATTATTATTATTTAATGCTGGCATTACACGTGTATATAACATACCAAATTGTTTGACGAAAAGCAGGGTGATAAACCGTTAAACATTTTGACATTTATTTATTATTTTTTATTTTTTTTACTTTTTATTTCATGAAATAAAAACAAAACCAACAGCGAAAACTCACACACATCGTATTTACTAAATATCGGTAAAATATTATTAATTAAAACAATTAACAATAACCTTACTTTTTTGTTGTTCTTTGTTAAGGTTGGTAAACTAAATGAACTAGAACAAAATGTTAGTGTTAGCCTTTTATTAGTTTTAGGAAACATAGAAATAAAAGGAAACGACACAGCAGACAAGCTGGCAAAACAGGGGCATATTTGAGAACAGAACCATCTTGTGGAATTAGCAGTAGTATAGTTTTAGAAAAATTAACGCAAAAAGTGGATACAGAAAAATCTAATTACTAGAAGGACTAAGACATTTGAAGACGCTCCTGGACAACTATAACCAGAAAGATCTTTCAGCTGTCACACTCTCAGTAAAAACAACCTTCGTATTATAATGGGAATGTCAGGAAGAGGACGAAACCTCAATATACATATTCTCAGAATGCATTGCATAAGGCAATTTTGGGATTGTATACCTAGAGTCATACGAAATAAAAGAAGAGATTGACCTAACTTAAAGTCTTACGGTATATTAAACTTTCTGAGAAAGATAGGATTAGAAAAGCTGCTATAAATCTGAGGAAAAATCATAACTATAGCAAGAAAAGGGTAACATAATAGATCTTATAGTTCGCAGGTTTATCTGTCACACCTAATTACGCACAGACGCACAACATACATAAAGTTGGTGCAGTTGAATTCATAATAGACGAAAATTTTAACTAATTTTGAGCTTTGGATTTAAAGTTTGACGAAAACATAACTTTGGATATTAAATGTTGACTTTAAAATTTTTACGTATCTACTGAAAATTTCTACCAGCATAAACAATAGCGATTGCGCCAAGAGATATAAGTTTCTTATAGATAATAAATTGCTTTGCGTAATTTATTTAGATTTTTAAAGCACGGGCGTCCAAAATAGTATTTTAAGTAACTAGCTTGATTCAACAAATTAACTTTGCTGTGGGTACCAGGGCATAAAGGGATTGTCGAAACCGAGATTGCTCATAGTCTCGCCAAAGAAGAAGCTAGTACTTCTTTTATCGGACGTAAACACCATTCCGTGGCATCTCAAAAAGTTCATAACTGGGAGAAGGAACTACCTACTTTAAAAATATTTTAGACCAAAGACAAACAAAAGAGTTAATAAGTTTCACTCTAAATTACTCTTAAAACTTTAGAATACTAAAATTCTTCTGATTCTGCAAGTATGCGGATAAAACCGCTGAACATAGTATCTGCAACTGCAAAGTAATCTTTTGTCAACGACATAAATATCTTAGACAGATCTTCTTAGAGCCTTGATCAGGCTACAAACGTATATCCCCAGTGGATATTAGACTTTCTTAAAAGTCTGGACCTTACGGACTCATAATTAGATGTAGGGTATACAAAAAAGATCTTTTAGGTCACCTAGGCCAATACACACTCGATTATTTTACTTTTAATTAATTTACTATTTGTACATCGTCAGTATTTTATTCAAATATTCAGTATTGAATATGTAACTTAAAAAAGTTATTAAATTATAGTTTATTTAGTTATACGGTTTAAATATTCATTCAAAGACTGGCAGAATTTGTAACTGTAATTGCCTTTTAAAAATTATTAAATTATATTCAGATCAGTGATAGTGATGTAACCTATATTTTTAGAGTTTGCTAATGATTTTACTGGTATTAAATGATTTTCCATAAAGTATTTAATTATAAAATTAGGTAAATAAATTGGAAATGAGTTTAGTTCCATCACGTTTTGAATGTAATGTAATTACAGCTGTATTTCAGAATAAAACCTGCTGTTTCGCAAACCAGCCAACCTAAATTCAGCAGTTTGATTAATTTTTACAATGTGTATTGATGTTTATTTTTTTTTTCAATACGAACAATAGTTTAAATCAGAATGTTATCTGATTGTATGTTTGCTTATTTTAAATTTACAAATTTTTGTGGTAACTACAAATCTCGTTATAGATATACCTAAAATCTATATCTAGAAAAATTATGCTTTCTAATGTCTACCAGCATGCAATATTTTAACACATTTGTCAGCCAATCGTCAATATATTAATAAGTTGTAAGACTGAGCAAATTACACAACACATCCAAAAGGTATTATTCATTCGTGCGAACTGACTAATCTTATTACCTACCTAAGCACTTTAAAGCTCAGTGCCGTAATAGGATCAATATCATCAGATCACGATTGTTCTTTTTAATTATTTTACTGAATCGCGATATGAAAGCAATAAAAGAGTACTTTTTTTCAATAGGTGTCAATTCACTTACTAATTTAATAACAGACTATAAATTTGTCATATTATAAATTAAAAAAGGTATAAAAATCATAATGATAATTATATTCAAGTATTAATATTAGTATCCACCTCATCGTCATCACTACTGTCCACTCTTATAAATACTTTATTAACATTAAAAAATATGTTTTAGCTCTAATTGTTTAACATGTTTAAAGCAACTTTTCCATTACCCAGACTAACAAAAAAAATGTTTGTAAATTTTTTTCGGTATCAGTTTTTTTTTACCCACAATTTTTCGCAATATGACAACAGTTATATATTAAAAAAATAGGGAAACTTTGATAAATGAATATTAAAATTGAAATTTTTTTACTTTACAAATTTTCACTTACAAACAAATTTAAATAATTTTTTTAGGTGCTTATTTTCTTGTATGTTCTCTCCCTTTTCTCTGTAAAGTTTTTTTCATAGCTGTTTCCCCGATGTAATGCATTTTGTTTTTCTCTGTGAAGTGACCAGCAGTAATTACCGATCATGTCGATATCTCACCATCCCTGGTAAAGTTTCTCCATTTCTGTTATGTCCTGATAAAAACTTGCTCTTCACTTACATCACCTATATTTTCAGGAAAAAAATCAAGATGGTTGTGCAAGAAGTGGACTTTAAGGCTCATCAGACAACCAAGACTATTAAAATTGTTTATTATGTTAGCTATGATAAGTTTATAGTTAGTAGCTTTCACATTGCCCAAAAACTTTGTCACTTCTTCTTTAAATGATATCCAAGTCTCTTTTACCTTTGTGCTTGTCGTTGCTTCGAAGTTGGAATCAAACATCAATTTACGAGTAATATCAGGCCAAACAAATATGCCTTTTTTTGCACTTTAGCTTCCGATAAATGAGGATATTTTCTCCACAAATATGTAAAAGAAGCACCATCTCTTGGCAAAGGTTTTACAAATTGTTTCTTTAAGCCCAATTTAATATGTAAAAGAATCCTTTTAAGATCAACTAAACTTGTATGCAAAATATTTTTGGCCGGGTTTTAAAGTTGTTTGTAAGGCCCATTGTTTTGTGGACCAATGTTGATCTGTTGCTTTGCTGCGGCGGGGTCGAAAATAGTGACGGGGAAGAAGATAAAGAAGGAAAAGAAGAATCAGAGTTTGAACAAGATGTTTAGTATCTAAGTATATATGTATATATATATATATATATATATATATATATATATATATATATATATGTATATATATACATATATACTTAGATACTAAACATCTTGTTCAAACTCTGATTCTTCTTTTCCTTCTTTATCTTCTTCCCCGTCACTATTTTCGACCCCGTTGGAAGTGTATCTTTGGATTGAGCAATTGCTATCGCAATACTTGCATGCAAGTAATCACTTCAACCCACTTCGGTGGCACCCGCATCTCGTAGTGCCACAGTTAGAATTGAATTCGGCATCCTCGAAAGCCCCCGAGTAACGAATTTGGAACGATTTTTATTGACTATGCAATTTCCCCCCAGAATGTCCCCCCGGATGCCACCGCAGAGCCGCCTTCGGGTGATTACAATGCCAGAATTGAATTCGTCATCCCCGAAACCCTCTAGTAACGAGTTTGGAGTGCTTTTTATGCACGCTGCCATTTCTCCCCCAATTCACCCCCTGCGCACCCCGACAGAGCAACCCCTGTGCAAACACGGGTAATTTTAATGCCAGAATCGAGTTTGGCAGCCCCAAAATTCCCCGAATAACGATTTCCAAGCGATTTTTACGAGTTTTCAGTCGTTCCAAAAAAGGTGCAAGGAATAATGCAATTGGAAAATGCATTTTGCGGCCCAGAAGGCATTTTTCAAAAATGCGCCAAACCAGACGTTGTAGACTTTTTTCCTGGGACCTTCATGAACACAATGCAGAAAACCGTATCTCGATATCTGCTGGATGTCCAAATTTCCGCTACTCGGGCAATTTTCATCTAAATGCCCTGGACTACAATGAATAAAATAACAATGACATATAAAAAAGAATAAATGTTAATACTAAATAACAGCTTCAGTCGACGACAATACTCGAATAATAGTAGAATTTGTGATTCCATGACAATATGGATCCTAAACCTATAAAAATCAAAACCAAGTAAAATAATACAATGAAAGCGATAATCAGTCATCGTTAAACCCGTATTCAGAAAGTCCGCAAGGACTTGGAACGAATAATACACAACAAATTGAAGAACATATCTATTTACATACAGTGTGGGCCACAGAAAACAGTCCACCTCGATATTTGGCCGTATTTATTTAATTTAAGGAAATGTGAAAACAGGTCAATTTTTGATCTAGAAGGGACCCATTTTTACCATATACCATGTGCGACACATCACTAGAAAGGAATTTTCATGAAGTATTCAGACATAATATCTTTCTTCTTAATATATATAAATTACGTGTCACGTTGTTTGTCCGCGATGGACTCCTAAACTACTGAACCGATTTCAATGCAATTTTGTAGATATGTGTTATTTGTTCTAACTTAAAAGATAGGATAGTTTTTTATCTCGATTAATAAGCGTATTTTTTTTTTGAGTGCGAATTTAAGGTTTTATAGTAAAAGTTCTACGAGTTTTCAATAGAGGACGGTGAGAGTTATACAATATTTCTCTTACAATCATATTTTTAGTTTGTGTAAGTATGCAATAGATGACACTGTGTTTAAATTTAATTTTTTTTTGATGCCTGAATTTCGTCCATGTGACACATAAATGCACCACCGCTCTTCCAGCCCCAAAAATTTCTTTAAAAAGAAAATTGTTTATACCTATTAAAAGAGCTTAATTTGCACCTTTCAAAAATGTATTTTTCATAATTTGCACCCTCGTACTTTTTTTGATAAATTTGATTAAAAATTTGCTTTACTTAAACCAGATTTAAATACTCATTTCTCACTCCCTAAAGAGTATTTCGATATCCGCCTTTTACCAAAAATTTGCAATTTTAATTTTCTAATTTGCACCATCGTAAAATTTGCAAAAAACGGTAACAATTATTATAAAAATTAATAAAATTAGTTTCGGACTGATGTCAGAAAAAAGTAACTGCGGGTAGTGAACGCATGCGCAGTTATTTATTTCTGAACGTACATCAGCCAGGAAATGATTTTATTAATTTTTATAATCACTGTTAACGTTTTTCGCAAATTTTACGATGGTGCAAATTAGAAAAGTAAAATTGCAAATTTTTGGTAAAAGGTGCATATCGAAATACAGTGAGATATATGAGCATTTGAATCTGGTTTAAGTAAAGCAAAATTTAAAAAAAAATGAGAGTGCAAATTATGAAAAGTACGTTTTTAAAAGGTGCAAATTAAGCTCTTTTATTAGGTATAAACTATTTTTTTTAAAAGAAATTTTTGGGGCTGGAAGAGCGGTGGTCATAAATGCAACATAATCAAATTGACTTTTCAGTTTTCTGCGAAAGAATCTTTCCGTTTTCATAGTGCTGTGTATTATTTTGCATGAAAATCGTAAAAAATTGTTGACAATCTTAAAAAATTATTGAACATGGTGTAAATATCCAAAATCATAAAAAAATCCTTAAAAAAAAACTTAAAAAATTATAAAAAAATTCTTGACAATCTCAAACAATTCTTGAAAGTGATTAAAAAATGTCCGAAATGATAAAAAACGTAAAAATTGTTAAAAACTATATGAAATTCATGACAATTTAAAAAAATTGGTGAAAAAGATATTGAAAATAATAAATGCATTTAAAAACGTGAAAAATTCTAAGAAATTTGGGACAATCTAAAAAAAATATTGAAAATGGTTAAAACAGGAATTTTAAACGTGAAAATTGCAAAAAATTAATGATTATCTTCAAAAATTGTTGAAAATGCTTATAAAACTGTCGAAAATCAGAACAAATTAAAAAAAAGGTAAAATCAGAAAAATATAAAAAATTATAAAAATTCAAAAAGAAAACATCGAAAAACCAAAAGAAAATAAAAAAGACTCAAAATAAATACAATATACAAATAAAATAGGAAAGCAAACAAAAAAATCAAAAAAGAGTTTATATGAATAACAATAGCTAAAATAAAATATATAGAATAATGGAGGAAAAAATCGCACATATAATAAAAAAAACATAGAAAATCAAAATAGGGAGGCAAACGTAAAAAAAGAAAAAATAACCGAAAAAAATGACAAAACCGGAAAAATTACAAAATACAAAGAAAAAATAGTAAAAACCTAAATACCTAAATATAGACAACAAAATATGATAAAATCGACAAAAACGAAAATGAAACAGGCAAATTAATGGAAAAAAATCGAGAAAAAATGTAAAAAAGGAAAATGAGACAAAAATTATTTATTGTTAGGCGGTACGAAGTTCGCCGGGCCAGCTAGTTGTTTACTATTTTTTTTTCGATATTTGTTATTTTTTTGCAAAAAAAGACTTTTATCATTTAAAGTACAACACCTCTTAAAATTTAAAATGAAAATATATAATTTCTATTACCAATTCGTTGAAACAGGTCCAAATGTACAAAACAAACTCGATAACGTTTGTACAAATAATAATAAGTCCTGAAGCAGTAGGGGTCCCAATAACCCTCTTTATTTACTTGCACCCGAAGAATACGAGAATTAATGGTAAAAGTCCCGTCCGACTGTCGAGTAAATTGTTATAAAAAGAAATAATGGAAAACCGTTATTATTTGTATTCTACAGCAGAAAAGTTTTAAGAAATTTTTTCGGACAATATTTTTAATTGGCTTTATATTTATATATTCTGTGCTTACTCGTTCTTATGTTGATTTTCACCCTTATAAAAATAGAGAATTTTAGTACATACACGTGTTTGTAGTAATTTGCAAAACAATTTTTAAAGGATTTTTAAAATTATCATAGTAAGTTAGTTTAAATTTAGTTAAATGTTAGTATTGAGATATTTTGCTAAGAAATAATCCGATAGTTAGTACATAGAATGCGATAAGCAACAATAAGCCTGTGAAATTTTGTTTAACGAGTTTAGTGCTATAAAAATATCTACCTAAAATATATTTTATAGACACGTTAACATAAAAAATCCAATGTTTAGAGAAGCCTGTCTTTGTCAACATTTTTAAAGTATTATAAAATATAAGGCTCTTTGGCTAAATATTTTTTATATATTGTTATAGTGTCACTGCCATGCTTAAATTAAAACTTATTTCGAATATGAAAATTACTAAGAGACGACTATGGAGATAGGTTGCCATGGAGAAGATGATATTTTTCTTTAGATTTGGAATTATGTATTTAAAAGATTTTTATTAGATAAAAAGAAAAATGTAATTTTTTATATATTTTAAAGTAAAATATAAAATAGAAATTGAATTTTCATTTAAAATGCATGGAATTTTTGGTCAAATAGAATAGTTATTGAAAGTAGTTAAAAGTATATGATTATATATATATAACAAAGGGGACAAATTAACGGGCATGTACGCAAAAAGGATTATAAGGTTATAATCCTTTTTGCGTACATGCCCGTTAATTTATCCCTTTTGTTTGTTATAATTACGCATACTTGGCACCCTTTGTGTTTTATATATATATATATATATATATATATATATATATATATAATAATAATAATAATAAGGAGTTTATTTTGTTTCACATTTTTACATTTTTACATTTTACATATACATGAATATGTTGTATAACATAATTAAAGAAGTTTCTCTTTAAATTAATTACAATATTACAATAATCAAAATAAAAGTCTTACATATTACATATTACAACCAAACGGTTATATAGCATTTACAAAGTAAAAAAGAATATGAAATTATTAATTATTTTAAATAAATATAACTTATGGAAAATTTTATTAGTAACATTGTCCTAATATTTATATATTTTTTACAATTCATACATGTCACATTAATGCTTTTCCAAAATAAACAAAAAATCCCATTTATGTCCCGTAGGATGCGCATGGGGTACTAGTAGAAAGTAAATAGTAGAAATAATTTATATCATATTTTTTTTTTTTTTTGTTCAACAGATTATATTTTAATGGTTTCTACAATATGTATTCTACTAATATTTTTTTACGAAACTCTATTAATTAAAAAAAAGGAAAAAAAAACGAAGGAATTGTCTAAATTAAAAAAAAAAAAAATAAAATTTAAAACAGTTATAACTACTATAAAATATTAGGTTGAAATTACTTTAATTTGCATCTCTTTCAATTAGAGAATGAATAACAGACCTCTCAATGTTTAAAATAAATGATTTAATAAATGA
Source organism: Altica lythri (assembly GCA_964028335.1). Classification (NCBI taxonomy): domain Eukaryota; kingdom Metazoa; phylum Arthropoda; class Insecta; order Coleoptera; family Chrysomelidae; genus Altica; species Altica lythri. Next base: position 33,631,894 of record OZ034805.1, read on the forward strand.
TTTAAACAGACCTTTTGAGTTAATGGTCGTTAAATACATTTTATATGTAACTGGCAAAAAATTGAAAATTATGATACTTAGGAAGCTTAATGATCTTTGTCCTATGGTCTTATTTTTAAGTGCAATTTGTATGTTATCATCAAGTTTATATCTTGTATTATAGTTATGTTGAGTTGAATTACTTATGGAGTTATTCTTATAAATATGTAAAACGACATTAAGAAAATATGTTTGCCTGATATCCAAAAGTGTTGTTTCCTTAAATAGGGAGTCTGATGGGTAAGTGTTGTTTTTATTATAAATTATTTTCAGAATTTTTTTTTGTATTATTTCTAATTTTTTTAGATGAGTTTTCAGGGCAGAACCCCATGAGGTGATTGCATAATTGACTCTGGATTCAACGAGTGCCTGGTATACAATTTTCAGGTGATTTGTTGTTAAAATGGTTTTCATATACTTTAATTTATACAATAATGGCCTTAAATTATTCGTTACGTTATTTATATGTATATCCCATTTAAGGTGAGAATCAATAGTTATGCCCAAGTATTTAATATGATTTTTTAATTTTATTATTTTGTTTCCTATTTTATCGGTCTGAAGAGCTGTAAATTCGGGTAAAGTATTTTTATAGCTGCAGAAGGAAATAAAAAAGGTTTTTTCATAATTAATTGTGAGTTTTTTGCAGTCGAACCATCCAGAAATGTTTTTAAAATCGTCCTCTATTAATTCTTTTAACTGTTGCCACGTATCACCTTGGTAAAATATTGCTGTATCATCAGCAAATCCAATGATGCTTCCTTTAGTTTTTAAGTAAAATAAATTATTAATATATATAGAGAACAAGATTGGCCCTAGAACGGTACCCTGAGGCACTCCAAAATTAATTTTATTATTGTTACTCACCGAATTTCCTATTCTCACAGCTTGTTCTCTGTCGTTTAAGTAACTTTTAAACAGGTTTAGAGGTACTCCGCGAATTCCTATATCCTCCAAGGTCTCCAACAGCTGACCGTGAGATACAGTGTCGAAGGCCTTGGCAAGATCCAGAAATATACATATAGATGGTTTGGCTGAGTCTATTGAATCGTAAATTTGGTTTACCAAAGTAATTATAGCATTATTTGTAGAAAAATTCTCTCGAAAGCCAAACTGAGATTTTGACAAAATATTATATTTATTTAAATAAGCGGATAATCGGGTTTTTACACATTTTTCAAAGATTTTTGAAATTGTTGAAAGCAGTGAGATTGGTCTATAATTTGATAAACATTTCTTGTCTCCCTTTTTGTGCAATGGAGTAATAATGGCCTTTTTAAATTCAACTGGGCATTGTCCTGTTTTAAAAATAGAATTTATTAAATCTACCAAATAAGGTGCAATTATTTCAGAAGCTTTTTAAATACCTCCGATTTAATCTTATCTATACCTGGTGCTTTTTTATTTTTTAATGTTTTTATTAAATTTATTATTTCTGGTTCCGTTACGGGTTTTAAGAAGAATGATGCGCTGTTAATTCGGAACTGATTTTTATTAAACGTAGGGTTATTCGAGACATCTATCTTTTCTGCCAGTTTTTCTCCAATACTAGAAAAATAGTTATTGAATTCTTTTGCTATATGTAATGGATCCTTAACTGCGGTTCCATCCTCCGAAATTATTTCCTCTATTAATTCTTTATTTTGCTTATTACCACCACCTTTAATTAGTGTCCACAGGTGCTTGGAACTTTTTTTGTTTTCTGTTATTTGTTTTTCATAAAAAAATAGTTTTGCTGCCTTAATAGTTTTGTCAACAATTGCGCGATAGTTTAGATACTCCAGTTTTTTTGCATTATCTGTACGATCTTTGTTAAATTCTTTGTAAAGTTTATTTCTTTTTTCAATAGAGTTTATTATGCCCTTAGTTATCCATTGTTTTCTTTTAATGTTTTTACGGTGTATTTGTATAATATGTGTGTTTTTTTCAATGTATAAATTTAATATTTTTGTTATTAACATTGCTTTTTGGTCCACGTCATCATTATCGAGGTGTTTGTATTGTGTCCAGTCATGTTTCTGTAAGTCTTGTCTTAAGTTGTTGTAGTTTATATGTGTTAAAGTACGGTCATGCTGAATTTTTAATTTTGGAAACAACGGGATAAATGCAAAAATCGCTTTATGATCAGATATAAACGTTTCATATACAGCTGCTGCGATATCTTTTTCATTTTTGGTCTTGCTATTATAAAAAAGGTGATCTATGCAGCTTTTGGATGAACCACAAACTCTAGTAGATGTATTTATTAAGGATAAAAAGCCATATTCCTCCATTATATTTAAATAGTTTGAAACAGTGTCATTATTATTTTTTAAATTAATATTAATATCCCCAATAAAGATATGCTCAGCAATTTTTAATTTATTTGTTTGGTTTAGGTATATCTCAAGATATTCAAGAAATTCATCCTCGTTTACTGGTGGTGGCTTATATATCAATATATATTGCAATTTGTGTATTATTTTTCATACTTATTATTATTTGTATTGCACGACAAACCCCTATCGGTATTATTTTATATGTGTATTTAAGTTTACTTTTAATAAAAAATACAACTTCATCGTTTTTGTTTATATTGCCCTCGCTATACAATAGATCATAATTTTACAAATGAAACAAATTAGATATAGTCATGAATAGTAAACGTTTCACTCAGAACTATGCAATCATAAGCGAAGGACAGTTGGTGCAAAAATATCTTTAATTTATCCAAGTTTTTGCTTATGCTGCATATATTTTGGTAAAGAATACTGAATTTCTGACCGTTTGAATTAGTATGTAAATCATTTATATCATTCATTGAATTTAACCTCAATGTATTGAAAGGTTCATGATTCACATCTCTAATATAAGGATCCATATTATAATTATAACTGTATAAAAAGTTAAGTTAAAAAAAAATCAATAATATCTGTTGAACTAAGCTTACCTAAAGGCAAATTTTTTGAGCTCCTTAAAAGAGATAACTAAAAGAAAGATCTGTGGTCCCTAGAATTCAAAAGTTTTTTTTTATGAAAAAAATTAAATAGAATATAAACTAAAGATTTTAAGTGTGATTTTTAAGATAAAAATTTACGAAATAAAAAGAGAAAGAGAAAAATAAAATGAAAAAAATAGAAAGCAAAAATGACAAAAGTAGGGATTTATATACAATAATATTTAGTAACAAATATCAAAAATAGTAAAATTCTTATCTTCTTTTTGACAATTAATATATCTGTTACATCATGAAAGAAAGACTTATAGATTGTCTAGATGTGATTTACTTTTTATAATAGAAATTTTGTTATTTGTGTTTACGTAAATTTTTCCTGAAAGAGTCCATACAGATTTTAATCCATATTTAGCTGTGGCTTCATTTAGTAGTCCAACTCGTAGATTTGTTAGATCCTCTCGTACTACAATTCCTGTTCCTTTAAAGAGCTTCTTTTTCGAGTAAATGTCGTTTCTTACCTCTAAACTATTAAACTTTATGTAGATACCCCTAGGTTTTCCACCAGTTTTCCTTCCTATTCTATAACATGCTTGAATGTCCTTGCTTAATATATTTAAGGATAATTTTTTATTTATTGTTTTTAAAACATGACCCTTTGTATCTTCCTTCTCTTCTTCAGGAAAATTAAAAAATCTCAGGCACTTTAGTCTGCTCTCCTGGTCCAATTTATCATATCTTTCCTCCATCCTTTCTTAATTCTCATATGATTTTCTGACGGATTCTTCTATTTTTTTAAATCTATTCTCGAAATTCGACTTATCTTTAACAATTTTATTTTTTAACTCCGCCACTGTGTTTTCTAGAAGCGATAATTTCTCTTCAATTGTCTTGACAATAGCAATGGTAACGTTATCTATTAATGTTTTTGTGAATGTTTCACTATTTATGGTTTTACTTACAGCGTTGTTTACTGCTTTTTCAATCTCTTCTCTAGATTCACGAGTCAAAACCATTTTTAATTTAAATATTACTATTAGGACACAACTTAGTAACACTTTGACCTAATTTTGTAATTTGTTTTACAATATTTCCTTTGATATTTGAGAGAATTTCGGGACCGCACTTTCAACACAACTTACTCTAGACTTGCCATAGGCGTATATATATATATATATATATATATATATATATATACAGAAAAAGAAGTCTTTAGAAATAGAAATATGGTTTAAAATTTATTGGGTTTGCAGCAATTATGAACGGTGTACCTACTCTTTTAAATATTTATTCCAAGCTTTCGGCTATATTTATAGCCATCATCAGGGATCTACAATAATTATATACTAAGTGTAAAAATATAAATGAAATGAATAATATAACTTACAACTTAATGAGATTGTTTCATGAACGATGTTATATTATATAATTATAATATGTAAGTATAAATTCTCAGCCATTAGTAATATTAATTTAAATCAAATTAGCAATTTTATATTATAATTTTGGACCATAAAATTATCTTGATATTAAGTAAAATTTTATTAAAGAAACATTTCTCGCGGCGTCATCATCCATGTAAGGTAAGTGATAATTTCCTTTAAAAATAGACGGGAATGCATTTTTAACTCACTTTTGATCGATCTGGCAAGAAATAGTTTTTTTTATCTTTTTGCTTTCACTGTTAAATTAAAGGATCGTGGTACTTTCCTGATGTAGTTATTAATATAACCCCGGTTAAATGTTTGTTAATTGTGATAAGTGATTATTCAAAATACATTTTTTTATCTTTATCGTTTATCTACGAGTGCTGGAGTTGTGATACCTTTTTATTGACGTTTTTAAAAATCTTAATTAACTCGAGTTAATAGCAAATTTTTTTTTTCCAACCTCTTTTAAAAAAGTTTATTTTAAATTTTTAGTTTTTTTTAGAGTACACATAGGTAACAATATTTTATACTTAGCTCTTATCATTAATATTGTGTATGATACTGTATTTTAAAATTCACTTAATCGGAATATTTTGTGGTTTTTTATTTTTATTCTTAAATTTTACTCGATATTTTATTTCTCACTATTCTGTATTGGTAAGATCCATATTTTCTTTTAATTTTTTATGATAATAATAATAATAATAATAATATTAATAATAATAATATATATTTCGACCAATAAGTTTACAATAAATTCCTTATAAACTATTGAATGAATTTTCTTAATGCAATATAAAAGTAACTATATGAATTTATGTAAAAAAAGAAGACTACAACAACATAATATAGGTAATAATAATTTCTGGTGGCAGGCAGCAGACACCACAGGCGTCTACGTATACGGATCTCATCTCGATTGCGAAGCTTCACGTCGACGCACAACATTCAAATAATTTTCAGGTTAAGCTAAATGTTTCCATTTTCACTTGTGGTTGTGATTTTAATAAAAGGTATTGTTTATTTGTGTGCTGTATTGTTTTTTAACTTCCCGCTAAAAAAAATTAAAAATTTTTTTAAAATCGGGAAGTTATTGGTTTCACCCCGTTTTTCGAAAATCGAGTTTTCATCGGATCTCAACGTTTTGAGGTCTTAGGAACCTCCCCTGACTATTTTAACGAGGGTGTCTGTATGTACGTGTGGATGTGTGTGTGTGTGTGTGGATGTATGTAAACCTCTTATAACTTTTGAACGGCTTGACCGATCGGAATGAAATAAAAAGCATTCCAAAGAGTTCCATCTAACTTAGATTCCCTGTAAGTTTAAACCGATTCGAGCCAGTAGATTTCGAGAAATGTCAAAATAACCGAAAAAAACAATTGGTAAAAATGATGTTTTTTGGGCATATCTTTTTGGCTATTGCATCGATCAATTTTTTTTTGAATAACTTAGGATTTTTTGACTAACCGATTTTGCACTCCCGGTAACGTTTTTAGGTCTCAAAAACTGCGTCGAATGCCATCTTAAACATCAAAATCGAATAAGGCGTTAAAAAGTTATGGCTTTTTAAACATTTCAAAAAAAGTCAAAAACGTCAAAATACGTCACGTTACTATAGCTTTGCGGTTAAAACTAGCGGGAAGTTGCAAGGATGGCCTTTAAGGTCAACCTCTTTTCAAATTTTTTTTGAAACGATTTCGTACAACATTTTTTTTTATTAAATAAAATAAGTTTTTCAAACACCAGATTATAGCACTAGACTGTCTAAACAAAAATAATTAACGAAAAAGAAACTAGGTATGGTAATTAAATATTTTGTTACAAAATATGTAATGAAGTTAAATAGGTTGTCGGTTGACTTCTATTTCCAGATAAAAGTGAAATTTTGGATAGAAATATGTAATGCTGATTACAGTAAATTATATTGATTTTTTGGCTAATAAATTGTTCCTTTTAGGTAAAATTCTTTGGATGATTAAAAAAAAAAAACTTAGACAGTTTATTAAATAGATTTTACATATTTGTTAAAAATGTTTTTTTTAGTTTACGTACTACTGCTACTAAAGGGTTGATTTAACAATTGGACAGCTAAAACGTCAATTTCGTTAACTGATGGGGTTGATAGCATTTGCTTCTTTTGCTTTTTTGTTGTTGTAAAGAGTCGTATTTGGGGCTCGATTTTCTTATTGTTGTTTTTTGGGATATTTTCTAAACTTTTAAATAAATTGTTTGGTCTAATATTTCTTATTGCTTCTAAACTTGGTTTAATAGGGGCTACACATTTTTTTATCAGTTCAATTTCTTCCAATGAACGAGTACTAAAAACCTGTTGTTGGAAGGCTGCTAGAAGTCTTTGTTGTTCCTCAATAAGAATTTGTCGTTCATCTTTTTTGCAACTAATTGATTTTATCAAGTTTATAGATTCTTTCAGCTTGTCATTTATAGTTGTATCAATGACCAAGTTATCTAAAAAAATAAATAATACAAATACACAAGAGCTGAGATTCTAGAAAAGTTTTAAAACATTTAAGGTACAAATTACAAAACCACACCAAACTAAATCCACCACCTGGGTAATTTAAAATAAGCGTTACCTCAGAGAATCCTTATATCCGTAACTTTTCGTGGTTTATATACCTTAATTTAAACAGAAACCAAAATTAATATATTTATAATATTAAAAGTCAAATTGTTAAATGAATATTTAAAAAATGTATTACCAGAGAAACTTTCGTCCCCTGCTGGACTTTTGGGATTTTGCTTTATAAATTGAGCTACTAAATGAACATGTTTACACATGTTCCACTTTATGCTATTGTCAAGGCATGAGCAAGTAAATCTATGAATGCTCACTGAACATTGACTGCATACTAAGTGACACCTACACTCTGTCTGTAATTCTTCAATAACATAGAGTTCTTTTCCTGATGTTGAAGGTACAAACCAACCAGTTTCACTTTGAACAACTTTAGTTATATCAAGAGTTTCACTGTTTTTGTGCCTTTGTCTCAAATTTGAGAGTTTAGTACATACTTTGCCTTTATGTAATACAATAAGACGTTCAGATGATTTGCCACGGACAAATTTCATAATGGCACTTAAAGCCTTATCCAACCTTTTGGTATATCTACTATTTAAATACAAATATTTAATAGTCCTATGCATTCGCTCCAAGTGCATATTTGTATTAAGTCCGCTGCGGAGTCTAAAACAGTATGCCCATTAGTAGTGTAACCACGCCGATTCTAGCGCACTACTTCCAAATTTCGCCGCTAGATGGCGCCACAGGTGGCGGCGCTGTATTCTTCTGTTTTTTCGAGTGGCCTTTGACATTTGACACAAACAGCCAATTCTTCTTTTTTGAAATGGCCTCTGACGTGTAACGCAAGCAGCCAACTCTTCTTTTTCGAATGCCAAAAGGGCATTATAGCTATATCTCGTAAACGGCTCAACGGATTTCGTCACGTGACATATCATTGTAAAGGGGTTGATGTATTGGGTAAGATTAAGCGTCAAAAAGACCGTATTGATATTGCCAAAAGGGCATTAACGTTGTATCTCGTAAACGACCAAACGGATTTTGGCGTATGACGTATCATTTTAAAGGGGTTGATGTATAGGGTAAGAGAAAGCGTCAAAAAGACCTTATTGATAGTGCCAAAAGGGCATTATAGCTATATCTCGTAAACGGCCGAACGGATTTTGACGTGTGACGTATCATTGTAAAGGGGTTGCTGTATAGGGTAAGATGAAGTGTTCAAATCTTCTTTTCACTACCAACTTTACAGTGCTACCAACTTTTGCGTTAAATACAATTAAATTTAAAAAAAATTCTAAGCAGAATTGAACCCGGGTCCCCCCGTATGATAAACAAATACGCTAGCCACTACACCATCGCAGGATTTAATAAAATGTGACAAACAATAGTAGAAAAAAAATTACTAAACACAAGTCTTATCGCAATAAAGAAAATATTTTTTTTAAATTAAATGTTAAAAGCGCGTGACCTTGGCGCTATAGTTGGACCGCAATGTGAAACAATTATATTATTATTCTTAGAAAATGTCCTTATCATTTTATAGGTTTCACATTTCTGCTTAATCGCTGAATTATGCTCCACCTGCAGTGATTATAAAATGACATCATCTAGTTTATTTCCATAATACAATAGGGATGTGGACTATTTTTGGGAAAGTGTTTAAAACCATGCATAAGTACCAAATATAGCCTAAACTACTTGTTATTATTTTTTTACTACAACTAATAGCTTTAAAATAAGTTATTTAAAATTCCATTTTAAATTTCGCGCCAAAACGAGGATATCTGTGAAACGCCCGCTGTGACGTCACTTGCTCCTAAACATTGTCGAAGTTGTATGTAATAGAAAGTTATTTCGTAGTTTTGTGTTAATAAGATGGATTCTACATTTTATAAACATAAAGTTTAAAGTAAAAACAGTAATAATATTATCCAAATATCAACAAACACCATATTACTTGACAGCGAAAATTCTTGTTTGGAAACAAGTGACGTCACACATTTTGTTTGGTGTTCATTGTCACGTGACTTGGGAGTGAAATATTTAATTACATTTTATCAAATAAAAAGTTAATCCCCTGTTTATTGAAGAAAATATTGTGTTTTTTATTATTTTTATTATAGAAACTAACTTTTCGTGGTAAAATTTTATACTTATTTGAGTACAGTCCACATCCCTATTTAAAGTATTTTCCAAATTCTATTGTTGCAGAATTTGGTTGGCAAAACGTCAAGAATTTTTGGAGCATAATATTGAAACTATATACATCTGTTTCTTGAAGCAACATACGCAACATCTTGTATACAAAAGCCTAAAACATACATCTGCTTTATCAAGTACTAAAATAATTTAGCATTTAAATTTACTTTTGTTTCTTTGTTGGGTATCTTATTTAAGTTCTTCCTCCATGCTTTGTCCACATGCCACGTGCAATATAGTCTATAATAAAGACATTTTAAAAAATTATTTAAACTTTTAAAACTAAAAAGATCTTACCGGAATTCAGCAGGATTCATGACCTGAACCCAAGCATTATAGTATGACTCGGCCATATCCGACATAAATACTTTAGGTTGAATTTTTTTTCCAATTCGTTCTTGAACGCAAATAAAGAATATTTTAATAACTTCTGCATCACTCCTATTTGAAATCAAGAATGAGCATGGATATCCTTCCCGTAGGTCATCTAACACCAGAATTGTATGCAGTTCAAAGCCATACCCGTTTAGCCCATGTGTGCCGTCAATACAAACCTTAAAAATAATTAATATTTCACAATTATTTAGATTATAGATAAACCAAATGCAAATACATTATAGTGCAAATAAACAGATTTTTACCTTAATAACAAATCCTTTTGTGCTTCAGTCATAATAGCCAAAAAAAAATCTTCTTCTTTCAATATATTATTGGTAGATGCAATAAAATAGAACCGAACCACTAACATTGAGTTCATTTACCCATGCATCCACACTAATAGCATCATTTTTATGTCTAATGGATGTTTTATTTAAGTTATAAATGTTTTCAATGTTATAAAGGTCTTTCTTGGTTAGTAGATGAATACGCTCTAGATGGCAGTTGGCAACGCTGTCTCTCACTTCATCTAAAATAGTCTGCAAAGGAATCTTTGCAGCAATTTTTGCAGCTACATTTTGCCTGTCTGACAATGACAAAAAATGATGGCCTATATCTTCCTCTTGCCTATGTCCTACATGAGTTTTGCAAAAATTTACCATGCATTTGGATTCTTGTACTATAACACTGTAACCCCTTTTTTTGATGTTAAAGGCTCACAAAGGGTTAGCCAAATGCGGACGGCACTCAGGGGGTAGGAGGAGAGCGAGTCGTGGGTCGAAAAAGCAATTGGGCGAGTATCTAGGAAGAAGGAAATATAGAAAATATTTACAAATCGGTAAAGGGCGCCACTTATTTTTTTTTTGTGGAGAAATAGGAAAGAAAATAAGAAACCTATTGAGAAATAGTTTATTAAATCTGAAATGGTTAGGGAACACACTTTAATTGAGCTATATCCTTAAATCAATAATTATTTTAAACTTACCTTATTGATTCTACAATCCCTTGAATCCTTTTGCCTTATTAAAATTTAAATCTTTATTAAGTAAGAGGTTTGAATCAGAACAGTTACTGGGAAGGTATAAGAAATAAATACTCAACGATATCAATAAAAACAATAAAACAATGTATTTAAAAAATAAAAAAAATCACCAGTATTAGTGAGAACGGTTATCACCAAAATGCTAACCTTTCTGTTTATACAGTGAAAGATATTAACCGGTATTTGACAATACGGTTATTAAAAAACTAATATTCCTGCACATATAGTATTACAGATCTTATCTAAATTGCATAACTTATTTTCGATAAACGAAAGTATGTAGAGAACTCAATTAAAACAAAATATATACTGAATGTATATTTCCTTTCTTTAAAAACAAAATTCAGTTCTCTAAAGAGTGCACTCTGAGTGTTCTAAATATCTAAAGATTACCATATATATGAATATAAATATGAAATTTATCAATACAAGTACCATAGAGGCAATAATCATGTAAGATTACGATTGAACACCAACACTTTGAAAAAAGTTAAAAACAAAATTTAAAAGCACTACATAGTTATCATTCAATCATAGTTCTATAGATTTTAATAGTAACTAATGTTATTAACTGATTTAATGCCGCTAAAAGCTTATAACAATTTAAATTTAAATAGAATCACTATAAAAAGTTTCCAAAAGCATATTCTTCCGAATAAGCACCAAAATTGTGACTGTTTCTTAGAAAATTCGCAGTTCAACTAATTATCGAACATAGAGAAATAACAGGAAGAATAGTCGAAAGTTTACCTTGTAATCCGGGACCAAAAATCATACTCCGTGACCGGGTAGTCATGCTTCTACTATAAAAAAAACTTCTTTAAACATACCATAATTAACCAAGAACCAGGTAGAATTAAACACCAGCACATAGGAAATCATCTATAAAACCATCCATAAGGTTTTTAGATCACTAGGTATCCATTTACCTCGGTACCATATAATTTTATAAAATTTCAAAATGGAGTCTTCCAACAGGCAGCACGTAGCACCAAAATTTTATTGATACCATAAATCAAACAGATTGTACTTCCAATTTAAGCACATCTACATCCAAATTGAAATGCAGTATTTTTTAATACACTTCCGATATGGAATAAACCAAGAACAAACGGTAATCTTAATACTGTGAATTAACCGGCAGCCATTCATTTTCGCAAACAAGGAAATAAGCTTCCTCTCGCTTGCCACTTAAAATCGTAAGTGCCGCTAAAAGTTCGTTCTCTTACCCCGGTTGCTTATCTCGGTTCTTCTCGGGTATTTACGATATGTATCTGTCTTTGAATAGGTAAAGTTGGTTGCATACCGACAAAAGTGTAAACGAGAATATAATATTATTTAAGGTGGTTTTTTGGGAATGCTACAACACTCATGAAAGCAGGACAATATCCATTGATCTTATTACTGCCTTGCGTTTTTAATGCTCGAATATTTAAGCCTCTAGTCTTAGTATCACCTGATCTGTGGCATCCGTTTTAATATGTGGATTTTTTCCTGACCCATGCAAATTTATAAATGAGGAAAAAGTATCTTTTTCAATTTTGGCCTTCCACATTAGAAAGTCATCGAAACAAGGGAATTCTAAGGCTTCGGTTTGAATATTTAATAAATGATTTTCATTATAATGTTGATTTATCTTCTGTTTGGAAGCATATTCCTGCTGACATAATGGACATTTTAGCCTTTTGGCATGTTCTCTTTTGTGATCAGTAAATTTTTTAAGTAAATTAAAGTGCAATTCACAGATTTTGCATTTGAACACTTTTTTTTTTAATAGGAACCAATTCTTCGAAATGTTCTGAAAAATATTTTATTTAAGTGACAATCCTTGGTGGTGCCAGATTCAAGGTTTAAAGATTATAAATATTAGTTAATATAATTGATAAATTTTATATGTATTTATGACTTACCTGGATGTTTTCGTTTTATATGCACATTCAGATTTTCAATATTTGAAAAGGTGTCATTACATTTTTTGTAGATATGCTTTCCAATTTTTTTTGTAGCTATTGGTGCCAATAGGTCAATTTTTTCTAAAAAAAAAACAGTTAAATTAATAACTATTCACTAATATAAATAAAATCTCCCCTATTTTTTTTTCATATATTATTACAAGAAATAATAAATATATAATCTAGAGTACGTACCGGGATGCTTTCTCTTTACATGCGCTCTTAAATTGGAATTTTTGGAGAAATTTAACTTGCATTCTCCACACTTCGCCATACTTTTAAGCCAAAAAGTTTCAATAAAAAATAAAACCACAATCCAACACACAAATAAATAATATCTATCATTAAAATAATAAGTGAAAAAAAACATTCAACTTAACCTCAAACACAGTTTTAACTTTGAATATGTTTGAATACGAAGTTTGACAAACATTTGAATATTGTGCGTCGAAGCGAAGCTTCGCAATTGAGATGAGATCCGTATACGTAGACGCTCACCTCATTTCTCATTTATGACCGTAGGGTTGCGCATGAGCTGTCAGTTACCATCACCAAACATATTACACAATTTTTTTTTTGAGTATACAATATTATGATTACCAAATCTATTTATTGTTAACAATCGTAATTTAAACATATAAATATCCCAATTTCAAAATACACATAACTCTATTCTACAACTCATAATTCAAAACACAAAAGGTAGGTATAACGTATAACATATAAAGATACAACGTATTAAATGCAAAAGGTACAACGTAATGAAATATAAAATGTACAATGCAAACAAAACAAAGTGCACAATACGGAACAGATAGCTGGTACAAAACAATGCAACGAGGTTAGTTGTGAGACAGTTTTTTTTATTTTTTAATTTTTTTTTTAAATAATAATTTTTCATAATTTTATTCTATTAATGCTCGGATAGTCGTTATTTCTAATAAATCTCTTTATTATTTGTTTAAATAGATTAAGTGAATTTATTTCATATAAGTATAACTTATACATTTCTGGAAGAAAGTTAAAATTTTTCCACTTAGATAGACATAAAACCTTTGTGATACCGATTTTTTTACAAGGTGAGTGTATACTACTCCTCTATCTTTACCCCTTGTCTGATAGTTATATGTCTTTCCCTTTAGAATATTTTTGTTTTTGATGTGAAACATCTATAGCCGCACGTGAATCAGATTTATCGCGTGGCGACGGTGACGTATGATTCGTATGACGTAAAAAACCTAACGCATCGATAATATATAATAAAGAGATGTACTGATACCTTATATGAAATTGGTCTCATGTTTTGAGCGACGCCGACGGTGGCGCGCCAACAATAGGGGGAAGAAGCTCATCGATTCAAAAATTTGGCGGGACAGGGTATGAATTATTTCATAAAAACCAGGGTTAAAAACCTAACTCGATTCCGCCTACTATCTATTCTATATATATAAAAATGTTTGTTTGTATAGGCAACATAATATACCTACATATTTTGCTGACCTGTAAAATTGACAGCTTGTTAATCAAAATAGAATGTTGGTGAATGGTCCCTGTAAAATTTGTGTATAAAGTGTTTGTTTTAAATATGAATAAACAAAGTGTTAATAAAGAAAGTGATGAAAAAATATTGAATAAAAATGAGAGAGTACCTACCTACCTACTCTATATACATTGGGGTGTCCGTTATTTCCCAAATTTGGTTTTGTTCTTCAAACACCCATCAAATTTTTAGATTATGACCTAACAAAAATTATCAGACCCAAACCAGCCCTTAATATTCACATTAACCCGTGCCTAAATCATAATACATTTCCCATTTAAATACCGTTTAAAAGTTATTCAACGATAAAGTTGTATTCATAGTTAAATTCATCATTTTCCTATTTTTTATTTACTATCGCTTTTTGTTTGTACTAAAATTGTGAAGTAACTACAATTATATTAATATAGTAACGTACTTCTATATAAATTTGTGTTTTAATAATTTCCTTTTTTAAGATTATTGAATTTAAGGTAATTAAATAAAAAGCTAAACGAAATCACGTTTTAAATTTATTTTCGTTCTGTAATCTATCGACATCTGTGAGCAATCTGAGAAAACGTACAATAAATATTGTGATACCATTGTGATACTATTATTTATAAGCGATAATATACTTTATTTTGTATCCAAATTTTGTATTTGTTAATTTTATTACCTATATATATGTATTTAGTTTGATATAAATAAAAATTATGGTGAAAATTACAAAAAAAAAAATCGTGAATTTAACTCTGATGACAAATTTATTGCAAATTTCCTACCAGAAATAGATATTTAATTATTTTTAGCTACATTTGTTTCAGTAAAAAAATTAACGACAAAAAGTGCAAAAATGCCATGTTATTTAAATTGGCAATGTCTTATGATTTAGGCACGGGTTAATGTCAATGTTTTACATCTGCCAGGCGTCCCGTGACGGCTCACATTTTTGATGTGAAACATCTATAGCGGCACGTAAATCAGATTTCTCGCTTGGCGACGGTGACGTATTACGTAAAAAACCTAACGCATCGATAATATATAATAAAGAGATGTACTGATATCTTATATGAAATTGGTCTCATGTTTTAAGCGACGCGACGGTGGCGCGCCAACAATAGGGTGAAGAAGCTCATCGATTCAAAAATTTGACGGGACAGGGTATGAATTGTTTCATATAGAAGTACACTTTTAAAGCTCATATTTTAATTTTTAGTATTTTTACTGATGTGTAAAAATATTAAAAATTGAAATATAGATTTAAAAGTGCATATATTATCTTATAATATGTAGGTAAATAAATATAAAAACTAAACAAGTTAAAATGGTTTCGTGGGACACCAGGTAGGAACTATGTTCCTTCGGCTAATGAAGAATCGACACATAACACTACTCGCTTGTGTATACGATTGTAACGCCTGCGCACGTCTCATTTAACGGTCAATATATTAAAATCAGTGAAATCTTGGCGTTAAGAAAGAAGCTTCTTTAAAATTCAAGGTAAGCTTTAAAGAGTAATGTATACATTTATTTTTTCTCACCTTTCCTAACTACTTTCAACTATCAAGATTTTTAAAAATTATATCTCATATTACCTACTTTAACAAAAAAAGGTAAAAGTTAAGATATATACAAAAAAAAATTGCATCGGCCGGGAATCGAACCCGAGCCTCCCGCGTGGCAGGCGAGCATTCTACGTCTCGTTACGGGTTTTTCGTTACGGTTTTTACTATTACATTTTTTTCAGTTCAGTCACACAGCAAAATCCCTATCTTCTCCAAGCCTGCCGTAAAAAACATAGTTCCAATAGTTCCAATAATAAACAAATTATGGCCGCACGTAAATTAGATTTCTGGCGTGGCGACGGTGACGCAAAAACCTAACACGACTCCGCATACTATCTATTCTATAAAAATGAATGTTTGTCTATATGTTATCCATGAACTCAAAAACTACTGAACCGATTATTATGAAAATTGGTATATATATATATATATATATATATATATATATATATATATATATATATATATATATATATATATATATATATATATATATATAAATGTATTTTTTCACGGAAAAGGTATTTTCAAAATTTTGAAAATTATCAAATGTTTCAAATTTTTCAAAATATTTTAAAATTTTCAAAATTGTGAAGATTTTTAGAATTTTTAAATTTTCAAAATTTTTCAAAAATTTGAAAATCATGATAATTTTGAAAATTTTCAAAATTTTCAAAGTTTTGAAATTTTTAAATGTTTACTTTAATCGCGCGTAAAGGTTACACGCACACTCTTTTTTTTATTGAATACTGCATATACTTTTACAAAATAATGTTGATGTTTCACATCTGCCAGGCGTCCCGTGACGGCTCACATTTTTTTTTATAGATATATATATATATATATAATAACTGAATAGATATAGAGTTGTCTTACGTCCATAATTTTTATTTTATCTAATAACTCGTCTGTTGGATACCTAACCTTTTTATTATGTATTATTTTTTGTAGTACATATTTCTAATTTGTTTATATGATTTGGTGTTGTAGCACCCCAACAAATGATTGCATATTGAAGTCTGCTTTGTACTAATTGATAGTATATTATTCGTAGATAAGTGACATTCAATATATTATTTCTAAGATATTTAAACTTAAATAAGAACATCCTCAATGTGTTAGTTGTATTTTTTATATGCGAGTCCCATCTTAAGTGGCTGTCAAGGGTAACTCCTAAATATTTTATTTCTTTCTTTTTTAATAATTTTATGTTTTCATGATTTTATTAAAGCTAATTTCATCAAAGTCAGGCAAGTGATTACTATAACTGGCGAAAGGCACATAGAATGATTTATTATAGTTGACCGTAAGCTTCTTATGGGTGCACCAATCAACAATGTTCTGTAGGTCAGTTTCCGTTTTGTTTTTGAGCTCATTTCAACTATCTGCTTCGTAATAAATGGCAGTGTCATCAGCAAAACTTACAATCTGTCCTGTGGTCCTTTGCATATACAAATTATTTACATATACCTATAGAAAACAAAGTGGGACCTAAGACTGTTCCTTGAGGAACACCAGTTTTTATTAACTTTTACTGCTAACTTCATTGTTTACTTTAACTTTCTGGTATCTATTTTTGAGGTAACTTTCAAATAAGTTCAAGACCTTTCCTCGCATTCCTGTATTCTCTAAGGTCCTTAACAACTGCCCATGATGTAAGTACTGTATCAAAGGCCTTAGCCAAGTCTAGGAAAACTACCAGGGTTGGTTTATTGCAGTCTACCGATCTATATACCTTTTCCATCAATGCTAAAATTGCGTCAGTTGTAGATATTCCGTCTCGAAACCCAAACTGTTTATTTGAGATTATTTGATACTTATTTATATATTCTTTCAGTCTTGAGTTCAGAGCCTTCTTTACAACCTTTGCAAAAACTGAAATTAAACTTATAGGCCTATAGTTCGTTAACATCTCTTTATTACCTTTTTTAAATACTGGTATCACTAACGATTTTTTTAACTCGGTAGGAAATTCTCCTTGCGAGAATATTTTATTTGTTAAGTGTGTCAGTAGAGGTGGGAATATGTCATTATTTCCTTTAATAGTTTCATTTTGGATATTATCCATTCCTGGAGATTTTTAATTTTAAGTGAATTAATTATATTACTTATTTCTTGCATTGTTACCGGTTACTCTAGTCAACATCTTCAAAAACGTGAAAAATTAAAATAAAGGTCCTAAAAATATGAGCGATAGCTCATTGGATTCGGAATCACCTCTAGAAAAATGTTTTTGAAGGAAAAGTGTGCAGGCAAAAAATTGCAATTGTTATTAACAAAATAAGATGAAAAAAAACAGATGTTTATGTTTTTGTTAATAACTCAAAAAATATTAATATCTAAGCAATTTTGAAAAAAGCTCGTTAAAGAGGAGGAAATTTCCGAAAAAAAGTCCTTCCTCCCGGAACTCTATCTCCATTATTTATAACTTTAATTTGACGTTGAAAATGGAGCTTTGAGCGGCTTTTACGGCATACGCGCGCTACCGCTAAACGGTGTTTATCAGATAAAATATTTTTTTTATGACATAAACTGTTATTTTAAAAATTTGAAAAAATTCCAGTATTTTCCTAACACTTGAATGAATCTAAATCAGTTGGAAAAAACATTTTATCACTGTTTTTTAAAAAGTTATTTAATTGTTAACTAACAAATTTTTTCCTAATATCTGTTGACATAAACAATGGGATAAAAGGTATACATAATTGGCCTAAAAATTTGAAACTTTGTGGAGCCCTTTTCATATGTATACTTTACATTATTCTGTGATAAATGTTTATAAAAGTTTATTAATTTGTTAATTATGATTTTTCATAAATATTGCAAAATATTGCGAAAAAGTAAAGAAAAATATAGAATTTTTCCAAATAAATGCATGTAGTATCTAATAAACAATAAATACGAATTTGGTCTTAGAATTATTTGAAAGAGAAACTTATTTTCTATAAAAAACTCCTGAATATCCTTTATCATATCTCCAATAGTTTAAAAGATATATAATTTTTTTAATTGGCAAGTTATTTGGCGCTACAGTTAACGTGACGTATGATATTAGAAAGTATTATTAACAAATTAATAAACTTTTATAAAGATTTATCGCAGGATCTTGTAAAGTATACATATGAAAAGGGGTCCACGAAGTTTCAAATTTTTAGGCCAATTAATTATACCTTTTATCCCATTGTTTATGTCAACAGAGATTAGGAAAAAATTTGTTAGTTAACAATTGAATAACTTTTTGAAAAACAGTGATAAAATGTTTTTTCCAACTGATTTAGATTCTTTCAAGTATTAGGAAAATACTGGAATTTTTTCAAATTTTTAAAATAACATTTTATGTCATAAAAAAATATTTTATCTGATAAACACCGTTTAGCGGTAGCGCGCGCATGCCGTAAAAGCCGCTCAAAGCCCCATTTTCAACGTCAAATTAAAATTATAAATAATGGAGATAGAGTTCCGGGAGGACGGACTTTTTTTCGGAAATTTCCTCCTCTTTAACGAGCTTTTTTCAAAATTGCTTAAATATTAATATTTTTTGAGTTATTAACAAAAACATAAACATCTGTTTTTTTCATCTTATTTTGTTAATAACAATTGCAATTTTTTGGCTGCACACTTTTTCTTTAAAAACATTTTTCTACAGGTGACTCCGAATCCAATGAGCTATCGCTCATATTTTTAGGACCTTTATTTTAATTTTTCACGTTTTTGAAGATGTTGACTAGAGATTAAAGCTATAGAATTGTTTTGAACATATGTTCTAGGCGATTCAGTTTTTGGAGTCTTTATTTTTTCTTCGAGTACCGTTCCTATTTCAGTAAAATGTTTATTGAATATTCTTGCTATAAATGTAGGATCTGTTACTCTATGTCCTTCGTCAGTAAGTACTGCTTCAATTCTTTTTGTGTTGCTACCATTTCTTGTTTTACCCTGCAATCCATTGAGTACTTCCCATAATCCCTTTGAATTACCTTTATTTTTTCTATTTGCGAGTTATAAAATTCCTTTTTTGTCTTTTTTATTATTTTGTTAGTGATATCTCGATATTTCAAATATGCTGCCTTTTTATCTGCGTTATTTATGTCTGCCTTGTATTTCCTGCATAACCTGTTTCTTTCTTTAATTGAATTAATAATTCCTTCAGTTATCTATTGCTTCCTTTTTTTATAGTTGCTGGGTTCACTTATAAGTTTTGTATACTTATTTATCCACACATGAATTTATAACATATTTTAAGTATATCACCTTTTCATTCAAATTACTTATGTTATAAAAAATTTCCCAATTATGATTTTTTAAATCTTCTCTCACCTTTTGGAAATCAACTTTCTTAGAAATATAGTTTGTTTGGATACTTTTAGCTTCTCAAGGAAGATACGCAATTGTTGCCTTCTTATCCGTGATATTTGTATCATAAGTAGCTGCTACCAAACCATCGGTATCATAATTACTATAAAAAATATGATCCAAGCAACTTTTCGATGCACCCTGAATCCTTGTATATTTATTTATTAATGAGACAAAGACAAAACATTTAGATAATTAAATACTAAATCATTATGTCGTTTTATATTTATGTTAATATCCCCTAACAAAACATGTTTATCTATTTTTAAAGTATTTTTTGTTTCTTCCAAGTATGTACAAAGATTATTAATAAATTCTTCCTCTTTAATTGTTGGTGGCTTGTACAAGAAAGTGATCAGTATCTGATTTTTATTAGATAACTTAATTATGATTTGTATTGCTTTACACCGTCCTACTTGCATTATTTCATACTTAAATCTTAAATTACTTTTTATAAAAACGAAAACACCATCGTTACGATTTATATCCACCCCATTATATTTTATGTCGTAATCCTGTATTTGAAATAGACTCAAATCTGGAACATCAAATGTTTCTGTTAACGTTATTATATCAAAACTGTGATTTATCTGTGACCAAAATAGTTTTAAATCATCAAAATTTTTAACTAGACTGCGTATGTTTTGATGAAATAATTTAAACCCGTTTGTTTTTAAAGTTTCATAATGTACATTAATTTCTATATTATTAAACTCAATAGTATCATAGTCCTCGTAATTTATATCCCTTATGTAAGGATCCATTAATAAACAAAAAAAAAGAACTAATAATTCTTACTTCTAGGCCTTAGGTTAAGGTATGCTTGTTCTTTATTAGTTTTTTCTTTGCCCAGGCTCCTACTTGGTGTTTGGTTATTCACTTCTTTCTGATTTTTCTGCTCTTCTCCAGCCTTATTTTGTTTCTTCTGGTTATTGTCCCCAATTAGGCCCTGACTTGTGCGTGGTCTTGTTTCTAGCGGCTGTATAATCTTTTGAAATATGGGATTTGAGTCTGGTTCCTTGATATTTGTGGGAGTTTGCGGGGCACTATTTTGCTTCTTTTTTTCTGTCGTCTCCTCACTATCATTATGTGTTAAGTCGTTTACCGTATAAGCAATATTATCAACAAACAGCTTATTTCCCTTAATGTATGATTTTCCTGTAGTATTCGCACTGGCCTGTTTTAAGTATCCTGATAGAATTTTGTATTCTTCTATTTGCGATGTTGTTAGATCATTTGCTATGCGGATGTTTGTACCTTTTAACTTTCTGCTGTTTTTTAATATCTCTAACTTTTTTAGATATGAAACAAATTCGATCTTAATTGGATTCAAATTAGTTTTTCCAAGTCTGTAAAAATTATTAATATCACGGTTTTTCACTTCAACGTCCAGAAGGCTTTTTAATTTGTTTCGAATATCAGAAAGGTCTATGTTATTACTTTCTATCCCAAAGATTATTATATTATTCTTCTTTTCTCTTCTTTCAATACTCTCTATTTGTTCCACTACTTTACTAGTTACGTTCTCCACCTCGTTTAGTCTTTTGGATAATCCTTCAATTTGTAATAATATTCTAGTTTCACTTGCTGTGATGCAATTCTTTATTTCACTCTTAATATTCTCTACGTCCTGTTTCATATCATTCTTTAGGGTCTCAATGGCTTGAAGTATGTCTCTTTCCTCATTTGCAAACATTGTAAGTGTATAATTTAATTCTTTATAGTATCTTTAACAAAACACTTAGTAACCTATTATTAATACAGGTCAAGGTTAATACTATTTAGAATCAGTATTCAGAGTGTTACTGTATTAATATTTTCAAATCAAAATAAAAAAACAATAATACTAGTAGTCGAGCAATAGTCTCACTGTAAACAAAACACAAAAAAAGGTTACTAAATTTTTATTTATCTTAATTTTTTTTGTGAAATAAGTTAAACATAAATGTTAGAGATTTAAGTATTTTTATTTTTTAGACTCTAGGTAAAGTGTGCAATTTCATATATATTCCTTTAATATCTTTTCTGGGTTTCTTATCTTCCCCATCTATTGAATAAACAAAGTGGTGTCCGTTTTCTATTATTTTTTTAACATTTAAAAAAAATTGTGTAGTTCAAACGAACCTATGACTCGCTTTTCACAAATAACTGAGTGCTGTTTGCATATGTGAACCTTTAACGAGCAAATAATTTGCATGAAAAAAGTTCACATGTCTATCCTGCATAGGGAATTGAAAAAAATTAGAGTTGTCTATTCTGTGAGTGTCGCTAGTCGATGTGAAAACATAAACTATTATATTTAGAAACAAATTTGCTCTACCCGCAATTGTGTAGGTTGGATCCAATAAACTTTGTTTGAGTTTGAGAAAATATGCTACCTACACTCGTACATAACAAGTTTAATAAAGTTTATTCTATAATTTAATATAGGAAAGAAATTTACTTCACAATGCAATGATAATATTTTAATAAAAGCATAATTAGTACTGGAAAACAAAAATCAGAAAATGTTAAAAGCTAAGTAATGTAATTAAAAGACTTGAATGAAGTTTGCCGTTGCACCCATCTGTGACCGCTCCTTTAATTTTATCGGGGCGAGAATATTGTGTAAAATTTGTTAGAAAAGAAGCGTGCTGAACTAGACTCTTGGGAAACATTCGTGCTAAGTTTGAGGGAAAAATAAAGGATGTAATTGGACCTACAGGAAATTGTAAGGTTACATTGATGATTTTTTTTATGTCTGTAAAAATAAAATTCAAACTTTCACAAAATACTTTTGTTTTAAAAATCTTTTCAAGAGTTTTCTTTTATCTTACAGTCATAAAATTTCTTAGCTAATGGTTTTGGTTCAAAGATTTTTTTTTATACTGATTTTAACGACTTTTTTAAAAACGAGAGGTAAGTGTTTTTAAAAAAATTAAAAAATGTGTATTTTTAATAACTTTTTTAATATAATCTCCCTCAGCTTAAACCCACTTATTCCAATGGAAATGAAGAAGTAGTTTTCTTTAACATTTTTACCATTTTTGTATGAATTTTGTTGCTGCTGAACCTTTCAAAACAAAGAATTTTATCACTGCACGATATTCAGTTTTTCCCAATGTAACAGAATACACTGACACTTGAACTTCAAACGGCTTGTAAACTAAGAATAAATTAACAAATCAAAATAGGATTTTTTGTATTTAGATAAAAGATAGCTTATAAATTTTGATTCCTTCTCCGGGCTTCGGTATCGCTTTCAAAACTTTTCAACCAAACCTATATTGGTAAAAATTACAACTATTTTTTCAGTAAATTAATATAGATTCATAATAAAAATGTATTCCTACTTAAAGCAATAACATATTTCGATGTCGATGATTTGATTGCTGCACGTAATGGCTTAAAAAAAAATGTTAAAGTAATATTTCAGAAAACTCTCTCTGACAAAGTAATGGATAAAACTTTCAGAAAGGAACGCTCAATTTCTTATTCCTTTACCGAAATTGATTAAGTCCATAAAAACGAAAAAAAAAAGGTTCAATAAGAAAACAAATATTTGCATTACGGAGATTTAGGAAGGTAGATCTAGATTTCAATTGGAATACAAAAAGTTTTACCAGATAGAATGAGTTTCTTTATTTTGCAGATAGGGCTTATTTTATACATAAACATGTAGGTAGCATTTTTTATTTTACTTCTATATATGCTAATATAAAAAATAAGGAGTTTAACAATTTGTACAGAATTTATATATAAGATAGTTTAAAAATAGATATGTTTTTTTCACAATCATTTTTTATTTAGAAAGTTTTTATATTTTCGCCGTGTTCTTTGTCTCTTTGTCATTCCGTGGAATTTTGTAATTGAATTTAAACCTATTTTCCGACCACCTACAGCACTGAAATTTTCAGGATAGGTAAGAACTGGATGACAATGCATGTTTCTAGTGTGTTTAGGCATATACATAGATTTCGAAATTTAAAATAAATTGTTATTAAATTAATTTAAGTTGTGTATAGATATTATCATTTTGAAACTTTGCATATAAGTTGATGGTGGCTCAGTTGGATAGGCGTCAATTCTGTCAGTTGTGACAGTTCTGTTATGTTATCATAATGGGATCCATTACGCGAAAGAAAAGATTTTTTTTGTTTTTGTTTGTTCTCACATGTTAAACCAGTAATTATTATTTTAACTGTTAAAAAAATAAACTATTTTAGAATTTTTGTTTAGGCTGTACTGTTGACTGTGCAGTAGTGTATCTCAGTAAATCGCTATTTACCAAGGGACAGGTTTATGTTGCACTTAGTGTTCGAATTTTAGATTTAGACATCACAAAACTTACAGGGAAGGCACCTTGTAATAGAGAAGCAATGAAAGAAATGGACCCATCCGAAATCTTCCTCAAGATGAAGAGTAATTTAATTAATGATTTAGTTTCTGTTTCATTTCATGCTATTTAACGTATACTTGTTTATTATTCTTCTTAGTATTTCTTTATGCCAAGTTTTCCTTAAAATGTCTCTCTGTCCGTCCGTCCCACGGGTCTTTAGGAGTATGAAGCGTCATACATGTAGTTTACACTTCACTAAGCTTTTCATACTCATATTGCCATGCCTTACATTCTCGTGGTAGGCCAGTAATTCCAAAAAAATAAATTTTGGAAACCAAGTGGGCAATTGGCATAAAATTTTATAAAATTTGGTTTAAAAATTTCTTTTTCGTGTTGATATCAGTTTTAAATCCATTACAAAATTTCCACATAATATACAAATTTAAGTAACTAAATAATTTATATAATACCTAGTAATATGACGTATAAATCAGTAAAAAAAACTTTCTACTATAAAAAGTTTTTTTTATAAATTGTGATTATTTTACTTTTTTAGTAAGTAAATAACAAGATTCAATGTTTTACATGTCAATCATTTTTTTTTCCAAATAATGTTTAATTTTAAAAATTGAGTAAATCATGCCTGGCTTGTTTGACGTTATTATTAAATTAATAAAAAGTATATAAGAATCCAAGTGCCTCTATAATTATTTATTCATATTTAAATAAAACATTATTTAGATGCAATAAATAGACATTAATTAAGCTAAATGATAAATTTTTTTGTAATTTAAAAAAACCAAAAATATTGCAAAATAAATGAGCGACTTCTTTGTGGCATCCAAATTATATATAAAAAAGAATTAATTTGAAAGAAATTAATGGATTACTTTTTAATGGTACAAAATAATTGTAATGATAATAAGGACTGATTGATTACCTATCTAATTGTATAAGGTTCAAGTATCTACTAGAAATGGAATATATTTTTAGAGATATGTGTAACAAAATAATATAAATACTCAATACCCAAAAATAAATTTTATTACTTCAAACATGTTTATTCATATTTTTTTATTAGAGTTATTCATTGCAGGTAATTTTAACTCATTATTTAGATAAATTTAATGAAACAACCTAATATTGTTTTAATTATCTGAAGTTAATATTGAATTCCTATTTTCAGTCAGTTCGGCTCTTTGGGAATCATCTCCGGATATAATTCCCATTCCTGGAGGACTTACTGGTGAAGCAATCACTACGAGATATTGGGATTGTTGTGGTGGTTCGTGTAACTGGGATGCTATTGTTCATACTAAAAATGGCTTTCCTGTAAGATCATGCCAAATTGATGGTGTTACAAACAGTACTAAAGATGACAATGGAAATTCAGTTTGTAATCCAAATCGTGGAAATGCTTTTACTTGCTCCAACCAACAACCTTTTATTGTTAACTCCACACTATCTTTTGGTTTTGCTGCAGTTTCTTTTATAGGTAAATATATGTTTTTTATTTTTTTAACTTAATATGTTTAAATTGTTAAGTATTTCTTCCTATGTTTCGTTAACAGCATTTTTACGAAAATTTGTGTTTATTTGAAAACAAGTGAAACATAAATAAAATTAATTCCAGTAAAACAAATCCCTGGTATATATTTTTATTATTTATTGAGTCTACATAGGTCATATATTAAAAACATAACATAAAAGTAAGATATGTTAATCAATTTGTAATTAAATATTAAATAACTGCGTTATGAATTACTCTGCCTTTTAAGAGATTGCAGGTATAAGTCTTAATCTTTTGTATATGTTAATTTAAATCAAAAAATTTCATATCTTTTACTGAAGGAAACTTTTTTTAAAATTACGTATCACTTTATTAAGACAAATGAATAGATATTTTTATTTTTTTAATAGGAAGTACCGACTATTCTCACTGCTGCGAATGCTATTTATTGAGTTTTCAAGGACAACTAGCTCCAAAACAAATGCTTGTACAAACTATCAATACAGGTTCTGACTTAGTTTCTAACCAGTTCGATATACAAATTCCTGGAGGTGGTGTAGGTCTTGGAAATATTGGTTGTCAAGTTCAATGGAATGCTCCTGAAGATGGTTGGGGTGATCGTTATGGAGGTGTTCATACGATTGAAGAATGTAATGAACTACCCGAAGTACTCCAAGATGGTTGTAGATGGAGATTTACATGGATGGAAGGTGTTGGAAACCCTAATGTTACCTACACTCAAGTTAAATGTCCTCTTGAACTTATTGCTATTACTAATTGTGGTGATTTTGACTAATTAAAAAATATATAATTATCATTTTTTTTCTCTGTTTGTATTAATTATCTATAAAATGAAACTAAGAAATCTTTTAGGATAGGACGGATCGGAATGCGGTTTTTTGCATTTGCTTTCAAAAATTATTTATACCCTTCCTACCTACTTTCTACTTAGTACAAACCGGAAGTTGCATCGTTGCAGCCAAAAATGCTTTCAAAAAATGCATTTTTTGAGAGATAATAATAATAATAATAATAATTTCGTTTTTATTGATGCAGATAAAAAGTACAAAGTAAAACAAAATGCTATAGTTTACATAAAATAAAATTAAACTGCAGAGCAAAAGGCAAAGTTCGCTCTCGTCCATTAAAAGATGTTAATAAACGAGTGGCGTTCTTCCACTTAACCATAAAAAAAATTTTACATATAAGTAAATAAAATTTCTTACATTGCAACTGTACTCTACAATAATACTAATTACTAACAATAATAAAAAAAAACACAAATATAAACCTATTGTAACCATATACATATACATAACCAATATTCTTAGAATCAAAGTATCACGCCAAATGTCATTTTTTAAAAAGCCAAAATATCATCAAAAATTAATTGCTTTAATCTCTTTTTGAAATTCAGTAAAGATAAAAATTTAACTGAGTCAGGTAAAGCATTGTATATATGAACAACGTTGTAAGAAAAAGATGACTTAAAAAAAGCATTATTGTGCTTCGGAATGGAGAGTTTGTTTAAAAATCTTAAGTTTAAAGAATGAGCCTGGTGTCTATATTCGATTTTGTCGTAAAGATATGAAGGTGTTTTAGATGTTATAATTTTATGATAAAATACGCAGCAGTGAAGGAAACGTCTTTGCTTGAGAGTGAGCCATTCTATTTCTCTAAAGCAAGAGGAAATTTTTTGGCGACGACGAATACCACAAATCAATCGAACACAGAAATTTTGAATAAGCTGAAGTCGTTTGCTTTCAGTTTGCAGCAAAGCTGGACCATACACGACATCAGCGAAATTCAAACGTGATAGCACCAGGGAGTCACAAAGAATCATTTTCGTCTTGCGGTTAAGTATTTTTCGATTAGAGTATACTAGCTTTAACGAATAAAAGGATTTTTTAATTAGATTAGCAACGTGATCTTTAATTCTAAGGTAGGTGTCGATATAGAGTCCCAAATTTTTTGCGCATGAAGTAAAGCTAAGTTGATCGCTATTGATAAAAAGCCGAATTTCTGGTGTGTATTTTTCACGTGCATATTTACTTCCAAAAATAAGTGCTTTCGATTTACTTGAGTTAATTACCAAATTATATTTATTAGAGATATCTACCAGGGTGGCTAAGTCATCGTTCATACTAACAAGGACTTCTGGGATTCTTTCTGTTGCAAAACTCATAAAAAGCTGTGTATCATCAGCATAAAAATGTGAAGAAAAGTGTCTTATTGAACGATAAATTTGAGAGGTGTATAATGAGTACAGATGAGGGCTAAGAATAGAGTCCTGAGGGACACCGTTAATTAAACGTTTCTTAGAAGAAGTTGCGTTATCTATAAGAACACTTTGAAATCTATTAAGTAAATAATTCTTAATAAGTGAGATTGACGAATGATCAAAGCCAATGTAATGTAGTATTGATACAAGCAGATCGTGAAGAACTCTATCAAATGCTTTGCTGTAATCGATAAGGATAAGAACGCACATCTTCTTATCGTCTACAGCTCTGTAAATATCATCAGTGATGTTAGCTAAGGCAGTAGAGCAGCTGTAACCAGGACGGAATCCAGATTGATTCAAAGGGATGATGTTGTTATGAGTGGTAAATATCTTCATTTGATTGTGCATAATTTTTTCGAGACCTTTAGAAAGAGTACATAGGATACTAATAGGACGAAGATCAGATAATTCTTCAGGGTTATCTTTTTTAGCTAATGGGATCACTAATGCTTCTTTCCATATATCAGGGAAGACACTTTTTTCAAGGCAGAAATTGTAAATATGCGTGACAATGGGTAAAATATGTGGACAACAATACAATACCATTTTAATGTTAATTTTATCTACACCAGTAGCGTTCGACTTTATGGATAGAAGTATATTGTACACCTCGCTATCATAAGTTTGTGAAAATTTAAATTTGGGATAAGCATTGTTCAAGGAATTTTTAAAAAAGTTATTTTTGATGTCTGCATTATTTGTACAAGCTTCAGAGGATGAAGATGAGATGAAATAGTCATTGACAGTCTCAGATGAAAATAAGTGAGACGGTAGGCGATTTGAAGTTGATGTTGTAATGTTTAAACTCCTTAACTCACGCCACATGTTTTTTTTATTATTAAGTTGAAATTCAAGATAAGCTTTTTTCTCTCTTTTTATGGCATGATTCACTTCGTTTCTTAGTTCCTGGTAAAATTTCCAATCTTTATTATTTTTAGAAGATTTAAATTTATTCTGAGCCTTATCTCTTAGCTTTATCATTGCTTTGAGTGTATAAGTGAGCCAGGGAGCTTTCTTGTGGGTTACCCGTATGGTTCGGATAGGTGCGTGAAAATCAAATAAAGAAAGAAGAAGTTCATTAAACAAAGTTATCTTTTTATTAATGTGTTCAGTGTGAATTATATCAGAAAAGTTTAGATTAATTAAATCACGTTCGAATGAATAGTGATTAAATTTACTAAAGTCACGAAAAGTTATAAATTTTGGGGACACGTTATTATTAATTTTGTTTATTGTGCATTTTGCAAAGAAATGATCAGATATGTAGCAATCCATTGCAAGTACATTGGTTGTTTTGAGGTTAAAAGATGGAATAATAATATCCAAAAGCCTAGTTTTTCGGGTAGGTTCATTATTTGCTTGAGAGAGAATGTGTCAAGTATCTCATTAAACTTGTTGACGTATATTGAGTTGAAGTTTAAGAAGTCTATATTAATCTCACCACCACACAAAATATAATCATGAGAAGGTGAAATTTCGCTTAAGGTGCTTTCAAACAGATCTAAAAAAGAAGTTTCATGACAAGTTTGAGGTCTGTAAAACGAACAAATAGCAAAAGATTTATTCCCATGATTAATAGCTACCCACAACTGTTCTAACTCTTTACCAGTGGAATAATTAATAATCTTAAATTTATAATGATCCCTAAAATATATTGCAACACCTCCTCCTCTGCTGGATATTCGATCTTTTCTAACAAGTTTGTAACTATCTAGAGCAACTGCAGAATTAGGGATAGTTGGTTTCAACCATGTTTCTGAAATAGTAATAATGTCAAATTTATTGTGAAAAATATCTTTAAAAGAATTAAAATCGGAAGTCAAAGATCGAGCATTAACATGGCAAGATTTTTTGGCAAATTTAATAACTTTGTAAATAAGAGTCAGAATTGGCCCAAGTTAGGTAACCAGGGGGTTTTGAGGTCGCTGATCACGATTATGATGTGTAAATTGACCTCCCGAACACCTGGAGCTCAGGAACGTCGACGAACTTCATCTCCGGGGAACTATCCCGAACTTCATGCGAGGAAGGAGAGAAAATCGATACCACGGGGTTTTTTGACTCGCTGAATTCAAATATGGCTGCAGCGAACACCTGGTGCGCCCTAACCTGGATGCGGACGTCATCTTCAAGAATTTTCCGGGAAATAGCGACAAAAACGAACCGAAAATCATTATGGGGGCATTTTGTGTGCGCTGAATCCGAATTTCATGTGGAAAACGACGCCCCGAACACCTGGTGCGCCCTTACCTGGCTCTGAAAGTCATTCCCGAGGTTTTTCCAGACACAACTGAAAAATAGGAACCGACCATCGTTACTGGGGGTTTCTTGGGGTGCTTAAGTCAAATATGGCACCGGTGAACACCCCACGGACACCTGGTGCGCCCTAACCTGGCTCTGGACGTCATCACAGAAGTTTTTCCAGACAAAAGTGAAAATGACGAACCCAAAATTGTTAGGGAGGTTTTTTGGGTCGCTAAATTAAAATTTTACGCCGTAAATGCCCTCCCAACACCTGTTGTACCGCATGAATGTCAACTAAACCTGATATTTTAGAGACTGATGTCAATGTACTGCAATAACTGTATGGAATTGTTGATTCTAGTTAAAATATGTATGGAGGAACGAAGAGAATGAATAGAAAGTCAAAGTTTATGTAATTGATATTTCAAAACTCTTTATTGAACTCAAATCAAATAAAATCCAACCGTTACTTCACCTAACCACATTAATTAATAACTTCGATTTTCTAATAAGCAACTAAATATCAAATTCTTCATCAAGTGACACATCCATAGTCTGCTCATTGTTTTCGTCATCGACTGATGTACTCATACGGGTAACATCTTCCTCCTCTGAAGCCTTTGTCTCTGCCACAATAACGTTGTCAACTGAATATCTTTCAGTGTTGAGGCAAGTTGAACCTTCACAAATTTTACAGGCAAGATTGCAAGGTAGGCCGTGCTTCCTGCAACTACAGATGTTCAGATTACAATCTCCTTTGCATCCACAGAATATCAGTTCAATAATATTCTTGGGCGCAGGGTTTTCGTCCATTTGTACAGGCACTAGTGTGTCGCTTTCCTTTCTCCATCCCCACTTTGTTGGGTCAATGTACAGCTGGTCTCCGTGCAGCCATTGTTGTAATTGAAAATAGACCGATGTCATATTTGAATTCAGCTCCCCAAGAACTCTCACGTAACGATTGTCGGTTCGTCTTTTTCAATTGTGTCTGGAAAAACTTCGGTGATGACGTCCAGAGCCAGGTTAGGGCGCACCAGGTGTCCGTGGGGTGTTCGCCGGTGCCATATTTGACTTCAGCGCCCCAAGAAACCCCCAGTAACGATTGTCGGTTCCTATTTTTCGGTTGTGTCTGGGAAAACCTCGGGGATGACTTTCAGAGCCAGGTTAGGGCGCACCAGGTGTTCGGGGGTCGTTTTCCAAATGAAATTCGGATTCAGCGCACACAAAATGCCCCCATAATGATTTTTGGTCCGTTTTTGTCGCTATATTTCCAGGAAAATTCTTGAAGATGATGTCCGCATCCAGGTTAGGGCGCACCAGGTGTCCATGGGGTGTTCGCTGGAGCCATATTTGAATTCAGCGACCCAAAAAACCCCGTTGTCTCGATTTTCTCTCCTTCCTCGCATGAAGTTCGGGATAGTCCCCCGGAGATGTCGTTCGTCGACGTTCCTGAGCTCCAGGTGTTCGGGGGGTCAATTTACACATTATAATCGTGATCAGCGACCTCAAAACCCCCTGGTTACCTAACTTGGACCAATTCTGACACTTATTTACAAAGTTATTAAATTTGCCAAAAAATCTGTCAAAAAATGCATTTTTTGAAAGCATTTTTGGCTGCAGCAATGCAACTTCCTGTTTGTACTAAGTAGAAAGTAGGTAGGAATGGTAAAAATAATTTTTGAAAGCAAATGCAAAAAACCGCATTCCGATCCGTCCTATCCTAAAAGATTTCCTATATTTGACCTTTTTAGTGCGTCATTGCCTCGACTAAAAATATTAAAAAAATATCAAAACTAAGTCGTAATTTTTTAAATGTATATGTTAAAATAAATAAATTAAGGTTTAACCAATGAACCCTATAGAATACAACATAATTACGAATGAAATATTAGGATTCTTTACCATTAAAAAAGTTCAGAAGAAGTAATAAGAAACAGCAACAATGGACATATCTATTAAATTTTGCAGTATTGTATAAAAATTAGAAATAACCTTTTTGTTAAATAAATAAAAATTATTTATTTAACTGTAGCTTAAATAATTCCTAAATGCAAGAGATAAATGTATATTGAATAAAAAATAGTTAAATTAATATTAGATGAAATAAGTCATGTTTAAATTCTGATGGTTAATGGAACTTTGTCGAATACTCAGAAGTTCCATTAACAGATTTAAAAGTTTACCCTATTTCTAATGATGGAAGCTTAGGCTTATAAGTAGGAATTTAATTTTCACAAAAGTTAATTTTTAAACATTAAAAAGAAATTTATATTCAATTAGGTACATCGTATACAAAGAATTTAAATATAACCTTTAAATATCGGAAATGACAATACTTAAATAATCAACAACCTGGTCTTTTTGTGTTAAACCTCTTTGATATACAAGTAAGTCGATTTTAATGTTTCCTTTGATTATTTTATTTACTGTAAAATGTATATTATCCCTATAGAATAGATACTGATCCATATGAGCCAATATAAGAATTTTTAAGGACATAGTAATGAAATAAGATAATAATAATTATTTAAGATAATTAATATTGTTTCAAATAATATTTAGTGTTTAATAATTTTAATTATTTAATTAATTGTTATTTTTAAATAATTAAATTTATAATTAATCATTAGAAACGGATGTTTAAGTATAATTTGTGGGGTTTGTATTTTGGCGTCCTTAATTATATGTTTGGGGGAGACTGGTAATCCAGTTAAGAGGTAACCCACGAGTTGGTGAGCTAGCTAGAGATACAACGCCCTTTCAAAGTTAAAACTCAAACCTCATAAAATAACTACTCTTTTTGAAAATGTGGCTCTTTTACTAAATACCCGGTATTATTTTGTAAAAACACACATAGGTACATTTTATTCTTCTGTATGGAACTCTTAATAAAAATAAGATCTATAAAAAGATTAGAGACATTCGAGAGGTATGTTTCCAAAAATATTATGGGAAAAAATTATTTTTAAAAATTCTTACAAAGAATGCGACATAGACCTGAAACTAAATCTTCTGTGGCATTTTAAATTACTGCATTTTAGTTTATCACTGTCCACTGAGGTATTATTTCTGTGAAATGGGCAAAGTGGACAGTGGAACAGGCAGATTCTCTGTAAATACAGAGTAATTTTTTTTAAACAACATATATCTGTACATCTGGTAAAGGTTTTCTTGGAGCCTGATCAGGTTACAAACATACATCCTAAGCGCATAATTCCTTAACAGTCTAGATCTTATGAACTCATAATTAGATGTAGGGTATAGGTACACAAAAGATCTTTCGGGTCACAGTGAAGCAAGCTCACCTGAGACAATCGAACCCATTTATATTCTACAATCTACAACTACAGAAATTAAAAAGCGCATAACTGGTTATCACTGACATGTTTATAAACATTTCGGAAAAAGCTTTAAGTTTCTTCGGTTGATAATGGTTGAGGAATTCGGACGAGCTTGAATATTTTATCTTTGTTAGGAGCAACACAAAAAAGACAATGATTTGCCGCGTTTGTTGCCGACTTTTATCAATAAAAGGCATCTTTTTAAAGAAGTAGAACAATTGTTATTTTCTTTAAAAGACTTAAACAGTACAAAAGAATCTAAAACTCATTTCGAAATTACAATTAATAGTATTTATATTCATTGAATTATATTTATTAAATAAAATCAAATTTAAATAATTAAAATTCAGAGTTATGCATTTATTATTTGCATTTACCAACCGTTATTAAAGTTTTATAAAAGCGTATACTTCTTCGCGAACAACTTGGAACTTCTAGTATAATTTAGCCTTATTTTCAGTCGTGATTTCCATCTTTAATTTTAGTGGAAACCACAGAAATGCATATTGTAAGTAAAATTATTTTTTTGGTTATATATGATGTTTATTTTGATATAAAGCAAAAAACAAGGAAAGATCTTTTCAGTAACTACTTTACTGTTATTTATTATTGGGAAAATTATGTATGCATTTATTATTTGCATTTACCAACCGTTATTAAAGTTTTATAAAAGCGTATACTTCTTCGCGAACAACTTGGAACTTCTAGTACAATTTTATCTTATTTTCAGTCGTGATTTCCATCTTTAATTTTAGAGGGAACCACAGAGATGCAGATTGTAAGTAAATTTTTTTTTTTTTGTTATATATGATGTTTATATTCAGATAAAGCAAAAAACAAGGAAAAATCTTTTCAGTAACTACTTTACTATTATTTATTATTGGAAAAATGATTTTTGATATGATTTTAGACAACGAGGATATGAAGATGGGAAGAGGTATTTTTGGTAAAACTGGGATAACAAAATAAATGTACCTATTTAATTTTTTACAAAATCTTATTGTAAACTTATATGCTTGAACCATCGTTGCTCCTATGCTTTGATTTCTTTTTTCTAAGCGTTTTCATTAAAATTTGGATTCGTAGATTAAATGACGTCATAATTGGATTCATATTTCTTTTCAGTGCAATTTTTTTCAAATTTCAAAAGAGAGTGAAATCTAAAATGGTCAAGTTTGGTGAAAAGGTTTCATGTGCCAAGAGTTTAAATCGTTTTGCCAAGACACTGAGATTCTAAGGTCTAGATGAAACAGTTTTTTTAGCGGACATAATCATCCTTTTTA
Organism: Altica lythri; assembly: GCA_964028335.1. Classification (NCBI taxonomy): domain Eukaryota; kingdom Metazoa; phylum Arthropoda; class Insecta; order Coleoptera; family Chrysomelidae; genus Altica; species Altica lythri. Next base: position 33,666,822 of record OZ034805.1, read on the forward strand.
AATTTTCTGTTGTAATTAATCAATTATTTTGGTATTCAATTATTGATTGGTCTTATGCATAGAGTGGTGGATACAGCTTTCGTTTACAGTTACAAATCGCTGCAAAAAGTATGCTTGATTTGATTCGTAGAAAGAAAAAAAATGTTTTGATACCTCATACGCGGCAGTTTTTATCTAAGTTAACAAACACGGCTGTTATTTTGCTAATAATGTTTAATCTCAAGCTTTTTGTTAGAATCTGATGGCCTTTATATATCTCAACAACCTCTATCAGTGTTAGTAAAACGATTATTCATAATGGTTTTTGAACCGTTTCAACCAATGTTATTAAAACTGCTATTTTAGTAGGTACGCTCTTTCATTTAAGCATTCGTATGACAGCACTAACCACATTTTAACTGTACTTTGGAAAATAACAAAATTAAATAACAATTAAATACAACCAAAACACAGCTGTGTCAAATTTTGAGTTACACTATTTTTGGATGAAGCCGGTAATATCTCATCCTATACCAAAGAGGTATAAAAAATAGAGTACCTATAGAATAGTCAGCCTTTCAGCTGTCCGCGGTAACCTCTCTCTACTTGCACATTATTGTGCCATTTATGATAAAATGAAACTGTGCTGTATTTGGTCCCTTAAAGCACATAATATGTTAACAAAGAGAGAGACAGAAAGCGAGAGAGAGAGAGAGAGAGAGAGAGAGAGGGAGAGAGAGAGAGTGAGAGAGATAGGGTACTGCGATCTTCTCTTTTCGTCTAATCGAAAACATCGGACGTTTCCGCTTCCGGTAGCGTTATGTGTTACCTACTCTATCTTAAATATCTCTTTATCTCGTATTTAAGGTGCCATGATTACATTTTTTATAGGTCGAATTGATTTGTTTACTAATTTAAGGAATAATTTCGAATGTAAATGGTAAGTGAATATTGTAATAGATTTTCGTATTGTCATTTACCGACCAAACCATTTAAATATATAGTAATTCCAGTACAGAATTTATAAGATAACAATTTGAATGTCCACTAAATTGGAGAGTCATGTTCGGAAACATCACGTTGGGTATCTAACAGAGTTCAGTAGGTCAAAATTGTTAAAGTTTGTGCATCCAAGTTGCGTGTTTCTCATTTTAAATAGCTTCAATCTGAGCATCAATCATGCATACAAACGATTTAATTTAGCAGTTCCGATTTATTAGTAATAAAGAAAATCCATTTCAACCTCCTCATAAACGGATTTGCTATTGTTTGTGTTTATTTCTTTTTGTATCCTAACCACACTGAGCGATAAATGAATTTACGGATTAAACTTTTTTATGAATTATGTTATATTGTTTTATATTTTAAAAAAGTAGATGTTTGCAACCGTATTTAACTATTTAAATGATAAAAGCTAAATTTCGTAGCCATTTCAATTCATTTGAGGTGTAAATTATATTATCTCTGAACTCATATAAAATAAACAGTTGAAATAAATATTTACGTAATAATTAAATTAAAAATTGGAATTAATTATATATTTTTGTTACAAACTTCTCCTCTACTAAATATTGTTTTTGTAGACTAAAAATATTCTGCTAAATAAGTGTGAATTAGAACACTGCCTCGAATCTGATTTAGTGTCACTCCATAGACATTTAAGGCTCACAGAAAAGGTATTTCACCTCTTCTAGAAAATATTGATAAAGTTTATAAGGCTGCTCCTAAACTCGCCTTTAAAACCAGTGGAGATAAAAAAATCTATTTATCAACAATGCAAGTAATAATATTATTGGTTCCTATGTAAAACAAACGTACAGACTGTAGATACAACCCACTGAATATACCTTGATGTCACGTTTGATTATTGCACAAAATATTTTTGTCAACTAGTCAGTATCCATGGATTTTTAAATGGTCATTATATGCCAGGATTCTTCTGTTTGTTACCAAGTAAGCAAAGTCGGTGCTATGTTTTTTTTTGTTTATTATGCAATCTGTTATAACATATAACAATAAGCACATTTTATCTATGAAATGAATAGCATGAAGAGATTGTGACCAGCGCCACACATAATAATAATAATAATAATATTTATTTGCAAGGATTAGAAAATAGAATACATAAAATAAACATACAAAACAAAGTTATTATGGAAACAAACATAAGCCATTTACCACAAAGTCAAAGACTGTCCGTGGTTTAAGGCCTAATGTGAGGTAAGTAAAATACATATATTATATTCATTTTAACTTGGATTCAAGATGATATATATAACAAAGTATGAGAGCAGATGGAAAAGTGACCCATGTCAGTCCAATCAATGTAACTTTACAATATATACATATCCCGCAGATTGTCAAAAAGGCACAAAACTAATCCAACATTTAATTGTTAAACACGTTAATGTCAAACAAATTTTTGACCAATGACCTTTCTGATAGTTGTAAAAAATTTTTAACCCTAGCTTTAAATTGTATTAAAGATTTAGAATTTTTTATTTCACTAGGTAAATTATTCATTACTTTAGGTACCATAAAGTAATGCGAGTTCTGACCTATTCTTTTACGAGCATATGCACCTTCAAATTTGTTATTTGTTATGGATCTAGTTGCATAACTGTGATTAACATTTTTCAGCAGACCAGGGGTCTTGAAATAATGGTAAGCAATCTTTAGGAAAAAAATTTGTTTGGGATCCAGCACCCTTGAATTCTCGTAGAGTATATCAGAGGCATATAAGCGACCTTTTTTAAAAATAATTTTTAAAAACCATTTTTGGATAATCTCAATTCTATCTAGGTAAACATTAGGAGCACCACCCCATCCCAAAATTCCGTAAGAAATTCGGGACTCTACTAACGCATAATAGAGCATTTTGAGATGGGTTAGATTAAAGATTTTAGCCAAATATCTAAATTTATACAAAAAACTTCTTAAGGTGTTCACAACGTTATTAATGTGTTCATCCCATCGCAGATGACTGTCTATAGTTATTCCCAAGTATTTCGCTTTAGATGAACAGTTGATGACAATATTTTTATTCTTATCCCATATATTTAATGTATTGTAATTTGGTAAATTATTTTTATAGCTAGTTAGTGGCAGATACACTGTTTTTGCGTAATTAATTGTTAATAATTTTTTGCTAAGCCAATTAAATATATTCTTCAAATCCAACTCTACCAAACTCTTCAATTCCTCCCAGGTATCGGCTGAATAAAAAACAACAGTATCATCTGCAAAGCTCAACACTTGCCCCTGACTTTCCAATGCTAATAAGTCATTAATATAAACATTAAAAAGAACAGGACCCAAAACTGTGCCCTGAGGAACACCACATTTTACTTTTTTCTTGCCACTGAGACAGTCACTAATACTAACGCATTGCTCTCTTTCTGATAGATAGCTTTTAAAGAGTTTATTTACGTTACCCCGTATTCCAAGATCCCGCAAATTCGCTAACAACTGTTGGTGATCAACAGTGTCGAAGGCCTTTGCAAGATCCAGGAACACGGCCATTGATGGTTTACTTTTATCCATAGCTGTATACATTTTTTTAGTAAGTTCAGCGATTGCATCCTCCGCTGACTTATGTTTTTGAAATCCAAATTGCTTCTTAGAAATTATATTATTTTTAGCGAAAAATGATTTTAGTCGTGTTTTAATTATACGTTCAAATATTTTTGTAAAATTAGTTGTTAAGGAAATCGGTCTATAGTTTGATGGAAGGGATTTATCACCGTTTTTATATAGAGGTTTAATGATTGCAAGTTTAAGTTGTGTAGGAAATGTAGCTTTTTCTATAGATACATTAATTAAGTAAGACAGTGGAGATGCTATTTCTGAGGCAATTTCTTTAATCGTTTCTGCGGTCAACCCATCATAGCCTGGTGCCTATTTAAGTTTTAGGGATTTTATGACTTGTTTAATTTCATGTTCATCTGTAGGTTGAAGGTACATTGTTTCATTGCTAATAAAGCGCTTGGTAGGAGAATTTATATCCGGCGCAACAATCTGATTAGCCAAATTCGGACCAATATTTGTAAAGTAATCAACAAATACTTCTGCAATTTCTCTACTGTTTTTAGTTGTTTCATTGGTGCCAGTACTAATTTCCTTAATATCTTCTTTAGTTTGAGCAGTGCCTGTGATTTTGTTTATAGTTTTCCAAATATCAGCAGGACTACACACATTATTTTAAATTTTTTTCGAATAGAAATCTGTCTTTGCTCTTCTTATTATCATGTTTAGAGTATTTCTATATGTAAGAAATGTTTGTTTAGATGCATTATCTTGTTTTAGTTTATAGATTTTATAAAGCTTATCTCTATAACGAATAGACTTCATTATGCCATTAGTAATCCATTCCTTTCTTTTAAAGTTTTTTTTTTTGTGATTTTAGTCTTTCTACTACTACCATCTACAAGTGCTAGTAGTAGGTCTAAAAAATGGTTCCACGCATGTTGCACATCAGTTATATTATATAAATCGTTCCAGGTCAGGTCTTTTAAATTTCGTTTTAGTTTATTGCAATTGATAATGTTTTTAAACCGAACCTCTCCTATGCTTGTAGTAGTGATTGGCTGAGAAAAAAATAAAATTTCGCCGAAATGATCGTTGATGTCTCTATGAATATTAAATCATACACATTGTTTTAATTGATTATTGTCTTCGATTCAAATTAACCAATAGAATGTCATAATTTTTTTTAATCGGACCAATCAGAATCAAATATCAGCTACTATTGCACTGGAACAATATCCGCGACTATTGCACAAGAGAAATAGTCACCTTAAATATAAATGTCAAAAATTTGTCTTCTCAGGAAATAATCTTACTAAATATAACACGACCTTAATTAATAGTCGACTATTTTTGTTGTTGCTAAATTTCTCGAATTATTTACAATTTGTTTCGACATAATTTGACATTAATAATCAAAGATTAAAGCCCTCCAGCTAAAGCTCTCGGGCTTTAATCAGATTAATAATGTCAAATTATGTCTCAACAAATTGATACTAAGATATTCTCGAAATCTAGATACCACAAAAAAAGCCGACTATAATCAAGGTCTTTTATATTACCCTTGATAAAAACCAAATGTTCAAATAATCTGTTAACAAAAGTTGTTGTGAAGTTTAAGTAAGAAATCCATAAAGCTGTGAATCAAACTTTGCTTAATGCTTGAATAATTGGATGCAGATTTCACATCAATCAGGCTAGGTACAGAAAATTGCAAAAATTTTACCAAAGAGTACCGAGATAAATCAAGCTTTGTCGGTCAATGAATACCAACGATTGTTGCTTTACCTTATTTAGTTTCTAGCAAAGTAGCAAATGCCAAGTGATGAAAGTGTTCTAAGTTTGCTGAGTATTTATTAGATAATTATATTGCCAAAGAATCGACTTTTCTTCGCACAATTTGGGAGAAGGTCTCAGCATCTTTTGCATGGACAACTAATTAACAGATTCCAATCTTTTCGGTCACTTTAATTCATCTATATATAAAGTGCATCAAAATTTTTTGGTATTTGTTGAAAATATAAGATCTCACATTAATACGTCCGTTAAAATTCAAAGCGTTAACTCTATTGCAAAAATCCAAAATAATACCGTTTAAAATGAAAAACAGTTTATTGAAACAACTAATAACAGGAACAGAACCAAAGAAATAAGTAGAATACATATGCATATGCATTTGTTTTCATACAGTTCCTGCATGATTTTTATTTTATTGATATTGTTCTTAATATTGTACATTTTTCTTTTTATTTAATATTTTTTTTTGTATTTAGTAACTATCAAACACCTAATTTATATACCTACCAAGTTCTATTTTATTGTGATTAAATATTGTGTAGCGTGTTTAAAAAACTCGAATAATAAAATTTCTTTTTTTATGATTTCTTTGAACTTAGGCCGACTCTGTCCAAAATTTTATTCGGACGCTGAAGCGAACGGTCGTCTTGAGTACAAGTGAATCTTCACTTGATATAAGTGAAAACATATTTCACGTAACTATCGTTTATCTACCGTTCAAGTGTATTAACACTTAAAACTATCGTACCGTAAGTGAAAATACATTTCACTTAAATATTGTTTATCTACTGTTCAAGTGTATTAACACTTTAAATTATCGTAACGTAAATAAAAACATATTTCACTTAACTACCGTTTATCTACCGTTCAAATGTATTAACACTTGAAATTATCGTTTTGTAAGTAAGAACACTTTTCACTTAACTACCGGACAGTACAGTAAAAACTATCACTGTTTATATGTCTCGTTATCTCCCTTAGTTTATTCATTAAGCTGGAAATTGGAATATAAAAGACCTCAAGCCTTATGTCTCTGATTCCGACGATACTTCTGAAGACGAACTCTCCGAAATGGAACGATTGTTTCTCTTTCTCCTAAGAAGTATCCGTATAAGCATTTCTTTTTTTATCTACCCCTCCTCTACCTTTTCTCTTTTTAATATCTCGCACCAACTTAACTGTAAATATTTCTCGTTAGCTCCTTCCCCGTTTGGGAGGCGGGAATATAAAGAATACCCCCAAAGTGTTAATTTGCTTGTCGTAAGAGGCGACTAAATGAAACCTTTCCCTTTTCTTTTTCGTTCAAATTCCATACTTCTCGTTTATCTCCTCCCCGTTTGGGAGGCGGGAATGTAAAGAATACCCCCAAAGTGTTAAACTGCTTGTCGTAAGAGGCGACTAAATGGAATCTCAGTCCCCTTCTCTTTTAATTAAATTTCTTACATCTCGTTAAGCTTTCTTTATCGTTTGTTTCTCTATGCCTACCACTTATGAAGTATATATCTATTACTTAACTTAGTTGTGAAGCCTTGAATACCTTTAAGGATGTTTTTCAGAAAAACATTATCTTGTAAACCAATAGTCTGCTAGACTATGTGAACACTACTTTTCTCTTACCTACCGTTCACTATATCGTAAAGCCTAATATAGCTTATATCTATCGTCTCGAAAGAGAAAGATTATTTTTCTCTTGTCTACCGTTTATCTACCGTATAAGTGCATTAACACTTATATTTATCGTCTCGAAGGTGAAAATTTACTTTCCCTCACTTACCGTTTATTTATCGAATAAGTGTATTATCACTTGTATATATCGTCTCGAAGGAGAAAATACTTTTCTCTTATCTACCGTTTACCTACCGTATAAGTGCATTGACACTTGTATTTATCGTCCTGAAGGTAAAAATATGTTTTCCTTTATCTACCGTTAACTTATCGTATAGGTGCTCTAGCACTTGTAACTTTTATCGTACCGTTCAGTAATATTTATTACTCTATTTATGTTTTGATGAAATAACATCTTTAGTTATCGTAGTTTTCGTTTATCATCCATAAACTATTTTTTATCTTTGATATGGATATGAGACAATTATCGTACATTAGTGGAAAACATATAAAAAATTTTTTTTTTTAATTTTTTTTGAAATTTTTTTTCGTTCTTTCATACAATTTTATACTTATACATATCGATTTTAGAATCACTTTACTTTTATTTGAATAACTTAATTTAATCTTAACTACTTCTTTTGGAATTTTATTTTGACCTTGTAATTTGTCACGAGAGATAAGTCTAGGAAAGCCGTAGGGAATTCTTTCTGGCAGTGGGTCTGTTGAGATTATCAGGAAGACAGATAAATATTCCTTCTCCTCCTTTTGTTTTCTTTATTACTCTCTCTATTTTTTCTTGGCTAAGATTGAAGATGTAAGGATAATTTGGTTTTATAAGATTTGTCAGATTTCTGTTATTGTCATAGTGGGACCTATTACCTTTAGATCTTTTATTTATGTTCTCAATGAGAACTATATTTTAAGTAACTACTGTTTTCTTCTTTTTCTTCTCTTCCTTACTGTATATTTGTTGATATCCTTAATATTAACCAAGCAGGACGGAACATTTCCAAACATCTTTTTAGATGTTAACGTATCGCGTACCTACTGTGACTGTCGGATCTAATGGGGCCGATAGGCTTATTGGATTCCTAATTATAACTATCGTCCGTGTTTCCTTCTTCCTTTTCAAAATTATTATCAACAGTTTGGTTTAAATTCAGCTTTTTTCTTTATAGGAGTTTCCTAAGAGTGGAAATACGCGTTGTGCCGCCTATGGGAAATTTTACTTATGGGAACATAGCCTTCTTTACCTTCTTCCATGTGTGTGTGAATGTAGTGTGTGTCCTGACATCTTATGTCAAGGGCAATATAAATACATTTTTTGAATATTTGCTTTTGAATAGCTGGTTGCTGAAACCACCGTTTAGGGCTGCCCGTCTAGGCCGAGCTGCACACTTTTTTGTTTCCGTGCAGAAACTTCGGAGTAGACCGTTTCCGATCACTTTGTGATCCTCCGGTTGGCCGGTACCGTTTATTAAAATCTGGTCACGTAATATCAATGATCTGGTGATCCGATATTTTATGCCTACCTTGTGGTTCTTCAAACCCTCGTATAGTATCACTTGTATCTTAACGTGCTGATAAATAGTGCGAATACTATATCGTTTTTAGTAACTAACTCTGATACCCAGGTTTACCTAGGTAAATACCACTCTTGTAAGATTGCTTTTCTGCGTCACGAGTTCTCTACCTTTATCGGATATGGTTTTTTAAAGCACACTACTGTTGTTCCAACCACAGCTTATCTTTTTCTTAAAAACTGTTTTCCACCCAGTTTTTTCTCTTCGGAGGGGGCTGTGTAGCGTGTTTAAAAAACTCGAATCATAAAATTTCTTTTTTTTATAATTTCTTTGAACTTAGGCCGACCATGTCCTAAATTTTATTCGGACGCTGAAGCGAACGGTCGTCTTGAGTACTACAATATCGATTTTCTTAACGACCAATGAGAGCCCGAGTTTATGATCAGATGGTGAGGCGCAAAAAAGACAGCGCGTCACCCCAGCATTAACGACTTTTAGGCATTCTAGCTTGGGTCCTTGTGCGATTAAGAACGTCCGTACGACCCCTAGTTTCAAATTCCCGGCAAATTTCCTTATTTTATCTTAAAAATTACTTGCTTATAAGTGTTTCTGTTACCGTTTATCGTACCGAAGATTTACATGGAGAACTCCAGACAGTGGGTTCTTTAAGTTTCCTTGGTTTTTTTTGGAACAAGACGGCTGAAGTCCGCCATTGTTACTGTTACCGCTTCCTCTTCGAAACCCCAGCTACGGAGAATGAGTTTATGGGTTTTCTCTAACTATCTACAAATCTAAACAAGAATGGGTTTAGATTATATCTTACCGTTAAGATCAAATATCGAGAGAATGAAGCCATATACTAAAAAAGTATCTAAGAAACATTTAAGAGATAATGTAAGTTTTTAACAATTTTTTTATACCTATTTCGAGCCATAAAGTACCAGTTATTTCTATGGAACATTTTACCTTAATTGTATTTACCGTCTTATTCATAAGTATAGTGCCAGTGCCGTAATGAAAGTAGCCGGGATGTGATTTTTTTTTGTGTATTGCTTATCTGTAATTTTTTTATTACTTATATTTTTTGTACCTGCTATCTGTAAACTGTTTTACATATTTTTTATCTTTTAATTTTTATCTTGCTCTTATTCAATTAAGATCTATCTATACCTTTCAATGTGAGTACTTTTTATCTCGAGATAACATCAAAGCGAAAGGTGATTTTTTTTATAACTATTTCATCTAAATTTTACCTCCCACTTTTCGTTTATAAAAGTACACAAAAATGATAAAACAATGTACTTAGCTATTATTTTCTGTGTATTAATAATTATGTTTTTGAACTAAACACAAATGTGTTTAGTAAAATGTGTTTACTATACCGTACCGAGATGTACCTTTTATTTTTGTATTTTATTATTGTTGTGTGTCGCTTTTATCATTACAGCTGATAATAAATACTGGTATTGTTACCTTCAGATTTTTTCTTTTCCTAGCTAGAGCCTGCTACTCTGATCAATATTTTCAGTTTCTCTAATCTTATTTTATTAAAGTAATAGATTTTGTTTCTTAAATATACTTTATTTTATTAAAGAAATAGATTTTACTTTTTTGGATATATCTTTATCGTACCGATGTAATTTATAGCCATAAGGATGAGTAAAAGAAAAGCGTAAGTATAATTTCTCTTTTAAGTATCTTAAATAAAAGTGTGTAATTTAAATTTTAGCAAGAACACCTGCCTGGTTACCTAATTTTACCTTATCTTATCTTATATCTCTTATATCTTTCTTATTTTAACTTTATCTACAGCAACTGACTAATTATTTTATCCAACTTAAATATTTAGTTTTTATTTCTCCTGGGTGTCTTATATTTCCCCATCCTCAGGATAAAAAACATTTTCCTTTCTCTTTCTTTTCTTTCATTTTTTCTCTTTTATCCCTTTTAACTTCTTTTATCTTTTATTATTCTATTAAGTATATTCCTTTTTATCTTTTTGAAATTAATCATCTAGCTCGATCAATCCACGCTCGCTCTCCTCTTACCCCCTGAGTGCCGTTCGCATATGTTAACCTCTCAAATCGAGCATTTAACATCATTAGGAAAAAAGAGGTTACAATTGTTATTACTATTTTGAATATTTTGTTTTATTTTTGGATTTTAAATGCAGGAAGTAAAAGAGTGTTGTTAGTTTTTTAAACTTTTGATTGATAATAAGACTTAAATTAAGTTTAAATTGGATAGCTAACAAAATTCTAATGGGAAAGCAAAATTTAATTTAAAAAAAAATAACAGAATAACCTGAGTTTTGTATACCTTTATAGGAAAGTTATGTATTGACTGTAAATAAATAAAAATCTACAGAATGAAAAACTACGTCGAGTTTTAACGCCTTAAACGGAATCTAGGTATAATAAAAGCTTGATTGATCGAAGGAAATTAAAAATATATTTGAAATAAAGTTAATTGTATCAAGTTATTGAAAACGAAAATTTATTTTTATACATTCTTTGTTACACCACAAAATTTTATAATGCCTTAGCTGACAATACTGAGAAAATAGAGGACTGCTGGTGTTGACAAAAAATGTAATATATAAAATTGCCTTTAAAGTTTAGATCATACTGTAAGTAACTTAAAGAAAATAAATTCATAAATTATATTCGTTCAAACTAAATATGTATTAGAAACTTTGTAACTTTTGATAGATAGGGGAAAACCGAAAAATGCACGCTTTAATTCAGGTTTTTTGAAACATATAGCAAATACTGCATGATAAATTTTAATTTACAAATAGTATAAATTATTATCCAGCAATATTTTATACGTACAAGCTGAAACGATATTTCAGCAGTTTAATGCATAAATTATACATAAAAAGAAGAAATATATATATTCAATATCTGCCTTATAACATACCTACTACGGATATTTCGTGACTAAAATAAAAAGTTAACTCGTGGGGTATCATGGTAGACGGTGTCTTTTACATTTAGTAAGTACAATAAATATTTTTTGTATATTTTCATTTTTCGTGTACATTTTTATTAAATTATTTTTACCTTCTTTTGAAAATATATTGTGCCGATCCCAAACAGCATAACCAATTTTCGTATAAATCGTTTTCTTGTTTACTGGGATTTGCGTGACTAGATATATGAAAGGAATAGAAGAACTTCCGGCCCAGAAGGCATTTTTCAAAAATGCGCCAAACCAGACGTTGTAAACTTTTTTCCTGGGACCTTCCTGAACACAATGCAAAAAACCGCATTTCGATATCTGCTGGATGTAAATTTTTCCGCTATTTTTCGTAACTTCCCTGGACTATTATAGTTGTTATTTTACATGTTTTTGTAACACAGTGCCGTGTACCCTCTTTATCTTTCTTTTCTAAGTTTGCATGATTTTTTTGACATGTTCTCGGGCTCAAACAGTTTTAATGATTTTATATTTCTTTTTCAGTTTCAGTTTTCTTTACTTTTTCCCATAGTATTTTATATTTCTTATAAATTGGCAGTATTGATTGGGACTTTTTATTTATTTTATGTTTTTTTTGTGTCACTTTTAAATATAAAAGCTTTCAAATTGTAATTAAATAAGTAAAAAATCATAAAATATTCTGGTAGCGTCTATACTCGATTTTTATTTCATAATTCTGACAAACTTTGTTATTTATACGTTTTTAACCTAACTGGCTATTTTGATTCAAAGTACCTAATTATTGGAAAAACATCATGTAAGTTGCGTACTTAAGAATAATTTGACTTACTTTTTAAAAATAAAAGTAGTTCGCGTGAGTAAGCATGTATACATCAACAGAAAACTTTTTTGAATGCGAAAACTGAAAATTACTCAAAGAAAAAGAACAACTAATAGACGTTTTGTAGGCTAGACGATCGTAGCACCTCATATATGTAAAATTTTGATTGACCAATAATACCATCTGAAAGTTCAGAAAATGGTCATAAAAGGTCAATTGGTTTGATTAATTGGTAAGTGATAGAAAAATTTTTATTAAGCATCAAACTTTTTCAAAGTCAATTAATAATTTTAGCACCTCATTTTTCACAAATACCAAAAATAACGACTTTATTCGATAGAGAATGATCTACGGATAATTGGTCAGCCAAAATAAATTATTGGTCAGATCAATTTTATTTTATAAAGATTAACTAAGTCGCGTAGACAGTTGTGCGCATGCTTATTGGGCGAAGGGCCAGGCAATGAGGTTGTGGGCGGTCTCAAGAAATTTTTTGAGAAAAAAAGAGTAATACTAATGAGACAATATTAGGTGTAATTTTAGTCCAGTTTTATGACAGGGTAAAAGCATGCAATAAACTCAAATATGGATTAACGAAATTCTTATGTCTAATAAAACTATGAAAGTACGTAGAAATAATAAAAAAAGGACCAGACTGAAATAAAAGATGCTATCATAAATGTAAAATTGTTCTAACTTTTCGATTAAATAAAAAATGATAACAAGCATGTTTATTTCGTTGAAAGAATAAAAATCAAAGCATGTATTAAATATTTTTTTTTTAAACCGGCCAGAAATTAATGCTTTTCGGTTTATTTTTAGGTCAGAAAATCTCGTTTTTTCGGACAAGGCCAGAAACTAAAAATGAGTCCGGTAAAAGCTTTTACCGGGTTATCACAAAAAAATTTCTGGCCCGGTCCGACAAAATAAATTGGAAATTACTAAATTCTGGCCGGTTTCAAAAAAAAATATTGTACGTAATACGTCCCAAAAGTGCTTTTACTGGACTCGCCTGCGGCTTGCCCTGCAATTGCCCACTCGTCCAGTAAAAGACCACTTTCGGGACTTGTTACGTAAACTACTATTAAATCATTTTATATATTTATTTTAACAAAATACATTTTCATTGGCATGCAAAATTTTTCAATGCTATATGGATAATAAATTAGTTAATAAAAATGTATAAATAGGTAAATGTTCTCATCAAGAAAAGACTTGGATTAAGGTCTTGTATATTACCATTCATATATTTCAATATGTAATAAACGATAATATAGGTAGTTAGTAGGTATGCATTTTAAGTATAAATGTTTTTTTTTTAATATTTTTCAAATTATTTATTATAGGGAATAAAAAAAATCATGTCCTCACTGTTTTATAATAGAGACTCGTAATTCTTACGTTTACTATCCTGTTAATGTTTGGGGGTCTCAGTGCATGCGCACTGTCCACGCGACAATTAATTTTTATATTATAAAATTGATCTGACCAATAATTTATTTTGGCTGACATATTGTCAGTAGATCATTCTCTATCGAATAAAGTCGTTATTTTTGGTATTTGTGAGAAATGAGGTGTTAAAATTATTAACTGATTTTGAAAAAGTTTTATGCTTAATAAAATTTTTTCTATCACTGACCACTTAACCAAACCGATTGACCTTTTATGACCATTTTCTGACCTTTCACATGGTATAATTGGTCAATTAAAATTTTACATATGAGGTGCTATGATCGTCTAGCCCGTTTCGTACAGCACTTTACTAAAAATGGATTTCAGTACCAAATCTTTAAACAATTTCTGGATCGAACTTCCAAATGACTTCTTAGTAATAAAAACCAAAGCGATACGGATTTTGTTAGTTGTCCCCACAATCTATTTTTATAAAACAGGATTTTCTGCAGTTCCTTCCTTAAAATCCAAATATCAAAATAAGCTTTAACTAAAAAAAAAGAGTGTGCGTGTAACCTTTACGCGCGATTGAAGTAAAACTTGTTGACGTACGTATCGGATAATAAATATTTAATTACAATTCAATCATATTTATTGCCTATATACCTTACAAAAAATGAGATGTTATATTTATATTATTCATTAGAAATAGGAATTTGAAAGTTATCATTATTTTTTATATATGAAATAATAGGTTTATGAAAACTAAAATGTGAAACATAGATTTTACTCTCTAAATAACATTAATGTATTTGAAACCGTTTGAAAATTTTGAAAATTTCATAAATAAATTTTGAAAATTTTATAAATTAATTTTGAAAATTTAAGCTCCTCTCCTGAAATCACACCGTTACTTCCATCAGAATCTTCCGTTAGAATCTAACGTTAGAGTTACCCCTAGTCGCGCCTAAAGAAGTTTTGCTTTAATAATAGGTAAACACTATTCAAAATATACACACATTACGTTTAGAATGTGTGATTTTGTAGCTGTATCTACCTTATTGTAATACAACACAACACAAGAGCCTTGGATAGTTAGATAACCATTTCATTTTGTAGCATTTTATAGCATATTCCATAAAATTTAAAATCCTGAGTTGTTTGTTTTCTTCAGTCCTACGAAGGATCTTTTATTGCTGGTAAAAGATCAGCCATCCTGACTAGTGGTTTTATGGCCTTTATGGCTACCTAACCAAACCTAAAATAAGTATAAGAAAGTGTTAAAATATTTCGAATATTATTATTTTATGAACAAAAACGTGCAACATGCTTCTTTACTCAACGTAAAGATTCCGTATAAACAATTATTTACTATCATAATATGTATGTATGTATATAAACTTACTTAATCAAATCATAATGAATGTGGCTGTCTCGTCATTTTTTCATTTTTGTCATTTTTCTTCAAATCTTTCTGGCGCTTATAATATGCCCTTTGACGTTCACAATTTCTTTTTCTTTTTAGCTCTTTAAGTCTATAAAACGAAAATAGCTAGGTATAAATAATAGGTATAAATAGTTAGGTATAAATAGTGTAATTACATACCAAAAATAAAATATAGATTAAAGGTACTCACTATTTTCATTTAATATTTTTTCATCACTTTCTTCATTAATAAATCCACTTTGTTTATTCATATTTAATACAAACACTTTATACACAAAAAACTACTAGCAATGTATTTTGGTTGATAAGATAACAAGCTGTCAATTCATACAATTACAGATTTAATTTTATTTAATATATTTAAACAATAATTTAATAAAAAAATTAAAAAAATATATAATTTTCTGGTAAATTCAGGTATTTTTTTCCATAGCAGGGGGGTGCAAGCGCACCCTCTTGCACCCTGCTGCCGGCGCCCATGATAAATCGTGTCAGGTATTTTGTAATTAGGTTTTGTTTCCGGTTTCTGTTATTAGAATGACGTCACGTCCGTTAGAATAACTTTTTTACTCCTAGTCTCGCTAAAGAAGTTTTACTTCAAAAATGTGGAACCCAATTTACAGAGATTATGTGGCAGTAAGCAAACGCATGTAAGCCATTAGTCCGTGCATTATCAGAATATTTAAAAAAAAAAATAGGCTTAGAATAAGTTTGTTACCAACTTAACACGAACCCTTTGGGAGGCGCGCCACTCAGTTTGAGAGCCGGTGCTCCATTAATTTTGGACATTGTTTCCATTAAATCTATCTTTTACAATAATAGTTTTTATTGCTTTGATCGTAAAATCGCAAAGCCAAGCATAATATGAATTAAAACTTCAATCGTTAAACGGAAATTGGAAAATTATTTCAACTATGTACATGATGTGTAATCAAATAATCATGGTCGGTTAGGTAGTCATAACATATTTAGGTCTAACGTGTTTATAATACAGTTCATGACCTAGTTGTGGCTAGGGGTTAAAAATATTAAAATATTTTTTGTTGATACTTACGTATAAAAATCCTATTCTTTTAAAACATTAAATGAAAAATTGGTACTTGGTTAAATTAAAACTAGGGTTCGATGTTATCGATAACACGAGATAGCATACAGAAAGTTTTGATAAAGAAAAAAACTTGTATTAATTTCCAGCGAAACGTGTAAAAAAATGAACTTTTAGTTAATATAGTAAAGCTTGTAAAGTACGGCTGTGGTAAAGGAATAACCAAATAAGGAAAAGACCTCTACTTAAAAGACTGTTTTAAGGTTATGTAGGTATTCGCGAATCTTCTAGATGTAGTTATTAGGATAGATTATGTTACCCGAAAATGCTAGAATGTTCGTTTTTATTATATTATTATTATTATTATTATTATTTCTTTCGTATCACTAAGGTGCTGCCTTAGGGTGCATTTGGGGAAATACCGGGTGTACACCGTACACCTGAGGTAATTCCTGCCATTCTTCTTCTTCTATAATACTTTTCGTATTATACGTGCAGTACTCAGCACGACTGTCTTCTGGAGGGTGAGGATGTTGTGTTTCCCAGGAACTTCTTTGATGGTTTCACAGGTGTAGTTGGAGATTAGTCCTGTGGCGCTTATCACTACTGGTATTACTGATGTTTTCATCTTCCAGAGACGCTGTACTTCGATTTGAAGGTTCTTATATTTGAGACGTTTTTTCGCTTCTTTTTGAGTGATGTTATAATCTGAGGGCACGGCAATGTCCATAAGTATGCATCTATTGGTCTTTTTGTTTTTGATGATGATGTCCGGTTTATTGGCTGTGATGGCTCTGTCAGTTTGGACTTGTGTATCCCATATGATGGTCACGTCTGGGGTGTCGATTACCGGATCAGGTGAGTGCTCGTACCATTTATCTTTGACTTCAATATTGAACTCCTTGCAGATATTCCAATGTAAGTGAGCCGCTACTTTGTTATGCCTTTCCAAGTACTCTTTTTTGGCTAGGATGGAGCAGCCGGACACTACATGGTGTATTGTTTCGTTATGAACCCGGCACAGTCTACATTTTGGGTCTGTGCCGGTTTTCATTATTGTTGCCTTCATGTAGTTGGTGGCAATTGCTTGTTCTTGGCATGCTGTTATTAAGGCTTCCGTTTCAGCTTTCAAGTTTGAGTGTGGGAGCCATTTCCATGATTGCTGCACGTTAATTGTGTCTTTTTCTGCTTCCCGTGCTACCTGGCCGTGCATCTCTTTATTTTTCCATGTTTTTATTCTTTCTTCTTTATTTTCTTGTTTCATTTTGTCTTTAATGCGTTTTACTGTTTTTGTTTCAGGTTCATGAGGTTGGGCATCATTGTCGCTGAGGTCATCATCTTCTGTATCATCGGTATCATTGGTGACATTAGCGGAGTATAACTGGCGGTATACCATGCCTAGATATGTCTCTCTGCATTTTAGTTTTAGATAGTTTTTCAACCCTTCAGTGGCGATGCTGTAACTTGCCTCTATTCCTAGCAATCCTCTACCCCCTTCTTTCCTCGGAATATAGAGGCGGTCGATGTCAGCTCTAGGGTGTAATGCACCATGCATGGTGAGAAGCTTACGAGTCTGTCGATCCATTTTTCTGATTTCCGCCTGTGTCCATTTAATAACCCCAAAGCTGTATTGAATAACAGGTACGGCTAATGCTGTTATAGCTGACATCTTGTTTTTACCGTTCAGCTCCGTTTTTAATACACATCTGATTCTTCTGTAGTACTCTTTTCTTAATTTTGTTTTCATCTTTCTGTGCTGGATGCCATCATGTTCATCAATACCTAAATATTTATATACATCGTGTTGTTCAAGTACTTTGATGGTAGTAGCTTCATCTATTTTGATGTTCTGGCTGGATATAAGTTTCCCTTTCTGGAAGGTTGCCTTGGCGCACTTTTCAAGACCAAATTCCATATGGATGTCGTCACTGATTTGCTTTACTGTTTCTAATTGTATTTTCAGTTCTTCATCGTCTTTCGCTATCAACTTCAGATCGTCAACATACAGTAAGTGACTAATTTTACGTGTTTCACATACAAGTCCCGAACCTTACTATTGCAAATTAAGGTGGCGTCTGACTATTGCTGTGGTGTGAAGAAGAACTGATTTCTGCAGTTGAATATATAGAAGTGGATTCATGTTAATTATTTGAAGACTGCGATGTAAGTCTTTGGGGATTATTCCAGTAGTTGACAGAATTATAGGTACAATGTGTACTGTGTTTTGTTTCCAAATATTTTTTATTTCTTCTGCCAGAGGAGAATATTTGGTAAGTTTTTCATTCCAAGTTGAGAGAAGATTGTGTGAATTGGGGATGGCTATATCTATTAAATAAGTTGTCGCTGACATCTTATCGGTTAATGTGATGTCTGGTCGATTACACGGTATGGTTTTATCTGTCAGTATGCTGCGGTTCCAATAAAGTTTGCACGTATTATTGTCCAAAACAGATTGTGGTTCGTATTTATAGTACGGACTATTATCACTGTGCAGATTGTGCTGCAAAGCCAGCTTCTGATGGATGATTTTTGCAACTTGGTCATGTCTTTGCAGGTAGCTTGTTGGTGCTAGCATTGAACAACCTGACATTATGTGCTGAATGGTCTCCGATGAGGTTTTACATCTCCTGCACTGGTCACTGACACTCTCTTTTAATATGAACTTTCGATAATTGTTGGTGGGCACAACTTGATCTTGGATCGAGATGACGAAGCCCTCAGTCTCAACGAAGAGATCCGAATTAGTCAACCATTTGTTCGACGCTTCTTTGTCAACATGAGGTTGGTTGATTTCATTCGGATACCTGCCGTGAAGTGCCTTGCTAGTCCATCTCGTTATATGGTCGTCATGATCATTATTTCTTGATGGCTGATTTACGTCCGTTACATGTGCAAGGTCCAGGGGTGTATATCCTAAATCTGCTTTAGAGACAGCTTTATGTAAACATGTTTCTTTTTGAATGAAATATTGTTGCAAGATGGAAATTTGGGAGTTGTGAAGTTGTACAATATCAATAAGTCCTCTTCCCCCAAGATTACGTGGGAGCACTATTCGTTCTATACTTGATTTTGGGTCATGAGCTCTAAACTTTCTCAGTAAACCTCCGGTTTTCACCTGAATGTCTTCTAAGTCAGTTGGTGTCCAGCGAACAGTTCCGAAGGTGTATGTTAAGACCGGTATAGCGAAAGTATTAATAGCCTTAAAGGTGTTTCGGCCATTAAGTTTAGATTTCAGAATGTCAGAGACTCTTTTAAGGTTAGATTTTAAGACCTTTTCCTTGATCGATTTATGATTGATTCGTTTGTTTTGTGCGAGTCCCAAGTATTTGTATGTATCCCTTTCGCTCATCGATTCCATTATTCGCCCATCGTCTAACTCGAAGTTACAATTAATGATTTTGCCTTTATTTATGTTCAGGGTTTTAAATTTTTCAATGCCAAAGTTCATTTGAATATTTTTTGAAAATGTCTCAGTTAACCAAATCAATTCATGCAGGGTTTTTTCATTTTTGGCGTAGAGTTTTATGTCATCCATGTACAGAAGATGGTTAATAACATGATCGATTCGATTTCCCTGTTTTATTTGGAACCCAAGGTTGGTGGTGTTGAGAAGTGTAGAAAGTGGGTTTAAAGCTAAACAAAACCACAGTGGGCTCAAACTGTCTCCTTGGTTTATACCTCTCTTTATGTTAATTGGGTTGGATGTTATCGATGTTTCACCGTGGTTTAATCGTAGCGTTGTTTTCCAGGACGACATGAGATGTTGTAGGATGTTAATGGTGTTATCGTCGACTTTGTACAACCTGAGTACATGTATTAACCAGCTGTGTGGCACAGAGTCAAATGCTTTCTGGTAGTCAATAAATGCTGTAAATATATTTTTATGCTTTTTGGCCGCTTGTTCAATCACAATAGAGTCTATAATCAATTGTTCCTTACATCCTTTTGATTTTTTTATGCATCCTTTTTGGTCTTCAGCAAGGATTTTATATTCATGTAGATGTTGGTAGATGTTAGTAGAGATGCACGATGTAAGCAGTTTGTATATGGTACAAAGGCAAGTTATTATTATTATTATTATTATTATTATTATTATTATTATTATTATTAGCAGTTAAGGGTAGTCCAAATAGTTCATTATCAATGTAAAACTGTTTAGACATATTCCAGCAGAGTTCTTGTTACAATTTTGTTGAATAAATTGTGAATAAGTCCCCATAAGTGTTTTAATATTAAAATTATTCTTATAAATAGTTAATCAACTAACAAAGCACTGCTTTTGATTTTTGTGAGTGGAATGGACAAGGAGGACACTTTCTTCTTTTCAACAGTTTTTTTTAATTGGTCTTAAGGCTTTTAAATCTCTTTTTTAAATGTTGCTTTTGTTTGCTTTAATTTTGTATTGCATTTTTTTATTTAAAAACGACTCGTTGTGTACTTGAGAGTTACTGGTACTAGGTTTGGCTTTCATCCTTTTCACATATGTCGTTCGGATACGATGGATATTTTGAAAAAGCTTACAATACAGTTATTATTCAAAGCCAGTAACTACAATTTTACTTAAATTACAAGTAAAAAATATGTGTGTTGTTAAAACTGTGCAAGATGTGCAGTGGCCAATGTCTAAATATTTTTACAAACACACAACTCGTCGTAGCCTTCTCTCTTCAAAGTTTTAAATAACTGCTTCGTTACTAATTGTTTTTTTAACACATTTATTAGTGCTTTGGCTGTAGATAATAAAGCGATTTGTCTGCCTAAGGCGTTTACAGTTTTCTTGACTGACTGCAACATATCAACAATTCTTTGTCTAACTTGTTTAATTTAATCAACGCTTTTTCTACTCAATATTTGTGCTTTAGAAACTTTTCTCCTTCCACAATTATGGAATTCTACCCTGTTGTGACATTCAGCAGTAAAAAAAGTTTTTGCACATATTTAAATTTCACATAATTTTTTAATTGGCTGTACTGCTTCTCAATAATTTTACTGGATGACGCTAAAATTTTTAATGGTTTGTAATTAAAAATGATTACAATGCAACTTTAACACCCATGTCTCGTCTGAAACCTTTTGGGACCCGATTCAACTAAATTTTTAAAAGGTCTTGGAACTTTGAGACACGAGACTAAAACCCTTAGTGAAGCAGATAAATGAATAAAATTGTTCAATACAGACAGTTACATTAGACATTTTTTACTAGGATGCCGTATGTACATATATTTATCTATATATTAAACAAATTGCAACAATATATTATCTAAAACCTTAAAGAAAACTGACATCACTGTAACATAAAACTAAGTAAATGAAAAATGGTATAACATGTTTTTCAAGAAGCTTCATTTAAAAGTGTATGTAGGGGTTTACGATGTTTCTACTCTGTTAGCAGAAACCATAAATACAACTGAAGCGACCATTTTTCTCCCAAGATAAGTCAAATTGCGCTGCTATGGTTTCTTTTTGGACTACAGTCTTTAAAGTTACAGTGCATTAAGATGAATGCACTGTTGATTTACTATACTAAACATCTGGAAAACTATTTTTCACTATAATAGGTGTACTTGAAATGGTGGTTCACTATTTATTACTTCAGTTACATTGTTAAATTGTGACATACTTAAATCGATCAAATTATATGAATTCATTTATGCCGCATTGATAATAAACGGAATTATAATTATTAAATAGCATTAACTAATTAGAACCTATTTGATCAATACCTACAAATTAAAATAATATTCCAATTTAATTGCACAATGTCTGACTTGTTTAATACAGTTTGAATAAATCAATATTTATATATAAACTAGCTGACCCGGCAAATTTCGTACTGCCTAGCACTGATATCTTTTTTATATATTCTTCTAGTTTCTTTTTTATTGCTTTTAATATTTTTTTGGTTTTGTTGTTTTCATAATTTTTTTTTTCGACTATTTCCCATTTTATTTTAGTTTCTCGTTTTTCTATTTATTTATAAATCAAAACACAACACTATCTATACCCCGGCCGCTGAAAAGATGGAATTCAAAGATTCTTGATCAGTGAATACGGGCATCTGAACGGCTTAATCTTACGATGTAACGCTTTCTAAACTGCAGTAAACGAAGGACAGTTTAGACTGTACTCGTACCAAAGATGATATAAACTGTGTGCTGAAATAAGGAGTACATTTGTCTCGTGATCATTCCATCTTTTCGACGGCCAGACTATAGTAGGCTTTCTTGCAACCTATATGTTGAATAATCTATAAATTAAAACATTGAGCCATCTAGCGTTTATTAGCAGAATCTTTACTAAAGGAAACAATTAAAAACAATTCAAACCCATAAATAAATAAATAAATAAATAAATAAATAAATAAATAAATAAATAAATAAATAAATAAATAAACAAATAAATAAATAAATAAATAAATAAATAAATAAATAAATAAATAAATAAATAAATAAATAAATAAATAAATAAATAAATAAATAAATAAAAATCTAAATAAATATGTTATTAAAAATTAAAATATGTTACTAAAACAATGGAAATAAAAGACTGTTTCGAACGGACGAAATTTGAGGATAAAAAATTAGAATTAAAATTTAAACATTTATTGCATCTTACATAACCTCAACTCCTTGAAATTAGATCTGCATTTAACCATTTATGTAAAAAACTTTCATTCGCAATAAAACTTAAAACTTATTTATCATTTATTCATTGAAATCGGTTCAGTAGTTTCGGTAATAAGCGCAAACGAAAATAGTGACACGAGAGTTTTATATATAAAAAAAGGATGTGCATCCATACTGATAAAACAGTATAGTTAAACACATTTACACTACAACCACTAATTAGAGGTATTGCTTAAACTTAATGCACTACCCTAGACAGATTAATGGGAATACTTGGGGAGTAGATAATCGTTATTGAATCAAATAAAGGCAGTTAAAATCCCGTATACATAGATACAACTTTTGCATCGGCTAAACTATGTGATTTCCATATAACTCACAGTTTAGTTGATAGAAAATGCGTATATAATAATTGATTCATTGATTTTTTATCAACAAGAAATAAGTGATATGGCGCCGTTTCAAATGTTATGCGATGCGTGACGTCGCGCCTCTATCAACTGTTTTGTCAATAGTGTGCGTTTATCAATAAAATTCAATACAAATTAAACGTTTAATCGATAGTTGACCAACAATATATTCCATTCCAATATGATATACAAGAAATTAGTTATTTAACTAAAAGTTATATCTATGTATTAGATAGTTCTTAGGGACAACTATCGATTATACACGCTCAATTAGTATTGCATTGTATTGATCCGCGCATATAGTTTCGTTTAAAGTTAATTTTGCTGTTTTTTTTATTCACACTTCATGCCGACAAAAGATTTCCTTTGGCTGCATTTCTGTCGGCATGAATCTTTTGTCGGTACGAAGTGTGAATGCAAAAAAAGCAAGAATTACCTTTGAACCAAACTATACTTTCAACGAAACAGTCGATAGGCGACTGTCAATCTCACATTTCACACTATTTCAAACTGCACCAGCGTTATATCTCTTGCTGATAAAAAATCGACGTATGCTGCGTACCTTCCATTAACTAAACTATTAAGCTGTGTGGAAATCATGTAAAATACTAAAGTAGACAAAACAATTTAGTCGATGCAAAAGTTAAAATGCATTATTCTTCTGCTTTTCTACCAATCCATTTTCTTTGCTAAACTTTTTTTGTTTGTTGACATTTTTTAGCAAATCTTTTCTTCTTCAGGATTGATAATATTAAAATAATACTAACCGCACGGCCCAACAATAAAAAATTCTTTTTCCATCTTTATTAATAAATCCTCATAAGATCAGCAAAAAAATTAAATTTCAAATTAATATTGACCGATATTGACATATTACCAGGATCTGTGCATATGCACGTACCCACACTAAATTCAGTACATAATTTATTTACTATAACATATTTTTCTTGTATACATACAATATTTCCTAAAACTAAATTTTAAGTTCTTAAATTTATTTCAATGTTAGGCTAACAGTTATTTATTACTTAATGTGTTTAATTGCATTTTTTATATTTATATCAAACCTGGGATGATAGAGAAGTTACTGAAAAGCGCTCTGCTCGGAACTCCCATGTCGTGAATCTAAATTGTCAGTTTGACATTTTTTTGCGTGTATTTTTTAAAAATAATTTTAATAAAGATTTTTAAAGGTAAGATCTCATTCACTTTTAACAATAGTTTACGTAACAAGTCCCAAAAATGTTCTTTTACTGGACGAGTGGGCAACTGCAGGGCGAGCCGTAGGCGAGTCCAGTAAAAGCACTTTTGGGACGTATTACGTACAATATTTTTTTTAAACAGGCCAGAATTTAGTAATTTCCATTTTATTTTTGGGTCAGAAAATCTTATTTTGTCAGACCGGGCCAGAAAATTATTGTGATAGTACGGTAAAAGCTTTTACCGGACTCATTTTTATTTGCTGGTCTTGTCCAACAAAATGAGATTTTCTGACCTAAAAATAAACCGGAAATTACTAATTTCTGTCCGGTTTAAAAATAGTTATTATCCTAACAAGTGCGGAAAGTTATACTTTCCCGCACGCGAACTGCCGATGCCCGAACGACGCGAAGTGGAGTTCGGGCAAGCAGTTTAAGTGCGGAAAAGTTAATTTCCGCAAGTGTTAGGATCAATATTTTAAACAACTACTGCTCTGGAAGTAGAATTTGAGAGGAATATAACAAATAGTTTTTCTTTTGACACATCTGGCAATAAATTTGTTGTTGCATTTTTAGCTGATTTAACTAGTTCAGGTGGAGTTAAACATCTTGTTAAATCGACCATTATTTTAAATAGTACACTTTTTTTAATTACCTACACTTTCTTTTTGCGTTTAATACAGTTGCGTTGTGACAGTTGTGACGTTTAGGCGGAATCCGTGTAGTTATGTGGTCATAACCAAACATGTGCGTTTATGAAATATAAAATATAAAAACATTTAAACAAATGTTTAATGTTTTTTTTGTACAACTGTCATTAAAAGTGACACTTTTAATGATAGCAAACAATGTTAAAAACGATTGTTTACATAGCAGCGTGTTAAAAATACTTTTAACACGTTGTCATGTAAACAAGTTTACTTTTAACACGGTTTAGTTTACTTTTAACACGGTTTGGTTTATTGTCATTGCAAATTCGTTCGTGAAATTGTTCAATTCGCTCCGCTCATTTCACAAACGTTTTCACTCACAAAATAAAACCTCACTTTTAACACTCATATCATAAATAACTATTTTTTTGCTTTCCTGTCAGTATGGGAAACACGTGTTTTTATTCTCACAAGAAGCAAGTCTGGACGCGTTCGCCATTGCCTCACTATTGAGCAACATGTTTTTGTCTTTAGTCTGGACTCAACTACTACCTCATTTAAACATATAAGAAACAAAATGCTATACACAACTGTATAAATGTTTTCAAATATTTGTTTGCGGGCATTGTATGTAGGTCTGAACTAGGCTGTATATTTTGCACAGCCCCGCAATAAACATGTAACTGCCCAATTTCACTTCATTGGCTCTACTTCGGATTACTTTTGGAATAGTTACTTTATTACCTGCTAGTTTAACCTCATATAATTTTTCACCTAATCCTTGCTGAAGTCTACTTTATACTGTTTAATTAAGTAACAACTCCATAGTTTTTATCTGTTTAGTTTTAAAAATAGATTCCATTAACACAGCAGATATACTGATACTGCTTTCCAAGAATTAACTTAGCTAGGAAGAAAAAACGTTAATAGAGAATCGATAAAAGCAGTGAACTTAAACGACTTGGTGAGTTGAGATATTGAGTTCGATTTTAAATTATAGGTACAAGGTTTTAGTAATTTGTTTCCGTATTTTTAATCAGTGTAAATCGTTCAGAGAACAATGTAAGTGTTTTAATTGTAGAAAGCGATTTAATTTTTTGCATATTTTATGGACTTAAAGGTAAACTAATCGAGTACAACAATTAATTAATAGAAATCTATGAGTTGGTAACTGGCCAGAATATGTAACATCTTAAATGTTTAAAGAATTAAATAAAATATAAAAACTAATATTTGTTTAAAATTATACGATTTCCAGCCCGGTATCAAGTAGGTACTGTAATATATCATTGTCCACCGAGGTGCAAAAGTAGTCACTTTCCAAGCACGGATGGAAAGTCGTTACTTACCTTTGTTTTAATTTAATATCGAAATAATTGTGTACTCACATCAGATTTAGTTTACTTAAAAACATGTGGTAATATTAAGTCATAATTTTATTTATCAAAGATATTGATTTAATTTTGGTTAATATCAGTAAACTAGTTTACATACACCACCTACGGACTCGGTGAACATTTTTTTTTTCGAGAAAAATAAATTTGTGTTTAACTTTGTACGCAATCTACTATTGTGTCCTTCTATCCACTTATCTGGTAATTAATGTTAGATCCTAATTGTCGAATGATTCTTTGAGCAATTGAGTCACTTTTTAAATTCAATAAATTATTTAACAATACTAAATAATAATCTCACTTACTGTGAACTTCTCTGGATCTGGAAATTTGGGGAGGGGCGAGCAAGTGCTTAGCCAGCACTGAGGCCACATATAACCCATTGTGCATCCTCCCGTATTGTAGGGATATCCTCACCTCAGGCTGTCACCAGGCCTAGTGATTTAAAATAGGTGATAAGGCTCCCGAGGGGGATCTCCCTGACATCGGCTGGTGTAAGCCAATACTCGCCCAACACCGCTTAGATGTTAAAGCGGTGGCGCGTAGAGCCAATTTGCGAATTCGAGTCCTCATTTAATCTATTCCTGTTTGTATACTTTTTACAAAAATTTTCAAAAAATCATAATTTTCTAAAATCCCATGATTGATATCTCAAATAGTCGTTTAATAAATATTTTAATCAAAGTTTACAAGAAGCGAGGTAATGAAAACAAAATTTATACATAGAACCAAACCGAATTGTAATTGTTAATATCAATTACAGTATATCAATATACAAAATGCACATGATCCGAACATTACAGTTTACATGTTACTTACTGCTGTGTAAACTAGTTTGGTTATTTACCCTGAATAAATTGAATCATGTTTAGAACTTTACGACTGCTAAAATCCTTGCTTTACTAATTAGTTAGAGAAACTAAAGTTGGGTCAACCAAAAAGGTTGCAGCAACCCTTCTAAAATAATACTGCTTATCTAAAAAAGCACGTCCATTCCCGTAATTGTTATAACAGAAAACTGAATGTCACCTATTAAAAGCGGATTGAATTTTTGTGTTAAATAGGGTTACAGGAACTATGTTGGCACGAAGCTATATCTATATTGATTATTTTAAAAGGAACAATTGTTAACATAATTTGATAGTAGCATTCTTACTTAGTTGCAGCCAAGTTTAAAACAAAGTATGATAATTAACACTATTGGTTTGAAATCAACTTAAAATACCAAAAAACTAATGAATCTACTTTGGCACTGGCAAGTGTATGCTTTTTTTATAACTACAAATCAGACACTTACCAGCGTAAAACAAGGAGAAACATTACTATTAGTATACAAAATAAACGTTTCATTTCTCTTTGTAATAAATGAATAATACGTATACTATCAATTTCGTAACTTTTATCCAATTGTTTAAATTTAATAAAACGTAAAGCAAAAAGTTTGTTCTATACTGTAATATAATCTGACCAGAAGTTCTAGATCCACTAAACAAAACAAAAGTAAAACAAAACTTTCTTATCCAGAATCTTCCTTTAACATTTTCTTACAATGAAAAGAGAGCTATAAAAGCCCCGCTATAATGAAGTGCCAAACGTGTCTAAATAAGTTATATTTTCGAATAGTGATTTTTATGCTGTTTCATTATACTTCAGTTTTTAACATCTCAACGTTTCTTTTATACGACATAAAATTTAATACTGATCTATAACAACCAGTGTAAATTCACTTTACCTTTAAAGGGAAAACAATGTAATGATAATATATAAATAAATAACAATATGATCGTGAAATATTAATACCACGAGTCAATAATGAAGGCTATTATTCCGAGAGAATAATAGCCATTATTGCGAGTGGTAGGTACTCTACTTTATCTACGACTAATTTATTTATTTATTTTATATTTTTAGTAAACAACTTTATATGTAAATAAGATTAAAATTAGTGATAGAACAATTAATAAATTAAATTGGTCGGGAATGATCAAAAACTTTTGAAGAGTTTTTAATACAAATATTTGGAATTTCAGTTGCTCTATAGAAACAGCATGCTTTATTACTAATAATTTGTTTTTTTAATAGTGACTGCTGTAGTGGCTTTTTTCTTATTAACTGACCAATATATTCTTTAGCTACTTGTGTAGATCGCCAGCATTCATGACGCTTTAATCCAGTTTTATCGCCTCCTCTATCAATGTATAGAATAGCAGATGACCTGCAATAACAATAGCCCGTGTAATTTTGAGTATTAAGCAATTTTAAATATTTGGCCATTTGTCTACCAATATCAGCAAACTTGTTTTTTCTTCCTATACGTTGTATTGTGCATTTCGATTTGTTTTTTACATGAGATCCTTATACTTCTTTGCAATATTATAAAACGTACTATTAATGGTAAATTTTTGTACAATTCTGGTCCTAGTTATGGTATTGTTATAAATAACTCTGTAACTACTTAACTACTCTGCTTGCCAAAAAAATCGGGACAAGCAATTTTTAGCACCATATTTAACTTGTAGTAACTTTTGAAATAAAAAATATTTTTAGCTGTGGATCTCGGTATGCTAAAGCTCATTTCGTCTAGATGACATGGCGCAAAATGATTTTTAAAAAATTATCAAATGTTCATGGTATACAGGGTGGCCAATGTACAGATGCTAAATTACAAAAAATTTAGAGGTGTGGGATTCCAGCAATAATTTTTTTTTCGCATTTAATTATAGGTCATTAGCAAAGTAATATCGATATTTTCAGATATTTTTGCCAGTTTTTTGATTACAGCCCCTTAGCCCCAGAGACACTACTAAACAAAAAATGTGTCAAAACTTTGCCACCAATATCTTTAAAATGCTGTAACTTGAAAACGGCTGTACCGATTTCGACCAGGTTTTCACGTTCTGTAAGCTTATTTTCTGTTTTTTTTTATTACCCAACCGCTTTATTTGTAAATGGCCATTTCTATAAAATAATCGGGTCAAACAAAAAGTAAAAATAAAATTGCACAAAATATGGCTATTGTTTTATGTTCGATAGAACATAAAAAAATAAAAAAAAAAACTATATAAACATGTATGTTTGAAACTTTGTTCTCGAGATACAAGGTGTTAAAGTTTTGGAAAAAACTTAGTTTTTTATTCATAGCTCAAAACACCCTTGGCCGATTTTCCTTAAACTTGACAGGTTTGTTTTCCATGATAAGAGGTATCGTGTGATGTAATGAGATTTATCGTAATTATTGCAGTGACGTCCCAGAGGGCAACCTAATTAGTAAAGATGGAAAAATAATGGTACGCCACTGCTTTTTTATATCTTTGGGAATTTTTTTAGATTAAGCATTTAAAAATACAAGTGTTGAGCAGGTAGACAAAATTCACATAAAGAGAAAAAATAAATAAACTGCGTTTTTTTGGGACAGTAGTAATAACAACTTAAGATTAAAATTATCATCTGCTAGTACTTAGTAGGGCCTCCCTGAGCACGCAAAACTGCTGCTAGCCTCCGAGGCATGCTGTGCACCAAGTTTGCAATAAATTCCTGAGGGATAGCTTCCCATTCTTCACATGCTCTATTGGGTTCATATCAGGGGATATTGCAGGCCAGTCCATGCGCTTCATGTTGATCTCTATCAAAACTTCTCGCACAGACAAAAACAAGAATATATTAAATGGCATAAAGTAGAAGTTAAAAAAATGTCGCATCCGGCAGGACGTAAACCCGTTCCCCTTACCTTAACGTGGTAACGCTGTAAGTACTTAACTACAGATATCTTAGTAAGTAGTACTAAGCCTTTTGGTCGTTAGATTCAACTCATCTTACGTTAATACTTACTCACTTCCTTCTTATGTATTACGTTAATGAGAGATATTATTTGTCAAATCGAGATATCTATATTCGGTTAGAAAACCGAAACAATAGATGTTTAGTTCACTTTTTTTTTCTTTTGTAGTTTACTTCAAATTTATCAATTTGATCTCCTAACCGAATAAAAATATAAGACAGTGCACAATAGTTATTTATGGAGCAATTCGTGAAGTATCCTTTTTGCGCACGCACGCGTTGTTTAGAGCACGAGCAAAGCGAGTGCTATATATCGCGTAAGTGCGCAAAAAGCACTTCACGCACAGTTTCATACAATATTTTATCTACGATAATAAAATAAAAAATAGTTACAAGAAAGCAATTTATTTTCAATTCATTTACAAGATACTAACAAAACTAATGCTCTCTAGCAACACCATGGCAACGCGAATGCTAAGGATATTTGATTATATGAAGGTGTGTCAAAAACAGTGCGAAAAATAAATCCCATTTAAAATACATTGTTACTTCACGCACACTTTCAATCCTTCACGCACTGCTGTCTATAATGACAGTTTTCACGAACTAAAAATTGATACATACATAATATGAGGTAGAGTAGATAAAAGAAGTTACTTACAGTCATTAACGTCATGCGCGCATTTGCTTAAGGAGAAAGTGAGTACCTAAGTGTCCTATTTGACATGAGTTGAATTTAACAACCAAACGGCTTGCTAATCATTAAGTCCTCTGTAGCTTCTTGGTTAGAGCGTTAATTTCTCATTTATGTCATTTAGTATATTCTTGTTTGTAAGCTTTATAAATTTTAAAAATCTCATAAGAGATAACTCATAAAATAATTGGTTAACTAAATAATAAAATAGTTTTGGTTTTAACTGTACCGGTTCATCAGAGCATAGCAATTTAATTTTATTGGTTAAAATTGGGTCAATAGCGCTAAACCTTGACGTTATGATTGTAATGTTAAAATCTTTCTTGCCTTTTAAACCTATTCAAAGCAAAAATAAACAAATCGATTTTCAGAATTACCACAATCACTACCAACTAAAACATAAACCGATCAATAAATATTTTAAATAACAATTTCTATATTAAAATATAAAATCAATTCTTTGTTTATAAATTAACTAAATATAAAATCGCGTATATAATACAGGATGTTTTATTACTAATAGAAATTCTAGAACTGAAGATCAAAGGAATCAAATATAGATCATTAATCTCAACATGTTTTATCAAAATGTCAATTGTTAAAATGTAGGGTGTTGAAATATATACTCTAGATTTCCGTAAAAATATAATGCTACTATTACAAAAGGTTTGAAATTAGCAACTTTAAAACTGGTATCTTTATATTTTTCCTTATAAGGAAAAAATTCTATTGTTACATTAGTCATAAAGGGCTCCACTTATAATCTTCTGCTTTGATAAATATATCATTTTCTCTGCTACAATATATCCTTATCCATTTTAATTTTAGATATACATTTATCATTTTTATGTTTAATTAATTAATTGAAAGTGTTTCATATATTTTTGAGTTTCAGTTATCTTATTTTTCTAGTCAATATATTTTTATAATTATTATATCCAGTTTTAAGTGTCAAGTTATTCGGTTGTTGTTTGGTTATTTAATTCCATTTTTTTTGTGATCAAAGTGAACCAGAAAATTAATAATCCATTCTTTTATTCGAAATGGTTTATTTCTTATTTTATATTTACTTTAGATGATGTTCTCGCATCCTGAATTCAATTTACAAATTTGGATGTAATTACATCAAGGTTTTCATTAGAATAAATACCAGACCAATTTGTAGAGGCAATTATATTTCTGAATTTAATTTTATCCCATTTTCTTATTATTTTGTTTCTTAGAGATCTGTCTTTTATTGTTGGAGAAAACAAAGTTTAATAATGTAGTGAAGTGGTCTGTTACATAAGTTTCAGTAGTACGTGAAAATATTGTATTGAATTTAAAAACATATGAACTATACTTGTACCAGGTTTGAGACAAGTAACAAAATTTATTGCAGAAATGAAACCATGTTCATAAAGAACTGTTAAATAATTTTCATTGCAGTTTCTAGGTCCATATTTATGTCTTTTATTGATAAGTTTTAAATGAATGGTTCTATAGAAACTTTACATTATTACGAACTTATGGTGATCTATAGAGGGCTTATATAATTATTGTATATATCACTTTCAATAATGGAAATATATAAATCTGTGTTAATGTATAAAGCGACTCATCAATTCGATTCATTGTTCCGGAATTCTACAGAGTAATGTATCCCGGTATATTAAATATTAATATATCAGGTATCTGCATTGTTTCTGTGAAAAGAATGCAATCAATACTAAAATCAAATTCATATAAAAATAATATATTGTGTGGCAAGGGGTGAAACAAGACGATTTCTAACTAGGGCGAGTTGACTGCCCGAGCAAAGCGAGGGCTGTCTTCACCCGGTCAGAAATCGTCTTTGTTTCATCCCGTGCCACACATTATATTTTTTATATCACATGCATTGAAACAGCGAGTTTTGATCTCTGTAGCCAATTGAAGTAAGACTATTTCAGACAAATAGCGTAGGTAGTAATATCTTGACAACGATTTGACGACAGCTGTCAGAAATAACATTGTTTCTTCCCTAGGGCAGAAAAAACTGTCAGTTTCTGACTAACAGTTGCATTAGTCTGAAATTGTGTTGTTTCGACTGACAAAACTGATCCGATTCGAATGCGGTTTTCACAGATGTATTTGTCTTCTTTCAACTTAACATCTGGTGTATAAAATTTTCTGTCCCATTCCTTAAATGGGGTGGGGTAAGAAATTTTTATACAAGAATCACACGCCACGCGAACGACGTTGCGAGTACAACTAGTATTTAATACGGTTTCAGAAAAAATAGTATGTGTAAGTATCTCGTAGTAAAGTCACATTCTTGGACTCCAATGTCCAACGCCTCGGCCAACAATTTGCATTGTCGTCCGGGAATGTATCGCTTTTCCTACTAGATACACAATATACCATTCCGTGATACACGCTCTATGATATTTCCATCATGTGGGCGGGCGATCTATTACCATATGTTTGGTCTTGGTGGCGTTAATCGTGAGTCTAAATTATTTACCTATCGGATTAATCCTGTCCGTGTTGAAGATCCTCCAAAGTTGATGTTAGAATTGCCATGTCGCCTGCATATCGAATATTGTCTATGGGACCATAATTCCTCTACTTTCTCCTTCCAAGTTGATATCTCATATATTTAAAAGAGCAAAACTTACTAAACTAAGTACCATGACGCCACCGTAAGGTGGCGCAAATAGTTTATAATATATCTAATGAGTAAATGAGTAAATTACAAACCTAACCAGAAAATATAATAAAAAATAAAATACGAAACAAAAACTTTAAAATTAAAAAAAAAAATGAGTCCGTTTCGCCAACGTTGCGACGCTGGTTGCTAGCCGAAAACCCATTGGCACAGCTGGCCGAAAGCACAAAATGGCGATAGGACTCCTGTGTGAGCTTTCGTTGTTTTTGTGTTTTTATGTTTCTTTACACATGTTTCCCCAACATCCTTTGCTCCCAAGTACCCAACACTTTTGCTAGCCAAGTGCAATACCCTACTTGGTTATGCCGCACTGATGACGGCTAATGAGCCAGAAACATGCATGTCTGCGGTTACCATTCTTACTCGTAATCCTATGATCCTTTTTGCGTACATGCCCAATAATTTTCCCCTTTTGTTTATATTAATACGCATTTTCTTGGCACTTTGTTTATATATATATATATATATATATATATATATATATATATATATATATATATATATATATATATATATATATTTAATCTCCGTAGGATATAACGTCCTTACATTGGCAATCTGCAGTAGTTGTGGCGTCCGGTGCGTTGTGACGTCCGTATACCGGACGCCACAACGCATGTAATGTAAAACGGTTCTTTGTCGCCCCCTTGACCCCCCATGCAAATTTGGGAAGGACGTCAAAAAGATGTTTTTTGGGTGATTTCATATATTTTAGTTTCAGCCTTTGCTACTGCCTGGATGGCGCTAGTAAAAGATTATTATTGTTCAAATATACGAATACTTGAGTGTAGCCCACACAACAGTGGATGTGACGTCCGTTAATTTGGCAACGTTTTGTCCTCTTGTTTTAT
Source organism: Altica lythri (assembly GCA_964028335.1). NCBI lineage: Eukaryota > Metazoa > Arthropoda > Insecta > Coleoptera > Chrysomelidae > Altica > Altica lythri. Next base: position 33,701,191 of record OZ034805.1, read on the forward strand.
CGATCTGCTGTGCTATTTTAACAGTATTTTAAATACCAGACTCACTTTAATTTCTGTTTTGTACTTAATCTGGTAGCTACGGACTTATAAAGATTAAGTTTAATTGTTAAAATTAATACCCAAAACTAATAAGGAACTTTTTAGTTAGAAATACATATTAAACGTAATTATACGATAATGTTTTAAAGAAATTTATAAAGGTATATAGAATTTTAAACAAAAACAGAAATAACGTGAATCTCAATGTAATAAATAGTTTAAAAAAGCAAAGTGGAATAAATAAATTTAATTAATTAAAATGTTTCTTTTAAAACGTTTTTTTTTTGTGGTATGAAGGTAACTAAATTTCAGAAAACTAGGATAATAAAAAAAAATAAAGAATATTTTTTTGTGAACGTTTATTTCAAAAAGCATATAAAATTAATAACGCCCTATCAACAATCTTAGTTTGTTGTACTATTTTACGAGTCTTCATGACAATTCTAAATTGATTTCTTTCTCGCAACGAAATCTTCATGTTTATTTTACATTATTTTCGGCAAAACTTTAACATTTACATGCTCTAATAGTATTTTCGAAGAATTTAATAGATTCAGGGTGTCTTTCGAGAGATTGAGTCATAACTAACTACAAATTATTGAGTTTAAAATAAGTCGTTTTTAAGGAAAATTAAACTTCAAAATCGATGATCCACAACAAGTTTATTTAATAAATATTGACGACTAGTTTGGGCAAATTTTTGCCATCATCTGGTCGACATTGTTAATAAAAAATGAAGTATAATAACAAGGTGTTCATCGAAAAGTTGTATGCAACATTAAATATCTTTCCTCGAAGAAAATTATAAAGTGAAAATTAAATTAAATAGAATTCTAATAACCAACGTGAGGCCTCAAAAACAGTTGGTAAAATTATATAAAAGAAAATTCTGATGGCGGTGTCCATCAGCCATTCGCCATTTTGAGGTTATTCAAAATAAAAATTATGAAGGGAAAGCCACGAATGGCTTGAAGAACCCACATAATCTAACTTGAGATTGATAAGGAAACTTTAAAAGTAAGTGCGGTGAGCACATAAAAAACTTTTGAGTCCCAAAATGAAGCGAATTTGTTGTACATCTTCATTTTGGTAGGTACTCAAAAGTCACCACGTTTCAAGTTTTAAGTTCCTTTTTGGTAAAGTTTCTTATGTGCTCACCGCACTTAATTTTAAAGTTTCATTATCTGTCTCAAGTTAGATTATGTGGGTTCTTCAAGCCATTCGTGGCTTTCCCTTCATAATTTTGCTTTCGAATAACCTCAAAATGGCGGACATGTGATGTTGTGGACACGGCCATCAGAATTTTCTTTAGAATTCTATTTACTTTAATTTTCACTTCAATAATTTTCTTTGAGGAAAGATATTTAATGTTACCTACATACCTACAACTTTTCGATGAGCACCTTGTTATTATACTTCATTTTTTATTAACAATTTCGACCTGATGATGGTAAAAATTTGCCGAAACTAGTCGTCAACATTTATTAAATAAACTTGTTGTGGTTCATCGACTTTGAATTTTTATTTTTCTGTCAATCATGGTACCACATAGGAGAATGGATAATTTTGTTCAATTGTAAGTTGATTTAATCCGTCTTACCTGCATCCAAAATTGCCTGGTTATGAATCAAGTCTAGTTAGTCGATATACTTATTTGTAATTAGACTTCATAAAGGTTTAACCAGGCTACCGTGGAAATGAGTAAATTGGTTTAAATCAACTTGTTTTTAAGTTGTGTAAAGCTATGTTCCAACAGCTGGGAGACATCATGTATATCATTTATTAATTGATGATGTGAAAATTCCACGAAGGAAAATTCAAAAAAAGCTCCCGTGGGATTCGAACCAGCGTCCTTCTGATTTCTATCAAAAGGTTCTCTTATTTAAGCTACACGAGGTCTCGTAGCCTAGCTATGTTCCAACAGCTGGGAGACATCATGTATATCATTTATTAATTGATGATGTGAAAATTCCACGAAGGAAAATTAAAAAAAAGCTCCCGTGGGATTCGAACCAGCGTCCTTCTGATTTCTATCAAAAGGTTCTCTTATTTAAGCTACACGAGGTCTCGTAGCCTAGCTGCTTAAAGCTTTATGACATGTTTCAAATCCAAGCGCAATTTTGCCCTTCATTTAAACTATCTTTTTTCAGTCTTCCTGTTTCACTCAAACTTGTCTTCAACGTCTTTCAGTTGATAACAGAAAGTTCAAAAATGTTTCGGATTTGACTCATGATACAATGCTTCAATCCGCTGTGCTACAAGGTTAATCCTAGAGTGTCCGGCTAGAAATCGGAACGACGTGGGTTCGAATCCCAACGAAAGCCAGCTTATATCAAATTTTTTTAACTAAATCATTACATCCTTTAATCAATAAAATTTAATTTTGTTATTACAATAAAACTAATGAAATAATTGAAGAGAAAATTAACAAATAAAAAATAAAGGTCTACTAACTTATTCAAATTTAAATTGTTGTTTTCCTAAAAACTTACAATACGATATAAAAGTTGACCGGTGACATTCAATTCCTGTCAAATTATATTTTTATACAAATCATTAACCAATTTTCTAAAATAAATTTTATAAAAAATATATTAAGATCATAAAATGGGTTAATTTATTGATATTCCTTGTATATGGTTTACCCTGCAACAATTTTTTTTAACAAATATGTGTATTTTATATATAAAATATGTACTTACTTTAGTTAAAAAATAGTTATTTATGCAACTATTGTGTAAAGTGACCTTTTTTTAACGAATGTGAAGTTTGTCAAAAAAAGGTACTTTACGCACGTGTTCCATACAATTTTTTTCTACAACCGAAATTTTGACGATAAATGATGATTGCAATTTTTATTTTTTTGCACTAGTGCAAAAAAACGTTTTCTTTTTTTCACTAGTGCAAAAAAAACCGGATACTAGATTTGTCAAATAAATACTAAAAAACAAACCTAAAACAAATTCAATTGTTTTTCTTTTTTGCACTAGTGAAAAAAAGAGTTTTTTTTCACTAGTGAAAAAATGTACATCTTTACAAACTCTACAGAGTGCGTGAAGTAGGCACTTCACACACGGTTGTAGAAAAAATAAATTTTAAGACATATTTGTACTGAGATACGATTTTACACTTGATCTTTGCATTTAATGTCTATTTTTGACATTCTTAGGACTTTGAAATTAGTAAAATCAAATCAAATTTCTTGAAAAGGTTAACAATATATTACTTACCTAGAAGGATAATAAATATTTGATCGTGTCTACCCTTAACTGAAATAAATGAAAATAACTTACATAGCGGCATTTTATTGACTGTATTAATAATATTATTACAATTAAGCTTTGAAAATTTAACTATTAATACAATAACATTTTATTTTTTCCATTATTTTAGTATTTTTTAGAAATTTTTTTATATTTTCACCGTGTTCTTTGTCTCTGTGTCATTCCGTGGAATTTTATAATCGAATTTAAACCTATTTCCCGACTACCTAGAGCTCTGAAATTTTCAGGATAGTTAAGAACTGGATGACAATGCATGTTTCAAGTGTGTTTAGGCATATACATAAATTTCGAAATTTATACTGAATTGATATGAAATATGATATAAATTGTGCATACATGTTATCATTTTGAAAGTGTTTAAATATGTCGTTTGTAGCCTAGTTGATTAAGCGTCGGATATGTGTCAAGGTGACAGTTCTGTTATGTTATCATAATGGGATCGACTACGCGAGAGAGAAGATTTTTTTTTGTTCTACATGTGACAACAGTAATTATTATTTTAACTGTTAATAAAATAAACTAATTTAGAAAATTTTTAATTTTTTTTTTTTTTTAGTATACTGTTAACTATGCCGTAATCTATCTCGATAAAGCGCTATTTGCCAAGGGAGTAATAATTTAATAATAGTAATATGACTTATAAATCACCAAAAAAAAACTTTCGACTATAAAAAGTTCATTTTATAAATTGTGATTATTCTATAATATAAGTCGTGCTCAGGTATCCTTTTCTGACTCTTCTGATAAATAAATAAATGAATAGTAAAAATTTGAAGCAAAAAATATTATATCTAATTCATAACTTACTAATTCGTAAATTTGAAATATTACTATTAATATTTGCGTAATACACACTATACTGAAAATTATTGATTTTATCTGGTTTTGAAACAAAAACTATTTAGTGTAGTTTGGCAACAGAGAAGGACGCCATATCACTCGTAAAATGGGAAATATACGGAGAACGGACGCCATAAATACTGTAGCATGGGATCAGATGGAAACAAAAATATACAAATGGACGTTACAAACATCGTGCTGTAGGTGGAAGCCACATCCATCTTAGAATTCAGGACTTTTTTTTATTGATTAATAACTCAAGTCACCACTGACTTATAAACTACAATATTTAACTGTATACACCGAGTATATACACTATTTCTTGCTCTTTCTGGGGGACGTCATATATCTGCGCTATGGTTGGACGTCACAAATATCGTGGGATGTATATATATATATATATATATATATATATATATATATATATATATATATATATATATATACAAAAGGGGACAATTATTGGGCATGTACGCAAAAAGGATCAATAAGGCCACGAGTAGGAATGGTAACCGCAGACATGCATGTTTCTGGCTCATTAGCCGTCATCAGTGCGGCATAACCAAGTAGGGTATTGCACTTGGCTAGCAAAAGTGTTGGGTACTTGGGAGCAAAGGATGTTGGGGAAACATGTGTAAAGAAACATAAAAACACAAAAACAACGAAAGCTCACACAGGAGTCCTATCGCCATTTTGTGCTTTCGGCCAGCTGTGCCAATGGGATTTTTTGCGTACATGCCCAATAATTGTCCCCTTTTGTTTATATTAATACGCATTTTCTTGGCACTTTGTTTATATATATATATATATATATATGTATATATATTAAATATAAAATTATATTGATAAGAACTTTTTTAAAAAGAAAACAATACAAAAACATTTATTATTCAATGGTTTGATTTAATTTAAAAAAACAATCCGAACAATTAATTTTATTACTGCAAAATATAATTGAGAAAAAAATATTAATAACAATTTACACTTGAATAAGGAACCTGTATATATACATTTAGATAAAAAATGAAAATTCATTATATGCAGTTTTTTGTAATTATTGGTTTAGCTTTACTAAATATATGTTTAGCACATCGGTTTTCAATAGATGGTAAGTGTTTTTATAATATTAGATGTAATTATATGAATGGAGAACGTACGGTATAATTTAGCATAAGCGATTTATTGAAATGGGATATTTTTCTAAAATATGATTTTTCTTTTTTTTTGTTACTGTATAGGATATTTCAGGTATTTATAAATATTTATTCTTATTTATGGCAATTTAAAAGGCATTTGATATCAAACCAAATGTACTTTTGATGAACATATTATTTGTTCGTTTATTAGGTTAGAATATTTAAAGGTCTTTATAAGTAAATTAAATTAACTTAATTTAAAGTAGTTAAACTATTCTCCATTTTTATAACTTATAAGAGCTGACCCGGCAGACTTTGTTATCGTTTTTTATTGCTTTTAATAGTTTTTTTATTTATTGAATAAATATATTACACTTTAACTGCGCCTCCTAACTGTGGCGTCATAGTACTTACTTTATTATTAATTTTTCGATTTTTTTTATACCTACTTATTTAGTAAGATTTACTCGTTTAAATAGATGGGATATCAAGTGCGCTACCTTACGGTGGCGTCATAGTATTTAATTTAGTTAGTATTTGCTTTATTTTTTCACGCATTTGTGTTCGTCTATTTTTTATTTTACAACAATTTCCAGTTTTTCTCATTATTCATAAATTAAAACACAACACCATCTACTAGGTCTTCCCGCAACTTTTTGTTGAATAATCTAGAAATTAAAACAACATATACCGGGTGTTTACCCAACCTGACTGTCAAACGTTGATAGAGAGTTATGTCAATAAACCTGCACCGCCATCTATTATGAATTCACTTAGTAGGTATTGTCATTTCATTAAAAAATATATAGTGGGCTGACTAGTAAATCTATTTCATTTTCGTATCCGCAACACATGGAAAATATTCCATCAAAATGGTCCATGGTAAATAAAGATGTTATTTTCTCTACATTTGACCTTGTTTCTGATGTTTATGAGTGAAGTATGTAAATAATAATTTACCACCAGAATTTCCGGATACTGATCTAAAATACAGTGTACCTATCTAATTTTATGGACGTTTCATTTCATTAAATTATAAAATAAATTTGCTCAAAACTAAGTCACGCATAGTACGGTTGCCACGTACTTTTAATGAAAATAAAATAAAATCAAATTAAAAAAAAAATAATCAAAAGGTTAATCAAATTTTTCCAATTGAAATTCAGCTCCAGCTGAGATCGGTAGTGGTTTCTCTACTGGCAAATTTGTGCCCAGCTCAGCCGTAGAGGGTAAGTACCAAAATAAAGTGAGTGCGTAACCGATTTAAACGTTTAAAATCGGAAACCCCTGTTGTTCTAGGCACTACCTCTCCCACTGGAGATAATTAAATAAATTTAGAATTTTTAATCAGTATTAATTGAATTGTACTATAAAATGATAAAGTGAGCTAAATAAAACAGAATATCAACTAGACCCTTCTTTAATAACAGTAAAGAATTTACACAACTGTCTAACCTTGCGCTAAACAACGTTATCGATATATAAAAAAAGGAAATAAATGAGTAATATAAAAGAATTAACTAATATATGTGTGATCACACGCAATACAATGAGGAAAATAAATTTTAACTAGTCACGACTTAAGTCTAATATGGCTTATCTGTTAAACTAAATTCGATTCCTTGCTATCCTAGGCTTCTCCAATACTTAGGCCGGTACCAAAATCAAGCCTGTTCCCAGAACCAATAGGCTTGCACCAATCACAAATAACTTAAGCTCGTACTAAGTATCAGGCCAGCAATCAAAATTCAGCCTGTATCTAGGACTTAAGCCCGTAACTAGGACTTATGCCTGTATCTAGGACCCCATTAAAATAGGGTTATTTTGTTTCTTCAAGATCGTGACACCCCTGGCTGGTAAACGGGTGGAACAATATACTCGTTGCTAATTGCACCAATCTACTTCTAACCACAATTCGCTGCCTGAACGGTATTGAATTACCAAATATTCCACTGTCTGTTCTGTGGGCTATCAACGAAGATTTTACTAAATATCCCTCCACGAGGATTTTTCCAACGAATCTGTACCAAAAATAACAAGAAAACTAACTCCAACACGATTCAATTGGAAAACTGAGGTTTAGTTTCGTAAATCCAAACTTAATTGACTCGGATGCACCGGGATTAAAAACTTAAACAGAAAATCTTCTGGCTTGCACACGACAACCTATTCAAATTCAAATTCAAATTCAAAATTCAAAAATACTTTATTTTGTCAGTTCAAATTACAACATAAACTAAAAAAAAAAATATTTCAAAATAATTTGACAAAATAGGACCATCTCTCGATTACAAAACCGCTAACAGTAAGCTCTATAAGAGCTTATGCGAAAAGACCCTTATAAAATAAAATAAGAATAACTACGTTAAATAATTTTGCTTGTTTAAATACAAGAGTAGTATGATCTATAATAACTACGCAATACAACAACTGATTAAACATAAGTACTTTACACTGTTTTTTTATCAACCTTAACTATTTATAATAAACTATCCGTTATTAATTTAGGAATATTTTTCATTGAAGTCCAGAAAGGTTTTATATAATTAATTAATAGGGGAGGGAGGAGAAAGTCTTGCAGAGAGCCACGGAAGGGAAAAAGAGAGAATAGCTAAAAGCTAGTCGACGAGGGAAGTACGAAATAATTATATACCTATACAATATATTATAACTGCAGTTGCTCTTGAAGTAGTTTTTGTTTGGTATATTTGGAAAACGTGTAAAGAGACATATTTTTGACTTCAATTTGCAGACTATTCCAAATTTTTATCGCTGAAAATACAAACGATCTTTGAAAAGCTGACGTTCTATGGCGAGGCACAACAAACCTGTGAGCATTTCTTGTTCGAGATGAAAGTGTTAAAAATTTGTTAGCCAAATAAGCCGGTTTTCCAGTTTTTAAAAGTAGTATTATGGTGGTTAAGATAAGGTGTTATATGGTTTCTATAGGATATGGCGTATGAAAATCGCATGCAACTGTTTTGAATTTTCTGTACGGATTTTTTTGTCTGCCAAGATAGTGAATCTCCATACACAACATCTGCATAATCAAAGAGAGATAAGATTAATGTGTCGCATAAAAAATATTTTTGTTTTGATGATAAGTTTTTTTTATATTTATAAATATTTCTTAGACGTATATAACCTGCGGTCAGTTTCTTTTTAATATGAAGATCAAATGAGATAGAGCTGTCAAAAATAACACCTAAATTTTTTGCCTGCTGTACTATTGGTATTTTTTCATTGTCAATATGAATGTTAAGGTTTTGTTCAATATGTTCTCTTATATTTTTATTTTTATTAAGAATGATAATTTGGGATTTTGACGAGTTAAGTTTTAAATTATGATCATTAGCATAACAAGCTATGTTGTGCAAGTCTTCGTTTACCATTTGACTAACATCATGGATGGTGTGTTTGTTTATGGGTATGCGTAATTGTCCGTCATCTGCAAATTGATCTAGTTTTGAGTTTTTTACTTTTTTAACCATGTCTGATACATAAATAGAGAAAAAAATCGGTGACAGCACAGAACCTTGCGAAACTCCTTGTTTTATCAATTTAAAATCTGATCTGTTGAACCCTGTTGTTGTTTTTATTTCCACACAGTTGAACCTATTATTTAGCATGCTTTGACAAAGACTATAAGAATTTTGAGAAAATCCAAAATATTTAAGTTTAGCTAATAACATTTTATGACTTATAGTGTCAAACGCTTTGCTAAAGTCTAATAAGGTTAAGCACGTACTATCACCTTGTTCTTCATAAGCTCGTACATCATTTAGGACATTTACCAAAGCTGTAGTTGTACTATAATATTTTCTAAAGCCTGATTGGCACTCTGGAATTAATTTGTTTTTGTCCGTAAACTTAGTTATCTGTTGACAGATGAATTTCTCAATAATTTTTGAAGCAGCAGGTAATACGCTAATTGGTCGGAGATCTTTAAGTTCTTTAGGATTATTAACTTTAGGTAGTGGCTTAACTATGGCTTTTTTCCATACTGCCGGATAAGTGTTTTCTAATATGCATGTGTTAATAATATTGATCAATGCCCCAGCACAAAATGGAAGACAGAGCCTTATGTCTTTAATGGAAATACCGTCCACACCAGTGGCATTAGAAGAGATTGAATTAACTATTTTATTTAGGTTTATTTCATTTATAAGCCCAAAATCAAGTGTTTCATTAATCATTTTATTATTATTGTAAAATTCAATCAGTTCTTGCGAAGTTGTATCTAATAAATTGTCAGTTTCTTGAAAAAAACTATGAATCTTGTTTGCGTTTTTAAGTTGGTCAGGTATGTCTGTATGTGTGTTTTGTACAATGTTTAGTCTTTTTGTTGCATTCCAAAATTGTTTACCTTTTTTTTGTGATAATGTTCTGAAGTATGATATTTTTTCTCTTGCCAAAGCATGCTTGGTAAAGTTTCGAAGTTGACGGTAATAAGCTAAGTCTCTCTCATTTCGAGTTCGTAAGAATTTTTTGTGTGATTTGTCTCTTAGCTTGATTAGTAATTTGATGTTATCGGTTAACCAAGGTAAGAATGGTTTTTCTTTAATTGATTTTACTTTAAGGGGTGCATGTGTGTCTAAAATACCAATTATCAATTTATTAAAAAGACTTGCTTTCTCGTCTATGTTTTTTGTACGGTATACTAATTCCCAGTTGCAGTTTTGTCCACCTGCCAAAAAATTTTGAGAATTTATATTTTTGTAGTTTCTGTAATTAATTGTTTTGGTTGAACTAGGTAAAGATGGTATTAGAAAGGATGAAAAAACCAAGTTATGATCCGTGATGGACTGGGAAACAGGTAAGGAGCCAGATTCTACGATATCAAGAGATTCACTAGATATAATCATATCAATTAGACTATCTTGATTTGTTCCTAAATTTATTCTAGTTGAATTTCTGATGTTCTGTTTAAGTTGAAAGACATTTAAAATGTTTTTTAATCTAGCAGAATAAGGACTATTATCTAAATAATTAATATTAATGTCTCCTGCTAGGATCACAAAGTCATACTGGTAAGAAATATACCCAAGAAACTCTTCTAAGGTATCCAGAAAAGCAGATTTACTGCCAGAAGGAGACCTGTAGACATTTACCACCAAGTAAGACTTTCCCTCCATAATAAAAGAAAAAGCTATATTTTCAATGTCATTTAGATGGAGCAAAACTTTTTTAAACTTCAAACATGTCTTAATATAGACGGCAACACCACCACCTCTGCCCCCCTCCCTGTCTTCCCTTAGAAACCTATAACCTGGGATATCAAAAATACTACTGGAAATTTGTTCATTTAGCCAGGTTTCATTTAAACAAAATATGTCAAAACTGTATTCACAGATATAGTTAACAAGCTCATCGAACACCGTATTCATAGAACGAACATTTAATAGGCCAATAGAAAAACTGTTTTTAATATTATCGTAGTCATGTTCCCTAGGTAAAATAATATTTTCATCCACTCGCCGATCCAAGAGGTTATTAGCCATAGTCTCTCATCATTCCCGCCGAACTCCCCCGCAAGACCCTCTCCACCAAGCAAAACAGTTCTAGACTATAATAAGACAGAAGGTTATTTAAGGTTTCCTTATATTTATTTGTCATTATTTTTTTTGTCTAGATAAGACAAGAAACATAGTCTAGCACCTGCTGGTCATTTAAATAGAAATAATAAAATAAACAAAAATACACAGTAAGAGAAAAAAAATAATTACTTACGCATATTAAGTGTACATAAAATATTAAATAATCCATTCCCAACAACCATTTTTTTTACGAAAACAATATTACATTTACCTACATTATCCAAAACAGTATTTGAATAGTAATTTAACAATACACACACCGAAAGAAACATTTTTTGTGATTAAACAATAACAAATTAATCGCTATTTTTTAAAAGTAAATATTCTTAACTTTTTTTTTTACTGTAAGTAGGTATTTTAAATAAATTTAGAGAAAAATGAGAGCACTTACTGATCTATTTTTAAACATTCATATTAACTAAATATACTAAATATTAATTAAATCGGTTTAACTATAGATACGATGCATAACATTATTTTTTTTGACGTAAATATTGCCATTTAATAGATACCCATGCACTATTTTTCGTATGCTTTTCAATGGCCTTTTTAAATAACTCACGACGCATGTATGTTAAATCTTCTTTAATTTGCACCCCCGAATCTTTTAATAATTTCCGATTTTTCAAAATCGACGTACGAGCCACATTGTTTGAAAACTGCACTAGAACTACAGGTGGACGGTCGCCTGGAAGTTTGTTAGGTATGCGATGGCACTTCACTATCTCGTTTTTTTTAATATTTATTTTTAGTTTTTGTTGAAATAGGTCAGTAACTTTCGCAAACGTGTCTTCATTATTTTCGGTTTTTATGCCGAAAATACGTATGTTTTGATTTTTCGCCATTTGATGTTGTTCATCACATGACTTTAGTAGGCGCTGATTTTCAGTTTCCAACTTTGAAACTCGTTCCTGAAGTTGTTCTATGTCTCGTTTATGTACTTGTAGCGCATCTTCTAGTTTTTTTTCTGGCAATAGCATCACTTTATCTGCGATTTCTTGAAGAAAACTTTTATTAAATGTGTTTTTGATTGTCGTTTTAATTTCGCGTATATCCGTGGTTGACAGACCCATAATGGCGGTTAATATGGCGGTGTATTTGCTTCACTTTCTGAAACGATTTCACAAGGATCTTTTTGGTATAATGAATTTTCTTTATATTCACTAATGCACTGTTCAGTTGAAAGCAGAAACAGAAAAGGCACTAGGATCTACTTATCTCCGATAGAATTTGACAGACTCGGAAAATGGCTCCTACCACTGTAAGGTCAAAACCGAAGGATTATCAGCCAACAACTACAGTGATAGTCTAATAACAATAAATCTTATTACCTATCATAGTAACACCAAAATTCTCAATATTACTTAATTTCTCGTTCATACCCAATCTTTATATGCTAGATAGCGATATAACGGAACAACAATACGTCGAGTTATCGACAAAAGAAAGAAAGAGAATTGACAACCGATTTCAGACGTCAGTAAATGATAAATCGAAGTAAACAAAGCGATCACAACTGAATTTAATAAATATACTTTCAAAACAATATTAGCAACAATTATGGCCAGAATAATAACAATATATATGTATATATAGTACAGTACTGCAGGCCTTTGAGGCCCATGACTTTTTTTTCTTTATCGTTCTTCAACTGCCTTAACAATTTCTCTCCACAGGTTGCGATTCTGTACTTTTGCACCCCAATTTGGTTCTACCTCTCTGATATCTTCCAACACCGCGTCCAACCATTTTTTCTTTGGTCTCCCTCTTTTTCTTTTACCTCCTTCCCCTTCTTTAATGACCTTTTTTGCATATCTATCTTCTGGCATCCTCCTAGTATGCCCGAACCATCTCACCCTTTGAGCTTTTATGAAGCTTGTTACTGATGGGTATTTATAAAGATCTTTCAATTCTTGGTTAGTTCTTCTTCTCCAGAGTCCTTCATCTGTTTTTATTCCCCCCAGAATTTTCCTTAGTACCTTCCTTTCCCATATATCCAGTTTTGTTTCTTCCGCTTTTGTTAAAACCCATGTTTCGCTTCCGTATGTCACTGTTGGTCGTATTATTGTTCGATAAATTTTAATTTTGGCTTCTCTAGATAACTCCTTTGATCTTATTAACTTATTTAAAAATCCCACAGCTTTACTTCCTTTCACTAATCTTTTATTTATTTCTTTCCATTCTTCATTTTTATTTGTCAGCGTTGCACCCAAGTATTCGAATTCACAGACTTTTTCAATTTTATATTTTCTGTCCTCCCCCGCTTTAATCTCTATATATTCTTTTTTACCGTCCACATTCTGATGGTTTAGCACCATATATTTTGATTTCTTCTGATTTATACTAAGTCCGTAATTTTTTGCAGCCTCTTCCAACTTACAGAACGCTCTTTCCAGTTCCTTCCTTGTTCTGGTTAGCAAAGCTAAATCATCTGCATATGCAATTATCTGTTGCTTGTGGTGATAAATAAGCCCTGTTGTTTGTATGTTGCTATCTCGTACAATTTTTTCCAACACTAGATTGAAAACCGTTGTCGATATTGGATCTCCTTGCTTTAATCCTTTTTGGACTCTAAATTTGTCTGATACAGTAGTTCCTTCGCTCGTTACTCTGCTATATGAATTGTCTAATGTCATCTTGATTAGCTTCACGATTTTCTTTGGTATTTCTAGTAAGTTCAAGGCATTATACATTTTGTTTCTATATATTGTATCATAAGCCTGCTTAAAATCTACAAACATGACATGTAGTCCTAAATTTCGCTCGTAGCTTTTATCCATTATTGTCTTAAGGGTAAATATTTGATCTGTTGTTCCTCTTCCTTTCTTGAAACCTCCTTGGTATTCTCCCACTATTCTTTCTTGGTACACATTCAATCTGCTTCTCAAAACTCTAGCCAGAACTTTGTACACCACATCCAGAAGTGATATCCCTCTATAATTCTCGCATATACTTTTGTCCCCTTTCTTGAAGATTGGACATATTATTGCATTGTTCCATCTCTCAGGCATTTTTTCTTCGTTCCATATTTTACGTATTATTCTGCATATTCTTTTCTGTATCTCTTCTCCCCCGTATTTAACAATTTCTGCTGGGATCCCATTCTCTCCTGCACTCTTATGGTTCTTCAAATTTTCCATCTGTTTTAAGATTTCTTTATCTGTTGGTTCCTCCACGTGATCCACATTTTCTCTTTTCTCCTCTACTTTTTGTTCCTGCTCTGGTTCTTTTTCTTGACCATTTAGCACTCCTTCGAAGTATTGCGCCCATCTTTTTGCTTTTTCTCTTGGATCTGCCAATATCCTTCCTTCGTTATCCTTAATATAAGGTACTTGGTAATTAACTGCGCCCTCTCGTGATTTCTTGGCCTCTTGGTAAAAATTTCTTAATTGTTTGTTTTTAAAGTGTTCTTCAATATTTTGTAATTTATTCCGCATATAATTTCTCTTCTTCTGCCTGAGTAACTTTTGAATAATAACAATAGTTGGCGATTAACTATAATCGAACTTAAATTAACTTGTATCTGACATGATTTAACCCTTAGTAATGAAGAATTTATAAGGTAAGAAATTAGTTATAACTATAGCGAATTTTAACCCGTGACACGGTAGATGCAAGTTGAATAACAGTTTGATACTAAATCTTTAGACTTTAATCTAATAAATTTCATTTTTATTTTATATATGATATCTGTTTTTACAGCTTTTTGTGTATTTTTTCTAAATCTGTGATTTTATTAACAATAAACCATTTTAAGAGAACCGAGAAGAATGATTCAGAACTTATAAGGTGTGTAAAGGACGTGTTTATAACAATTTACTAATGTAGATTTTGGTCACTTTGAGGAGCAAATAAATCTACTTTAATAAGATGGTTGGCACGCATAAAAAATCATACAATTTACAAAAAAAAATCATGATTAACAGATTCAGTATCAATTAATGATATTGTCTTGTTAGAGAAAATAACAAATGCGTTTAAGTTTTCCCAAAATGTTAATAAAAAGTAAATTGGAAGACTATAAAGGTTTATAATGGGTATTTTAAATAACACAAGTATAAAACATCCCAAAAAAAATTTTAATATCAATAAAACGATCTTTATTGGATAGAAAATTTAAATATGATTTAGGCCACGTGGCGTCCACGGCTGGCGTATATAAGGCGCAACTTGGAGACCAATATTAACAAACTTTTCGCACCACTTGCAGCCATATTTCACCAATAACTTTAAAGAAAATAATCCATTTGATATAAATCACACGATATTGGTTGTTCATAAACATTGTGTAAACTTATTTTTTCATCAATAATTTCTTTAAGTAAATCATTTGTTGCGCGCGCAATGTGTCATATGGCTCTGTCCTCTTGGACCAAATTCAAGCAACATTATTGCTAGTTACTTAAAAGTACTTAAAAAATTATAGGTAATCATATTACTATCCCGTTCTACATCACAATATTCTGACCATTATAATTTTTTAAAAAATATAGACCAATGACTCTGTCAGGTGGTGGTCCATTATAATAACTTTACCAATCGCGAGAGCCATTAAAAGTAATAAAATATCAAGAAAAGATTCTTAAAATAACGAGTTCGTCTGTATTGATCTAACACATCTTCTCGGCCTACTATCCTATTTAAAACTCTGCAAGCAACTTCAACAACGTTATTTTTAACAAAACCTGTTCTTGCTATAATAATAGGATGTCTCAAAGTCATTTTTGTTTAGTGTTATAATGGAAAAAATAATAAATTCCCGAAAGATACAGATGAACTAATTGAGAATTATTAATTAAAAGTTATTAGTATTAAAATTGGACTTTAACTATTTGACATTTTGATAACTTAAATTTATTAATATAAACCCAAAGGCACGTTTTGAAATGTTGACTTGATGAATGTATCCAAGTATATATAATCTTCAAAATATTTTACCTACTAGATACTAGATACTAAGCCGTTCAATTTTTAAAATACTTGTAAAAAGTGGAGTCGATTTGCCCAGGTGACCTTACTACACTGTGACCTAAAAGATCTTTTGTGTTTTCCATATATTTAATATCTATTATCTGCTTAGGATGTACGTTTCTAACCTAATCAAGCTCTAAGAAGACCTTTCCCAGATATTAATGTCGTTGGCAAACAATAAGTCTTTAGTTACAGTTACAGATAATATGTTTAGCCGTTTCATCTGCACACTCACAGAAACTGTATAGTCCACAGTCCACTCGCGTATTTTACAGATATGGTACCTCAGTAGACATTTTCTTGTTAAATTTCTTGTAATTATTCAGGTTTCTGAAGCTGTAAAAGATATTTAGAATAGCGCAGTGAAAGTCGTATTAACCTTTTCACTTGTTTTTTACCTGGAGTGTTTTCCAGTAGACTGCACTGCTTTTTCCCAAATTGGAACTTTATTTATAATGCCACAGATAGGTTGATTTAATAAAAGAAGTACTAACTTCTTCTTTTGTGAGACTATCAGCAATCTTGTTTTAAACAATCCCTTTATGCCATGGTTAAAAATTGCAATTTTAAATTGAAAATTGAGTTAAATAGTGTTTTGACAAAAGGTAGTGAATTATTCTTGCTTTAAAAAATGTCGAACATGTTGACTAGCCCGAAACTGTCGAAAAAGTCCGTCTGTTTAATAAAAATGAGCCAAAATCTTTATTAAGATATATGAAAATGAAATTAAATATATCCGAAGATTTAATCTATCGCATTTTGACTGGGGATTTTGGCATTAAAAAGGATTGTTGACGGTTTGTTCCGTACAAGCTCACGGATGACCAAAAAATTGCTTCAAATTCAACATTCGAAAGACGTTACTATAAAGGCCAACACTGTGACTGGTCACCATACGTAGTGTTTTTAATACGATCCCAAAATGAATCGTCAAAGTTCCGCATGGAAGCACTTACGCGAGCCAAACACAAAAGAAAGCTGTTTGGAGAAGTCAAAAGTAAAGACAATATTGATTTTTTTCTACAATTTAAATGGAATTATTTACAAAGAATTCATTAATGCCGTATATTATCTTTGTGTTATAAGGCGTATGCTCTCAAGTATTCGTCTTGCTGGGCAATAATATCGTGAAGAAGGAAGCTGGCTTTTATTAGGTACACAAAAATGCACCATCATCATCATGATCGTTATTTGTGTCCGATTTTTGGACAAAAAATTGCATTTTAAACATAAACCTCTTCACATATTTTTCGGATATGGCACCGTGTGACTTTTTTCTATTCTGTAGACTACATTTCCCCCATGAAGAGACAGCGGTAGGTATGCCGACATAGAGGCCATCCAAAAGGCGTCGACGACCATTTTGAAAAACATCCCGGTCAATGAGCTGAAACTCTCATGCGAAAAACTTGTGTACCGTGCAAATCGCTGTGTTTACTCTAAAGGGGACTATTTTGAAGAAAATGAATTCCATTTGCCAAAAAAAATTGTTAATTTTTCCCTTTGTCCTGTTTACTGTGCAACAGACCTGCAGTAATTTTTTTATATATTTTCTAGTTTTCTCGCTTTATTCTGTATTCTTTTTGTTAAGTTCTGCTGGTTAATATTAAAATATATGCGGTGGTAAAAAAAACGAGTCACCTTATAAAAAATCAATTTTAACAGAGATATAATAATGCAATATACGAGTAAACTGACATACTTTTAGTGCTAACGTGTACAGAAACCGAACTTTATTACATTGTTAAATTACTGCAGATCAGATTCATTAGGAATTCATTAATTATTCGAATAAGAGCAATGAGAGATTAAAATAAAAAAAACATTTATTACAGATCTGATAAAACGAATAACTGATATCTATCAGATAGGTATGTTAAACAAGAATTTCTTGTTACCTTATATATCTATTAGAATCTTAATTGTGAAATAAATCTATCCAATTTTTTTTCCAAGGACGTCAAGCGGCAAAAAGTGCCATTTTTAAAGTAAAATGGCGTATCTCCGTTGTTTTCCTAGAATTATTACAAATTAAATGTGTTTTTATTTATTTATTTAGTTTGGAAAATGTCAAGAGGGTTTTTAGATTTAACGCTATAACTCTTTTATTTATAAAACAGATTTTAGTAATACAAATTGCATAATATAATATTAAAAGCAGAAAACACTACCAATAGTTCTTCACCAAAAACGTCATATCATTTTTTTTTGTAAATGGGTTTTTAAAGATATTTTACTATGTATATTTAAAATTCAGCGTGTTTTTAAGTAGAATCAGTATGTCATAACATGCGAGAAGGAGCATAAGTTGAAAAAATTACCTAAGTAAAAAAAAATTGCCGAAAAGATTTCATTTCGGCGTGTACGGGATTAGAAACCTGGACCGGTGAATCCGGCATCAACGTCAGCGATGACCTGCGCCTTAGCCTGCTCAGCCAACGAAGGCATTGAAAGTGGCATTAAAAGTGGTGAGATACTAAAAGTTGTTTTTAGTTCAACGAAGAGTTACATACAAATATACAAGTCAAGCTAATAAAAGCGTGTTAAAAGACCGAGTTCTCATAGTGTATTTAGTTTTTAAGCTTTATAAAACATAAAAAAATAGTGTTTATAATATAAAACGCTATAACTTGTTTATTCATTTATCGATTTTGATGATACAAGTAATGCCCAATAAAGTTTACTTTCTTGGACCTAGATACATTATAAGTTCAAAAATCTAGCAATATGTCATCGACATATTTAGTTATTTTCAGTCGACTTTAATCAACAAAAAAGTGAATTTTTCGCAAAGCACACTTTATGATCTCGTTTGTTTATTGTTTTGTACTTCTTTTGAATTTAAATTGTCCACTTTTTTACAAGTTTATGGTTATCTTTGATTTTTTACTTATCAGTTATTATTTTTAGATTGCTTTAAACCACCTGAATCAGGTCGTAACTGCAAAGCAGCCTTTCCTGCCTATACTTTCGATTTTCGATATAATGATTGCGTTCCAATTATATATGGTGGATGTGGTGCTACTCCGAATATGTTTTTTGATAAACATGAATGTCATAAAATAGCAACACCCATTTGTAAGACATTGAAAGTATTTGCTATTGAAGAGGTAAGCAAAAATCGTAACCATTAAAACCATTATAAAAACATATTACTTTTTTTTAGGATTTGGATTAACACTAAAGTGGTTCTGTTTGTGAAAAGAAAACTGACAAAAAGATATTGCAACAAAATTTGTATACTCACATATTCCTAATTCTTTAAAAGATTAATTCCTATAAATACTTTATTCAATGAATTATTTTTTAAGTTTAAATGGCAGAACAGTGTAACGAACGAAAATATTAGTAAGCGATTATTTCAGATGTCTCTTATGGGATTCTAAAAAATTTAGAATGTATACAAACAAGAATATATTAAATGATATTAAGAAGAAATTAAACAAATGTCGCATCTAGCAGAACTAGAACCTGCAATCTTTGCCTCTACTCGGCAACACTCTAATAAATACCTGAATTAAAATATAAGATAGGGCAAGAAAAGTGACTAAAAATTTGATGTTTCAATTGTCGATTTGACCAAAAACTCTCTCTAATTAACGGCATGCTATATGTGCTTCAGGAGAGTAAATAAGTGTTACATGTTACATGAATTAAATTTAACGATCAAAAAAGCAAAATAATTATCAAACATTAAAAGCTTAGTTGTTAGAGCGGTGACGCGTAGAGACAGAGGTTGCGCCTTCGAGTCCTGCTGGATGCAACATTTTTTTAATTTCTCCTAAATGTCAATTTATATAGCTTTTCTTGTTTGTTTACTTTTTGAAATCTTAAAAATAACATATTATTGCAATGACTTATATTACAACATTTTAAAAAGAAAGAAAATATTAGTATGTATTGTAGACTTAAATTATTTTGTTGCAAATATATGTATATGTTTGAAGTTGAAACTATTTAACAATACTTTTAACTCAGACATACAGCAAAAAACAATTAATACTAACAATAAATACACTAACTGTAAATTCGTATGTATAATAAAATTGTTTAAGTATCATTAAGAAATGTGCTTGACGTAGAAAATTTTATTTTTACTCTCTTTTAATTACATAATGTTTTTTTATAACGGCTGATGATTTATTAATTGAAACATCCTGAATACATTAAACTTTTATAAATTAATAATTACACAAGCCACTATCTGTTTTTTTGTAATTTACAAATTTTAATGTAACGATTAAGTCAAGCTAAGGTTTAACTATATTATTAGGTAAAAGGTAAGTTTTGCGATGTATTTAACTAAAATTATATATTTTTCGTTTGTTTAAATTTTTACGATTTTGTTTTTTTTTAATTTTTTTCAATGTTTTTTTTTTGCTTTATCACTTTTATCATATTTTCTCGTAAGACATACTATTTTTGTTGTTGTTTTATGTAATTTATCGATTAAATTTAGTAATTTTTTTGTTTTCTTTTTACTATTTTCTAATTTAATTTAGTTTCTCGTTTATCTGTTTATTTATTTATTTATTTATTTATTTATTTATTTATTTATTTATTTATCGAAATTAAACACCATCTGTTGGGTTTTCTCACAACCTAGATGTTAAATAATTTAGAAATCAAAACACAGTGCCATCTACCGGTTGTCTATCCAACCAAAGGTTTATTGAATAACATCAATTAACTTAAAGTGTCATTTATTAGGAATTCCTACGGCTAAGCAATGTCACTTAGGAGATATTGTCACTTTACTGTCTAAATATACAAATAAGTAAAAAAATATTTAAAAAAACATTTTATAGTGGACCAAATAGTAAATCTAATCCGTTCTCGAATCCATTTAAAATAATACAGTGATAACAACGTTTGTTCTTAGGGTAATATAGAATTCCCTATCGGATATAAAAAGTAAATGATAACCTAAAAAAAAGTGTAGAAAATCGCATAAAAGGCATTTAACTCTTGTGATTATTTGTGCTGTCCAAACAATTGGAATAGAGAGGAAAAAGAAAGAAAACCGACACTTAATTTGAAGCTCCAATTGTGAAAGATTGTCGCCTAATTCTAATTCTTCTTTTTTTTCACTCGTCATAAGAAACCTTGGCATCTTTAATTTTCGTGAAAATACTAAAAAATCACCCGTACTGATGGATTGAAATGATTTTTAAAATCTTATATTACATATAAGTACCCGGATGAGCAGCAAGCTTTGATTGTAAACCCAATTAATTTCATGAAGGTTTTCTTGAGTTAGCTAAGTTTGAGACACTTGGACCTGTTAGTGGTAGATGACGACAACGATCTTCTTTAATTTTATATTTTTAAAGACGTAGCTTCGTTAAGTTAGACTGTTTATAAGTATTTTTTTAAATCTTTTATTAATTTCTAATAACTAACTCATTAATAAAACATATTTTCTCAATAATTAAGAACTGATTTTTCCTGATCTTTTCTCAAACACCGTCTACGGTAGTAGCTTGAGTGTTTCCGTGTCGGTAAAGAATATATAACTCCCAATTAAAATCCCGGATCACATCACAATACATCAGAACTATAAGGACCTGTCGCCATGTCGTACTTTTCTGGAGACTGACCCCGGATTCGTGTTCAATGAGAATCTTACTGTTTTAATGAGTTTTTTTCTTACTACCAATAAACGTTAAGTTGGTATGACGGATGAGGCTTACTTTAGTATTTATACATAAATATTTGTCGAGCATTGTAGTTTTTCCTCGTACAGTCCGTTATAGATATTTTAACACAAACGAGTTACAAACAGAAATCTCATTTAGTCTACAAGTCACGTACTATACATTTTTTGCCTGTTATCAGGGATAGTCTTTATGTGTGTGCGAGATGACAATTTACCATTTCAATCTTCGGAATTTCCGTTTTGCTTCTGGTTCTACAAATTGAGAAAATGAAGTTAGAATATGCTATAAGAGGGTTTGTGTGGTATCATTATTGTTGCTCGGTTTGTGGCAGGAAATATTTTTTAAGTTTATTAATGGAATTAAGAATCTCTTTGTAAAGATAAATTTGGTAGATTAGTGTACGGCCTTTGTCCTAACATATAAACCTATCTTTATTTGTAATTCTTTAATAACATTAATGCCTTGTATCTTACTTTATCAAAACGAAAAAATGTATGGAATTAAAAGATAAATACCAAGATCGGTTCAGCTAACCTGACTCAAAGCAAATCAGAGAATAGTACTTAGGTGAGTGGTTCGTGAATAAATTTTTTTAAGTATTTAATAATGCTGTAAGTAAGTGTTGTTTAACCAAGAGATAAAATTTTGTGAAATCGGCAAAAAACGAAAAAATATATAGAAATATGTTTATACAAAAAAATTGAATTAAGTAAAAAAAACAAGTAACAAGGTTGGTAACAGATCCTGCTACGTATAAATTAAAATGGTAAAATAGTACATATCTAAAAAAGTAAAAAAAATCAAGACAGGTCTATCCTTCTTATAAAATGATTCGTAAAATGCATTAAAAAGTCACTGGGATTCCGTACCAGACAAAACATAACACACGTGTAAGAGATTGCATCAAGAAGATTTATTTATTTATTAATAATTACTTTAACTCTCGTTGTGAAGAACAAACTCACTTACATAAAATTAAATATAATCTTGTTTTGTACTTTACTATTAAAAAGACTTAAATTCTATGGGTTAAATAATTACTTATATAGTATAAAATAGACTAATGAAAAGTTTTTCACTCAGAGTGTGTCTTATTTACCCAAAGTCTTCGATCTAAATTGAAACACGAGCTCCAAAGTCTTTAGATACGGTATCAACTTCACACTGATTAATAAATGGTAAAGCCCGTAAGCGACGTTGGGTTAAAATTCTAAAATCCATTTAATCTGGGAATACCCTTAGAATTTTGTGATATATAGAGTGATACAGCTTTGCGATGTTAAAACTTTACGACAACAAGATAGAGAGATACAGGAAGAAATGTTATAGAATGAATTTTATTTTTATCTAGCCAATGTAAACATTATACCTGATGTAATTGTCTTTTTTCTCTCTTACTTTTACATCCTGGGCTTAGAACGACTCAAACACAATGAGTCCGTTTCGCCAACGTGGCGACGCTGGTCGTAGCCCCGAAGTGTGGGCACAGCTGGCCGAAGGCACAAATGTCAATAGGACTCCTGTGTGAGCTTTCGTTGTTTTGTGTTTTTTGACACATGTTTCCCTTTCATCCTTTGCTCCCAAGTACCCAACACTTTTGCTAGCCAAGTGCAATACCTTACTTGGTTATGCCGCACTGATGACAGCTAACGAGCCAGAAACATGCATGTCTGCGGTTACCATTCCTACTCGTGACTCTATATCCTTTTTGCGTACATGCCCAATAATTTGTCCCTTTTGTTTGTCTTAAGTACGCATTCTTTTTTTTTTTTTTTTAAATAGAAGTGTAGCCGAGTTGACAACCTGAAATGTCTGGTAAGTTGGTTATTTTGTTTGTCAATTATTCTTGGTTTTGTTAATCAGAAAAAATCAATTAAGGTTTTGGAAAGATTTTACAGATATTTGATAACGGTTTACCGTTAATAATCACTCTCACAACACAAAACAAGGAGCTGAAAATTTTGGTGACTTAATTGTTAGAAAGTATGCATAAATATCACTTAAATTTTCGATGTCTGTATGTTTATTAACACATTTCTTAATATCCGCAGCTATGGGTGCCATTTTCAAAAATAACCGTTTGCTGGTGTTGGATTCTCTGTCCAAAATAACATCATTATCATAGTCATCAGCGTGTTTGGTGACATAAAATTTAACCCAAGAAATTCAAATAAAACTCCAGGAGATGAGGTCCACCAGGAAGCTCGACTATCATATTTGTGTTGAGGGACCTCAGAATCCCTTGACTAACAAAACTCATTCCTGTGGATATTTTCCAAATGCAATTTTTGTTCTATATAAGTGGAAATTTACTTTAGAAATGCATTTGCCCTATGCACAAAATTTTTATTTAACCATCATGAATTTTGTAAACAAAGTTACCTGACGTTTTTACGATTCGAATGCCAGTTGTTGCATAGCGATTCATCTTACTGCGCAAAATTATAAGGTTTTATGCATTCTTGCCTCTCCTATATTTAGTATACCTACATGTGCCTGAAACTTTCGTTTATTGTTAGTTTATTTTTTTGTTTGTATAGTTTTAATATTCTTTGTAGCTATTTTGAAGTGATCCAAAAGTCGGTATAACTGAGGTATTTGTTGATTCATGAGGACATGTAGTTGATGTAGTTAATGGCTACCATTGATGACGGTGATTTACGCCTTTTGGGTCCGAATTCTGTATGAGTATTATTTTTTAACTTTATAAATTCTGTTTTTTGAAGTTATACTTCTATTCGGACACTCTGTGGAATGAATTAGTGTGTAGCTAAATGGGAAAAATCATTACATATGTAATGGTGTGAGTAAGAGAGAGACAGAATTACATATAAGGTATATTGTTCGGTAAAAACAAAGATGAAATATTTACTACATGTTATTAGTCATCACTATAAGTCCTTTGAATACCGTTTAAACATTCAGTGCATTGAAAAGAGATAGATATACAAACAGTCTGAGCTATTGTTATTGTATTAGATTGACGTATCGCATTATGTTTGACATATTATTTTATAATTCTGTCCAGTAAGTATACATATTAAGTTTAGTATTTTATATTAATAATAATATTCAGTAATGAGTATTGTATTGTAGTCTAAAATACCGTCACATGGTTGCATTATATCCTTCACTATGCTTTTCAGTCGAAGACATGCGTGTGAGTTAAAACCTGTTCCTGCAAAGATACTGAAAAGTGCAGTTTGAAGTGCCTTAAAATTTAGTAAAAGTGTGTACCTATATGTTGTTAGAAAATGTTTTGCATTGTTTTCTAGTGTTTTAAAATCTGTAATAGCCCACGGTAAGCAAATCGGGTTTTGTAAACACTTTTTTTGTACATTGATCGTTTTACTGTTTGGTTTTCGTGTTTGAAGTAAGGACACACATCAACTGGTCTTATTTTTCTTAGTATTTATTTAATTGAATACAGTTAATTTTTAAAAAAAATTATTTCTACTTGCCTGTGTTTGCAGTTATTAAGTTTTATTAGTTAACAGTGCATAGAAGTATAACTTCTGCCGGCAGTCCCACTGACTGCCACACCCTTTTTTTATATATTGGATGTACTATTTTTGTTATTTGATTTTTAGTTTTGGTAGATGTTCAGAATGGTAATTTATAAATCTATTGCTGCTTATTGGTTTTCGATACCAATCAGTTTGTGGTGTATTTTCTTGAGTCGTATGGATCATCATATTATACCGTTTTCAGTTGCATTCATTGTCAATAGAAAAAAGCGTTTTTTAATATTTAAGCAAAAAGTACTTGTTATTACTGCAGCGTTTTGGTATTAACAGTTTCATTTTAGTAAGAGAGTTTTCGGCCACTCTGTATACATTTTAAAACTACTAAATATACAATAAATCATGAAGTAAATTTATATTTTCTGAAAAAAAAATGTAAATATAATAAAATTGAACAAAACTTTCATAAAATTTTTAATTAGTTTCGTTAAACTTCCCACAAAAAAATCTAAAGTAACTTTCGTTATTAAAACATAATTTTGCTTGCTTTTGTGCAATTTATTTCATAATTAATGGATTACTTGGTTACAAATATTGAAAATTCTGCAAGGTAGGAATGTTTCAAAATTTTAAATAGTATGCAATAAAGTTTAAGGTAACTTTATTTTCATTGTTTATTCAATTTTATTTTGGATTTAATTTTACCTCATAAATTTGTGTTCTTTAAAGTACAAACAATTAACTTTTCTTGCACGATATCATGTTAAACTTTAGCAGATAATTTTTAAACTAAAATTAATAAAAAAACTGTATGAATGTAAAAAAAAAAAACTAAAAAATGTCGTTTTGAAATAAGTTTTACAGAAGGTATAATTAAATAAATTAACAATATTTAGGAGTTAAATAATAAATGAAATAAGTGAAGGAATGCTGATAAAATTGTAATCAATGTTTGTTTAAAATTATAAAAATAAACATTTTGTTTTATTTTTAATTTAATCTTAGTAACCAATTGGTTATGGTAACCAAAATATGACACATATGTTTGTGATTCAATCTTATGAAAGTTTATTGAAAAAACTGCATCGATAGTAATATTGTATTTTGTTGTCGATGTTGGTGGATCATTGTTAATTCTTAAATCAAATTCATCTAAAAGAAATTCTAACAATGGCCTTAAGTTTTCATTAGAAAATTTGATATTAAAATTACCAACCAAAATAAGTGGAATTTCATGTAAATTTTTGTTATATCTGGTACCTGCTAGCTACTAATAGCTTCAAATTTATAACGATCGGATGTCAATAAGAATGTATTGAGGTTACTGAGATAGTGATTTTTAGTGACCGGTAGCTAAAATTTGCAATTTTTATATCTTTTTGTCGATGTTTTTAGCTACAAATTCCGAACAATTAGTGATTTTATGTAACCCCGGTTTTGCGATTTCACTGCTAGCTCATTGTAAAAATAGCAGTAACTCGATTTTTAGGGAATCGGTTAGACCTGCAAAATCGGACATTAAGCAACTAATTAGCAACTATGCAACTACAAACTTGCTCGAATGGAATTACCAATTTTTTACAGTTTTTTTTAATTCTTTACAAACTGTCACCATTTTCACTAATTCTTTTAACGATTTTTGATAACTTTTTTTACCAATTCTTAACCGTATTTAACATTTATTTTAATAATGTGTAACCAATATTCGTCTTTTTTATCACATGTTAACGATTTTTAACTAATTTTTACTAACGGTTTTTAACAATTTATATATGATTTTTTACAATTTTTTAACGAGTTTTAACAGTTTTTAACGGTTTTCCACAATTATGAAGATTTTTTATAGGTTTTTACCAATTTTTTAGCAATATTTGTCATGTTTAAAAATTTACATTTTTCTAAATTTTTAACAATATATTGTTTAAAACGGTTTTATCAGTTTTACTGTTTTTTACCTGTCAGGAGTTTTATCAGTTTTGAATGGTTGCTAACATGTCTTATTAAGTTTTAACTGTTTTTTTTTAACAAATTTTAACGGTTTTAATTTTTTGTCGATTTCAAAGATTGTTTTTACATTTACCATTTTTTAATGACTTTTCCTTATTAAATCGATTCCTAATGATTTCAATAATTTTAACGGTTTTTAACTTGTTTACAAAAAAATTTCCAACTTTTAACGAATTTTTCCATTTTTATCGATGTCTATTAACTTTTAAATGGTATATATATGTCGTAGTCACTTAGCGATTCAGGCACATAGCTATGTGACTGGGCTATTTTAGGCACATATATAGCTATGTGCCCGTCACTTAGAAACGCGCCGAGTATAGATCCATCACATCTCTATGTGACTGATTTTAGTCCGTAGTCACATAGCGATTCCGGCACATAGCTATGTGCGGAGGACAAGTCAGTCACTTAGAGATTTATCAAATTCAAGACCATCGCATCTCTATGTGACTGATTTTAGTCCGTAGTCACATAGCGATTTCAGCACATAGCTATGCGCGGAGAGAAAGTCAGTCACTTAGGATCTACCAAGTTGAGGGCTATTAATTCACAACTAAACAGTAAATTTACCTGAGTACCCATTAAAGGTTGCAATTACTCGGTATTATAAAAAGGATTATCTTTCTCTCAAAATCATCTGGAAATACCAATATTTGTCATTTTTAGTTTAATAATATGGATTATTATACGATGCATTTATTATATATTTAAATACAATCTGAAAACTGTAAATTAAAAGACAATTTACTCCTCGCTATACTGCCCTCTAAGGCGGGCGTTATGTTAGGCAAAATAGTGTAAGGCGTTAATATACGAGATTTTACATAATAATAATAATTTTATTGATCCTTTACGACATTTACAAATAATGTATAGGACAAGTGAAAAGTACCTAAAAATAAAGTGTACAAACAGTAATAACCTTATTATTTAACCTTTGTTAGGCATTTTCAGATTTAAAAAGCAAGGACCATATTCAAACATATTATTTTATTTTTCATTTTAGCGGCAATAAGTTCTCCAATTAATAGAAGAAAATAAACATTTGACGCCACAAAGAACGTATAGAAAATATTTAAATATATTATATAGGTACTATATTATTATGAAAAAGAAACAAATGGTTCAGTGACCTATTAGAATTATAATAGATACTTAAATACAAAATTTAATTACACAGTCGTACAATTAACAAATATCAGGTGTTAATAACAATTTAATTTGGCATGGCATAAACAGATTTTATAGAAGTGCCAAGCTGCCAAGTTCAATTTTTCTTCTTGAAAGCGCTTGAAATAGTGAATTACGCAATGTTAGGGGAAGGTGGTGAACATTTTACGTAAGGACATTTTGCAACCCGGACAAAGCGAAGTTATAAGATTGTGTTATCCAAATACTTTTTTCCAAAAATGATAACGTTTTTTGTTAAATCATTCGTATACGTCATGCAAAGATTTTTTTTCATAAATATAATATAAATTATTACACAAAATATGTTTAATAATTTTCTATTTCAATTTATTTAAAAGAAAAAAGTATTTCTTAATAAAAAAGTAAGCATTAAAAAATATATTCAAAAAAATTCAATTTTAATTTATAAATAAACATTTCCGAATCTCTCCAAGTTTCCCCGTGCTATGTGCCTGGATTGCTATGTGATTGCGGCTAAAATTCAATCACATAGAGATGTAATAGCCCTTAACGTAGATAGATATCAAATAAAAATAGTGTGCGTGTAACCTTTACGCGCGATTGAAGTAAAACTTGTTGACGTACGTATCGGAAAATAAATATTTAATTACAATTCAATCATATTTATTGCCTATATACTTTACAAAAAAATGAGATGTTATATTTATATTATTCATTAGAAATAGGAATTTGAAAGTTATCATTATTTTTTTTATATATGAAATAATAGGTTTATGATAACTAAAATGTGAAACATAGATTTTACTCTCTAAATACCATTAATGTATTTGAAACCGTTTGAAAATTTCATAAATAAATTTCGAAAATTTAAGCTCCTCCCATAGCTGAAATTACACAGTTACTTCCATCAGAATCTTTCGTTAGAATCTAACGTTAGAGTTACCCCTAGTCGCGCCTAAAGAAGTTTTGCTTCAATAATAGGTCAACAATATTAAAAATATACACACATTACGTTTAGAATGTGTGATTTTGTAGCTGTATCTACCTTATTGTAATACAACACAACACAATAGCCTTCGATAGTTAGATAACCATTTCATTTTGTAGCATTTTATAGCATATTCCATAAAATTTAAAATCCTGAGTTAAGTTTGTTTCCTTCACGTATACGAAGGATCTGTTATTGATGGTAAAAGATCAGCCATCCTGACTAGTGGTTTTATGGCCTTTATGGCTACCTAACCAAACCTAAAATAAGTATAAGAAAGTGTTAAAACATTTCGAATATTATTATTTTATGAACAAAAACGTGCAACATGCTTCTTTACTTAACGTAAAGCTTCCGTATAAACAATAATTTAATATCATAATATGTATGTATGTATATAAACTTACTTAATCAAATCATAATGAATGTCGCTGTCTCATCATTTTTTCATTTTTGTCATTTTTCTTCAAATCTTTCTGGCGCTTATAATATGCCCTTTGACGTTCACAATTTCTTTTTCTTTTTAGCACTTAAAGTCTATAAAACGAAAATAGCTAGGTATAAATAATGGGTATAAATAATTAGGTATAAATAGTGTAATTACACATCAAAAATAAAATGTATGCATATAGAGTACTCACTATTTTCATTCAATATTTTTTCATTACTTTCTTCATTAATAAATCCACTTTGTTTATTCATATTTAATACAAACACTTTATACACAAAAAACTATTTACGAGCAATGTATTTTGGTTAACAAGATGACAAGGTGTCAATTCATAGAATTACAGATTTAATTTTATTTAATATAGTAGGCAGAATCGCATGAGCGCCGCCAGGATTATTTTCAGGGAGGTGCATCTGCATCTACACACTATAATGATCTAATATATATAGAATGTAGAATGATTTGGACAGCAACCGCGACGCCTTTAGTTTTTATTCAAACAATAATTTAATAAAAAAATTAAAAAAATATATAATTTTCTGGTAAATTCAGGTATTTTCTTTCAAAGCAGGGGGGTGCAAGCGCACCCTCTTGCACCCTGCTGCCGGCGCCCATGCAGAATCGTGTTAGGTATTTTGTATTAGGTTTTGTTTCCGGTTTCTGTTATTAGAATGACGTCACGTCCGTTAGAATAAATTTTTTACTCCTAGTCTCGCTAAAGAAGTTTTACTTCAATAAAATTTTATTATTTCTTTGATATCTATTGATAACACGCTTTATTAAATACGACAATGTTACAGTTTTCTGTAATAATACTCAACGTAGATCCTAAGTGACTGACTTTCTCTCCGCGCATAGCTATGTGCTGAAATCGCTATGTGACTACGGACTAAAATCAATCACATAGAGATGCGATGGTCTTGAATTTGATAAATCTCTAAGTGACTGACTTGTCCTCCGCACATAGCTATGTGCCGGAATCGCTATGTGACTACGGACTAAAATCAGTCACATAGAGATGTGATGGATCTATACTCGGCGCGTTTCTAAGTGACGGGCACATAGCTATGTGCCTAAAATAACCCAGTCACATAGCTATATGACTGAATCGCCAAGTGACTACGACATATACACAGAATATGGCATATTAAAAAATATGGAAATTGGTTTTTCATTAAAATTTTAAAGTTATGCTTATCTGTTTGGTATAATTATTGTATTTTTATTGTAGCGTTAAATTACTTTATAAACGTTTATATTTTATATTTACTTCTACGTCTTTTGTCTTTCTTAAGGATATCTATTTGATGCATTATTATATTTCTTCGTTAATAGGACTTTTATCGGTATATAAAAATCCCAAAGTGGTTTCCAAGAGTTGGAAAATCGAGCATTCATGAAATTTCATATCAGAAAGTACCGATCGGATATTCCTCTTTTTAAATTTCTTTCATCTTCCAGCTCAATGGCAGCGTAAACATCGGACAGGGACGCTTTACTTTGTTAGCGCCACTTATTGTATACTATAAATAAAACATGTGAAAAAAGAACAATCTGATTTTATTACTATCTACTTATCTTCCATTATTCAATGGGTCCTGTAAATAAACAATTATAATGCGTATACTTATTATTTTTTTTAACCTAGGAAACTAATTTTTTTTGTTTTTTCAATTGTTTACAATTTTCGTATTTTTTCAATATTTTGCGATTTTTTTATATTAAAAAATAAACAGAAATCATAAAGTTTTTAGAAACGGAATGGGTTTGGCACTGATTAATAATTGGTAATGTTGCTTTGCGATATGTTATTTTAAAGTAAAACTGAACGAGAACAAGATAGAGAAATACGGGCGCATCCAAACTCATCCGATTTAGAAATATTATACCTGTAAGTAAAAAAGGGTCATAGCCAAATTCATCCGATTCTTTAATCTGTCTACCTGGTCAAATTTTATCGAGGTCATTATCTAATGATTTACTAACTACCTGATACTTAAGCCCTTATTTTATGATTGACGAATATATATTTGCTTATAGAGGGGTAGTAGGTATATAAAATGAAAGTTCATGGTGAAAAACTTCAGTCTTATTTTCTGATTACGTGCGATATGTCTCTTGAAAGTGTAATAAGTTAACGAGGTAGAACCATGCTGGTTCTGAACGGATTCAAATTTTCGGAGAAGTCAGTTCTGAAAAACGGTATCAAAAAATGGATTTGTTGTAAACCTAAGTGTAGTGCAAAATTTTTTACATCAGGTGATCAAAATATTATAATATCAGATATAGTGAGTGTCGTGCACAATCACGAAAATAACTTGAAAAGCCTTAATAGACAATTTTTGACTAGTGCATGTAAACGAAAAGCTGTGGAAGACATTACAGAAAGACCTTCGAAAATTATTCGCCACGAAATAATGGCTTCTGGCAAAGACGACCATATTGACGTTCAAGATATTAAGCAAGTAAGAAAAAATTTGTACAATGCCCGACGACGAAAATTTAATGCTTTACCAAAAAATCAAGAAGAAGTTCAAAATTATTTAAAGGCTGCTGAAATTAAAACGCATAGGGAAGAAGATTTCCTAATTTCCAATGATATAGAATCCAAGATTGTGATTTTTTCATGTAAAAGAAATCTAGAGTTCCTTAGTAATATGGAAAAGATTTATGTGGACGGAACATTTAATTACTGTTGTTAACATTTCACCCAGGTGTACACAATTCATGGACTGCAAAATGGACATTATATTCCACTGGTTTATTGTTTGTTGCCGGATTAAAAACAAATACCTTATGAAAAAGTATGGAGTAAACTTTGTAAAAAAATACTTGAAATCGTGCAAGTCTCTTTTGAGCCTACAATTGTTCTAGTAGATTTCGAAATAGCAGCACATAATGCTATACGAAAACGCTGGCCCCAAATTATAATTAAAGGATGTAGATTTCACTTGGCGCAATCATGGTTTAGAAAAATACAAGAGTCTACAAAGATAAAAATTCCGAAACAGGGAAATGGCTGTCCCAGATCTTTGGCCTCCCTTTTTTAAAGCCAGAAGAAGTTGGAGAAAGTTTTGTGTTTGATTTTTGTAGTGACCAACCACATGGTGAAAAAATTTCTGAATTTTGTGATTCTATTGTAGACAATTATATAGAAGAGAATGCGAAGTTTCCTCCAAAAATGTGGGCGGAATGCATAGCGACGATAGAAAATACAACAAATTGTTGCGAATCGTTCCACTCGCAATTTAACAGTAGCTTTTATAACTGCCATCCATTAGTTTTTATTTTTGTTAAAAAATTAATAGAATTTCAGGTAGATACATATATTAAAATACAAAGTGTTAAAAGAAATAAAATTGTACGTTCCCATATGCTAGAATCCCTAAAATGTGTTGAAAATATGATTACTGCTAAGAATTTGAGAACAATTTCTAGATTCGAATTTGTATGTAATATTTCTAATAGATATAAAAGAAATTGAAATTCATTTTCGTTTTTCATTTCGGTATTAACCCCACAAAATGTAGATAATATTTAATCAATGAAAAACCCATTACTAGTGGTCAGAATAAATGCCCATGTTTTCAACCAAACTCATGATAATCTTCCTTAATGACATCGGATGAATTTACCTATGGTATCGGATGAATTTGGTTGTACCTTTTCAGGTAGCTCTAAGAATCGAATGAGTTTGGACCCGCCGAGAAATACAGGGAGAAATACTCTAGTCAACATCTTCAAAAACGTGAAAAATTAAAATAAAGGTCCTAAAAATAGGAGCGATAGCTCAGTGGATTCGAAATCACCTCTAGAAAAACGTTTTTAAAGGAAAAGTGTGGAGGCAAAAAATTGCAAATGTTATTAACAAAATAAGATGAAAAAAAAAAAAGATATTTATATTTTTGTTAATAACTCGAAAAATATTAATATTTAGCAAATTTTGAAAAAAACTCGTTAAAGAGGAGGAAATTTCCGAAAAAAAGGGCTGTCTTCCCGGAACTCTATCTCCATTATTTATTATTTTAATTTGACGTTGAAAATAGGGCACCGCGCCGCTTTTACGGCATGCGCGCGCCACCGCTAAACGGATATTAGATAAAATATTTTTTTTATGACATAAAATGTTATTTTAAAAATAAAAAAAAAATCAGTATTTTCCTTACACTTGAAGGAATCTAAATCAGTTGGAAAAACCATTTTATCACTGTTTTTCAAAAAGTTATTATAATAATATATAATTTTTAAAATAAATTTTAGTGGTCCAAATACTTAACCTAAACCATACTTGAATACTCTTGAACATACACACAAAAGATTTGATTAAAATCGCACCAGATAACTATCAATATACTAATAATTGTCAGACTAAATTAACCTACAAATTTAGATTTTTTTCCAGGTTATTTGGATTTTTTAAAATGATTATGAATAGAATAGTTCCTCATTTCTTAAACTGAGAAACATTAAGTATTTTGCGCCTTGGTATATCAGCTACTATTTTTTATCAGAATTATTGAAAAATGATGAATTTAAATTGCATTAATTGAATATAATTATTTTAGTTTTGATTCTGTACCCAAAAATTATATAATAACAAAATGTCTTTAAATGATATTGACCTGTTTCTTATTTAAAACAAATGAAATTTTTATTGTTTCTCGCTTTTATGTTAATTGTTGTCATTAAACAGAGCACACTTTTACAATATACCTACTGAAGGAAACTTGACTCAAGTAGAAATTCTTTAACAACCACTCTGTTTTAGCTTACAACAAAAGTTCTACATTTTATCTCCTCTTTCGCTTAATTACTCTCTAGAATCTTTTGATTTTAACGGCAAATACACATTTTTTTCATGATTTTGAACTTCGCACAATAGTAGAAAACATTTCAATGACAAGTAAATTTATATTTTATTAGTTCCGGAACTGCCAATACCTTCCGTGATACTTTTAGGTCCTCGGAAAATTAAGGGTTTATTTAAATATTCTAATACGCTGAACACGAATATCAACCTTAAAACACCTAAAAGTGAGCGTTTAAAAGTTATAAATAAACAAATATAAATTATTCACTAAATAAAATATTCAATAGCGAGTTTTCTTACCTTTCGGCGACAATAAACTTATGTGTTGAAAACAATATCTTTTTTATTACTGCAACCTTTTTATTATATTCTAAACAATTATTTCAATAGATTCAATTTTTCTTTTTTAATAAAAAAACACAACTATTATTTAACTATAAAGCAAATAAAACTGTCATACATTTTACCCACGACTCATAAGTAAATTAGGCAATCCAAACCACGTAATATTTTAGTTGTTTGACCCCCGCCGCCATATTGAATTTATTTTGACACATCGTTGGATTGCCACGAAAGTCAAACATTGGATTCAGTAGCTATTCATCTTCAGAAAGCTGAGGAGTGTTGTAGTTATAAAACGATTTGCTTTTTATTTTGTGGTGTTTAAAGGTGTTTTTTAGTGTTTAAAAAGGACAATTTTAGTTGTTTGACCCCCGCCGCCATATTGAATTTATATTTTGACACATTGTTGTATTGCCTAATTGCCTATTTTTTAACCTATATCTCTGTCAGTAAGTGTCAAATTATTGAGCAGTTGTGTTATAGTTTCATTTACTAAACTAGAAACCTGTATTATTATTCGCTGGGTGCGAAGTGTAGGGTGGGAGAACCACGAATCGATCGCAGCGCTCACCGTAGCTAAAAAAGGAACTTACGGCGGACGATTTGTCACTTTTTACTAAGGATTTTACATGAATTTTACTTATCCGTGCGTCCATTTAAAAATTAAATAAACATGCGTCACGAAACCTGCTGTGTAGTCAACTGCAACAACAAGGGCAAAAATAGTAATCGGAAATTCTATAAATTTCCACAAGCAAGTTGGAAACAAGAACAACGAATAAAGTGGATAATCGCTGCCAAGAAGAAAAGGCAAATTAGTTAACTTAAAAAGGAACATTTTAAATATTTACTATATTTAGTATGTTGTAGGAAGCATCACGTTATATTTTTACGTCTTGCACATGTTGAGCCAAAACTAATTCTTTACCTTTTTTGGTTGTTTGAGGTTGGAAAGTTATGTCGTGAGTGATTGCTTGAAAGACAGTTTTAATTATTAATTTGGCCATGTTTAACTGAAAATACACAACACGTCAGCATTATTAACGACATTATAGTCATACTAGGATCGTCTACAATGCGATAATCGATTAAATTTATTTAATTATCTCCCGTGAAGTCCACCGTGATACCCCATCTATACTACCTAAAATTTATTGATTGTGACATTTTAGCCGGGAGAAAAAATATTATTATCGATTCTATAGATTTACATGATCAATAAATTTGGGTAAAAATCTAATAAATTACGATGTTTCATTAAAAATAATTGTTTGTTTACTTACTTTTCGTAATGACAGTTAGCTATTTGATATTTTAAAGTCCGCCGTAATTGTAAACGCTAGGTGACACTGTCATCGCGCACTCAGCGGATATTGGTTACCTACAGTTTTCATTACAATTAAACTAACATTTGACATTTCTCAGACAGAACTGTCTGCGAAATCGAATATTTTTGACAACTTATGCCAAAATTTAAATTTTATATTTGTTATTTTTAGTTTTATACAAAACTATTTGGTAAGTCGTGGGTAAAGCATAGTACTTCACTCGAGGAACCAATTGCGTATTTAGCTCGTTTCTTTAGCCCCTTCGCTCGCCAGCTCGCTCATGGGCCAAACACACTCGCTGTAATATGCAATTTACTCCACTCGTAAAGTAATATACTATTACCCACTACTCATAAGTAAATTGCGTATTTTTTAACCTATAACTCTGTCAGTAACTGTCAAATTATTGAGGAGTTGTGTTACAGTTTCATTTACTAAACTAGTGGAGTAAGTTAATAGAAACCTGTATTATTATGTTGGTTACCTACAGTTTTCAGTAAATTAAACTAACATTTGACATTTCTCAGACAGAAGTGTCTGCGAAATCGAATACTTTGACAACTTATGCCAAAATTTAAATTTTATATTTTTTGTTATTTTAAGTTTTATACAAAATCATTTGGTAAGTCGTGGGTAAAGCATGGTACTTCATTCGAGGAACAAATTGCATATTTAGCTCGTTTCTTTAGCCCTTTCGCTCGCAAGCTCGCTCATGGGCCAAACACACTCGCTGTAATATGCAATTTACTCCACTCGTAAAATAATATACTATTTCCGTCGACTTTACATTAATAACAATGTTAATGTACTAACTATTGTCTAAAATTGATCATTAATAAGTCGTATTAACGAACAAGAGCGTTAACAGGCTATTAATGTTGAGATCTGTCAATGTCAATATTTTTGATCAGTCGCGTTTTTTTTTTATCATGCCATTTTATTTAAAACGTCATTAAATTTATTGCCTGATCAAAGCAAATCTTTATATAATAAAACATATGCAGAGTTTATTTTATGGTGTAATACAAAAAATATTACTCATTATTCAGAATCAGTAGGTACTAGCACATTTCTCATACCTTGCTGAAAAAGGCTTAATAGCCAGTTTATGGCCAAAATATTCGATGCTAAGAACAACTTTTAATATTTATACAAATGTCGATATCAGTAAGTATAATAAACTAATTACGTTTATTAAAAAGAAGAAAACTGGATATGTTTCAAAAACATCAAAAGTTTTTAACAAAGAACAAGTACATAAATTTATTTAATATTTATTTACAAGCTATTTTTTTCTTAAAAAAAGTCGACGGAAAAATTTTGTCACCAACTCGTAAATTAATAGGAAGTTTAATAATCTTAAACATTAATGCGCTCGCTATCGCTTGCGCATTAAAATATTTCGATTATTAAACTTCTATATTAATGAACTCGTTGCTTAAATAACTATTAACATTCAATTTTCAAACCAACCGTACTCTCGCAAAACTAAACCAAACTAGTAATAATTTACAGCGTTTTATTTCCGAAGGGTGGAAAACGACCTATTTTAGACCTTGACTCCCTTAAGATTACGCCCCTGTATGTACCCCCGATTTCCGCGTCTTACCCTTTATCTCACGTCGTCAGTGTCCGACTCGTCTTTCTTAGGAATCCTTAACAGAACTAAAAAAGGCCGTTCATTTATTACCTGTTTTAAGTCGTCAAGTACTTACAGCGGGAGTCAAGCTTTGACAAGGGCTAAAAAAGTCGTTTTCTACCCTTGGAGGAAAAACGCTGTATATTTTAGTCCTGTGCTGTCCGCTTAACCAACTTAAGACCTGTTTAGATTCTGACGACGTTGATGCGTACTGTGATAGGTAGGTATAAACTAATAACAAACTTGATATTAAAGTAAATATCTCTTACTTCTCTTCTTTTTCAAATAAAACTGTTCATTAACTAATGGCAAAACATCTTAATCAGGTACAAAAGTAAGAGATTTTTCTAGGAAAAGTTAAACTATAAAACAGTACATTAGCTGATAAAAATACAACCAGAATGGATTTTAAATTATACAGGTTTAAAAACTAAATTACAAGAAACTCCTCTGAAACGAATACATAATAAAAAAGTCCATTTACTAATGGTAAAACAACAAAACAACTTGGACATACATTATTCAGGTACAAAAACTGAATCAAAAAAGTTTTTCTGAGTTTTTTTATATATCAAGGAATTCTCTATAATAATACTAAAAAAAATTTGTTTGATTTTTCCAATTTGTTTTTTTAAAATCCAGTGGTATGTCATAATTTATTCTTTTTGACGATACAGCCGATCTGATACTGCCTGGCGTGTATTCTATATTTGCGCTCATAACGTTCCAACTTTGTCTCTGTTTGATATAAAAACATTATTTAAATTTGGCTTTGTTAGCCTTCTTTTTGATGAAACCATAATTTGCTCTTGAAATCAGAAATCAGCGACCAATGCATGTTCCGGGTTATTTAGCAGCTTTCACCCTGACTGTCTTTAGACATGCCCATCTCTTTTGAATCCAAGTAGCGGCTAAAATGTAACAGAGTTGTTTTCTAATTGCATTGACTCGTCGTCTATTCTTAGTAGCGTTAGATTGTGTAATATGCGGCCAGGAACCATCTTCCAGCTAAGTGCTAGCCAGCGCGATATTCTAAATATGTTGTTCCACTCGAGCAGCTGATCTACATTCCATATGCTTTTCTTTGTACAACGTAGTTTTCTCATATATATGGCTGCCATTATTTTTTTCATTATTCGAGATTTTTCGCTTTTAGAGGGTGGAGCCAATGTCACCATCGCTGATAATTTATGCACCTTAATAGTTCCTGATGTAAAAACCCAAAATCTAAAATGATATTTGGCTAATGACTAGACTTCTGGATTTTTTGGTGTTATGCCAGTCTATCTACACCATTTCAATTACCTGTGCAAAGTAGTGATGAGCGAGACTGGTCTTGGTCTTGCGGTCTTGGTCTTGGTCTTGCAGAAAATGCAAGACCAAGACCAAGACCAAGACCAACTTCAAGCTGCAAGATCAAGACCAAGACCGAGCAGTGCAAGACTTATGCAAGACCAAGACTTAGCATTGCAAGACTTACGCAAGACCAAGACCAAGCCTGCAAGAGTCTTGCGGTCTTGCGTTTTTTAAACATATAAACTGAAAAATAAAGCAGCTACGGATTATTTTAAACTCTAACCTTTTTACTAAGCACAACTTGTGCTAACGATCTAAAAACAAAATAAAACTGCCGCGGATATTTTTAACCCCAACTCATTTACTAACCACAACCTGTTTTAACGAAGTATTTTTTTGTTCATGTATGTATATTTTAACCTAAGGAATCCGACCTCAAGTTTTTGTGCAATACTTATAAATCACTGTGTATATTATAAAGAACCTAGGATGACGCTTTATATTATGAGAATATGCATCTTATTACAATATCTAAAGGGCATATCTATGGCCATATTAACATTCAAAATTTTTTTTCTTTCGTCCAATACTAATAAAATCATATAGCTTTATTTTAATTTAGAATTAACCTTGTATATAT
The DNA here is from genome assembly GCA_964028335.1 of Altica lythri. Lineage (NCBI taxonomy): Eukaryota > Metazoa > Arthropoda > Insecta > Coleoptera > Chrysomelidae > Altica > Altica lythri. The sequence goes on from OZ034805.1 coordinate 33,740,838, forward strand.
GTATTTTAAAAGAGTTTATCTGTGACGATTTTGGGCACTTTAAATTTCTACAAACCTTTCAAATGGCACAATGTTTTTAGAACAAATAATAATATCAATAATTACGATACCCTTAAGCAGAGCCATAAATCACCAAACAATAGAAAAGCGGCCGGCGCGCGGCGGCAGGCTAGGCAAAAGGAATAATTTATATTATTGGTATTTTATTAGACTTTGGAAAGAGTGTTGAATATTGGGGTTGTAAATAAACAAACCAACATTTTTTTGTTAAATTATTATTTTGGAATCAGTTTAGTATTAAGGCGCCTAAAATAATCTGTCCTTTATAGGAATAGGATCGGTAAATTAAAAAAAAAAAAAGAAGAAAACAATCAGTGACCTGGAATCGTCGTGTGTTAGTGATACTTTAAGTTTCAGAAAGTGATGAAGATGTTACACCGTCGACCTCTCAAAAATTAAAAAGATATTTGCCTCATAAAAGATCCAAAAAAAAACAAAAATATCGGATACACGGGATACACAAATACCAACGCCTACGCCGAATATGAAGAGCAAATTTAGTGAATTTTTTAATATTATTCCGAGTACTGATAAAGGAACTGCGCATGGGATTTATCTTACTTGATTTATCGCTACAATTTAATATAAAAAAAAGAAAAAAAATTTATAATGCAAAATACTATCCCTTTCATTTAATCTTTCTTTACTTGTAATGATTTTAAAAACTATTTTTTTCTATTTTTTTTTTTGTAAAAATGGACCCCAGTAAATCTTTAAAAAAAGTTCAAGACTTGCAAGAGTCTTGGTGCAAGACCAAGACCAAGATCAAGACTGGACCCTGCAAGAACAAGACCAAGACCAAGACCGCTTAATTGACTGCAAGACCAAGACCAAGACCTTGTATGCAAGACCAAGACCAAGACCAAGACTAACCCGGTCTTGGTCTTGGTCTTGCATTTGCTCATCACTAGTGCAAAGTTAAAGCATAGGTTTTTATAGTAACCGACCACCCCGTAACATTCAGGTTAGGAACTAAAACTTTTTAAAAGGGGATTTTGACTTCAGGCATCTACTAAGTACAGATGAAGATTCGACATTAACCTATAAGGCACCAAATACGGAAGAGGCAAGATATTTCTTTTGATCCTGTGTATATCTTAATCTATTAAACGAAGACTTTCTTAAGCGCAAATATTCAATGCCGCTATTTTCTATGTGCGGTTTAGGAACAAGGGGCTCCTGCTCTTTACGGGGGAAAACCGGTTTAGGAGGCAGAAATTTTATTGTTTTTCGAGAATTTTTTGAACAACGAAGAAATAATTAAAAATTGTTTAAGTTTGGAGGATATTTTATTTATATAGTTAAGTACAAATTTAATTTTTTTTATGCTATTTCCGCTGGAAATAGTGCCGTTAGAGCGTGCTGTCCATGGACAATGGTCATCCGAGTGTCTTGCTGGTGGGAATTCCTGAAGTTGCAATTTTTCTCTAAAATCAATTTTTTTTTTTATTATTATTAACAATGTATTTTCTAAGAATATGAACCTAATTGTGATAAAAAACATTGAAAATTGCATGTCTTTGTGGCACTTGAACAAAATGTCATTTTTTATACCATATTTTTTCATCTATTTTGCTTAAAAAACAATATTATTAATAATAATATAATTCCAAAATTAGGTTCATATAAATAAGAATTCAATAAAGAAAAAATCCCAAAAAATGTTAGAACGATTAGTCGATAACTTTTTAAGCTAGAATGCCCACAAGTTGAAAGCATTATATAGCAATCCCTCTGATAGTTTATAAGCTTCATTTTGGGCTTGCAGCTCCGCTTGACGAGCTATACGAGCTTCCTTCGTCTCCAACGAGGTGCATCTATTCTGTCTCGTCACGCGCTGACTATTCATGTTCTCGGCAAAATTGAGGCTCTGCGATCCAACTACGAGTTGTAATTCGTTCATTACCATTAGAAGGGCTGAATGTCCTTCATTAAATAATGCAGTAGCCAAAAATGCTGCGACTTTGACTATTTTTAGGCCAGCATGAAGGTGCTTGGGAGCCAATCGCCAAACGGTCGAATTAAAACTTTCATTCGCGTTCTGCGTATGACCGCCTAAACATCTCGTCAGCAAATCGTCTCTCGATAAATCTTCGTATATCGGAAGAATTTCTTTTTGTACGTCGACGTGTAACGCAGAAGAGTGCAATTCAGGTGTCGTTCCAAGCGCTTTAGCTTGCTGCCACTTGCACCAGCTGTCTTCTCCCTCTGGACAGTTGTCGTGTTGTGGATTATTATCTGTTGGTATCATGTGGTAAAAAGTTGCCATTATAGCCATCTTCATGTCTTTTACGCTGTTTACATTTCGTCGAATCGCTAAGCCATAATACGTGCTAAGCTTTTTCACCAAAGCCTCTGTCAACTTTCCTTTTCCGCCCAATTTTTTTGTTTTTCTGATGTCTCTGAGCCGAGTTCCCATCCTTTTCTGAACATGGCCTATGCATTCATTTTTGACAACTGTCAGTTAATCGCCATAAGGATTCAATTTAAGGATTGCTGTGAAAGTTTTAAAATCTCCATCACCGATATAATTGCCGTATTTTACGCCATGTAGTTCCTCCGATCTCAAGAACATCATTTTCACAGATTTTACCTCCATGCTGCCTGCGGAACCTTCATGTGTTTTCGAGCATTTTTCTTCATCATGATCGTCTGTCCATGCTAGGTATTCTGCTGAATTTTTCGGTTTGTCTTTCCAGTATATACATGATTGGCAGTAAGAGCTTCGTACAACCAGATCGATGACTTTTCCGTAGTAATATCCGATGAGCGTTGTTACACCAAAATGTGATTTAAACCCTCGTTTTTTCCATGTTCCATCACCAGATACTTTCAAATTCAGAATAGGCCTTTCGTGTTTCTCGTTCTTATTCTTTTCTTCTGCAACTGCTTTCTTACAGCAAAATTCAAACACTTTTCTCGCAGCGGCGTGGATGTGAGTGCAAATTCCGTTGTAAGTTTCTTCAGCTTAACCACTACCGATGTCCACATAATTACAAAATAAATTCAGTCCTTGTCTGCCAACACCTAAGATCCGCATGACAAATACGATCCTACGATTTATCTTAAACCCGGTGTTGATTAAAGGTCCTGAATTGATTTGTTTCGATCCACAGTTGCAATTGACAACAAGTTTGAAACCAAGGCCACGTTTTCCAGTTTCTTGAAATTGCACTTTGTTTTTACAATCTCCACAAACAAGAATTTCTGACAAAGCACTGAATACTGTAAAAAATTCGATAAGTCTATAACAATGTAAAGGATTCACAATCACATTCTCACTCGTAGCAGTCGAAAGTTTTTTTGAGCTTGAGCTTACACCTTTTCTCGCATCTTCACTGACGCTCGACTGACTCTTGGTGTGTTGATTGCCCTGAAAAGATCTCTTACGTGGTCTACCACGTCGTTCATTACATTCACGAGAACCTTTCGGATACGCTGACATTTTTACACTGCTCAATATGAAATCCACAGCTGAACTAACCAAACTCGACGCACTGTCAAAATATTGTAAACAATCCACAAATTACTATAATGATTCTGCCGAAATTCCGCTATCTCTATTGTTCTGAGGCTGGTACTCGAAAAAGGGTCCCTAAGCGACCGCACCGTTCTCACTACCGCGCGTTACGGGTGGTAAACTTTCAGGCGGTCACTTAAATGCTCATAGCATCGGGAATAATGCGAATTTAGCTTTAAAGTTTTTACCACATATTCTTAAGTACTTATACTAACGATTTATGCAATAAAAAAAACAACGATTTTTTGATCGATCTAAACCGGTTTCCCCCCTTACGGGCTAAAGTCGAAAGTTACATCGTCAGCAACCACATTATCCCCCTTTGACTCCAAAATAAGTAAAGAAGGAGGAAAAGGTAGCTAGAAAATTAAGTGTTTTTATTTTAGCCATTGTCTGGAACGAAAACATAAGGTAAGTTTGTAATAATGAACAGCGCTGTTTCTTGGAACAAGCGACTATGTCTACAAAATGGATAGCTGCTGTTAGAGTATATGTGGTGCCAATTATTAGATTAACAAGTTTTCGTTTTGTTAAGACGGAGCAGCTGCTTCGCTTGAACGGCGCGGTTGCTGCGTTTGAGCGGCGCGGCATCTTCGTTTGAGCGACACCGCTGCTTTGTTTGAACAGCACGGCTGCTTCGTTTAAGGTAGTTCCTCCGCGACAGTCCAGTCAAAAAGTTTCGGAATCGCACTATCGTTAAACACGTTTGTTTGTACTATGACTGTACGTTAAATTTGTTAACGTGAGTGTACTTCTATCCCTTAAACGTATACACATATACTGTGAAATATAATTCTGTTTGGAAATGTGGCAACGTCGCGTTATTTTTATTCTTATTTCTCCTAACCGCTGAAACTTACTTATAGTTTATACTTTATACGTAAAGTAAACTTGCTATTTTTATTGCAATAAATAAATAAATAAATACTACGGGTGATCGTATTCGTCATAAAGTATAGCAATAATTAAAAATTTACTATCGTGAAAGTTTCGTTTTTAAATGTTTATTAATACCTATAATATTGTTGAATATATTTTGTATCTATTGTTATAAATAATAATAAATTACAAGATTGCTCTATAAGATTTATTCTCCCATTTTAATAATTATTAATAATTGTTATGATTTATTAAAAAAAAGTTGTGATATCCTTAAAAATATTAAATTCGTTTAAATTTCGCGCTATTTCTTTCTGCTCCACTGCTTACAGTGCTTACTTTCGTAAGACAAATAGATTTTTACTAAATATAGAAATAAAAATAAACTTTATTAAAATGTGTTTTATTAATAAAATATAATGACAAATAATACAAATTACATATTTAATTCATGTAAGAGCTCTACACACCTTTGATTTTACATTTAAATTATTTATTTTACTCATCTTTTGCTTATTTCTCTGAGTTCTCTGAAACTTCTAATGACAACTTCTAAAAATATTCACTCATGTTTATTTCTTTAGAACTTAACAATAAATAAAGTCACTCAAACACTATTATAACTACACAATCGGCAACAAAAAGTTAGGAAAAGACAATTTAAACACGAAGTAACCTGGCTTTAAATACAAAACCAAACTAAACACAACCTTTATTTGCCTCTCAGCGGCCATATTGGTAATAGAAACGTCAAAGTCGCAAAGTCCTGTGACAACGTTGCCACATCGTTTTCATTTCATTAGTCTTTATATCCACTCCTTAGAAAATTATCGC